>CM067075.1:10948291-12148291 GCA_033980235.1 Diadema setosum | reverse complement strand
AGACCACAAGTCTTACTACTACTACTCCTGCTCAGACTACAGCAATGGGTAAAGCCTTCTTCTTTTTCATTTTTCCTCTACGATTCAATGAGTTTTCTTAAGAAATTCATCATGTAAAGTCATCCTATCCTCCCTATCCCAATCCCATTGTATTAATGAGAAAACCTTATTCTTTATCATCATCAAAAACAAAGACACTGTTTTTCAGTTTACATCTGAAATTTCCGAACATCAAGAAACTATAAACAATGGAGCATTATCTAAGTCATGGAAAGCACTATATACGTAATTTGTCTTTTATGACCATATTTGATATTTCAACTCTGTCTAATACGACTGTATTCGATCCGAAAGTAGAATGTTCTCATTTCTTTCTTTCTCTCAACATTTACAGAAACGACAACTCTGGGTCAGTCACGTAGGTCTAAGTCTCCATTGTATTTCTAACTTTTTTGAATTAACATGTAGTAAAAAAAAGAAAATCAGATATCACTAAATGATAATTGCTTTATGATCAAACTGGTTTCGACTATTCTTCGCTATAAGTCTTCTCTTTAAAAACAAAAGTCTCTCAACGTCAAAAACACTGAGTGAAAGATACTTGTGTGTCGTTTTCTCCTTTTTCACAGAAGTTACAACAAGGACGCGAACGCGAGCGACAACGACTACTGCTCCAGGAACCGAGCAAACAACAGCAGTAGTAGAGGAAACTACTGCCACTCCTGAAGCAACAACTACAACTCAGACAACTGTTACATCGACCACAACAGCACGACAGGAATCTACAACGCCAGGTATATTCTCACTTCCATTTTGCCAAGACTCGTGTCCGAAGACGTAAAACCTGAATTATGTCATGTAAAACTAGAAGGCGGTCACTCAACTCTTTCATGTTAGCATAACCTCTTCCTTCATCTACATTCTGCTTTATGCTATCCAGCAACCCAGTTTGCTTAACTAAACGAATGACTAAAATGCATATGTTAATATCTCTCTCAATGACTTTAACGTGTTACTGTTCACTTAACAATATTGTACACTACAAATTCGTCGTCACGCCCGTCTACACCCAAGACATTTCTTTTAATTACCAGCTGCTTGCAGAAAACCACTGGATGGCGTGGATCTTGATACTAAATTGGAAGTTTTACTTGACAACAAGAAAACCAACCTTTGGAGCGAACCTACTTCAGAGAGGACAGTGAAGGTCACTGTCAAATCAGTCGATGACACCTCAGACCTGACGATTAAGATATCAGCTGTCAGCATAAGCACAACCAATGGTTCACCTCCCGAAAGCGTTACAATTGGTGTCCTCTCGTCCAGCGATGGGGATGTTGAACGCGAATTTACAGCTCAACCCGGAGACGATCAGACTTCAGGAATGTACGAGCTTGAACCCTTGACTGGTTTGAATGAAGTTTATTTCGAAATCACCCTTCCTGACGACTACAACGTGGCAGATTCGGAATTGACGGTGACATTCAGAGGATGTATTGAAACGGGTAATTTCACTTCTTTGTTCGCTGAAGAAGTCCTCATTCATCTATTTTGTTCTTGTATGTTATCTATTCATTTCTCCAACTAAATTTAACCACTAGCTGCTGATATATTGCAACAGGATATCAACTTTGGAATTTTGTGTGATCACAAAAAGATAATTGGCAGGTTATTGATTTGGAAAAGTTATGTCTATACATTTTTCACTCATTTCTCTTGCACTTTACAGTGCTCTCAACTTCCAGCAAAAAATAAAAAACAAAAAAATTACGGTACACAGTCTGCATTGTTAATTATTGTCAATATTGGCTGTATTGCTTTTATGAAATCAATGAATTGAATTTAAATTGAAATAGAACTGTGAGCTTTTCATCTTGGATTTCCGATGTACTTTTGTTTTACACATCAGCAACGGGCATGGAAACAACAGTAGTTACAACCGTTACAACTACAACTGTACCTACCACCACGTCGAAACCCACAACAGTCACTGAAGCTACCACCACAGCTGTTACCACAACAACTCCGATGGGTACTACTAGGACGGAGGAGACCACAAGTCTTACTACTACTACTCCTGCTCAGACTACAGCAATGGGTAAAGCCTTCTTCTTTTTCATTTTTCCTCTACGATTCAATGAGTTTTCTTAAGAAATTCATCATGTAAAGTCATCCTATCCTCCCTATCCCAATCCCATTGTATTAATGAGAAAACCTTATTCTTTATCATCATCAAAAACAAAGACACTGTTTTTCAGTTTACATCTGAAATTTCCGAACATCAAGAAACTATAAACAATGGAGCATTATCTAAGTCATGGAAAGCACTATATACGTAATTTGTCTTTTATGACCATATTTGATATTTCAACTCTGTCTAATACGACTGTATTCGATCCGAAAGTAGAATGTTCTCATTTCTTTCTTTCTCTCAACATTTACAGAAACGACAACTCTGGGTCAGTCACGTAGGTCTAAGTCTCCATTGTATTTCTAACTTTTTTGAATTAACATGTAGTAAAAAAAGAAAATCAGATATCACTAAATGATAATTGCTTTAAGATCAAACTGGTTTCGACTATTCTTCGCTATAAGTCTTCTCTTTAAAAACAAAAGTCTCTCAACGTCAAAAACACTGAGTGAAAGATACTTGTGTGTCGTTTTCTCCTTTTTCACAGAAGTTACAACAAGGACGCGAACGCGAGCGACAACGACTACTGCTCCAGGAACCGAGCAAACAACAGCAGTAGTAGAGGAAACTACTGCCACTCCTGAAGCAACAACTACAACTCAGACAACTGTTACATCGACCACAACAGCACGACAGGAATCTACAACGCCAGGTAAATTCTCACTTCCACTTTGCCAAGACTCGTGTCCGAAGACGTAAAACCTGAATTATGTCATGTAAAACTAGAAGGCGGTCACTCAACTCTTTCATGTTAGCATAACCTCTTCCTTCATCTACATTCTGCTTTATGCTATCCAGCAACCCAGTTTGCTTTACTAAACGAATGACTAAAATGCATATGTTAATATCTCTCTCAATGACTTTAACGTGTTACTGTTCACTTAACAATATTGTACCCTACAAATTCGTCGTCACGCCCGTCTACACCCAAGACATTTCTTTTATTTACCAGCTGCTTGCAGAAAACCACTGGATGGCGTGGATCTTGATACTAAATTGGAAGTTTTACTTGACAACAATAAAACCAACCTTTGGAGCGAACCTACTTCAGAGAGGACAGTGAAGGTCACTGTCAAATCAGTCGATGACACCTCAGACCTGACGATTAAGATATCAGCTGTCAGCA
The DNA here is from genome assembly GCA_033980235.1 of Diadema setosum. NCBI lineage: Eukaryota > Metazoa > Echinodermata > Echinoidea > Diadematoida > Diadematidae > Diadema > Diadema setosum. Next base: position 12,144,974 of record CM067075.1, on the reverse strand, counting down.
TAAGCACAACCAATGGTTCACCTCCCGATAGCGTTACAATTGGTGTCCTCTCGTCCAGCGATGGGGATGTTGAACGCGAATTTACAGCTCAACCCGGAGACGATCAGACTTCAGGAATGTACGAGCTTGAACCCTTGACTGGTTTGAATGAAGTATATTTCGAAATCACCCTTCCTGACGACTACACCGTGGCAGATTCGGAATTGACAGTGACATTCAGAGGATGTATCGAGATTGGTAATTTCAATTATTTTTTTTTTTCTAATCATGCATCTCTTTTGATCGTGTAATGATCCATTCATATATAACCGGTAACTGCTGATATTCCAACGACACATCAACTTCAGAATTTTAAGTAATCACAACGAAAAAATGGATAATTGGCATGTTATTGCTTTGGTAGGTTTATGTCCATATATTTCTTGCTGATTATTCTGGTACTTTATAACAGTGCACTCAACTTATAAGCAGCAATTTCACACTACACATTCTGCAACGTGCGTTTTTTTTTTGTTTCATTAATCAGCAACGGGCATGGAAACAACAGTAGTTACAACCGTTGTAACTACAACTGTACCTACCACCACGTCGAAACCCACAACAGTCACTGAAGCTACCACCACAGCTGTTACCACAACAACTCCGATGGGTACTACTAGGACGGAGGAGACCACAACTCTGTCTACTACTACTACTCCTGCTCAGACTACAGCAATGGGTAAAGCCTTGTTCTGGGGGGTTTTTTTCTCTCTCTCTCTGGCAAATGAGCTTTCTGTATAAATTAATCTCGTAAGTTAACACTTCCCTGCTATCCCAATTTAAAGCATGGAATTTTGTTGAGAATAATGTTCTAGATTGACTACTGGTGGCATTTTAAGACTTAGGAGATTGTCAACGCTACAATACAATACATTGTTATGTCTCCAAAAAGCAAAATCTGCACCAACAATTAAAGTGGTGGCAGTGGAGGCAACTGCTACTCAGTCAACCATCACATATACCACTTGAGCAACTGAACAACCAACAACAGCACCAGATAATTTCCATTCCATTCTAATATGATTCATGTCCCATTAGTATAAACATCAACGGTAGTGGAACGCTATGGTATGACCAAAATATTTTACCCAATAACTGAGACGAACGATTGACCATTCTTTTCAGAATGCTACGAGCCACAAGAGCCATTGCAAGAAGTCACTACCTTGACATACGAAGCCAGTTTCAGTCAGCCTACTACTATCAGAGGAATCAAACTACCTGCCACCAGCTTCCCTACAATGACTACAGTAGTATTCAGAATCAAGCGCGCCGAAGGAGATGAATGGATTATTGTTCCTGCACAGAGCACAGAATCAGGATCTGGTGACTTCTCCGGTTCAGGATCGGGAGAGTCAGAGAGTCAGGTAAATCCTAAATAGACAAGTATTCCCTTGTTCTACACAGAACATACTTTACCACTTCTTGTATTAATACGTTATAAAAGGAAATGGGCGGTATTTCGCCTGTATCTTCTATTAACCCATTATGTGCTTTGAGTGTTGATTTGCACGTACAACCCTAAAGCACTGTATACGATATCCAACGACCATGAATGATAGAGAAAGGCTTAACAATATCCTCTATATCTTCAGTGTACCAGTCCTAGCTGTCAAATCTCTACTGATCATCTTCTCTGATTCATCGTACTAACACTTGTTATCTTTCTTGGAAAGACATTATTATGTCACCCCTTTATTGCAGTCGTATTTCAAACATATTTGATTTTCCAGATTTGCATTTGCATTTTCTGAACATTGTTTTGTCCAGACATCAAATTGGAAAGTTGTACTAATGCATTGATTAATTTCTTTGTATTCTTCATAGGGCGAAGTGACATTTTCTTTGAGTGACTCCGCTCCAACGAACCTCTGGCTTCCATCCGAATTGGGGCCTGTGCGAGCTATCGAAGCAACCTTTGGAGATGCACTTAATCTGGGAAATGAAATCGAGGTCTACGGCTGTCAGGGTAGGTGCACTTTAAGCGACCTTTTCAAGAACAACACTCTTATGTGGACAAGTTCTTGTGAGTTCAAACGGAAAATTCTCGTTGACGATTAAAATTCAAGCAGTTCTATCTAACGTGTCGGTCGTGAATCCTTAAAAGTTCTAGTTACGCAGAAAAGGAATATACTATGACTTATTTCTAATCATTTGATTCTCTATCCATGTATAGATTATAGACACATTGCATTCACTCCGTGCGCTATAAACGGTATAATAAGTGAACTGAGAGCATTTTCAGTTGTTAGCTATGGCCAGATCAATTTCATTAAAAAGGTTCCTATGGATTTATTTTCCCCTTTGTTTGTATATTACCGCAGGACCCACTCCGGCTCCAACCACGAGAGGTACCTCTCCCCCAGGTAATACATTCCATTTTTATAAAAATATTAGGTTTCCTCGGTTTGGTCAACTACCATGAAACATTAAATAAGTAAAAAACAAATATTTCTTTTAAAGCTCAACACCACAGCGAAGCGCCAAACGCTGCAATCTCATTTTCTCTTCCCTTAACATCTACAGCGATGACATTGTTTTTTTTTTTCAAAATACACTTGAAATCATCATTTCAGTCAAGAAAAGAAGGAAAATTGTCTTATAGATATATTTCATACTTAGATATATTTCAAACTCTGTCTAATACAACTGTATTCGATCCAGAAGTAGAATGTTCTCATTTGTTTCTTTCTCTCAACATTTACAGAAACGACAACTCTGGGTCAGTCAGGTAGGTCTAAGTCTCCATTGTATTTCTAACCTTTTTGAACTAACATGTAGTAAAAAAAGAAAATCAGATATCACTAAATGATAATTGCTTTAAGATCAAACTGGTTTCGACTATTCTTTGCTATAAGTCTTCTCTTTAAAACAAAAGTCTCTCAACTGTCAAAAACACTGAGTGAAAGATACATGTGTGTCGTTTTCTCCTTTTTCACAGAAGTTACAACAAGGACGCGAACGCGAGCGACGACGACTACTGCTCCAGGAACCGAGCAAACAACAGCAGTAGTAGAGGAAACTACTGCCACTCCTGAAGCAACAACTACAACTCAGACAACTGTTACATCGACCACAACAGCACGACAGGAATCTACAACGCCAGGTATATTCTCACTTCCATTTTGCCAAGACTCGTGTCCGAAGACGTAAAACCTGAATTATGTCATGTAAAACTAGAAGGCGGTCACTCAACTCTTTCATGTTAGCATAACCTCTTCCTTCATCTACATTCTGCTTTATGCTATCCAGCAACCCAGTTTGCTTAACTAAACGAATGACTAAAATGCATATGTTAATATCTCTCTCAATGACTTTAACGTGTTACTGTTCACTTAACAATATTGTACACTACAAATTCGTCGTCACGCCCGTCTACACCCAAGACATTTCTTTTAATTACCAGCTGCTTGCAGAAAACCACTGGATGGCGTGGATCTTGATACTAAATTGGAAGTTTTACTTGACAACAAGAAAACCAACCTTTGGAGCGAACCTACTTCAGAGAGGACAGTGAAGGTCACTGTCAAATCAGTCGATGACACCTCAGACCTGACGATTAAGATATCAGCTGTCAGCATAAGCACAACCAATGGTTCACCTCCCGAAAGCGTTACAATTGGTGTCCTCTCGTCCAGCGATGGGGATGTTGAACGCGAATTTACAGCTCAACCCGGAGACGATCAGACTTCAGGAATGTACGAGCTTGAACCCTTGACTGGTTTGAATGAAGTTTATTTCGAAATCACCCTTCCTGACGACTACAACGTGGCAGATTCGGAATTGACGGTGACATTCAGAGGATGTATTGAAACGGGTAATTTCACTTCTTTGTTCGCTGAAGAAGTCCTCATTCATCTATTTTGTTCTTGTATGTTATCTATTCATTTCTCCAACTAAATTTAACCACTAGCTGCTGATATATTGCAACAGGATATCAACTTTGGAATTTTGTGTGATCACAAAAAGATAATTGGCAGGTTATTGATTTGGAAAAGTTATGTCTATACATTTTTCACTCATTTCTCTTGCACTTTACAGTGCTCTCAACTTCCAGCAAAAAATAAAAAACAAAAAAATTACGGTACACAGTCTGCATTGTTAATTATTGTCAATATTGGCTGTATTGCTTTTATGAAATCAATGAATTGAATTTAAATTGAAATAGAACTGTGAGCTTTTCATCTTGGATTTCCGATGTACTTTTGTTTTACACATCAGCAACGGGCATGGAAACAACAGTAGTTACAACCGTTACAACTACAACTGTACCTACCACCACGTCGAAACCCACAACAGTCACTGAAGCTACCACCACAGCTGTTACCACAACAACTCCGATGGGTACTACTAGGACGGAGGAGACCACAAGTCTTACTACTACTACTCCTGCTCAGACTACAGCAATGGGTAAAGCCGCCTTCTTTTTCATTTTTCCTCTACGATTCAATGAGTTTTCTTAAGAAATTCATCATGTAAAGTCATCCTATCCTCCCTATCCCAATCCCATTGTATTAATGAGAAAACCTTATTCTTTATCATCATCAAAAACAAAGACACTGTTTTTCAGTTTACATCTGAAATTTCCGAACATCAAGAAACTATAAACAATGGAGCATTATCTAAGTCATGGAAAGCACTATATACGTAATTTGTCTTTTATGACCATATTTGATATTTCAACTCTGTCTAATACGACTGTATTCGATCCGAAAGTAGAATGTTCTCATTTCTTTCTTTCTCTCAACATTTACAGAAACGACAACTCTGGGTCAGTCACGTAGGTCTAAGTCTCCATTGTATTTCTAACTTTTTTGAATTAACATGTAGTAAAAAAAGAAAATCAGATATCACTAAATGATAATTGCTTTAAGATCAAACTGGTTTCGACTATTCTTCGCTATAAGTCTTCTCTTTAAAAACAAAAGTCTCTCAACGTCAAAAACACTGAGTGAAAGATACATGTGTGTCGTTTTCTCCTTTTTCACAGAAGTTACAACAAGGACGCGAACGCGAGCGACAACGACTACTGCTCCAGGAACCGAGCAAACAACAGCAGTAGTAGAGGAAACTACTGCCACTCCTGAAGCAACAACTACAACTCAGACAACTGTTACATCGACCACAACAGCACGACAGGAATCTACAACGCCAGGTAAATTCTCACTTCCACTTTGCCAAGACTCGTGTCCGAAGACGTAAAACCTGAATTATGTCATGTAAAACTAGAAGGCGGTCACTCAACTCTTTCATGTTAGCATAACCTCTTCCTTCATCTACATTCTGCTTTATGCTATCCAGCAACCCAGTTTGCTTTACTAAACGAATGACTAAAATGCATATGTTAATATCTCTCTCAATGACTTTAACGTGTTACTGTTCACTTAACAATATTGTACCCTACAAATTCGTCGTCACGCCCGTCTACACCCAAGACATTTCTTTTATTTACCAGCTGCTTGCAGAAAACCACTGGATGGCGTGGATCTTGATACTAAATTGGAAGTTTTACTTGACAACAATAAAACCAACCTTTGGAGCGAACCTACTTCAGAGAGGACAGTGAAGGTCACTGTCAAATCAGTCGATGACACCTCAGACCTGACGATTAAGATATCAGCTGTCAGCATAAGCACAACCAATGGTTCACCTCCCGATAGCGTTACAATTGGTGTCCTCTCGTCCAGCGATGGGGATGTTGAACGCGAATTTACAGCTCAACCCGGAGACGATCAGACTTCAGGAATGTACGAGCTTGAACCCTTGACTGGTTTGAATGAAGTATATTTCGAAATCACCCTTCCTGACGACTACACCGTGGCAGATTCGGAATTGACAGTGACATTCAGAGGATGTATCGAGATTGGTAATTTCAATTATTTTTTTTTTTCTAATCATGCATCTCTTTTGATCGTGTAATGATCCATTCATATATAACCGGTAACTGCTGATATTCCAACGACACATCAACTTCAGAATTTTAAGTAATCACAACGAAAAAATGGATAATTGGCATGTTATTGCTTTGGTAGGTTTATGTCCATATATTTCTTGCTGATTATTCTGGTACTTTATAACAGTGCACTCAACTTATAAGCAGCAATTTCACACTACACATTCTGCAACGTGCGTTTTTTTTTTTTGTTTCATTAATCAGCAACGGGCATGGAAACAACAGTAGTTACAACCGTTGTAACTACAACTGTACCTACCACCACGTCGAAACCCACAACAGTCACTGAAGCTACCACCACAGCTGTTACCACAACAACTCCGATGGGTACTACTAGGACGGAGGAGACCACAACTCTGTCTACTACTACTACTCCTGCTCAGACTACAGCAATGGGTAAAGCCTTGTTCTGGGGTTTTTTTTTCTCTCTCTCTCTGGCAAATGAGCTTTCTGTATAAATTAATCTCGTAAGTTAACACTTCCCTGCTATCCCAATTTAAAGCATGGAATTTTGTTGAGAATAATGTTCTAGATTGACTACTGGTGGCATTTTAAGACTTAGGAGATTGTCAACGCTACAATACAATACATTGTTATGTCTCCAAAAAGCAAAATCTGCACCAACAACTAAAGTGGTGGCAGTGGAGGCAACTGCTACTCAGTCAACCATCACATATACCACTTGAGCAACTGAACAACCAACAACAGCACCAGATAATTTCCATTCCATTCTAATATGATTCATGTCCCATTAGTATAAACATCAACGGTAGTGGAACGCTATGGTATGACCAAAATATTTTACCCAATAACTGAGACGGAACGATTGACCATTCTTTTCAGAATGCTACGAGCCACAAGAGCCATTGCAAGAAGTCACTACCTTGACATACGAAGCCAGTTTCAGTCAGCCTACTACTATCAGAGGAATCAAACTACCTGCCACCAGCTTCCCTACAATGACTACAGTAGTATTCAGAATCAAGCGCGCCGAAGGAGATGAATGGATTATTGTTCCTGCACAGAGCACAGAATCAGGATCTGGTGACTTCTCCGGTTCAGGATCGGGAGAGTCAGAGAGTCAGGTAAATCCTAAATAGACAAGTATTCCCTTGTTCTACACAGAACATACTTTACCACTTCTTGTATTAATACGTTATAAAAGGAAATGGGCGGTATTTCGCCTGTATCTTCTATTAACCCATTATGTGCTTTGAGTGTTGATTTGCACGTACAACCCTAAAGCACTGTATACGATATCCAACGACCATGAATGATAGAAAAAGGCTTAACAATATCCTCTATATCTTCAGTGTACCAGTCCTAGCTGTCAAATCTCTACTGATCATCTTCTCTGATTCATCGTACTAACACTTGTTATCTTTCTTGGAAAGACATTATTATGTCACCCCTTTATTGCAGTCGTATTTCAAACATATTTGATTTTCCAGATTTGCATTTGCATTTTCTGAACATTGTTTTGTCCAGACATCAAATTGGAAAGTTGTACTAATGCATTGATTAATTTCTTTGTATTCTTCATAGGGCGAAGTGACATTTTCTTTGAGTGACTCCGCTCCAACGAACCTCTGGCTTCCATCCGAATTGGGGCCTGTGCGAGCTATCGAAGCAACCTTTGGAGATGCACTTAATCTGGGAAATGAAATCGAGGTCTACGGCTGTCAGGGTAGGTGCACTTTAAGCGACCTTTTCAAGAACAACACTCTTATGTGGACAAGTTCTTGTGAGTTCAAACGGAAAATTCTCGTTGACGATTAAAATTCAAGCAGTTCTATCTAACGTGTCGGTCGTGATCCTTAAAAGTTCTAGTTACGCAGAAAAGGAATATACTATGACTTATTTCTAATCATTTGATTCTCTATCCATGTATAGATTATAGACACATTGCATTCACTCCGTGGGCTATAAACGGTATAATAAGTGAACTGAGAGCATTTTCAGTTGTTAGCTATGGCCAGATCAATTTCATTAAAAAGGTTCCTATGGATTTATTTTCCCCTTTGTTTGTATATTACCGCAGGACCCACTCCGGCTCCAACCACGAGAGGTACCTCTCCCCCAGGTAATACATTCCATTTTTATAAAAATATTAGGTTTCCTCGGTTTGGTCAACTACCATGAAACATTAAATAAGTAAAAAACAAATATTTCTTTTAAAGCTCAACACCACAGCGAAGCGCCAAACGCTGCAATCTCATTTTCTCTTCCCTTAACATCTAAAGCGATGACATTGTTTTTTTTTTTTCAAAATACACTTGAAATCATCATTTCAGTCAAGAAAAGAAGGAAAATTGTCTTATAGATATATTTCATACTTAGATATATTTCAAACTCTGTCTAATACAACTGTATTCGATCCAGAAGTAGAATGTTCTCATTTGTTTCTTTCTCTCAACATTTACAGAAACGACAACTCTGGGTCAGTCAGGTAGGTCTAAGTCTCCATTGTATTTCTAACCTTTTTGAACTAACATGTAGTAAAAAAAGAAAATCAGATATCACTAAATGATAATTGCTTTAAGATCAAACTGGTTTCGACTATTCTTTGCTATAAGTCTTCTCTTTAAAACAAAAGTCTCTCAACTGTCAAAAACACTGAGTGAAAGATACATGTGTGTCGTTTTCTCCTTTTTCACAGAAGTTACAACAAGGACGCGAACGCGAGCGACGACGACTACTGCTCCAGGAACCGAGCAAACAACAGCAGTAGTAGAGGAAACTACTGCCACTCCTGAAGCAACAACTACAACTCAGACAACTGTTACATCGACCACAACAGCACGACAGGAATCTACAACGCCAGGTATATTCTCACTTCCATTTTGCCAAGACTCGTGTCCGAAGACGTAAAACCTGAATTATGTCATGTAAAACTAGAAGGCGGTCACTCAACTCTTTCATGTTAGCATAACCTCTTCCTTCATCTACATTCTGCTTTATGCTATCCAGCAACCCAGTTTGCTTAACTAAACGAATGACTAAAATGCATATGTTAATATCTCTCTCAATGACTTTAACGTGTTACTGTTCACTTAACAATATTGTACACTACAAATTCGTCGTCACGCCCGTCTACACCCAAGACATTTCTTTTAATTACCAGCTGCTTGCAGAAAACCACTGGATGGCGTGGATCTTGATACTAAATTGGAAGTTTTACTTGACAACAAGAAAACCAACCTTTGGAGCGAACCTACTTCAGAGAGGACAGTGAAGGTCACTGTCAAATCAGTCGATGACACCTCAGACCTGACGATTAAGATATCAGCTGTCAGCATAAGCACAACCAATGGTTCACCTCCCGAAAGCGTTACAATTGGTGTCCTCTCGTCCAGCGATGGGGATGTTGAACGCGAATTTACAGCTCAACCCGGAGACGATCAGACTTCAGGAATGTACGAGCTTGAACCCTTGACTGGTTTGAATGAAGTTTATTTCGAAATCACCCTTCCTGACGACTACAACGTGGCAGATTCGGAATTGACGGTGACATTCAGAGGATGTATTGAAACCGGTAATTTCACTTCTTTGTTCGCTGAAGAAGTCCTCATTCATCTCTTTTGTTCTTGTATGTTATCTATTCATTTCTCCAACTAAATTTAACCACTAGCTGCTGATATATTGCAACAGGATATCAACTTTGGAATTTTGTGTGATCACAAAAAGATAATTGGCAGGTTATTGATTTGGAAAAGTTATGTCTATACATTTTTCACTCATTTCTCTTGCACTTTACAGTGCTCTCAACTTCCAGCAAAAAATAAAAAACAAAAAAATTACGGTACACATTCTGCATTGTTAATTATTGTCAATATTGGCTGTATTGCTTTTATGAAATCAATGAATTGAATTTAAAATGAAATAGAACTGTGAGCTTTTCATCTTGGATTTCCGATGTACTTTTGTTTTATACATCAGCAACGGGCATGGAAACAACAGTAGTTACAACCGTTACAACTACAACTGTACCTACCACCACGTCGAAACCCACAACAGTCACTGAAGCTACCACCACAGCTGTTACCACAACAACTCCGATGGGTACTACTAGGACGGAGGAGACCACAAGTCTTACTACTACTACTCCTGCTCAGACTACAGCAATGGGTAAAGCCTTCTTCTTTTTCATTTTTCCTCTACGATTCAATGAGTTTTCTTAAGAAATTCATCATGTAAAGTCATCCTATCCTCCCTATCCCAATCCCATTGTATTAATGAGAAAACTTATTCTTTATCATCATCAAAAACAAAGACACTGTTTTTCAGTTTACATCTGGAATTTCCGAACATCAAGAAACTATAAACAATGGAGCATTATCTAAGTCATGGAAAGCACTATATACGTAATTTGTCTTTTATGACCATATTTGATATTTCAACTCTGTCTAATACGACTGTATTCGATCCGAAAGTAGAATGTTCTCATTTCTTTCTTTCTCTCAACATTTACAGAAACGACAACTCTGGGTCAGTCACGTAGGTCTAAGTCTCCATTGTATTTCTAACTTTTTTGAATTAACATGTAGTAAAAAAAGAAAATCAGATATCACTAAATGATAATTGCTTTAAGATCAAACTGGTTTCGACTATTCTTCGCTATAAGTCTTCTCTTTAAAAACAAAAGTCTCTCAACGTCAAAAAAAACTGAGTGAAAGATACATGTGTGTCGTTTTCTCCTTTTCACAGAAGTTACAACAAGGACGCGAACGCGAGCGACAACGACTACTGCTCCAGGAACCGAGCAAACAACAGCAGTAGTAGAGGAAACTACTGCCACTCCTGAAGCAACAACTACAACTCAGACAACTGTTACATTGACCACAACAGCACGACAGGAATCTACAACGCCAGGTAAATTCTCACTTCCACTTTGCCAAGACTCGTGTCCGAAGACGTAAAACCTGAATTATGTCATGTAAAACTAGAAGGCGGTCACTCAACTCTTTCATGTTAGCATAACCTCTTCCTTCATCTACATTCTGCTTTATGCTATCCAGCAACCCCGTTTGCTTTACTAAACGAATGACTAAAATGCATATGTTAATATCTCTCTCAATGACTTTAACGTGTTACTGTTCACTTAACAATATTGTACCCTACAAATTCGTCGTCACGCCCGTCTACACCCAAGACATTTCTTTTATTTACCAGCTGCTTGCAGAAAACCACTGGATGGCGTGGATCTTGATACTAAATTGGAAGTTTTACTTGACAACAATAAAACCAACCTTTGGAGCGAACCTACTTCAGAGAGGACAGTGAAGGTCACTGTCAAATCAGTCGATGACACCTCAGACCTGACGATTAAGATATCAGCTGTCAGCATAAGCACAACCAATGGTTCACCTCCCGATAGCGTTACAATTGGTGTCCTCTCGTCCAGCGATGGGGAGGTTGAACGCGAATTTACAGCTCAACCCGGAGACGATCAGACTTCAGGAATGTACGAGCTTGAACCCTTGACTGGTTTGAATGAAGTTTATTTCGAAATCACCCTTCCTGACGACTACAACGTGGCAGATTCGGAATTGACGGTGACATTCAGAGGATGTATTGAAACGGGTAATTTCACTTCTTTGTTCGCTGAAGAAGTCCTCATTCATCTATTTTGTTCTTGTATGTTATCTATTCATTTCTCCAACTAAATTTAACCACTAGCTGCTGATATATTGCAACAGGATATCAACTTTGGAATTTTGTGTGATCACAAAAAGATAATTGGCAGGTTATTTATTTGGTAAAGTTATGTCTATACATTTTTCACTCATTTCTCTTGCACTTTACAGTGCTCTCAACTTCCAGCAAAAAATAAAAAACAAAAAAATTACGGTACACATTCTGCATTGTTAATTATTGTCAATATTGGCTGTATTGCTTTTATGAAATCAATGAATTGAATTTAAATTGAAATAGAATTGTGAGCTTTTCATCTTGGATTTCCAATGTACTTTTGTTTTATACATCAGCAACGGGCATGGAAACAACAGTAGTTACAACCGTTACAACTACAACTGTACCTACCACCACGTCGAAACCCACGACATTTACTGAAGCTACCACCACAGCTGTTACCACAACAACTCCTATGGGTACTACTAAGACGGAGGAGACCACAAGTCTTACTACTACTACTCCTGCTCAGACTACAGCAATGGGTAAAGCCTTCTTCTTTTTCATTTTTCCTCTACGATTCAATGAGTTTTCTTAAGAAATTCATCATGTAAAGTCATCCTATCCTCCCTATCCCAATCCCATTGTATTAATGAGAAAACCTTATTCTTTATCATCATCTAAAACAAAGACACTGTTTTTCAGTTTACATCTGGAATTTCCGAACATCAAGAAACTATAAACAATGGAGCATTATCTAAGTCATGGAAAGCACTATATACGTAATTTGTCTTTTATGACCATATTTGATATTTCAACTCTGTCTAATACGACTGTATTCGATCCGAAAGTAGAATGTTCTCATTTGTTTCTTTCTCTCAACATTTACAGAAACGACAACTCTGGGTCAGTCAGGTAGGTCTAAGTCTCCATTGTATTTCTAACTTTTTTGAATTAACATGTGGTAAAAAAAGAAAATCAGATATCACTAAATGATAATTGCTTCAAGATCAAACTGGTTTCGACTATTCTTCGCTATAAGTCTTCTCTTTAAAAACAAAAGTCTCTCAACGTCAAAAACACTGAGTGAAAGATACATGTGTGTCGTTTTCTCCTTTTTCACAGAAGTTACAACAAGGACGCGAACGCGAGCGACAACGACTACTGCTCCAGGAACCGAGCAAACAACAGCAGTAGTAGAGGAAACTACTGCCACTCCTGAAGCAACAACTACAACTCAGACAACTGTTACATCGACCACAACAGCACGACAGGAATCTACAACGCCAGGTAAATTCTCACTTCCACTTAGCCAAGACTCGTGTCCGAAGACGTAAAACCTGAATTATGTCATGTAAAACTAGAAGGCGGTCACTCAACTCTTTCATGTTACCATAACCTCTTCCTTCATCTACATTCTGCTTTATGCTATCCAGCAACCCAGTTTGCTTTACTAAACGAATGACTAAAATGCATATGTTAATATCTCTCTCAATGACTTTAACGTGTTACTGTTCACTTAACAATATTGTACCCTACAAATTCGTCGTCACGCCCGTCTACACCCAAGACATTTCTTTTATTTACCAGCTGCTTGCAGAAAACCACTGGATGGCGTGGATCTTGATACTAAATTGGAAGTTTTACTTGACAACAATAAAACCAACCTTTGGAGCGAACCTACTTCAGAGAGGACAGTGAAGGTCACTGTCAAATCACTCGATGACACCTCAGACCTGACGATTAAGATATCAGCTGTCAGCATAAGCACAACCAATGGTTCACCTCCTGAAAGCGTTACAATTGGTGTCCTCTCGTCCAGCGATGGGGATGTTGAACGCGAATTTACAGCTCAACCCGGAGACGATCAGACTTCAGGAATGTACGAGCTTGAACCCTTGACTGGTTTGAATGAAGTTTATTTCGAAATCACCCTTCCTGACGACTACAACGTGGCAGATTCGGAATTGACGGTGACATTCAGAGGATGTATTGAAACGGGTAATTTCACTCCTTTGTTCGCTGAAGAAGTCCTCATTCATCTATTTTGTTCTTGTATGTTATCTATTCATTTCTCCAACTAAATTTAACCACTAGCTGCTGATATATTGCAACAGGATATCAACTTTGGAATTTTGTGTGATCACAAAAAGATAATTGGCAGGTTATTGATTTGGTAAAGTTATGTCTATACATTTTTCACTCATTTCTCTTGCACTTTACAGTGCTCTCAACTTCCAGCAAAAAATAAAAAACAAAAAATTACGGTACACATTCTGCATTGTTAATTATTGTCAATATTGGCTGTATTGCTCTTATGAAATCAATGAATTGAATTTAAATTGAAATAGAACTGTGAGCTTTTCATCTTGGATTTCCGATGTACTTTTGTTTTATACATCAGCAACGGGCATGGAAACAACAGTAGTTACAACCGTCACAACTACAACTGTACCTACCACCACGTCGAAACCCACGACATTTACTGAAGCTACCACCACAGCTGTTACCACAACAACTCCAATGGGTACTACTAAGACAGAGGAGACCACAAGTCTTACTACTACTACTCCTGCTCAGACTACAGCAATGGGTAAAGCCTTCTTCTTTTTCATTTTTCCTCTACGATTCAATGAGTTTTCTTAAGAAATTCATCATGTAAAGTCATCCTATCCTCCCTATCCCAATCCCATTGTATTAATGAGAAAACCTTATTCTTTATCATCATCTAAAACAAAGACACTGTTTTTCAGTTTACATCTGGAATTTCCGAACATCAAGAAACTATAAACAATGGAGCATTATCTAAGTCATGGAAAGCACTATATACGTAATTTGTCTTTTATGACCATATTTGATATTTCAACTCTGTCTAATACGACTGTATTCGATCCGAAAGTAGAATGTTCTCATTTCTTTCTTTCTCTCAACATTTACAGAAACGACAACTCTGGGTCAGTCAGGTAGGTCTAAGTCTCCATTGTATTTCTAACTTTTTTGAATTAACATGTAGTAAAAAAAGAAAATCAGATATCACTAAATGATAATTGCTTCAAGATCAAACTGGTTTCGACTATTCTTCGCTATAAGTCTTCTCTTTAAAAACAAAAGTCTCTCAACGTCAAAAACACTGAGTGAAAGATACATGTGTGTCGTTTTCTCCTTTTTCACAGAAGTTACAACAAGGACGCGAACGCGAGCGACAACGACTACTGCTCCAGGAACCGAGCAAACAACAGCAGTAGTAGAGGAAACTACTGCCACTCCTGAAGCAACAACTACAACTCAGACAACTGTTACATCGACCACAACAGCACGACAGGAATCTACAACGCCAGGTAAATTCTCACTTCCACTTAGCCAAGACTCGTGTCCGAAGACGTAAAACCTGAATTATGTCATGTAAAACTAGAAGGCGGTCACTCAACTCTTTCATGTTACCATAACCTCTTCCTTTTATCTACATTCTGCTTTATGCTATCCAGCAACCCAGTTTGCTTTACTAAACGAATGACTAAAAGGCATATGTTAATATCTCTCTCAATGACTTTAACGTGTTACTGTTCACTTAACAATATTGTACCCTACAAATTCGTCGTCACGCCCGTCTACACCCAAGACATTTCTTTTATTTACCAGCTGCTTGCAGAAAACCACTGGATGGCGTGGATCTTGATACTAAATTGGAAGTTTTACTTGACAACAATAAAACCAACCTTTGGAGCGAACCTACTTCAGAGAGGACAGTGAAGGTCACTGTCAAATCACTCGATGACACCTCAGACCTGACGATTAAGATATCAGCTGTCAGCATAAGCACAACCAATGGTTCACCTCCTGAAAGCGTTACAATTGGTGTCCTCTCGTCCAGCGATGGGGATGTTGAACGCGAATTTACAGCTCAACCCGGAGACGATCAGACTTCAGGAATGTACGAGCTTGAACCCTTGACTGGTTTGAATGAAGTTTATTTCGAAATCACCCTTCCTGACGACTACAACGTGGCAGATTCGGAATTGACGGTGACATTCAGAGGATGTATTGAAACGGGTAATTTCACTCCTTTGTTCGCTGAAGAAGTCCTCATTCATCTATTTTGTTCTTGTATGTTATCTATTCATTTCTCCAACTAAATTTAACCACTAGCTGCTGATATATTGCAACAGGATATCAACTTTGGAATTTTGTGTGATCACAAAAAGATAATTGGCAGGTTATTGATTTGGTAAAGTTATGTCTATACATTTTTCACTCATTTCTCTTGCACTTTACAGTGCTCTCAACTTCCAGCAAAAAATAAAAAACAAAAAATTACGGTACACATTCTGCATTGTTAATTATTGTCAATATTGGCTGTATTGCTCTTATGAAATCAATGAATTGAATTTAAATTGAAATAGAACTGTGAGCTTTTCATCTTGGATTTCCGATGTACTTTTGTTTTATACATCAGCAACGGGCATGGAAACAACAGTAGTTACAACCGTCACAACTACAACTGTACCTACCACCACGTCGAAACCCACGACATTTACTGAAGCTACCACCACAGCTGTTACCACAACAACTCCAATGGGTACTACTAAGACAGAGGAGACCACAAGTCTTACTACTACTACTCATGCTCAGACTACAGCAATGGGTAAAGCCTTCTTCTTTTTCATTTTTCCTCTACGATTCAATGAGTTTTCTTAAGAAATTCATCATGTAAAGTCATCCTATCCTCCCTATCCCAATCCCATTGTATTAATGAGAAAACCTTATTCTTTATCATCATCTAAAACAAAGACACTGTTTTTCAGTTTACATCTGGAATTTCCGAACATCAAGAAACTATAAACAATGGAGCATTATCTAAGTCATGGAAAGCACTATATACGTAATTTGTCTTTTATGACCATATTTGATATTTCAACTCTGTCTAATACGACTGTATTCGATCCGAAAGTAGAATGTTCTCATTTGTTTCTTTCTCTCAACATTTACAGAAACGACAACTCTGGGTCAGTCACGTAGGTCTAAGTCTCCATTGTATTTCTAACTTTTTTGAATTAACATGTAGTAAAAAAAGAAAATCAGATATAACTAAATGATAATTGCTTTAAGATCAAACTGGTTTCGACTATTCTTCGCTATAAGTCTTCTCTTTAAAAACAAAAGTCTCTCAACGTCAAAAACACTGAGTGAAAGATACATGTGTGTCGTTTTCTCCTTTTTCACAGAAGTTACAACAAGGACGCGAACGCGAGCGACAACGACTACTGCTCCAGGAACCGAGCAAACAACAGCAGTAGTAGAGGAAACTACTGCCACTCCTGAAGCAACAACAACTCAGACAACTGTTACATCGACCACAACAGCACGACAGGAATCTACAACGCCAGGTAAATTCTCACTTCCACTTTGCCAAGACTCGTGTCCGAAGACGTAAAACCTGAATTATGTCATGTAAAACTAGAAGGCGGTCACTCAACTCTTTCATGTTAGCATAACCTCTTCCTTCATCTTCATTCTGCTTTATGCTATCCAGCAACCCAGTTTGCTTTACTAAACGAATGACTAAAATGCATATGTTAATATCTCTCTCAATGACTTTAACGTGTTACTGTTCACTTAACAATATTGTACCCTACAAATTCGTCGTCACGCCCGTCTACACCCAAGACATTTCTTTTATTTACCAGCTGCTTGCAGAAAACCACTGGATGGCGTGGATCTTGATACTAAATTGGAAGTTTTACTTGACAACAATAAAACCAACCTTTGGAGCGAACCTACTTCAGAGAGGACAGTGAAGGTCACTGTCAAATCAGTCGATGACACCTCAGACCTGACGATTAAGATATCAGCTGTCAGCATAAGCACAACCAATGGTTCACCTCCCGATAGCGTTACAATTGGTGTCCTCTCGTCCAGCGATGGGGATGTTGAACGCGAATTTACAGCTCAACCCGGAGACGATCAGACTTCAGGAATGTACGAGCTTGAACCCTTGACTGGTTTGAATGAAGTATATTTCGAAATCACCCTTCCTGACGACTACACCGTGGCAGATTCGGAATTGACAGTGACATTCAGAGGATGTATCGAGATTGGTAATTTCAATTATTTTTTTTTTCTAATCATGCATCTCTTTTGATCGTGTAATAATCCATTCATATATAACCGGTAACTGCTGATATTCCAACGACACATCAACTTCAGAATTTTAAGTAATCACAAAGAAAAAAAGGATAATTGGCATGTTATTGCTTTGGTAGGTTTATGTCCATATATTTCTTGCTGATTATTCTGATACTTTATAACAGTGCACTCAACTTATAAGCAGCAATTTCACACTACACATTCTGCAACGTGCGTTTCTCATCTTGGATTTCCGATTCATTTTTGTTTCATTAATCAGCAACGGGCATGGAAACAACAGTAGTTACAACCGTTGTAACTACAACTGTACCTACCACCACGTCGAAACCCACAACAGTCACTGAAGCTACCACCACAGCTGTTACCACAACAACTCCGATGGGTACTACTAGGACGGAGGAGACCACAACTCTTTCTACTACTACTACTCCTGCTCAGACTACAGCAATGGGTAAAGCCTTGTTCTGGGTTTTTTTTTTTTCTCTCTCTCTCTGGCAAATGAGCTTTCTGTATAAATTAATCTCGTAAGTTAACACTTCCCTGCTATCCCAATTTAAAGCATGGAATTTTGTTGAGAATAATGTTCTAGATTGACTACTGATGGCATTTTAAGACTTAGGAGATTGTCAACGCTACAATACAATACATTGTTATGTCTCCAAAAAGCAAAATCTGCACCAACAACTAAAGTGGTAGCAGTGGAGGCAACTGCTACTCAGTCAACCATCACATATACCACTTGAGCAACTGAACAACCAACAACAGCACCAGATAATTTCCATTCCATTCTAATATGATTCATGTCCCATTAGTATAAACAGCAACGGTAGTGGAACGCTATGGTATGACCAAAATATTTTACCCAATAACTGAGACGAACGATTGACCATTCTTTTCAGAATGCTACGAGCCACAAGAGCCATTGCAAGAAGTCACTACCTTGACATACGAAGCCAGTTTCAGTCAGCCTACTACTATCAGAGGAATCAAACTACCTGCCAGCAGCTTCCCTACAATGACTACAGTAGTATTCAGAATCAAGCGCGCCGAAGGAGATGAATGGATTATTGTTCCTGCACAGAGCACAGAATCAGGATCTGGTGACTTCTCCGGTTCAGGATCGGGAGAGTCAGAGAGTCAGGTAAATCCTAAATAGACAAGTATTCCCTTGTTCTACACAGAACATACTTTACCACTTCTTGTATTAATACGTTATAAAAGGAAATGGGCGGTATTTCGCCTGTATCTTCTATTAACCCATTATGTGCTTTGAGTGTTGATTTGCACGTACAACCCTAAAGCACTGTATACGATATCCAACGACCATGAATGATAGAGAAAGGCTTAACAATATCCTCTATATCTTCAGTGTACCAGTCCTAGCTGTCAAATCTCTACTGATCATCTTCTCTGATTCATCGTACTAACACTTGTTATCTTTCTTGGAAAGACATTATTATGTCACCCCTTTATTGCAGTCGTATTTCAAACATATTTGATTTTCCAGATTTGCATTTGCATTTTCTGAACATTGTTTTGTCCAGACATCAAATTGGAAAGTTGTACTAATGCATTGATTAATTTCTTTGTATTCTTCATAGGGCGAAGTGACATTTTCTTTGAGTGACTCCGCTCCAACGAACCTCTGGCTTCCATCCGAATTGGGGCCTGTGCGAGCTATCGAAGCAACCTTTGGAGATGCACTTAATCTGGGAAATGAAATCGAGGTCTATGGCTGTCAGGGTAGGTGCACTTTAAGCGACCTTTTCAAAAACAACACTCTTATGTGGACAAGTTCTTGTGAGTTCAAACGGAAAATTCTCGTTGACGATTAAAATTCAAGCAGTTCTATCTAACGTGTCGGTCGTGATCCTTAAAAGTTCTAGTTACGCAGAAAAGGAATATACTATGACTTATTTCTAATCATTTGATTCTCTATCCATGTATAGATTATAGACACATTGCATTCACTCCGTGCGCTATAAACGGTATAATAAGTGAACTGAGAGCATTTTCAGTTGTTAGCTATGGCCAGATCAATTTCATTAAAAAGGTTCCTATGGATTTATTTTCCCCTTTGTTTGTATATTACCGCAGGACCCACTCCGGCTCCAACCACGAGAGGTACCTCTACCCCAGGTAATACATTCCATTTTTATAAAAATATTAGGTTTCCTCGGTTTGGTCAACTACCATGAAACATTAAATAAGTAAAAAACAAATATTTCTTTTAAAGCTCAACACCACAGCGAAGCGCCAAACGCTGCAATCTCATTTTTCTTCCCTTAACATCTAAAGCGATGACGTTTTTTTTTTTCAAAATACACTTGAAATCATCATTTCAGTCAAGAAAAGAAGGAAAATTGTCTTATAGATATATTTCATACTTAGATATATTTCAAACTCTGTCTAATACAACTGTATTCGATCCAGAAGTAGAATGTTCTCATTTGTTTCTTTCTCTCAACATTTACAGAAACGACAACTCAGGGTCAGTCAGGTAGGTCTACGTCTCCATTGTATTTCTAACCTTTTTGAATTAACATGCAGTAAAAAAAGAAAATCAGATATCACTAAATGATAATTGCTTTAAGATCAAACTGGTTTCGACTATTCTTCGCTATAAGTCTTCTCTTTAAAAACAAAAGTCTCTCAACGTCAAAAACACTGAGTGAAAGATACATGTGTGTCGTTTTCTCCTTTTTCACAGAAGTTACAACAAGGACGCGAACGCGAGCGACAACGACTACTGCTCCAGGAACCGAGCAAACAACAGCAGTAGTAGAGGAAACTACTGCCACTCCTGAAGCAACAACTACAACTCAGACAACTGTTACATCGACCACAACAGCACGACAGGAATCTACAACGCCAGGTAAATTCTCACTTCCACTTTGCCAAGACTCGTGTCCGAAGACGTAAAACCTGAATTATGTCATGTAAAACTAGAAAGTGGTCACTCAACTCTTTCATGTTAGCATAACCTCTTCCTTCATCTACATTCTGCTTTATGCTATCCAGCAACCCAGTTTGCTTTACAAAACGAATGACTAAAATGCATATGTTAATATCTCTCTCAATGACTTTAACGTGTTACTGTTCACTTAACAATATTGTACCCTACAAATTCGTCGTCACGCCCGTCTACACCCAAGACATTTCTTTTATTTACCAGCTGCTTGCAGAAAACCACTGGATGGCGTGGATCTTGATACTAAATTGGAAGTTTTACTTGACAACAATAAAACCAACCTTTGGAGCGAACCTACTTCAGAGAGGACAGTGAAGGTCACTGTCAGATCAGTCGATGACACCTCAGACCTGACGATTAAGATATCAGCTGTCAGCATAAGCACAACCAATGGTTCACCTCCCGATAGCGTTACAATTCGTGTCCTCTCGTCCAGCGATGGGGAGGTTGAACGCAACTTTACAGCTGAACCCCGAGACGATCAGACTTCAGGAATGTACGAGCTTGAACCCTTGACTGGTTTGAATGAAGTTTATTTCGAAATCACCCTTCCTGACGACTACAACGTGGCAGATTCGGAATTGACGGTGACATTCAGAGGATGTATTGAAACGGGTAATTTCATTTCTTTGTTCGCTGAAGAAGTCCTCATTCATCTCTTTTGTTCTTGTATGTTATCTATTCATTTCTCCAACTAAATTTAACCACTAGCTGCTGATATATTGCAACAGGATATCAACTTTGGAATTTTGTGTGATCACAAAAAGATAATTGGCAGGTTATTGATTTGGTAAAGTTATGTCTATACATTTTTCACTCATTTCTCTTGCACTTTACAGTGCTCTCAACTTCCAGCAAAAAAAAAATAAATAAAATAAAAAAAAAATCACGCTACACATTCTGCATTGTTAATTATTGTCAATATTGGCTGTATTGCTTTTATGAAATCAATGAATTGAATTTAAATTGAAATAGAACTGTGAGCTTTTCATCTTGGATTTCCGATGTACTTTTGTTTTATACATCAGCAACGGGCATGGAAACAACAGTAGTTACAACCGTTACAACTACAACTGTACCTACCACCACGTCGAAACCCACGACATTTACTGAAGCTACCACCACAGCTGTTACCACAACAACTCCAATGGGTACTACTAAGACGGAGGAGACCACAAGTCTTACTACTACTACTCCTGCTCAGACTACAGCAATGGGTAAAGCCTTCTTCTTTTTTATTTTTCCTCTACGATTCAATGAGTTTTCTTAAGAAATTCATCATGTAAAGTCATACTATCCTCCCTATCCCAATCCCATTGTATTAATGAGAAAACCTTATTCTTTATCATCATCAAAAACAAAGACACTGTTTTTCAGTTTACATCTGGAATTTCCGAACATCAAGAAACTATAAACAATGGAGCATTATCTAAGTCATGGAAAGCACTATATACGTAATTTGTCTTTTATGACCATATTTGATATTTCAACTCTGTCTAATACGACTGTATTCGATCCGAAAGTAGAATGTTCTCATTTGTTTCTTTCTCTCAACATTTACAGAAACGACAACTCTGGGTCAGTCAGGTAGGTCTAAGTCTCCATTGTATTTCTAACTTTTTTGAATTAACATGTAGTAAAAAAAGAAAATCAGATATCACTAAATGATAATTGCTTTAAGATCAAACTGGTTTCGACTATTCTTCGCTATAAGTCTTCTCTTTAAAAACAAAAGTCTCTCAACGTCAAAAACACTGAGTGAAAGATACATGTGTGTCGTTTTCTCCTTTTTCACAGAAGTTACAACAAGGACGCGAACGCGAGCGACAACGACTACTGCTCCAGGAACCGAGCAAACAACAGCAGTAGTAGAGGAAACTACTGCCACTCCTGAAGCAACAACTACAACTCAGACAACTGTTACATTGACCACAACAGCACGACAGGAATCTACAACGCCAGGTAAATTCTCACTTCCACTTTGCCAAGACTCGTGTCCGAAGACGTAAAACCTGAATTATGTCATGTAAAACTAGAAGGCGGTCACTCAACTCTTTCATGTTAGCATAACCTCTTCCTTCATCTACATTCTGCTTTATGCTATCCAGCAACCCAGTTTGCTTTACTAAACGAATGACTAAAATGCATATGTTAATATCTCTCTCAATGACTTTAACGTGTTACTGTTCACTTAACAATATTGTACCCTACAAATTCGTCGTCACGCCCGTCTACACCCAAGACATTTCTTTTATTTACCAGCTGCTTGCAGAAAACCACTGGATGGCGTGGATCTTGATACTAAATTGGAAGTTTTACTTGACAACAATAAAACCAACCTTTGGAGCGAACCTACTTCAGAGAGGACAGTGAAGGTCACTGTCAGATCAGTCGATGACACCTCAGACCTGACGATTAAGATATCAGCTGTCAGCATAAGCACAACCAATGGTTCACCTCCCGATAGCGTTACAATTGGTGTCCTCTCGTCCAGCGATGGGGAGGTTGAACGCAACTTTACAGCTGAACCCCGAGACGATCAGACTTCAGGAATGTACGAGCTTGAACCCTTGACTGGTTTGAATGAAGTTTATTTCGAAATCACCCTTCCTGACGACTACAACGTGGCAGATTCGGAATTGACGGTGACATTCAGAGGATGTATTGAAACGGGTAATTTCATTTCTTTGTTCGCTGAAGAAGTCCTCATTCATCTCTTTTGTTCTTGTATGTTATCTATTCATTTCTCCAACTAAATTTAACCACTAGCTGCTGATATATTGCAACAGGATATCAACTTTGGAATTTTGTGCGATCACAAAAAGATAATTGGCAGGTTATTGATTTGGTAAAGTTATGTCTATACATTTTTCACTCATTTCTCTTGCACTTTACAGTGCTCTCAACTTCCAGCAAAAAAAATAAATAAAATAAAAAAAAATCACGCTACACATTCTGCATTGTTAATTATTGTCAATATTGGCTGTATTGCTTTTATGAAATCAATGAATTGAATTTAAATTGAAATAGAACTGTGAGCTTTTCATCTTGGATTTCCGATGTACTTTTGTTTTATACATCAGCAACGGGCATGGAAACAACAGTAGTTACAACCGTTACAACTACAACTGTACCTACCACCACGTCGAAACCCACGACATTTACTGAAGCTACCACCACAGCTGTTACCACAACAACTCCAATGGGTACTACTAAGACGGAGGAGACCACAAGTCTTACTACTACTACTCCTGCTCAGACTACAGCAATGGGTAAAGACTTCTTCTTTTTTATTTTTCCTCTACGATTCAATGAGTTTTCTTAAGAAATTCATCATGTAAAGTCATCCTATCCTCCCTATCCCAATCCCATTGTATTAATGAGAAAACCTTATTCTTTATCATCATCAAAAACAAAGACACTGTTTTTCAGTTTACATCTGGAATTTCCGAACATCAAGAAACTATAAACAATGGAGCATTATCTAAGTCATGGAAAGCACTATATACGTAATTTGTCTTTTATGACCATATTTGATATTTCAACTCTGTCTAATACGACTGTATTCGATCCGAAAGTAGAATGTTCTCATTTGTTTCTTTCTCTCAACATTTACAGAAACGACAACTCTGGGTCAGTCACGTAGGTCTAAGTCTCCATTGTATTTCTAACTTTTTTGAATTAACATGTAGTAAAAAAAGAAAATCAGATATCACTAAATGATAATTGCTTTAAGATCAAACTGGTTTCGACTATTCGTCGCTATAAGTCTTCTCTTTAAAAACAAAAGTCTCTCAACGTCAAAAACACTGAGTGAAAGATACATGTGTGTCGTTTTCTCCTTTTTCACAGAAGTTACAACAAGGACGCGAACGCGAGCGACAACGACTACTGCTCCAGGAACCGAGCAAACAACAGCAGTAGTAGAGGAAACTACTGCCACTCTTGAAGCAACAACTACAACTCAGACAACTGTTGCATCGACCACAACAGCACGACAGGAATCTACAACGCCAGGTAAATTCTCACTTCCACTTTGCCAAGACTCGTGTCCGAAGACGTAAAACCTGAATTATGTCATGTAAAACTAGAAGGCGGTCACTCAACTCTTTCATGTTAGCATAACCTCTTCCTTCATCTACATTCTGCTTTATGCTATCCAGCAACCCAGTTTGCTTTACAAAACGAATGACTAAAATGCATATGTTAATATCTCTCTCAATGACTTTAACGTGTTACTGTTCACTTAACAATATTGTACCCTACAAATTCGTCGTCACGCCCGTCTACACCCAAGACATTTCTTTTATTTACCAGCTGCTTGCAGAAAACCACTGGATGGCGTGGATCTTGATACTAAATTGGAAGTTTTACTTGACAACAATAAAACCAACCTTTGGAGCGAACCTACTTCAGAGAGGACAGTGAAGGTCACTGTCAGATCAGTCGATGACACCTCAGACCTGACGATTAAGATATCAGCTGTCAGCATAAGCACAACCAATGGTTCACCTCCCGATAGCGTTACAATTCGTGTCCTCTCGTCCAGCGATGGGGAGGTTGAACGCAACTTTACAGCTGAACCCCGAGACGATCAGACTTCAGGAATGTACGAGCTTGAACCCTTGACTGGTTTGAATGAAGTTTATTTCGAAATCACCCTTCCTGACGACTACAACGTGGCAGATTCGGAATTGACGGTGACATTCAGAGGATGTATTGAAACGGGTAATTTCATTTCTTTGTTCGCTGAAGAAGTCCTCATTCATCTCTTTTGTTCTTGTATGTTATCTATTCATTTCTCCAACTAAATTTAACCACTAGCTGCTGATATATTGCAACAGGATATCAACTTTGGAATTTTGTGTGATCACAAAAAGATAATTGGCAGGTTATTGATTTGGTAAAGTTATGTCTATACAATTTTCACTCATTTCTCTTGCACTTTACAGTGCTCTCAACTTCCAGCAAAAAAAAATAAATAAAATAAAAAAAAATCACGCTACACATTCTGCATTGTTAATTATTGTCAATATTGGCTGTATTGCTTTTATGAAATCAATGAATTGAATTTAAATTGAAATAGAACTGTGAGCTTTTCATCTTGGATTTCCGATGTACTTTTGTTTTATACATCAGCAACGGGCATGGAAACAACAGTAGTTACAACCGTTACAACTACAACTGTACCTACCACCACGTCGAAACCCACGACATTTACTGAAGCTACCACCACAGCTGTTACCACAACAACTCCAATGGGTACTACTAAGACGGAGGAGACCACAAGTCTTACTACTACTACTCCTGCTCAGACTACAGCAATGGGTAAAGCCTTCTTCTTTTTTATTTTTCCTCTACGATTCAATGAGTTTTCTTAAGAAATTCATCATGTAAAGTCATCCTATCCTCCCTATCCCAATCCCATTGTATTAATGAGAAAACCTTATTCTTTATCATCATCTAAAACAAAGACACTGTTTTTCAGTTTACATCTGGAATTTCCGAACATCAAGAAACTATAAACAATGGAGCATTATCTAAGTCATGGAAAGCACTATATACGTAATTTATCTTTTATGACCATATTTGATATTTCAACTCTGTCTAATACGACTGTATTCGATCCGAAATTAGAATGTTCTCATTTGTTTCTTTCTCTCAACATTTACAGAAACGACAACTCTGGGTCAGTCAGGTAGGTCTAAGTCTCCATTGTATTTCTAACTTTTTTTAATTAACATGTCGTAAAAAAAGAAATTCAGATATTACTAAATGATAATTGCTTTAAGATCAAACTGGTTTCGACTATTCTTCGCTATAAGTCTTCTCTTTAAAAACAAAAGTCTCTCAACGTCAAAAACACTGAGTGAAAGATACATGTGTGTCGTTTTCTCCTTTTTCACAGAAGTTACAACAAGAACGCGAACGCGAGCGACAACGACTACTGCTCCAGGAACCGAGCAAACAACAGCAGTAGTAAAGGAAACTACTGCCACTCCTGAAGCAACAACTACAACTCAGACAACTGTTACATCGACCACAACAGCACGACAGGAATCTACAACGCCAGGTAAATTCTCACTTCCACTTTGCCAAGACTCGTGTCCAAAGACGTAAAACCTGAATTATGTCTTGTAAAACTAGAAGGCAGTCACTCAACTCTTTCATGTTAGAATAACCTCTTCCTTCATCTACATTCTGCTTTATGCTATCCAGCAACCCAGTTTGCTTTACAAAACGAATGACTAAAATGCATATGTTAATATCTCTCTCAATGACTTTAACGTGTTACTGTTCACTTAACAGTATTGTACCCTACAAATTCGTCGTCACGCCCGTCTACACCCAAGACATTTCTTTTATTTACCAGCTGCTTGCAGAAAACCATTGGATGGCGTGGATCTTGATACTAAATTGGAAGTTTTACTTGACAACAAGAAAACTAACATTTGGAGCGAACCTACTTCAGAGAGGACAGTGAAGGTCACTGTCAAATCAGTCGATGACACCTCAGACCTGACGATTAAGATATCAGCTGTCAGCATAAGCACAACCAATGGTTCACCTCCCGATAGCGTTACAATTCGCGTCCTCTCGTCCAGCGATGGGGAGGTTGAACGCAACTTTACAGCTGAACCCCGAGACGATCAGACTTCAGGAATGTACGAGCTTGAACCCTTGACTGGTTTGAATGAAGTTTATTTCGAAATCACCCTTCCTGACGACTACAACGTGGCAGATTCGGAATTGACGGTGACATTCAGAGGATGTATTGAAACGGGTAATTTCACTTCTTTGTTCGCTGAAGAAGTCCTCATTCATCTCTTTTGTTCTTGTATAGTCCGGCAGCCAAGGGGGGTAAGGTTGCATTGGAATGTTATAGTTTTTTTTTAATTGATATTGACTGTTAAGACCTTCTCTTTTAACAATCCACATGCTGGAGCTCTGTCAGCATTGAGCAATTTGAGATATACGCAGAAATCCAAAATGGCCACCGGCGGCCATCTTGAAAATGCTATTTACTTACTTTTAACCCCCCTAGCACATCCAAAATTGGCATTAAAGGTTTTTAGGGATGGAGAATTCAAATCTGAGGTTAGTTTCAGGATATTACTATGTTTTGATGTCTTAAAATAAAATGGCGGCCATTTTTCAAGATGGCTGCCATATAAACATACTGTAATGTAGACTACGTAGAATCGCGCAAAGACCTGACTTATCACTTAATTTTTCCCTTTGTTTTTTTGTTTTTTTGACAAGGGAGGTGAATAATGTAACAAATTTATGAAGATTAAGACCAGTAAAGCTTAGATTCATTGATAAAAAATAATACAGGTTACCTGTTATAATGAAGTCGCTTATAACGAATGACCGCTTACAACAAAGCAATGCTAGCTGAAGTCCCGATTCTCTGTACATACAAACCTATAGCACAGCGATTCGCATACAACGAAATTCGCTTATGACGAAGTATTTTATGTGATCCCAAGCATTTTGTTGTAACAGGATTTGACTGTAGTATTACAGGGGCTGGATCCGGGGGGGGGGGGGGGCTGCAGCCCTCCCCCCCCCCCCCCCCCCACACACACACACACATACTTTTGGTTCGTGAAAAAAAAGGAAAAAAATCGGGGAAAAATCAAAATACCCATGAATATGAATATCCCAAGATTCCGCCCTTACATAAAGTTCCCGTCTAAGCACCAGCATAGCAAAAGCAGGGGGAGGAGGATGGGGGGGGGGGGGGATGTGGCAGTCGCCCCCTTAAGATTCTGAATAATTCTGAGTGCACAAGACTTATCACTTACATTCCGAAAAAATCAAGAGTTCCGTCATGTACAAGGGGAATATCCCCTTTTAATCAACCCTTTCCTCTCTCGGTTCCCCCGATCATTTTTTTTTTAAATACTTTCCCAAATATTCCATAATATGCGTATACGAAATATAGATCTCAATTTCAATTTTAAAAAGGCAAAAGCTCCCTGTACGGGGAGGATGAGGATAGCACTCTCCCACGCTTTCTCCCCATTTCCCCCCCCCCCTCCCGTGCAAACAAGTAGACTATGGCTACACTTCGAGTTTTCCAAACATATACGTGTACCACAAAATGTGTACACAAAAACGTTTAACTGCAATCAGAAAATACAGAATCTCCCTCATGTAGGAGGGAGAATAGGGCTTATCCCCTCCCACATCATCCTGCTATGTCTCCTTCTGCAGACTTGCACTTCTCTATTTGACAAATTTTCAGATATCCCAACAGAAGTGTGCGCCAGATTGTTGAATTTCAGTTCTAAAAATGAAAAAAAAAACACAAAACAAAACCTCCCTCGAATATGGGAGAGGTATCTTGCCACCCTTCCGTTGATTGGTCCCCTTTATAGACTAAGTACACTTTGGGGAATGGCAATTTCCGAATTTCCCACAAAAAGTGTGCTTCAGATCGCGTTAATTCAGTTTTAAAAACTCAATAGCTCCGTCGAGTGGGAGGGGGCATCCCCTTCCCACACCCTCCCCCTCTAGACTTTGTACATACACACAGGTGATGCATATGTGGAATAATAGCTAAATCCCGTGATTTTGCTATTAACAATTCCCTGAAAAAAACCCTAATTGTTTCCATTATTTTTTTTTTGGGGGGGGGGGAGGGAGCTAGAAAAAACTCCAAGTATTGCAACAAAAGTTTGCACCAGATCGCTGAATTTCAGGTCTGAAAATGTAAAATCACCTAGCAGTGTGGAAGGAGAATGTACACCCTCGACGTGTGCATGCCTTTTCTGTTTGATTGCTTTACAAGAGACAGCGTTCATGAAATTCATTAATTAATACAAGAAGTTTATTCAAATGCTACCATTAATGTCTTTATAGGCAAGTTGTTCAATAATAATCGACATCTAAATATCCTGCTCCCTTAATTAAACAAGTGTGGCCGTTTCAAGTCCATAAGACGCGCAAAAACACGCATCAAATTGTGCCATTTACAACATAAAAATGCAAAAATTTCTCACCCTGGGAGGGGGACAAACCCTCCTCCCTCTTTTCGCTCGGCTCGCTCGGCTCGGTCGCTTCGCTCCCTCATAATACAGCCGCCCCCCCCCCCCCCCAAAAAAAAAAGGGGGGTGGCATGACCTTGACCCCCCCCCCCCAAACTGGAAAACGTTTTCAAGGTATCTTTTTGATATGATTTTTTAAAATACTTCTTGATTGTTTTGAAAGTGATCTCTTTTGAGTGATACAATATAATGATCAAACTGGAACCCTAATGACGGTTGAAGATTTTTTTTTTTTTTTACATCACCCTGCTGTTGGAGGATCTGTCCTTGCTGAAGAGTAGTGTGAAACAATTCAACAATCCTACCTGAATGAAGTGCTTGTTCCCTTGTAGTGTCACCATTGGTTATACTGCTACAGGCACTACAGGCAGAGGTGATAAAACAGATCTTCTGTTCTAGCAAGAACCAAATATTTAAGTTTGTCTACTACTTTATTTGGTTCAGATGTATGGATCATGTTCCTGAATATCAGTCTTTTTCCTGAAGATACTGTTTATGCATCTATTTCATCTGTTTCTTCTGGATGGCTGGTAATATCTCTTGTCTCTCTCGTTTGCTCATTGTGACAAGAATAATGAGCCGTTACAGAGCAGAAGTATTCAAAAAAATCATATCAAAAAGAAACCTTGAAATTATGTGTATACCAATGTATACAGAAAAGCAACATGACTATTTTGAAATACAGTAATTCTGATAATACTACAGTCGAATCCAGTTCAAACGAAATGCTTGGGATCACATAAAATACTTTGTTATAAGCGAATTTCATTGTATGCGAATCGGTTGTATTTACAGAGAATCGGGACTCAGCTAGCATTGCTTCGTTGTAAGCGGTCATTCGTTATAAGCGACTACATTATAACAGGATTAACCTGTATTGTTTTTATCAATGAATCTAAGCTTTAGGCCTTAATCATCATATTTTTTTTTTACATTATGCACCTCCCCTGTCCAAAAAAAGGGGAAAACTTAAATGATAAGTCAAGTCTTTGCGCGATTCTACATATAAAGTCTACACTACAGCATGTTGATGGCGGCCATCTTGAAAAATGGACGCCATTTTATTTTAAGACATCAAAACATAGTAATATCCTGAAACTAACCTCAGATTTGAATTCTCCATCCCTAAAAAACCTTTAATGCCCATTTTGGATGTGCTAGGGGGTTAAAAGTAAGTAAATAGCATTTTCAAGATGGCCGCCGGCGGCCATCTTGGATTTCCGCGTATATCTCAAATTGCTCAATGCTGAGAGAGCTCCAGCATGTGGATTGATAAAATAGAAGGTCTAACCATTCAATATCACTTAAAAAAAAACTATAACATTCCAATGCAACCTTAGCCCCAAAATCAGGGTTTGGCTGCCGGACTAGTATGTTATCTATTCATTTCTCCAACTAAATTTAACCACTAGCTGCTGATATATTGCAACAGGATATCAACTTTGGAATTTTGTGTGATCACAAAAAGATAATTGGCAGGTTATTGATTTGGTAAAGTTATGTCTATACATTTTTCACTCATTTCTCTTGCACTTTACAGTGCTCTCAACTTCCAGCTAAAAATAAAAAATAAAAAAATTACGGTACACATTCTGCATTGTTAATTATTGTCAATATTGGCTGTATTGCTTTTATGAAATCAATGAATTGAATTTAAATTGAAATAGAACTGTGAGCTTTTCATCTTGGATTTCCGATGTACTTCTGTTTTATACATCAGCAACGGGCATGGAAACAACAGTAGTTACAACCGTTACAACTACAACTGTACCTACCACCACGTCGAAACCCACGACATTTACTGAAGCTACCACCACAGCTGTTACCACAACAACTCCAATGGGTACTACTAAGACGGAGGAGACCACAAGTCTTACTACTACTACTCCTGCTCAGACTACAGCAATGGGTAAAGCCTTCTTCTTTTTTATTTTTCCTCTACGATTCAATGAGTTTTCTTAAGAAATTCATCATGTAAAGTCATCCAATCCTCCCTATCCCAATCCCATTGTATTAATGAGAAAACCTTATTTTTTATCATCATCAAAAACAAAGACATCTGGAATTTCCGAACTTCAAGAAACTATAAACAATGGAGCATTATCTAAGTCATGGAAAGCACTATATACGTAATTTGTCTTTTATGACCATATTTGATATTTCAGCTCTGTCTAATACGACTGTATTCGATCCTTACCTACAATGTTCTCATGGTTTTTGGGGGTTTTTTTATCTCACCATTCACAGAAACGACAACTCTGGGTCAGTCACGTAGGTCTAAGTCTCCATTGTATTTCTAACTTTTTTGAATTAACATGTAGTAAAAAAAGAAAATCAGATATCACTAAATGATAATTGCTTTAAGATCAAACTGGTTTCGACTATTCTTCGCTATAAGTCTTCTCTTTAAAAACAAAAGTCTCTCAACGTCAAAAACACTGAGTGAAAGATACATGTGTGTCGTTTTCTCCTTTTTCACAGAAGTTACAACAAGGACGCGAACGCGAGCGACAACGACTACTGCTCCAGGAACCGAGCAAACAACAGCAGTAGTAGAGGAAACTACTGCCACTCCTGAAGCAACAACTACAACTCAGACAACTGTTACATCGACCACAACACCACGACAGGAATCTACAACGCCAGGTATATTCTCACTTCCATTTTGCCAAGAGTCGTGTCCGAAGACGTAAAACCTGAATTATGTCATGTAAAACTAGAAGGCGGTCACTCAACTCTTTCATGTTAGCATAACCTCTTCCTTCATCTACATTCTGCTTTATGCTATCCAGCAACCCAGTTTGCTTAACTAAACGAATGACTAAAATGCATATGTTAATATCTCTCTCAATGACTTTAACGTGTTACTGTTCACTTAACAATATTGTACCTTACAATTCGTCGTCACGCCCGTCTACACCCAAGACATTTCTTTTATTTACCAGCTGCTTGCAGAAAACCACTGGATGGCGTGGATCTTGATACTAAATTGGAAGTTCTACTTGACAACAATAAAACCAACCTTTGGAGCGAACCTACTTCAGAGAGGACAGTGAAGGTCACTGTCAAATCAGTCGATGACACCTCAGACCTGACGATTAAGATATCAGCTGTCAGCATACGCACAACCAATGGTTCACCTCCCGATAGCGTTACAATTCGTGTCCTCTCGTCCAGCGATGGGGAGGTTGAACGCAACTTTACAGCTGAACCCCGAGACGATCAGACTTCAGGAATGTACGAGCTTGAACCCTTGACTGGTTTGAATGAAGTTTATTTCGAAATCACCCTTCCTGACGACTACAACGTGGCAGATTCGGAATTGACGGTGACATTCAGAGGATGTATTGAAACGGGTAATTTCATTTCTTTGTTCGCTGAAGAAGTCCTCATTCATCTCTTTTGTTCTTGTATGTTATCTATTCATTTCTCCAACTAAATTTAACTACTAGCTGTGATATATTGCAACAGGATATCAACTTTGGAATTTTGTGTGATCACAAAAGATAATGGCAGGTTATTGATTTGGTAAAGTTATGTCTATACATTTTTCACTCATTTCTCTTGCACTTTACAGTGCTCTCAACTTCCAGCAAAAAAATAAATAAAATTAAAAAAAATCACGCTACACATTCTGCATTGTTAATTATTGTCAATATTGACTGTATTGCTTTTATGAAATCAATGGATTGAATTTAAATTGAAATAGAACTGTGAGCTTTTGATCTTGCATTTCCGATGTACTTTTGTTTTATACATCAGCAACGGGCATGGAAACAACAGTAGTTACAACCGTTACAACTACAACTGTACCTACCACCACGTCGAAACCCACGACATTTACTGAAGCTACCACCACAGCTGTTACCACAACAACTCCAATGGGTACTACTAAGACGGAGGAGACCACAAGTCTTACTACTACTACTCCTGCTCAGACTACAGCAATGGGTAAAGCCTTCTTCTTTTTTATTTTTCCCTCTACGATTCAATGAGTTTTCTTAAGAAATTCATCATGTAAAGTCATCAATCCTCCCTATCCCAATCCCATTGTATTAATGAGAAAACCTTATTTTTTATCATCATCAAAAACAAAGACACTGTTTTTCAGTTTACATCTGGAATTTCCGAACATCAAGAAACTATACACAATGGAGCATTATCTAAGTCATGGAAAGCACTATATACGTAATTTGTCTTTTATGACCATATTTGATATTTCAGCTCTGTCTAATACGACTGTATTCGATCCTTACCTACAATGTTCTCATGGTTTTTTGGTTTTTTTTATCTCACCATTTACAGAAACGACAACTCTGGGTCAGTCAGGTAGGTCTAAGTCTCCATTTATTTCTAACTTTTTTGAATTAACATGTAGTAAAAAAAGAAAATCAGATATCACTAAATGATAATTGCTTTAAGATCAACTGGTTTCGACTATTCTTCGCTATAAGTCTTCCCTTTAAAAACAAAAGTCTCTCAACTGTCAAAAACACTGAGTGAAAGATACATGTGTGTCGTTTTCTCCTTTTTCACAGAAGTTACAACAAGGACGCGAACGCGAGCGACAACGACTACTACTCCAGGAACCGAGCAAACAACAGCAGTAGCAGAGGAAACTACTGCCACTCCTGAAGCAACAACAACAACTCAGACAACTGTTACATCGACCACAACAGCACGACAGGAATCTACAACGCCAGGTATATTCTCACTTCCATTTTGCCAAGACTCGTGTCCAAAGACGTAAAACCTGAATTATGTCATGTAAAACTAGAAGGCGGTCACTCAACTCTTTCATGTTAGCATAACCTCTTCCTTCATCTACATTCTGCTTTATGCTATCCAGCAACCCAGTTTGCTTAACTAAACGAATGACTAAAATGCATATGTTAATATCTCTCTCAATGACTTTTAACGTGTTACTGTTCACTTAACAATATTGTACCCTACAAATTCGTCGTCACGCCCGTCTACACCCAAGACATGTCTTTTATTTATCAGCTGCTTGCAGAAAACCACTGGATGGCGTGGATCTTGAAACTAAATTGGAAGTTTTACTTGACAACAATAAAACCAACCTTTGGAGCGAACCTACTTCAGAGAGGACAGTGAAGGTCACTGTCAAATCAGTCGATGACACCTCAGACCTGACGATTAAGATATCAGCTGTCAGCATACGCACAACCAATGGTTCACCTCCGATAGCGTTACAATTCGTGTCCTCTCGTCCAGCGATGGGAGGTTGAACGCAACTTTACAGCTGAACCCCGAGACGATCAGACTTCAGGAATGTACGAGCTTGAACCCTTGACTGGTTTGAATGAAGTTTATTTCGAAATCACCCTTCCTGACGACTACAACGTGGCAGATTCGGAATTGACGGTGACATTCAGAGGATGTATTGAAACGGGTAATTTCATTTCTTTGTTCGCTGAAGAAGTCCTCATTCATCTCTTTTGTTCTTGTATGTTATCTATTCATTTCTCCAACTAAATTTAACCACTAGCTGCTGATATATTGCAACAGGATATCAACTTTGGAATTTGTGTGATCACAAAAAGATAATTGGCAGGTTATTGATTTGGTAAAGTTATGTCTATACATTTTTCACTCATTTCTCTTGCACTTTACAGTGCTCTCAACTTCCAGCAAAAAAAAAAAAATAAAAAAAAAAATCACGCTACACTTTCTGCATTGTTAATTATTGTCAATATTGGCTGTATTGCTTTTGTGAAATCAATGAATTGAATTTAAATTGAAATAGAACTGTGAGCTTTTCATCTTGGATTTCCGATGTACTTTTCTTTGATAAATCAGCAACGGGTATGGAAACAACAGTAGTTACAACCGTTGTAACTACAACTATACCTACCACCACGTCGAAACCCACAACGGTCACTGAAGCTACCACCACAACTGTTACCACAACAACTCCAATGGGTACTACTAAGACGGAGGAGACCACAAGTCTTACAACTACTATCCCTGCTCAGACTACAGCGATGGGTAAAGCCTTGTTCTGTTTGTTTTTTTTTCCTCTCTCTGGCAAATGAGCTTTCTTTATAAATTAATCTCGTAAGTTAACACTTCCCTGCTATCCCAATTTAAAGCATGGAATTTAGTTGAGAATAATGTTCTAGATTGACTACTGGTGGCATTTTAAGACTTAGGAGATTGTCAACGCTACAATACAATACATTGTTATGTATCCAAAAAACAAAATCTGCACCAACAACTAAAGTGGTAGTAGTGGAGACAACTGCTACTCAGTCAACCATCACATATACCACTTGAGCAACTGAACAACCAACAACAGCACCAGATAATTTCCATTCCATTCTAATATGATTCATGTCCCATTGGTATAAACATCAACGGTAGTGGAACGCTATGGTATGGCCAAAATATTTTGCTCAATAACTGAGACGAACGATTGACCATTCTTTTCAGAATGCTACGAGCCACAAGAGCCATTGCAAGAAGTCACTACCTTGACATACGAAGCCAGTTTCAGTCAGCCTACTACTATCAGAGGAATCAAACTACCTGCCAGCAGCTTCCCTACAATGACTACAGTAGTATTCAGGATCAAGCGCGCCGAAGGAGATGAATGGATTATTGTTCCTGCACAGAGCACAGAATCAGGATCTGGTGACTTCTCCGGTTCAGGATCGGGAGAGTCAGAGAGTCAGGTAAATCCTAAATAGACAAGTATTCCCTTGTTCTACACAGAACATACTTTACCACTTCTTGTATTAATACGTTATAAAAGGAAATGGGCGGTATTTCGCCTGTATCTTCTATTAACCCATTATGTTCTTTGAGTGTTGATTTGCACGTACAACCCTAAAGCACTGTATACGATATCCAACGACCATGAATGATAGAGAAAGGCTTAACCATATCCTCTATTTTCAGTGTAACAGTCCTAGCTGTCAAATCTCTACTGATCGTCTTCTCTGATTCATCGTACTAAAACTTGTTATCTTTCTTGGAAACATATCATTATGTCACCCCTTTATTGCAGTCGTATTTCAAACATATTTGATTTTCTAGATTTGCATTCGCATTTTCTGAACATTGTTTGGTCCAGAATCAATTGGAAACTTGTATTAATGCACTGATTAATTTCTTTGTATTCTTCATAGGGCGAAGTGACGTTTTCGTTGAGTGACTCTGCTCCAACGAACCTCTGGCTTCCATCCGAATTGGGGTCTGTGCGAGCTATCGGAGCAACCTTTGGAGATGTACTTAATCTGGGAAATGAAATCGAGGTCTACGGTTGTCAGGGTAGGTGCACTTTAAGTGACTTATTCAAAAACGACACTCTTATCTGGACAAGTTCTTGTGAGTTCAAACGGAAAATTCTCGTTCAGGATTAAAATTCAAGCAGTTCTATCTAACGTCTCTGTCGTGATCCTTAAAAGTTCTAGTTACGCAGAAAAGGAATATACTATGATTTATTTCTAATCATTTGATTCTTTATCCATGTATAGATTATAAGACACATTGCATTCACTCCGTGCGCTATGAACGGTATAATAAGTGAACTCAGAGCATTTTAAGTTGTTAGCTATGGCAAGATCAATTTCATTAAAAAGGTTGCTATGGATTTATTTTAACCTTTGTTTGTACATTACCGCAGGACCCACTCTGGCTCCAACCACGAGAGGTACCTCTCCTCCAGGTAATACATTGTATTTTCATAAAAATATTAGGTTTTCTCGGTTTGGTCAAATACCATGAAACATTAAATAAGTAAAAAAAAAAAAAAATATATATATATATATACATATATATATATATATATATTTCTTTTAAAGCTCAAGTCCACAGCGAAGCGCCAAACGCTGCAATCACGTTGTAGAGTGCTGAGATTACAAATGTATTGTAAAAGACAAACAAAGTTTTTGTTGATGATGGTTTTTTTTTTTTTTTTTTTTTTGGTTCCATGGGTTTTCTTCAAAAATCATTCTCATATAGTAATTCTGTGCTTCAATACCATGCGCACAAGATGGACATCGCACCGACTGCACTTTGCTGGATTTTTTTTGAAAAATTGAACGACTCGCAAACCAACGAGCAGGATTGCCCTTGATCTCTTCTAATAGTACAAGGGAGATGATCAAGGCATACTTTTCGTGTTTAACGGGCTTCCTTCACAATGTATCTCTTAACATCTCGGAAATCATTTCTAGATTCACACCAAATTAGACACAATGGATATGACACTACTTCACCATACTGGATCTCTATCAAAATCAAACGGACTGTACACCAGAAAGCATTCCTGCTGTATATATACATATATATATATATATATATAGACTAGCCCTGTTGGCCAAAACGTGACTGGCAACAGGAATAACCAATGCACAACCATTAAGTGACAAGATAACCACGAAATAACATTTTGGTACACGCAGAGCAAAACATGCCAACTAAATCAAGAAACTGACTATTGCTCAAAGTACAACTGTTCTGAAAATTTGTTATTGCGCGAATTGTGCTACGCCACTGCTCGTTTTTCATCATGTTATACCACAAGGATACTGTTTCCCAATCATATCTGACTTTACCATCATCAATATATACAATAAATTGTCATCTAAGTCCCGGAAAGTGCTTTATTTATCTTTTACAATACATTTGTAATCTCAGCTCTCTACAACGACGGTTAGAAATTGATTACAAAAGCATATGTTGTTGTTTTTTTCTCTCTCTCGCTTGTCACATTTTCAGAAGCGACATCTCCTGGACAGTCGGGTAAGTTTTTATTTTATCCGCCATGTAACCAACAATGCACCCCATTTGCGTACAAACGTGTTGAGATGACTCTGATTAGAATAAGTTATGACTTTGAACACTTGCTTCTTATTTTTAAAACCGTGTCTCGCTGATGTCTGGTCTTTCGGCGAAATACCGACACGGATGCAGAAACTTTTCCGTTCTTCTGGCCCCGTCTATCGCGTCAAGAGTATCTATGAGAACGTCAACCAAATTATAGGAAGCCAAGAAGTTTTCATACCACTTACCACGCGTTTTGTGTGTGCGTGTGTGTGCATGTGCGTGCGCGCGTATGTGTTTGTGTGCTTGTTCCTTTTGTTGTTGTTTTTTATTTAGTTTTAAAAGAATCACGTTTTTCGACCATGAAATTGCCTGGAGAGAAATACTTGACCTGATGATGTTAGCACTGATATTATAGTATGTCCACGAAGGCAAAACTCAAAGGTATACCATTTGACAAATACACCACGTCATCTTTCGCCATTCCTGTCTACGTCTCCAAAAGTATAATGTTACGCAACAGCACTCAGTCAGCGCAAACTGCACCTTTTTCATGTGTGGGTAAGAGAGCTCGTCTCTGAATAACATGAGCCTGGTATGTAAGAATCGTGCTCGAGCCCATGGGAAGCCCGTCACGTTTGTCCTTCATCAAGACGCTATTTCCACATTGCTGCTTTCCACCCAGGAGTATGAATGGGTACCTGGTAGGATGAGAAAGCTTTTGTTGGTTGATCAGCAACATGTGTGTGCCATGACTGCGACAGGCTGGAATGCTCCCCAGGGAGTGGAGGGTGAGCACTGTTGTCAGTGCTGGTTGGAAACTTAAGGGCTTTTTACACTTGTAAAATTTTGCTTAGCCCCGGACCAACGGTGGGGCTAAGGGGGGGGGGGGGGGGGCCTTAGCCCCACCGTTGGTACGGGACTATCCTTAGCCCACTTTCTGTTTACACTCGTTTTTGCCAAAGTGGGCTAGCCCCACCGATAGTACGGTACTATCTGGCCCTGCAAAATAGCAGGGGTTAGCACCGCAATTGCGGTGCCAAGCAAGTGAGTGTAAACAGAACGAAAAAATAATCCTGGGCTAAGCGACGGAGACGAAGTCCGACCCTCACTGACCAATCAGAAACGAGGTAGTCAAGTGCTGCCGGTGCGTGCGTGTACGTGTACAGTACACAGCGTAATTATGAATATTCATGTGGTTTGGAAAGTCCGGGGCTAAGAAATACAAGTGTAAAAAGGTCAGTTTTCTCCTTAGCCCCGGACAAGAGATAGTACGGGACTAATTGGCAAGTGTAAAAAGCTGAAAAAATTGGTACGGGACTAACGATAGTCCTGGGTCAGAGAAAGTTCGGGGTTAAGAAACACAAGTGTAAAAAGCCCTTTTGTTTCCAGTGGCCAGGGTAATAATAGTCCAAAAAGCGCATTGAGATAATGTGAAATGCGCTGTATAAAGACTAGGAATTATTATCATCATAACTATAACTTACATGATGATGTCATATTGATAGGTATATCAACTACCTTCTGGACGTCAGCTCGAACGACAACGGTAACCACCCCGAGTATGGAAGAAACGACGACCGTCATAGAGCATTCAACGTCGGCACCCGAAGAGTCGACCACCGTCAAGACTACAGCCACTCCGGGCGGGACGACTTCTGTTTCTGGTAAGAGCTGTAACAACACCATCAACATAAGAAACATTTCGTGTGATGAATACATTATCATTTCGCTATTCTTGTCCCATTTGGAGGATACTTTTTAGCTCGATCTTTATTCTGATATTCGTCAACTTGACCATGGTGGGCTATGCATTGAATGTACTTGAAACTCGAAAGTATGGAACATCGGTTTTCGCCAGCAATGAAACAAACTTTCAAATCATTCATACGCGAGTTGTACATACACCACCATGTAACTGAAAGGGGTTGTGTTCAGGATTATTAAGCAGGCTTTATTCGGGTTTCGGGTTTTTTTGTTTTTTTTTTTGGGGGGGGGGGGTATTTTTTTTTTTGGGGGGGGGTATTTTTTTTTTGGGGGGGGGAGGGGTTGTTTTGTTATGTTTGTTGCCACTGTTTGTTTGTTGTTGTTGTTTGCAATAAGCAGAGAACACAGTCTGCTACGATAGCATCCAAAGCGTGATTACGAGAATTGCTCAGGAGCTTCCAATCGCATGAGTAGTATTGTGTGTGTGTGTGTGTGTGTGTGTGTGTGTGTGCGTGTGTATGTGTGCGTGTTTACTAACGTTTCTATTCTTAGTAGGGAGTTACATGCAAATATTGTCACAAGAAGACAGCCCCTGTGCAACGAGGTTGTTGGTTGATCCCCACACACACACACACATAATTATATAGG
Organism: Diadema setosum; assembly: GCA_033980235.1. NCBI lineage: Eukaryota > Metazoa > Echinodermata > Echinoidea > Diadematoida > Diadematidae > Diadema > Diadema setosum. The sequence continues at coordinate 12,104,035 of CM067075.1, read as the reverse complement.
GGAGAGAGAACGATAAAAATATATATGGATATAGATATAGATATAGATATAGATATAGATATACATGTTGCAGATATATATAGATATCTACTTTTATGACCGCTGTAACTTCTCTTTTCAGAGCTACCAACTACATTAACCCAGGAGGCAACCACAGCAACGCCAAAAGTGACAACAACCCCCGGTAACTAATTGAGCATATGAGTGGACAATCCATTTTCAGAAAAGATACCGAATTGAACACACGAACTTTTTTTTAGAGTACTCGTTCTAGAAGCCAGTGTGACTCAGTAGATGATCAAACGGACTCTTAGTTAGGAAGTCCCGGGTTCAAGACCCCCTGGCAGAAGTGGTTGTGTCCAAGTTACCAACATAATTTAAAGGGATGGTATAGTTTCTGGTTGAGATGGGGCTTCAGGTTTTTAACTTTCTTGTGAGATATAATGAGATATATATATATATATATATATATATATATATATATATAATAAAAAAACATGCCAATCTATATAAGAAGGATTCAAATTATGTATGATGAAATTTGGCTTTGAAATAATTGAGATATCCAACAACAAAGGGTTAATGATAAGAGGTGCATGGGTCCTACCTTTTTTATTCTTATTTTTTTATATCTCAGTCATTTCAAAACCGTTGTTCATCAAAAATAATCTTTGATTTCCTTTTAGAATTGTATGCTTTCTCATATTTCACACGTAGTAGACCAAAAAAAAAATGAAGCCAAATCTTGACCAAAACTATACAGTTCCTTTGAGCATGGAGGTGCATAGTGATTGTGATATCCCTTTTTAGTCAATTCGTGATGTTGAGTAGACATGATTGATGCCGTGTATCTGTGTATTGCAATGAATACTTCCTATCATGCCAAATATCGATGTGATTATGGCAGTTTTGATTATATCACATCGATTTTTTTTTCGCTAAAATTTGAAGCCTGCGAAGAAAATCGAGAATGGAAATGCGGCTGCAGTACTACCTGCGAGGATATGGCCAACAACCCATCATGCAACAACTGTGTGTACGCCTGCCACTGTGCAGAAGGATACGTCTTGGACGATGGAGAATGCGTACATGAGGAGAGTTGCCCATGTTACTACAATGGACAATTCTATCAGGTTCGTATCACACGTCTGCCATAATAATGCATACATAGATGTTCAGATGCGCGTTTATGTTTCATCCATATCAAAATGGTATATACTTCTATTTCCAGTGTACATATGTGTGTTTGTGTCTGCGTCTTTTGTCTGTATGTATGGGCGTAGACCTATAGCGAAAGAGAAACAAGAGCTCAGGTATAATTTAATGATCGTAATATTTTGGATGGCGATGAAGGTTATAACATTAACGATGGCACGACTTTCGTTTGCAGTATTGAGTATATCGTCATGTAAAAAAAAGTTAAGAATTTGCCCGACCAATGTTGCTGCAACAAAATGGGCAAGAAAAAAATCGACAATTTGCAAAGCCGTTGCCCGCCCACGTATACACACACTCAGGGGGGTCATTCTGTACCGCATGCGCGTTTCCGATTTTGGGGAAAAGGAGTATATTTTAATGGGCTCAATTCGGGGGAAAATCCCGAAAATAGTTAACATACGAGATCTTACAGAATTTTTGTCCGAAATAATTTTAATCAGGGGTAGTTTTCAAATCTTTACCAACAACCCTGAAACAGGTCCCGAACAGAGTTAGTTTCAAACCCCCGAAAAATCCCAAAATAGGGGTATTACGGCTTCTTGGTGTTTCCTCCGATTCTCCCGAATGTGCTTACTCGGAATGTTTTGCCGCAAAGCACATTGGGCTGGCCTTCTTTTCGCAGGGAAGTACAGCTTCTCTGGTATATTCAGCATGAGAAAGTCTCTGAAGACATTCAAATCAAATCAAATCAAGTTCAAATTTATTCGTTTTTTCCACAATATACAAACATAAATTTCACTTTCTTGAGTGAAAGAAACAATGCATACAATTGTAAAGAGAAAACAACAATAATAGAAAAAAAAACTAACTGTAGCGATACATTGCAATAGTTGCTGAGGTAACGAAAGTGAAATAGTTGTCAATATATGCACTGTGTGAAAAAAAAAACAAAAACGGAGGGACCCACTAAAAAGACAAAGCTTGTAGAGTGTGGGCCCTTCTTGTATTAAAAGCCCGATGCAAACGATGAATTGAAGACAACAACAAATCGGCACAAAAAGTTTGTCACAAAAAAAGTTTGGCAGCCCACTAAGAGACAGACGGACAAATAGTTATACAAAAAAACAACAACAAACAGAGTAATGAGCATAAAACAGGACTGAGACAGCAACAAGACTACTTGTAGGGAAAAAAAACTGACTAGACGCCACAAGAGGAAACAAGATTATAGCGTGATAAAGAGGTAACAGAATAGACAGGAATATGCAACAAAGATAAAGACAACGATCCTCGGAGGTTTGAGGAAGAAAGAGAAGAAGAAAAAGAAGAAGAAAAAAAGGAATGTAGAACAAACCCTTCAACTGCGAAGTATGGGTAAAACAAGATCTTATAGTCAAGGCTTAGGCAATAGTAACAATAATAAAAAGAACGGCAATGCAGATATTACGGACGGGTAACAAAGTAAGCCTATAAACTATTCTGATTCTGGGAGTCGTCATTATAGGATTGTAAAAGAAAAAACTTTAATCTCCTTTTAAATGAGTTTATAGAAGGAGCAGATTTTAAATCATGATTCAGGGAATTCCAATAATTTGGTCCAGTGTAAATAAGTGTATTCTTTGCTAGAATCGTTCGAAGGAGCGGTAAATGAAACTCGTTAGAGCGTCGGGTGGGGTAATTATGGTATGATTGTTTTTTGTTTTTTGTTTTGGAACATAGAACCAAAGATAGGGGGAGTAAACTGTTATCACACATATACATAAATTGACCTAAGTTAAATTAAAATAATTCGTTGATTTTTGATAGCTTATAACAGTCAAACAATGCATTAGTATGTGAACGTGTGGGAGAATTGGAAATGATACGGAGGGCTTTCTTTTGCAGTAATAACACTCTATTCGGCAGCGTCTGATGAGTATTGCCCCAAGCTAAAATTCCATAATTAAGGTAAGGGAGTATCAAAGAGGACAATAACACTAGTAAGGACTTTTCAGGAATATAAAATTTCAGTCTGTTCATAACACCTATATTGCGAGAAATAATTGTGCAGATATGTATTTTCCAAGAAAGTTTATTATCTACAAAAATACCAAGAAATTTAAAATATGACACACTTTCTAAGTTACAATCATTCAGAACTATTTCTGAATTCAAAGAATCAACAGTATTGCTGAAAAGCATATATTTTGTTTTTTGAACATTCAATGATAACGTGTTAGCTCTGACCCAGTTGGTCACTTTTTTCAATTCCGTATTAACTTGTTGAACAAGAACATCGATATCGTTATGGGCAAGAAAAACACTGGTATCATCAGCAAAGTGTATAAAAGAAAGTAACTCTGAAACAGAGGAAAACTCATTGATAAATATTATGATTAACAGCGACCCTAAAAGACTTCCCTGTGGAACGCCACACTTAACTCCTGTAAATGCAAATTCCTGTCAATGCAAGAGCTAAAAGTGTGGACACTCTTCACCTCTGAATTCTTTCTTCATTTATGGAGGTTATTTTACAATCTTCCCTTCCAACATGTCTAAAAAATTGTGATGGAGGTAATTTTATGGATTCCCTTCCATAAGTCCGTAATAGGGGGTCACAATCCTGACCAATTTCCATCCCTAACGGAGGTACATTGTATTTCTAAGAATCTGGATGAAGCATATGTGTGTGGTTGCCCGCCTGAGTAGAGGGCCGTAGGGCCGTGAGCCGTTGCTATTAATGTCATAGGTTTCTGACGACGATTGCATATTACGCCTATACCCAGCATTCACGCTCTTTAATCTTTCACACTCTTTCCGAACCAGTACGGCGAAGAAGTCATTCTGGACGACTGCTACTCGGCAACGTGCGGCCCGACGGTGATCCGTCTTGAGAACAGCAAGGTCAAGTCGTGTAACATTGATACCTGCGCGGAAGGCATGAGGCTGTACGATCTGCAAGACGGATCATGCTGTCGCTGTGTGCCCGGTAAATGTTGACACGCTGCTGTATTGTGTGTGAGAGACCCGCGTTTATACAAGGCGTATATTCACGTGTCGCGTGACCTTATACTGACGAAAATCATCGTTTATTACGAACTAAAATCTCTAAACGTTTATGTTCCTTCTATATATTTAGCATGTACTAATCGCAAGACAATGTTTTTGACCAAGGACTTTTTATTAAGTGATATTTGAGTCAAGACATCATGATATGACTTCAATACCACAGCAAAAGACATTTGCCTCATTATAGAGAGTTAGTCAGAGAGTGAGGTACATTGTGGTGGATTGGGTGCGTATTTTTTTAGCCGGGATATGGATGGGTGCTGTGCTCCACTCTCTTCCCCGAACAGTCAGAGTGGGCACGGGTGAGGGAGGGTTGATGGGCGAATGTATTAATAACAGAAAATATGTGGATGTCTGTTGCATCTCCCTGAGGGCATTTTTAGATTTATGTGTGTGTCTGTTTAATTTTTTTTTTTAAATATTTCATTTCTGTATCCATGTATATACATTGTATCTGCATGTTTTTAGGAATATTTCATTGTATATACTATATGTGCTTTGTAAGAAGCGAATAAAGAATATAATAATAATAATAGACTAGTTCAATAACTAGACGCAGCATTTTGTTCTTTCACCAACCTGTGTGTAAAGAAAAAGAAAGGCAACAGGTAGGCTAATGAAGATATCAAGTTAATGTTGTAATGTGGTATCCCACTTACCGGAAATACTTTGTTTCTTCATGAACGTGCATATCCAGAGTGCACCGACGGAAGGGAGTGGCGCGAGGATCCTCAAGAACGTTGCGAGCGGACTTGCGACTCCGACACCGAGGTGTGCAACGTGGAAGGCCGGGAGAGTCCCTGCTACTGCTCGGACAACATGGTCTGGAACGGCACGGCGTGCGCTGACAGCTGCCAATGCGAGCATGATGTAAGGCTTCTAGCATTACACTCGTGAAATGGATGCAGAGTCGGAGAGGGGCCTTATCCCTAACCCGCCAACTATAAGATAAACAACAACAACAACAAATCGTTAATCATTTGCGTTCATCTAGTAAATTGACACTTTGAATATCATCAGTGTTCTTTCCTTATTTGTGCCGTACTTATACTATGCGTCTCTGGAGGCGATTTTCTTTTACCTCTCCGAAAATAAATGGCCAGTCATGAGTAATGCGTATACCTAATGTATTTGTGTATAAATATACGTAAATTAGGTAAATTAATGGCACGCCCGTAATCATCCTTCATAAGGGAAGACGTCACAAGTTGATATTCCCATAACATTGCCTCAGTGATGCTATAGCCTAGCAGTATGACCTGGTCAAGGTTACCGTCCAACTTCGCTTCGTTTTTCATATCTGTCTCTCAAACTGTGCGTGGGTTTTGCTTTCCAGGGAACCTGGATGGAAGGAAACTGCACATATTGCGAATATTCAGACCCGATCTCGTGCATCAAATCTTGTCACAAGAATTGCACACTGGAATGTGCGGCGGACGTGAGTTTGTTTTCCGTTATCATTTATATGTGAATAGTATGTCCCCGTTTTTACAGCTTTATAAAGTATGAATTGGGGCTGCGTACACGAATGTAAGTAGTGATGCATTTTGGTATTGTTAAGCTCCTTTGTGTGAATGTCGTGTCATTGATATGATCTCAGATATTAGTATAATTCTAGGAGGTTTAATGACGATAGGAAATAACACGAGAAACACTTATGCCATGTCATAAGTTAAAAATTGATACTTAAATGAATCAGTCCTGCTGACCTATACTATTATAACAGTGAAGGAGAGAGCACCTCATTAAAGTCAAGTAATTTTTAGTATAGTCGCACTTTTTCGAACTCGTATCAAGAGAATAATTGAGATGATGGTTGATTTCTATCGTCATTTGATTTTTGTTCTGTTTTTTAATGCCGGTGTTTTTTAGGAGGAGATTGAAGACGTTCCCAACGAGTGCTGCAGATGTGTGCCAAGAGGTATTATTAATAAGGCTTTCTGTTTGTTCCTGTCTCTTTGTAATTGGAAATAAGGTAGTGAAAATGTATGATAATTGTAATACACTAGTGTAAAAGTGTTTTCATCACCCTAAAACAGTATTATTTACAAAGCAAAGGGTCTATGCAGCCATATAAGAGAAAGCGGGGACGTTAAGATTCTGATCACAGTGCGTCCAGTACACAGTTTTCATACCGCAACTTCCATGCAAAGCAGTACTATCTAGAAACAAAAGTGTTTTGCAGCCCTTTAAACGAATGCAGAAAGAGTAAAATTCAGATCATAATTCTATAAACAACAGAAAAAAAGAAATAGAAGGATGGACTGACAGTGATGTTGAGGTATGTTAAAAACAGAAACATTGCGTGAAAGTGTATTTTTTTTATGAAACCACAAGTGGACTAAGTGCAAAGCAAGAAAAGTATTGCTGATAGGTCTATGATTAGCTTGTTGAAGTAAGTTTCATGGTGGTTTTTTTTTTCCAATGATAGAATTTATTGATTTCTCGAAGCAACATAATTATACAGAGAATGGATGAAATACGAAATTATTACTTCAACACAAAGCCATTTCTTTGGTACAAACAATTTAAACACTTATATGTGTTTTTCATGTTTTTTTTTCAAATATTCAAATAACTCCTTACTAACAAACATACTTGACTTCGTTTTTGTTTGTTCTCAAAACTCATCGACGAGAAATAGAACGTAAAAGACAAAATAAGAAAGGAAATTACGCATTCCACTCGTGATGTGGTGAACAGAAATATACATCAACAGTATTCAAGGCCTATTCATAACTTGAAATTCAACATAACTATGACAGCTTTCAGACGAGAACACTACAACAAACGTTGGTTCACCAATACATGCGTCTGGCTATAATAGGTTATCCTGCAAATTCTATTGCATTGTATTTTTTTTTCTTCAGAACGTTGCATTGATCCGGATGTCCCCAATGGCTATATAGAGGTAAGTTGTAAAGCAATCATAATATGATAGCTTAAGATTCATTTTGACGGCTCTTCAAACATTTTAATGGCTATATACAATGATGTACAGAGGAAATTGACCCTCTATGTGCCACTCTAATTACCTGTCCATAGTTTTGTATGTGAAATTTGTGTATATTCGACTTGACATCGGCACAGAAAGGGTTAATCACCATGGATAAAAACCAAAAAATTAAACATTTTGTTTCTCTGATTGTAACGTACCACATACACCGGTTCATTTTGGAAGATAACTTTCTATTTACTCTCGGTGTGCATTTATGACAGATTGGTAGCTTTTCGCAATGTACAGTCAAGTTCAAGTGTATTGTAATACCCTGGAGCAGCCATTTCTTCTTCTTTTTTTTTTCATGGCCCAAGGACGTTTAAACTTGAGCACGGAACATGACCTTGTATTTTTTTTTTTTCTGCTCTGAGTATTGAGAAGTGACGTACTGGTTGTATAAATACATTTACAACCACCATCCAATTTCTCGCCCTGTCCAGCTCAACGAGGCCTGGGCGATATCGGAATGCAAGATTGCCGAGTGCATCAAGATAGGAACACAGTATATCATTCGAGAGACAATATCCTCCGAGTGTGGTAAGCTTTTGTGTGCATGGTATTGTCTTTTTTTTTTTTAAGACTAATATCTTGCATATTCAAATGTTTGTTCCGTACACCGTCGCATATGATCATTTTGTCAGTTGGTCGTTTCAATTTAATGATAATCGCGTCAGCGTAATCATTCTGTTACCCAACTCTTTTCAAAGTGAAGTGCAGGTCCATGTCCATGTTGGGTTTAGTCCAATGATTTCTTTTTGTTTCTGGCAGAAAAGCTGAGATATAAAATAATAATATATAAATAACAAAATACCACATTGTAACATGCCTACCTCTATGCTAAAGTTATGTCAGACTTTTCGATACAAATTCTATACGTACCATCGTAAGTGCTTAATGTTCTTCTATTCATGGCAGATAGCTTAGAATGTAGTTAGCATTTGACACTGATGTACACTGAGAGAAAAGCACTGGAAGCACCTAATCTCATTCTTCAGTTTTCGTAAAACTGCACCTTTTATTCGTGTTCCTTCTACTCAATTCTCTAGCGATTTGAAATAAGTTTGGTCAAACCCTCCCCTCCCCCCCCCCCCCCCCCATGCATGACTACTGTGGTTCTTTGGTCTGCTTGTCAGAAAGTTGATCAAAAAGAGTCCTTTTCTCGAAAGGGTGCACATAAACTGCGAAAACAAGTGTTATCATATCAATTTTATACGTTACCACTAATTCTACCATATACGTATATGTTTGAACGCGCAGTGCCAGGAACAACAACGCCTCAATTTACGTCGCCAACAGTGCCTACCACGCCAGGTAAGTGGAGAACCAAAGTAAAGTTTAGCAGTTGATATACAAATGGAGCTAGTTCCGTGATATCTCTATAACATGACCTATTCCTTTATCATTTTGAATGCGTCTGCAAACCTTTGACAAAGCATAAGATGGATGCGTCCTGTATATCTGTAGCATCCATTTCCTACTGTTGATTTGATTTTTTCTTTCATTTGATTTCAAGTACTATCTATGTGTCATTTACAATTACATCATTTTTCAGCAATTTCACTGACGTCAAATTTGGTATTACACAATTATGGTTACTGTACTTTCGCAATTTCCAATGAGTTTTGCCGATATCCGCTCACGTAATGTTTTGCTCACAAAGAGTTATTCGGTCCTCTTCTAATGTCAGTCGAAAAGAGGACCGCTTCTTCCAAAAGGAAAAGGTGACCACAACCCGAGAAAGCTTGATTACTGTATAGAATTTCCGTTAATGCTATCTCACGTATACGTGTGTGTGATTGTACAGTACCAGAAATGACAACGCCTCAGGTTACGACATCCGCGGTGCCTACGACACTGCCAGGTGGGTGTACTACTACCATGGACCTTAAACAACGTCGTATGTCCATGGTATTATCGATGTGGCTGTAAGCACCAAATGTATCCAACATATCATATCTATGACGTCAGTCGCATCTGCTCGAGCACTATATCCTCCCTAATCCACATTGTCTGATTGTGGTCAAAAAGTCCAGACCGGACAATCGAGTCCATTCCAAATCGCTAGTTTTATTTCAACATTTTCCAGACTTCATAACCGACAGCAAATATCACTACCTAGACAAAAAAAAAAAAAATGTCGACACAAGCCGCGCTCACACCGGCAAAAGATCGAGATCATAAAGATCGCGATCTTAGACTTTGCGATCTTTTGCCAATGTGACCGCGGCTTTTGTGGTTTCTGTATGTATTCTTTTTAATGTCATTGTAAAGTCCTTGCCTAAAATGAATCATGACAGCAGTAGTATCGGTCATGATGACCAAATGGAAAAGACGATGTTAAAGAGAATAATTTATGCAACATTTAAACGATTAAAATGTTTCGAGTTCTGCATTGCAACTTTAATTGAAGATTCTACGTACATTGTAATAACTTGCTAATGTATTTTCTAAATGTTTCTTAATAAAAGGAGAAAGTTAAGTGAGATTTATTATGTGGAATGTGTTTTCTGTTGTTATTTCGTGAGTATTCTAGGAAGGAACAAGAATAGTGTAACTGCAATCTATTCATCATTATGCCACATGGAAATTGCATATATATTATAACATTATGGAAATTGCATTTCCAATGATAATATTAACAGTTTCAGATTCAGAATCAACTACAGCGGAAGGCCGAACCACCACTGCTTCTACACTGCCAACCGAGGAAGGTGATTGCTTTACTTCAATTTTATCTTTTTAGGATACAGGTGCAGTAGTACAAAGATCTTATGCCAGTACAATCTCTTCTCCATATGAAAACAACAAAAATATATTTTTTTAATGTATTCTATAAATTTATATGTTATACATATTTTTACGTTTTTTTTTTTCCTCGGGTTAGCCATGATTACTAACTCTCTTTTGCCGGCAATATGATAATACTAATAATTATCATTATTATCATCAATATCATTATTGTCATCATTATCATTATCAACATTATTATTATTATTATTATTATTATTGCAGAACGTAGTGTTATTCATCGTCTTCATCATTTCATATAATGATAATACGTGTCCTGAACAGTCAGCAATAATAATAATAATAATAATAATATAATTAATAATGATAATTACATTTATATGGCGCTTCATACTGGCGTTTCTAAGCGCACATTTCTATGCAATCATTTCCAACAAACGTACCATAAGAATCTATGATGAAGAAAATCCCATTGAATTCATTTCTTACATTTCGTGGTTGCCTTCCTGTTTCAGTTTGCCAAGAACGTTGTCATGTCGAGGTCACGTGCGACTCCTCCATAGAGACAATACCGTTTCCGACCGATAGCGACTGCAAGAAAATAACCGACCTCGCAGCCAACCCGGATTGCGCCTGCAAGGCGGGCTACTACAAGGACACTATAGAAAACCAAGAGGAATTCCTGGCAAATGTTGGACTCGTGTCCAATACTAAAATGTGCGTGAAGCCGTTGGGTGAGACGGAGTGCACGTACTGCCAGTACAACGGTGAGGAAGTCCGGGTGAGTTCTGGCTCGCAAATCTGAGATTTGTAGGTGCCATACTATATCCTCTCTTCAATTCAGGATTGCATTACGGTTATATGTAACCCTTACTATATGATTTGACCTTTTTCCCCTTAAATCGACTGAGTGAAATGAATTCATTCTTCTGTTGAAGAGCAATGAATGCTTCCCACCCAGAAAAGTAAAACTGATGACTTACATTCTAACTTGTTTTCAGTAAATGAATGGGAAAAATGGGGAAAAATACATAAGTACATACAAACAGAAACGTTTTATATCCTGACTCGGCGAAAATGTCTTCTCTAAACCATATTTTGTAATTATTGGAAATTATTACTCTTTACTTTTTTATCACTGTCATATTTGATGGATCGTTATCTATTTTATGATATCTGTCATAGAAATGATGGTCGAAAACAACAAATAGAAGGGAATATACTCTCTCACTCTATCTATCTATCTCTCTCTGACGATTCTCCATATTTGTTTTTGCATTGATCTGATGTAACACAGTATGGATCATATATCACAATACCGGGAGACTGCACAAAGTGTCAGTGCATTCGGAATCCCGAGACGGACGCAAGAGAAACGAGTCCATACGTGCTTGATTGTGAACCGTTCGAACCCGAGAACTGTCAGCTCAGCACGACGACGACAGTGTCAAACGGTAATTTCAACTGGCTCCGTTGCTGTTTATTGTGGGGGCGGTATGGCAGTGTGGGGGCGCTGTGGCATAGTGGATAAGATTTCGAACTCCCAATCAGAGTTCGATTCCCGTCTAGTCCTTACGTCCTTGGGCAAGGTGTTTCTAACCCACCATGGCCCAGGTCTATAAATGGGTAGGGCCTACCTGGCAACGCTAGGGTAATAGAATTTAAAAGTCATCATGTCACTTTCTATCTTTTTGAGGAATTGCACAAGGTCTTCCAATCCAAAGTGAAACTTGCCTCTCAATTATTGTTGGTTGTGATTTACATTTTTGCAGAAAAAAAACGGGGTCTCTTTCTGTGTAACATAACAAAGGTCGTAAAAAAAGGAATTTAAGGAAATTTCCACTGAGTGGCACTGTTATGGGAGTGTATATGTGTAAATAAGAGTATAATTTGCTGGTATGACTGTATGATAGTATGATAAGTGTGATGGTGTGTGTGTCTGTCTTTCTGTCCCTCAGTGCGTGCATGTGTACGTTTGTCTGTTTGCGCGCGGGGGTGCGTTTGGTCTCGTGGGTGACAGAGCATACTCTAGATTATTGACGGGATTGAACAGTATAGTCCACATCACAGTACAGTGACATCGTGTAGTCGACATTGTAGTTTTGTCACCTCGGACGAAGCTTAAAGTCATTAAGTATTTTTTTTTTTCGGCCAACTTTACAGTTTGCGATGAGGAGTGCTCCTGCAATGTTACCTGTGATCAAAGAGGACAAGGGGCATCTGTGTCGCTCAGCTGTTCGGATAACGAAGATTGTCGAAACTGCATGTGCACGGACACACTCATCAGAGACTACATCTGGGGCACATCTCTCTGTCTGAGGATGCCAATATGTCCTGAATGTTTCTTCAACAACCGAGTCATACAGGTCCGTATCTGGATATACATTCAACAAGTGACGTCATCAGCGAATCGCTACCATTGGTGATGCAAAAAAAAAGTACTACAATCACGTTTTGGGGAAAAAGAAAAATATGTGTATTTTTAATGCATATGTATAATAGCAAATTCTTTGATGCACATAGTCCTCGGATAACCTTCATATTCCATGTAAGAAATATTTTGTAAATAAAAGAATGAAATATAATTGAGTATATGAATATAAGAACGACCCAAGTCCATGGAAGACCATTTCGAGTAAACTAAAAAAAAACTTCATATCTTTTTTGTTTGTCCAATAATATTGTATTTAACTGTGATGGGAAGGTAACATTGTATATACAAATTAGAACATATATTATCATGACAATTAACATTAACATTAATTGTGGAGAGGCCATTTTGTGTGATGGACTTGGGTCGTTCTTTGATTCATATGGACTTGGGTCGTTCTTTGATTCATATACATGATATTCTGCTATAGAGATGAGAGAAGGACGAGAGAGGGCGCTATAATATGAATGTAAGAATGACCCAAGTCCTTCATTCTTACATTAATATAAGATTTAACTCATTTATTTCAGGCACTTCCGGGGGTAATTGGGATTTATCATTTATACACAAGATGAGTCCATGCATAAGCTACAATTTCCCATGTCAAACTGAATTTGGTCAAAAATTGGACTTGGGTCGTTCTTATATTCATACATGTATACTCAATTATATCCAAGACCCTGTCAGACCTAAAACAACAACAACAACAAAGGAAAGATCGGCACTATTAAAAGACAGGTATTACTGCGGATCAGACATGCTTGGGGCCTGGAAGATGCCCAGCGAATATAGCCACCACAAACTGCCATTTCAGTCTGCAATAGGTTTCGAAAACACTGCAGGGAATTATTCAATAAATGGTTTATGTCATATACATTTTACTGTGAACATAGGCACAGAGAGTTTTGTCATTTTGGACAGTGACAGTGATGGTGAAATACTCATGGTGAGTTGGCTACCAGCTCACACACAAGAACCAAAACACGGTTCCTACAGCCCGGCCATCTATGCTCAGCGCAGACGGCATGCAGCGGGCACTGCTTGGAAAGCTGCGTCTGTATCGGGACTGCAGACGATCAGCTTACGCCTTGCATCACTTGCCTTCTTATGATTATTTTGATCGAAAACTGTAGTATTAGACTGTAATCATGTACGTTAGTGAATCGGTATGTTGACCAAGAATAGTTAATTCGTCTGTGCCGTATTTCCTTGTCTACTTTCTTGTTTGATAGAGAAAGAGGGGGATAGCTACATGCTATCTATGTCATACAATAATTATAAACGAAAAGAGATTGATGTTACTCAGAAGTAACTCCTTTCCATGTTTTCTGAACCCCTCAGCCGGGGGAGAATTTCACGATGGGAACGTGCAAGGACTGCGTGTGCGATCAAATGGGATCACTAGGCGGTGCTGTATTCTGTACCACCACTTGTTTACTGACTGAAGAAGACTGTAGCCAGGTAAGGATGCTACACAGCTCTCATAGACCATAGTTTCCCCGGTCGTAGTTTTTTCGATTGTCTGTGAAATTGGCAAAAGCGATTTCTGTTCCTTTTTTTTTTTTTTTTTTTTTTGCACCCAACTTCGTGAGCATGTGAGATGCATACATATGTATATGCATGCGTAGTACATTTGATTCGATAGTCTGGCTCAACTTCTGCCAAGTCTGTTCCTGTTATACCGAACTGGATACAAAATGAATTTGAAGTTACCTTCGTAGACGTAATGAAATACTTATGGTATGCTTGAAAAATTCCGTATTTTATAATATTCAATTGACGGTCGACGTTCCAAATAGAAGTTCAGTTCCATCCATTCTTGAATATATATTACAATGTACTTGATTATGTCTTTGAATTAGGATGGACTGATTTTGGACAACACGGAAGGCAAGTGCTGCGAATGCAGAGAAGAGGTTACCACCACCACAGAGACCATTACAACCAAGGCTACGACAGAGCATTCAACGGAGGGACCAACTACCACGATGATTACCACTGTCACTACAGTCGAGACAACAAAATTACCCGTTACGACAAAACTGGCTACAACTTTGGCACCAACCACTTCTACTCACTCTGTCACGACAACTGAGGGCCCGAAGGTGACAAGTGTTACAACTCGGGTCTCGGTGTCTACGGCCGCAACCCCAACGTCGAATGTTTTGACAACAGTAACGGAGAAAGTCACTGAAGAAAAAATGACGACTACCCTGGCACCTGTTACATCATCGCTACCAACCACACGCGCCCGAGAAACTTCCAGAATCCCTTCGGTGACGTCACCCATACTAACAAAGATCACGACAGTTCCATCCACTGAAACGGTTGGCAAGACAACAACTATCTCGCCGACTACTAAGCTGTTCCAGTCTTCCACGTTAGTTCCATCTACTGTTTTATCTACAACTGCATCTCCAGCCAGCACAACCCTACCAAGACCGGCCAACCCCACCGAATCCAAAAAGCCGACAAAGCATATTCCAACCACAACACTAGGAACAACGGAAGGAACGGTGGGTGTAACTACAACGGCCTTTACAACGCCAACGCCCGAAGTGAAAACTACAACGGCAGTACTAACCACATCGCCAACGGTTAAAACTACAAAGACAATTGAAACAACGTTCCCAAGAGTTGAAACGACACCAGAAATCATTACAACAAGAGGAATACCAACAACCGCTGCAACTACAAGGGTATTTGAAACAACAACACCTGCAGTGAAAACATCAGTGGTACCGACAACACTACCTTCAGTTGGTACAACAACGGTCATTCCAACAACAATGACCAGACGTGTAACTATCACGCCTATGCCCACTACAACATCTGCAACGACAATGCCGACTACTGCGGCCACAACCATCGCCACCACTACACGACTGACAACACCAGGTAAGTTTACCGCTGCTGTCGCTAGACTGAACATTACGAGAGTCTGAATTTTGTTTTCATTGCTTTTACTCTTATCATCCATATTGTCATAATAATCGTATTCACTATGTCTATTGTGATGGCTACAACCGTTGTTCGTATTACTTCACAAACACCACATCTTCGTCATCTCTATCTCGTCGATATTTTGAAATACAACAGTAGAGATAAACATAAGACGTAAAAATTATGAGAATGCAATCTGTGAATCAAATTTGTCACTTGTCTATATAGGTAATGGGTTCCTGATCAGTGAATAAGAGTACTCAGAGAACAATTAATGTAAATGAGATAGTACGATTTTCATGCTGGAATTGTTTTGGATGACGTTGCGTCGCTTGGGTTAAGATTACACAATCAGCATTTCTTCTTCTTTTTTTTTTCTATTCTCTTGCGACTGCCAGGCATCTGCGACGAACCTCTCAGTGACATCAGTGACGTCAGCATCGTCATGACGCCCGTTAACGAAGTTGGTTTAGTCATGTCGGGCAACGTATGGAACATACTGAACCCCACTGGCCAGCTTCCGATGAGTCTAATGGTCACCTTTAGCACACCTGTCACAGTGTCGTCAGTGGTCGTCGGCGATCAAAGAAACTCGATCACGGGCGTCACGATACGACTGCAGTATCGAAGATCCGGACAGCAATCGCTGAATCCCGTACAGCGTGCCGACGTGAGTTTGGCCCGTGTTCTTGAGTGTCTATATTCTTGTCTCGATGTTCACAACCACGAAAGTGATTATGCTTTCCTAAATGTACAAGGATACATGTGAATTTATGTCAATACGCTCTGCCGCTTGGTGCAAGAAGAGGATGCAAAAGAAAAATGGTTCTTGTTGCCTTAGAAATTTGGTAAGGCTTAGGATTAGGTTCAGGATTAGGATTAGAGTTTGGGTCGGTAGAAGGGTCTGGAGTAATAGCCCAGGGGTACTTGTCCTAGAACCGTTTGTTGTTATACAAATATTTAAGTTTTTCTTAATGAGCACATCAGTAAGATATTCTTCCCTGCATCACTCTTTTTTTGCATCTGCTCTCAAAACTTGTCTTCCCTTTGACTCTACCACATGTACTTCCCTCCACTTGAAACAAATGCAGGGCCCAAGCTTTTGCTGGAACAGTATGCTTAAATGTAGTTACAAAATAGACCCTATGAAACAATAAACAATAGAAATGATTAACCGTAACCAGGCCGGGCTTTTTTTAGATCCTGTGGCCGGGGAGGGGTTGATTCAAACCCCCCCCCCCTCCCGAGATCTCGGCCGTTGATCGCGCAATCATGATGAAATTTGGCACGTGCATTACCTGTGGCGTAATCTACCAAGCTATACAAAAAGAAATGGAAATTTTCACCATAGTGATTAATTATGCCAATATATGCATAAAATCATACATTTTGCTCTAAATCAGAAATTACAGCTCCTAGAATCCTAATTTTTGGTGAAAACATTCTTTTTAGCATTCCTAACAATGTACTTAAAAAAATTGGTATTAAAATCAATTTCTTATGTATTCTATTGTTTTATGAATTTCTTATGTATTTTTTGGTTTTTTGACCTTTTGTTTTATCATTTTTTTTCGGCAAAATTTATGACAGAACCTATTTCCAGCATAATTACGCTAAACTTAATTAGTTTCAGCCTATGGAAGTGAAAATAATCATATCTTTATAAATAAAAAGAGAAAACTCCATTTGCATAGACTTTACACACAAAATCACGTTTTTGAGCCATTTTCGGTCTGACAGGCATTATAAAACGTTATGCAGCGTCGTAACGGTATGCACGATTTTCGCGAAAATGGTGTCAAAAGATGCGCGAGACTTGAAAGTAAAAAGTCAGCAAACGGCGCAGTCAAAAAATTTCGCACGGCGGAGTAGTCGCGAAAAATGTCGAGGGGGGTTGATTCAACTCCCCCCCCCCCCCCCCCCGCCCGGCCATTTTAGGGTTAACCTGTAGAAAGAATTGGACTTATTTATTTGGGATAGTGCCTACTTTCACGTGTAGGGGCATTCAAATTCTCTCGGTACATCTTAACTTAATCGATTAATTCCTCCAGTACGTACCACCTTTTTCTTTTAGTACATTTTTTTTTTGCTACACCATTTGTATATGTGACTCAGCACACTTTAAGCTTTGACTGATGTATAACTCGATTGAAATGGACTTTCCTGATCTATCTAAATCTTGAGAAGAAAGCACACTCTCTGGAAAACTGAGTAATGAAAAAAGAGGCTCTTAAGTATAGGGTCTATCCAATCACTTAATTTTACCAAGCCGTGCTCTTTGCAAAGAATGGGGCAAAAACAGGGTGTAAAAGTCCATATAAACAACAGTGAAGGAATTATCCGATTATCATGAAAATTGAGAATGCTCTATTAACACATTCTATCCATGGATCCATTCCATGAATTTCAAAGCAGTAGCACCATCCCTTCAAAAATTATAAGATTTGAGAGTAAAGAGTGTGTAAAGGGTTTCTGAGAAATTAAAAGGTGCCTCGAAGACATACCTGATCACACTATCCTACAAAAAAAAAAAAAAAAATGTGTTCTACAAAAACTGTTAAAACACAATTTCCCATTTGTTTTATGATAGAATAATTGCTCTTTCAGATAATATTGAAAAGTCGAGATTTACTAGGTTGACCCGTTTCACCTTTTCCACTCCTCACGTACAATCAGGGCGTGCGACGTTTTGCTGGTTTTGTGACGCGCGGTCACATATGCACATCCCATAAAGTGCAATGTGACTTCTGTCTGATAGCAGTATTCTCCATGGTAACAATGAATACATACCATCATTGTGTAACACATATCACTCCGCAGATCAGGCGGGTGCAAACAAAGATTCCAGTACTGCGGAGCGCTTTGACGCATTTCATCAGCCCTGCAACTCGTGACGACAATCAACCCCTCATAAGAAGAGGTTGACTCATGTTAATATGAGAAATCTGAGATCAAAGCTGCTAAAACAATAAAAAAAAAATATAAGAAAACATAGGGTATTTCCAATCACAACTTCAAGAAAATAATTGGGTATGCAACAAGTGAGGTGCGCTGGAAAGGTTTTATTCTGCTTGAAATGATGGTGGACCTACTTTAATTTGTTTGACAATGACACTTCAACCGCACAGTACACGACCTTCGGTAGCATGACTGACCGACATTACACTGTAAAAACATCGGTGTTAGATTTAACACCATGGGTGTTAAATCTAACACCGATCAAACTTCAATAGAGGACCACACCCACAGGTGTAGAAAATGTATTTTGACGGTGGTAAAAAGTGTTCGCCTGGCACTTCGTGGTGTTAATTTGACACTGTGGCTGGTGATATTTTTGACACTGCGCTAGAGTTAATTCAATAATGACACCGCATGGTGTTGATTTGATATTGGTGGTGTTAATTTCAATGGTATAACACCCGTCCAGCTTCAATAGGGAACCACACCACCTGGTGTTACTGTGGTGTAAATGTATTTACACATTTTTTCAAAAATCAAGTACTTTATCGGAAAATTCTTTATCGTCTTGTTGAAGTTCAAAATTAACAAGAAGTGCAGTAACTAAGAAACTATTCAAAAAACAATTTTAAATTTTGTCATGACACCCGGAGGTGTTAATCTAACACCATGAATGAGCACCGGAAATTTAACACCAGCTCGGTGTTTCATATTTAACACCGGACTTTTTGCAGTGCAGATCTGAAATAAATCAGAATATTCTTAGAATATACACGCTTGTTTATTTCAGATCCGAAGTCGGTCAGTCGTGCGATCGAAAGTCGTATAGTAGCGGTGGCCTTTAGCCTGTTTTCCGACCAAACTCTTTCCATTTATTATGGACTTAACGAATTGTGGGTGGTGGTGTTGTTGCTCTTGTCATTGACAGGGTTCACTGGACTTCCAGCTACAGAAGAGTGGCGATAGCAGTAGTCCCTGGAACGTGGAGCTTCCTGAAACCATGATGCAAGTGACAGACATTGAGGAATTCTGGATTACTGTCACCGCGCTGGACAATACAGCAAGCGCTGTCTACTTTACCTTTGATTTCAAGGGCTGCATTGTCGGTAAGCAGAATAGCTTCTGACTGCCAATTGTCACATTTGGATGTCACGGATGTATCTCTATTCATGATAAAGTAATAAATTTTGATAGAAAAGTATGATGATAGTGATTATGATAGTATAAATATACACAAGTCAGACCATGCACTTGAAATTGCTTGAAAGCATGTCATTCATATCGGCTGTAATGATATTGGGTAATGAAGTCGATAGCATTCAGTGTAATCACGGGGAAAAAAACTCTAAAGCAAGGAATGACTGCAATCTTTGACAAACTCTCGAACGATCAACAGTGTTTCTGTATTTTTAAATATTGCAGTACTACGGTCACGCAAACGCTCTGAGACATAAATCCTCGATTTGTGCGTAGGTCTAGTCGTGGGGAAAAGGCGAATGTCACACGCTAACAAATATTGGTCACAGAAATTCAAAAATATTGGAAGAAAATGACGAGGGAAGACTAAAAGGATGCTTTTATACGTATAGGTACTTGTATAGGTCAGTGAAGACCCGGAGAGTAAAAACACGCTGTGTCGCATGGCGGACTAAAGCGTGCAAGTATTATGATCACCATAAACAAAGACATACCTACGTAAATGGCAATATTTTCTACGCTGTCTTCTATGCCGGAATGTTGAAAGTCACCTTGTTTACACATAGTAGTATGTGCACACGTATGTATGTGCATGTATTTGTATATGTAAGTATATGTATATGTATATGTATATGTATATGTATATGTATATGTAAATGTAAATGTATATGTACAATGTATAAGTGTGTACTGCTCGACGGGTGATGATATTCTGATGAAATTCGGTACTTCAAACATTCTACAGGGCATACTACCACGCCGACGGAAAGGATCACAACTATCGTCACACCAACAATGACGGAGACCACACGAGTACAGGAGGAGGAAACGACAAAATATTCCACGTTTACACCTACAACAGGGGAGGTCGTGGTTCCTACAACACCAGGTAATATCTTTCAATCTAAAGTCAAAACGAGACAAAATGCCCATATTAATATCATACACTCAGACCTGAATACTTATGTTTGAAAGGCGTATCCGTCAAACTCCATATCGTGTTTTGGTAGACTCTGATTTAGATATCAAAAACTGATTATTTGAATATCAAAATTTGTCTTCTCCACCAATAACATCCAGCTCATCCAACCTCCCCCAAGAAAGGACGAAAGAAAGAAAGAAAGAAAGAAAGAAAGAAAAAAAGAACTCGCCACATTTCAGTAAATATGCTTCAACAAATACTCCTCGCGAAATTGCAGCTCTACCATTTTGATTTCACATCAAAAGAAAAAAAGAACAAGTATATATAATATATATATAATACACATTGTATATCAACATAGGTCAGTCCAGGCTTCTCAGTTTTTGCTATCATCTCTTATCGCATTTATGTGGATGCCAATGATATCACTGATTCGAGGGGAAACAAAAACAGCACTGAACTCTACGATTCACAGACGTTTGCCATACGTTTATCCAATGTCTCAACTTGTTTATCTCAAGATATATCGATGCAGATATTTATTCATATATAGTGCGGTAACGACCCGTAATCAAATCTGCTTGACAGGACTACCTATATGAACACCACTGAGTGTAACTGTTTCATGTCTCGTCTGGATTGTTTCTTCAGCTCTGACCGACACCGACGAGCATCTATCCGTGATGGATGCCAGCCGGACAGTTCGCATAGAGCTGAACAAAGTGACTCGTACATGTCACGAAACTAGAACTCTCCGTTGTTTTCACAGGAATGTCCTGTCAAACGGATCTAAATAACTATATACGTGGAATTACTGGGGGAGCAAAATGACATGTTTGCCCCCCTAGACCTCCAGAATCGACGCCTCTGCATACGAGGAAAGTTTTGCATTTTTAGAATCAAATTAAAACATCTCGTAAACACATTTTTTGATGGAATTCGGAAAACTTTCGGTCCCAGAAGTGCACTAAATCTATGGAGGGAAACCAAGCGGTGGAAAATAGGGTTAGTTGAAAGTATCTACATATCCCTTCCCACCCACCCGACGGAACTTTTGCATTTTTTGGACGGAAGTGACAGATCTGGCGCAAAGTTTTGATGAGATATTCGGAAATCTGTCAACCTAAAAGTGTACTAGGTAGAAATGACCGAAAGGGAGAGGGTATGGGAGGGGGTATCCCTCTCTCGCGCGAGAAAGATTTTGTATTTTCAGAATTGAAATTCAGCAATCTTTGGGTGAACTATTTGGACAGTTTTCTTTCAAACAGCAACACCTCGTGTATTACTAGGGGGATCTTTTTGGCGGACAACTCATGACATGACATATCTTTTAATCACCGGGCGCTTGCAGAGAACCACTAAATTGGCGGACAACTCTTAGATAGCAGAACTACCAAACACTTTTCCTTCAATATTAGTGGCCATAAATGTCAACATCCATGACATATCTTTTAATCACCAGGCGCTTGCAGAGAACCACTGGATTGGCGGACAACTCTAAGATAGCAGAACTACCAAACACTTTTCCTTCAATATTAGTGGCCATAAATGTCAACATCCATGACATATCTTTTAATCACCAGGCGCTTGCAGAGAACCACCGGATTGTGAGAATCTTGATACTAAATTACACGTTTTACTTGACGACAATGAAACAAATCTTTGGACGGAATGTACTTTCGATGAAAATACAAATAAATAGATAAATACAAATATTGATACCTCTGTGTGCGAGTCAACGGTATTCTGTTTCCCAGTTTTAAGCTACAAATTATTTTCTTTTACTTTCCAGGTTATTGCAGAAAACCACTGGATGGCGAGGACCCTGATACTAAATTAAGAGTTTTACTGGACAACGTCGAAACAAACCTTTGGACGGAACCTACTTCCAATAGGAAAGTAAGAGTCATTGTCAAATCAACGGATGACACCTCCGAAGTGACGATTAAGGTATCAGCCGTCAGCATAACCACAACGAATGGCTCGCCTCCCAATACTGTCACAATTGGTGTCCTGCCGTCGAGCGATGGAGATGCTGAACGCCAATTTACAGCTGAACCCGGAGAAGATCAGCCTTCAGGAATGTACGAGTTTGAACCTTTGACTGGTTTGAATGAAGTTTATTTTGACATCACCCTTCCTGATGACTACAACGTGGCAGATTCGCAGTTGACGGTGACATTCAGAGGATGTATTGAGACAGGTAATTTCGTTTCCTTTTATTCTGGGTTCCCATATTCCTACTTTCTCATCTCTCTTGTTCTCTTATTCGATCGATAATATATCGAGTTGAATGTTCCCGTTGTTGCTGATATTCCACGGTCTATTACCTTTGAAATTTCCTGTGCTCTCAATTCAGAGACAGAAAAAAAAAAAAAGATTAGTTGTATGTTATTGAATTGATAAGTTCATATAGTCTATACATACTGCCCGCTGGTTACTTCTGGTACTTAACCGTGCACTCAACTTTTTAGCAACAAATTCACAATTTACATTCTGTAACATTCCTGTCATATCTTGGATTCCCGGTGTTCTTTTTCTTTCATTAATCAGCTACGAGCATGGAAACAACAGTAGTCACAACCGTTGTCACTACAAGTGTACCTACCAGCACGTCGAAACCCACTACAGTAACTGAAGCTACCACCACAGCTGTTACCACAACAACTCCGATGGGTACTACTAGGAAGGAGGAGACCACAACTCTTTCTACTACTACCCCTGCTCAGACTACAGCAATGGGTACAGCCTTGTAGTTGTTCTTTTATATTTGGATTAATGGGCTATCTACGAAAAAAAAAATCGTAAAATCATTGTAGCTTCAATACCAATTAAACAAAATGGATGTAACACCTTTTTCACAGTGATGGATTTTCGACAAATCAAACGAATTGCAAACCGACAAACAAATATAACCTTCACATCTTTCAATATAGTCCAGATGACCAAAACATAACTCCTTGTTTAAACGGGATATCTTCAACATTTAATCTCGTAGAATACGTTCTAGATTCAATACCAAAAAGAAGAGAACAAACAAATACACAAACAAAAACAGACTTAATATGACACAACTTCACTGTACAGGCTCTTCAAGAAGTTCCAACGATTTACAAGCTACCACGCATTAATGCCCAAATTTTATTTCAATAACACAGTCCAGTAAAGTAAACCATGACTCCACGCAGGAATCTCTCTCCTGACCAGATCAAGTGACAAGACGCTAAACTTTGTTTTTTGGTTATTGTTTTTTAGCAGTGCATTGATGCCAAACCTTACATTCATTAGCGAGGACACTGTTTTTGAAATTACATCTTGAATTTCTGAACATTAAGATATGCAAAACAATAAATCATCACCTAAGTCATGGAAAGTACTTAATTTGTATTTCAATATAATATTTCAGCTCTGTCTGATGCGACTGTAATCGATCCATAACTAGAATGTTCTCTTTTTTTTCTCTCAACGTTTACAGAAACGACAACTCTGGGTCAGTCAGGTAGGTCTAAGTCTGCATTGTATTTGTAACCTTTTTTAATTAACGTGTAGGAAGAAAGAAAATCTGTTATCACTAAATAATGATTACTTTAAATTCAAACTGGTTTCGGCTATTCTTCGCTATAGGTATTGTCTTCAAAATGTTTTTCTCAACTGTCATAAACATTGAGTGACAGATACATGCGTGTCGTTTTCTTTTTTAACAGAAGTCACAACAAGGTCGCGAACGCGAGCGACAACGACTACTGCTCCAGGAACCGAGCAAACAACAGCAGTCGTTGAGGAAACTACTGCCACTCCTGAAGCAACAACTACAACTCAGACAACTGTTACATCGATCACTACAGAAAGGCCGGAATCTACTACGCCAGGTACTTTTTCACTTCCATTCTTGTCGGACTTGTGTCCCAAGAATCTAAACCTGAAGGATTTCATTTGATTAGAAGGCAGTCAGATAAGTTTTCCGCGTCAACATAACCTGTTCCATCATGTACTTTCTGCTACACCACATCCAACGAGCCAGTTTGCTAAACTAGACAAGAGAATAAATACAAATGTTGGTAACTCTGTGTACCAGTCAACGGTTTTCTGTTTCCCAAACAGTTTTACGCTACAAATTATTTTCTTTTACTTTCCAGGTTATTGCAGAAAACCACTGGATGGCGAGGACCCTGATACTAAATTAAAAGTTTTACTGGACAACGTCGAAACAAACCTTTGGACGGAACCTACTTCCAATAGGAAAGTAAGAGTCATTGTCAAATCAACGGATGACACCTCCGAAGTGACGATTAAGGTATCAGCCGTCAGCATAACCACAACGAATGGCTCGCCTCCCAATACTGTCACAATTGGTGTCCTGCCGTCGAGCGATGGAGATGCTGAACGCCAATTTACAGCTGAACCCGGAGAAGATCAGCCTTCAGGAATGTACGAGTTTGAACCTTTGACTGGTTTGAATGAAGTTTATTTTGACATCACCCTTCCTGATGACTACAACGTGGCAGATTCGCAGTTGACGGTGACATTCAGAGGATGTATTGAGACAGGTAATTTCGTTTCCTTTTATTCTGGGTTCCCATATTCCTACTTTCTCATCTCGCTTGTTCTCTTATTCGATCTATAATATATCGAGTTGAATGTTCCCGTTGTTGCTGATATTCCACGGTCTATTACCTTTGAAATTTCCTGTGCTCTCAATTCAGAGACAGAAAAAAAAAAGATTAGTTGTATGTTATTGAATTGATAAGTTCATATAGTCTATACATACTGCCCGCTGGTTACTTCTGGTACTTAACCGTGCACTCAACTTTTTAGCAACAAATTCACAATTTACATTCTGTAACATTCCTTTCATATCTTGGATTCCCGGTGTTCTTTTTCTTTCATTAATCAGCTACGAGCATGGAAACAACAGTAGTCACAACCGTTGTCACTACAAGTGTACCTACCAGCACGTCGAAACCCACTACAGTAACTGAAGCTACCACCACAGCTGTTACCACAACAACTCCGATGGGTACTACTAGGAAGGAGGAGACCACAACTCTTTCTACTTCTACCCCTGCTCAGACTACAGCAATGGGTACAGCCTTGTAGTTGTTCTTTTATATTTGGATGAATGGGCTTTCTACGAAAAAAAAAATCGTAAAATCATTGTAGCTTCAATGCCAATTAAACAAAATGGATGTAACACCTTTTTCACAGTGATGGATTTTCGACAAATCAAACGAATTGCAAACCGACAAACAAATATAACCTTCACATCTTTCAATATAGTCCAGATGACCAAAACATAACTCCTTGTTTAAACGGGATATCTTCAACATTTAATCTCGTAGAATACGTTCTAGATTCAATACCAAAAAGAAGAGAACAAACAAATACACAAACAAAAACAGACTTAATATGACACAACTTCACTGTACAGGCTCTTCAAGAAGTTCCAACGATTTACAAGCTACCACGCATTAATGCCCAAATTTTATTTCAATAACACAGTCCAGTAAAGTAAACCATGACTCCACGCAGGAATCTCTCTCCTGACCAGATCAAGTGACAAGACGCTAAACTTTGTTTTTTGGTTATTGTTTTTTAGCAGTGTATTGATGCCAAACCTTACATTCATTAGCGAGGACACTGTTTTTGAAATTACATCTTGAATTTCTGAACATTAAGATATGCAAAACAATAAATCATCACCTAAGTCATGGAAAGTACTTAATTTGTATTTCAATATAATATTTCAGCTCTGTCTGATGCGACTGTAATCGATCCATAACTAGAATGTTCTCTTTTTTTTCTCTCAACATTTACAGAAACGACAACTCTGGGTCAGTCAGGTAGGTCTAAGTCTGCATTGTATTTGTAACCTTTTTGAATTAACGTGTAGGAAGAAAGAAAATCTGTTATCACTAAATAATGATTACTTTAAAATCAAACTGGTTTCGGCTATTCTTCGCTATAGGTATTGTCTTCAAAATGTTTTTCTCAACTGTCATATACATTGAGTGACAGATACATGCGTGTCGTTTTCTTTTTTAACAGAAGTCACAACAAGGTCGCGAACGCGAGCGACAACGACTACTGCTCCAGGAACCGAGCAAACAACAGCAGTCGTTGAGGAAACTACTGCCACTCCTGAAGCAACAACTACAACTCAGACAACTGTTACATCGATCACTACAGAAAGGCCGGAATCTACTACGCCAGGTACTTTTTCACTTCCATTCTTGTCGGACTTGTGTCCCAAGAATCTAAACCTGAAGGATTTCATTTGATTAGAAGGCAGTCAGATAAGTTTTCCGCGTCAACATAACCTGTTCCATCATGTACTTTCTGCTACACCACATCCAACGAGCCAGTTTGCTAAACTAGACAAGAGAATAAATACAAATGTTGGTAACTCTGTGTACCAGTCAACGGTTTTCTGTTTCCCAAACAGTTTTACGCTACAAATTATTTTCTTTTACTTTCCAGGTTATTGCAGAAAACCACTGGATGGCGAGGACCCTGATACTAAATTAAAAGTTTTACTGGACAACGTCGAAACAAACCTTTGGACGGAACCTACTTCCAATAGGAAAGTAAGAGTCATTGTCAAATCAACGGATGACACCTCCGAAGTGACGATTAAGGTATCAGCCGTCAGCATAACCACAACGAATGGCTCGCCTCCCAATACTGTCACAATTGGTGTCCTGCCGTCGAGCGATGGAGATGCTGAACGCCAATTTACAGCTGAACCCGGAGAAGATCAGCCTTCAGGAATGTACGAGTTTGAACCTTTGACTGGTTTGAATGAAGTTTATTTTGACATCACCCTTCCTGATGACTACAACGTGGCAGATTCGCAGTTGACGGTGACATTCAGAGGATGTATTGAGACAGGTAATTTCGTTTCCTTTTATTCTGGGTTCCCATATTCCTACTTTCTCATCTCTCTTGTTCTCTTATTCGATCTATAATATATCGAGTTGAATGTTCCCGTTGTTGCTGATATTCCACGGTCTATTACCTTTGAAATTTCCTGTGCTCTCAATTCAGAGACAGAAAAAAAAAGATTAGTTGTATGTTATTGAATTGATAAGTTCATATAGTCTATACATACTGCCCGCTGGTTACTTCTGGTACTTAACCGTGCACTCAACTTTTTAGCAACAAATTCACAATTTACATTCTGTAACATTCCTTTCATATCTTGGATTCCCGGTGTTCTTTTTCTTTCATTAATCAGCTACGAGCATGGAAACAACAGTAGTCACAACCGTTGTCACTACAAGTGTACCTACCAGCACGTCGAAACCCACTACAGTAACTGAAGCTACCACCACAGCTGTTACCACAACAACTCCGATGGGTACTACTAGGAAGGAGGAGACCACAACTCTTTCTACTACTACCCCTGCTCAGACTACAGCAATGGGTACAGCCTTGTAGTTGTTCTTTTATATTTGGATTAATGGGCTATCTACGAAAAAAAAAATCGTAAAATCATTGTAGCTTCAATACCAATTAAACAAAATGGATGTAACACCTTTTTCACAGTGATGGATTTTCGACAAATCAAACGAATTGCAAACCGACAAACAAATATAACCTTCACATCTTTCAATATAGTCCAGATGACCAAAACATAACTCCTTGTTTAAACGGGATATCTTCAACATTTAATCTCGTAGAATACGTTCTAGATTCAATACCAAAAAGAAGAGAACAAACAAATACACAAACAAAAACAGACTTAATATGACACAACTTCACTGTACAGGCTCTTCAAGAAGTTCCAACGATTTACAAGCTACCACGCATTAATGCCCAAATTTTATTTCAATAACACAGTCCAGTAAAGTAAACCATGACTCCACGCAGGAATCTCTCTCCTGACCAGATCAAGTGACAAGACGCTAAACTTTGTTTTTTGGTTATTGTTTTTTAGCAGTGCATTGATGCCAAACCTTACATTCATTAGCGAGGACACTGTTTTTGAAATTACATCTTGAATTTCTGAACATTAAGATATGCAAAACAATAAATCATCACCTAAGTCATGGAAAGTACTTAATTTGTATTTCAATATAATATTTCAGCTCTGTCTGATGCGACTGTAATCGATCCATAACTAGAATGTTCTCTTTTTTTTTCTCTCAACGTTTACAGAAACGACAACTCTGGGTCAGTCAGGTAGGTCTAAGTCTGCATTGTATTTGTAACCTTTTTTAATTAACGTGTAGGAAGAAAGAAAATCTGTTATCACTAAATAATGATTACTTTAAATTCAAACTGGTTTCGGCTATTCTTCGCTATAGGTATTGTCTTCAAAATGTTTTTCTCAACTGTCATAAACATTGAGTGACAGATACATGCGTGTCGTTTTCTTTTTTAACAGAAGTCACAACAAGGTCGCGAACGCGAGCGACAACGACTACTGCTCCAGGAACCGAGCAAACAACAGCAGTCGTTGAGGAAACTACTGCCACTCCTGAAGCAACAACTACAACTCAGACAACTGTTACATCGATCACTACAGAAAGGCCGGAATCTACTACGCCAGGTACTTTTTCACTTCCATTCTTGTCGGACTTGTGTCCCAAGAATCTAAACCTGAAGGATTTCATTTGATTAGAAGGCAGTCAGATAAGTTTTCCGCGTCAACATAACCTGTTCCATCATGTACTTTCTGCTACACCACATCCAACGAGCCAGTTTGCTAAACTAGACAAGAGAATAAATACAAATGTTGGTAACTCTGTGTACCAGTCAACGGTTTTCTGTTTCCCAAACAGTTTTACGCTACAAATTATTTTCTTTTACTTTCCAGGTTATTGCAGAAAACCACTGGATGGCGAGGACCCTGATACTAAATTAAAAGTTTTACTGGACAACGTCGAAACAAACCTTTGGACGGAACCTACTTCCAATAGGAAAGTAAGAGTCATTGTCAAATCAACGGATGACACCTCCGAAGTGACGATTAAGGTATCAGCCGTCAGCATAACCACAACGAATGGCTCGCCTCCCAATACTGTCACAATTGGTGTCCTGCCGTCGAGCGATGGAGATGCTGAACGCCAATTTACAGCTGAACCCGGAGAAGATCAGCCTTCAGGAATGTACGAGTTTGAACCTTTGACTGGTTTGAATGAAGTTTATTTTGACATCACCCTTCCTGATGACTACAACGTGGCAGATTCGCAGTTGACGGTGACATTCAGAGGATGTATTGAGACAGGTAATTTCGTTTCCTTTTATTCTGGGTTCCCATATTCCTACTTTCTCATCTCGCTTGTTCTCTTATTCGATCTATAATATATCGAGTTGAATGTTCCCGTTGTTGCTGATATTCCACGGTCTATTACCTTTGAAATTTCCTGTGCTCTCAATTCAGAGACAGAAAAAAAAAAGATTAGTTGTATGTTATTGAATTGATAAGTTCATATAGTCTATACATACTGCCCGCTGGTTACTTCTGGTACTTAACCGTGCACTCAACTTTTTAGCAACAAATTCACAATTTACATTCTGTAACATTCCTTTCATATCTTGGATTCCCGGTGTTCTTTTTCTTTCATTAATCAGCTACGAGCATGGAAACAACAGTAGTCACAACCGTTGTCACTACAAGTGTACCTACCAGCACGTCGAAACCCACTACAGTAACTGAAGCTACCACCACAGCTGTTACCACAACAACTCCGATGGGTACTACTAGGAAGGAGGAGACCACAACTCTTTCTACTACTACCCCTGCTCAGACTACAGCAATGGGTACAGCCTTGTAGTTGTTCTTTTATATTTGGATGAATGGGCTTTCTACGAAAAAAAAAATCGTAAAATCATTGTAGCTTCAATGCCAATTAAACAAAATGGATGTAACACCTTTTTCACAGTGATGGATTTTCGACAAATCAAACGAATTGCAAACCGACAAACAAATATAACCTTCACATCTTTCAATATAGTCCAGATGACCAAAACATAACTCCTTGTTTAAACGGGATATCTTCAACATTTAATCTCGTAGAATACGTTCTAGATTCAATACCAAAAAGAAGAGAACAAACAAATACACAAACAAAAACAGACTTAATATGACACAACTTCACTGTACAGGCTCTTCAAGAAGTTCCAACGATTTACAAGCTACCACGCATTAATGCCCAAATTTTATTTCAATAACACAGTCCAGTAAAGTAAACCATGACTCCACGCAGGAATCTCTCTCCTGACCAGATCAAGTGACAAGACGCTAAACTTTGTTTTTTGGTTATTGTTTTTTAGCAGTGTATTGATGCCAAACCTTACATTCATTAGCGAGGACACTGTTTTTGAAATTACATCTTGAATTTCTGAACATTAAGATATGCAAAACAATAAATCATCACCTAAGTCATGGAAAGTACTTAATTTGTATTTCAATATAATATTTCAGCTCTGTCTGATGCGACTGTAATCGATCCATAACTAGAATGTTCTCTTTTTTTTCTCTCAACGTTTACAGAAACGACAACTCTGGGTCAGTCAGGTAGGTCTAAGTCTGCATTGTATTTGTAACCTTTTTGAATTAACGTGTAGGAAGAAAGAAAATCTGTTATCACTAAATAATGATTACTTTAAAATCAAACTGGTTTCGGCTATTCTTCGCTATAGGTATTGTCTTCAAAATGTTTTTCTCAACTGTCATATACATTGAGTGACAGATACATGCGTGTCGTTTTCTTTTTTAACAGAAGTCACAACAAGGTCGCGAACGCGAGCGACAACGACTACTGCTCCAGGAACCGAGCAAACAACAGCAGTCGTTGAGGAAACTACTGCCACTCCTGAAGCAACAACTACAACTCAGACAACTGTTACATCGATCACTACAGAAAGGCCGGAATCTACTACGCCAGGTACTTTTTCACTTCCATTCTTGTCGGACTTGTGTCCCAAGAATCTAAACCTGAAGGATTTCATTTGATTAGAAGGCAGTCAGATAAGTTTTCCGCGTCAACATAACCTGTTCCATCATGTACTTTCTGCTACACCACATCCAACGAGCCAGTTTGCTAAACTAGACAAGAGAATAAATACAAATGTTGGTAACTCTGTGTACCAGTCAACGGTTTTCTGTTTCCCAAACAGTTTTACGCTACAAATTATTTTCTTTTACTTTCCAGGTTATTGCAGAAAACCACTGGATGGCGAGGACCCTGATACTAAATTAAAAGTTTTACTGGACAACGTCGAAACAAACCTTTGGACGGAACCTACTTCCAATAGGAAAGTAAGAGTCATTGTCAAATCAACGGATGACACCTCCGAAGTGACGATTAAGGTATCAGCCGTCAGCATAACCACAACGAATGGCTCGCCTCCCAATACTGTCACAATTGGTGTCCTGCCGTCGAGCGATGGAGGTGCTGAACGCCAATTTACAGCTGAACCCGGAGAAGATCAGCCTTCAGGAATGTACGAGTTTGAACCTTTGACTGGTTTGAATGAAGTTTATTTTGACATCACCCTTCCTGATGACTACAACGTGGCAGATTCGCAGTTGACGGTGACATTCAGAGGATGTATTGAGACAGGTAATTTCGTTTCCTTTTATTCTGGGTTCCCATATTCCTACTTTCTCATCTCTCTTGTTCTCTTATTCGATCTATAATATATCGAGTTGAATGTTCCCGTTGTTGCTGATATTCCACGGTCTATTACCTTTGAAATTTCCTGTGCTCTCAATTCAGAGACAGAAAAAAAAAGATTAGTTGTATGTTATTGAATTGATAAGTTCATATAGTCTATACATACTGCCCGCTGGTTACTTCTGGTACTTAACCGTGCACTCAACTTTTTAGCAACAAATTCACAATTTACATTCTGTAACATTCCTTTCATATCTTGGATTCCCGGTGTTCTTTTTCTTTCATTAATCAGCTACGAGCATGGAAACAACAGTAGTCACAACCGTTGTCACTACAAGTGTACCTACCAGCACGTCGAAACCCACTACAGTAACTGAAGCTACCACCACAGCTGTTACCACAACAACTCCGATGGGTACTACTAGGAAGGAGGAGACCACAACTCTTTCTACTACTACCCCTGCTCAGACTACAGCAATGGGTACAGCCTTGTAGTTGTTCTTTTATATTTGGATTAATCGGCTTTCTACGAAAAATAAATCGTAAAATCATTGTAGCTTCAATGCCAATTAAACAAAATGGATGTAACACCTTTTTCACAGTGATGGATTTTCGACAAATCAAACGAATTGCAAACCGACAAACAAATATAACCTTCACATCTTTCAATATAGTCCAGATGACCAAAACATAACTCCTTGTTTAAACGGGATATCTTCAACATTTAATCTCGTAGAATACGTTCTAGATTCAATACCAAAAAGATGAGAACAAACAAATACACAAACAAAAACAGACTTAATATGACACAACTTCACTGTACAGGCTCTTCAAGAAGTTCCAACGATTTACAAGCTACCAAGCATTAATGCCCAAATTTTATTTCAATAACACAGTCCAGTAAAGTAAAACATGACTCCAAGCAGGAATCTCTCTCCTGACCAGATCAAGTGACAAGACGCTAAACTTTGTTTTTTGGTTATTGTTTTTTAGCAGTGTATTGATGCCAAACCTTACATTCATTAGCGAGGACACTGTTTTTGAAATTACATCTTGAATTTCTGAACATTAAGATATGCAAAACAATAAATCATCACCTAAGTCATGGAAAGTACTTAATTTGTATTTCAATATAATATTTCAGCTCTGTCTGATGCGACTGTAATCGATCCATAACTAGAATGTTCTCTTTTTTTTTTTCTCCCAACATTTACAGAAACGACAACTCTGGGTCAGTCAGGTAGGTCTAAGTCTGCATTGTATTTGTAACCTTTTTGAATTAACGTGTAGGAAGAAAGAAAATCTGTTATCACTAAATAATGATTACTTTAAAATCAAACTGGTTTCGGCTATTCTTCGCTATAGGTATTGTCTTCAAAATGTTTTTCTCAACTGTCATAAACATTGAGTTACAGATACATGCGTGTCGTTTTCTTTTTTAACAGAAGTCACAACAAGGTCGCAAACGCGAGCGACAACGACTACTGCTCCAGGAACCGAGCAAACAACAGCAGTCGTTGAGGAAACTACTGCCACTCCTGAAGCAACAACTACAACTCAGACAACTGTTACATCGATCACTACAGAAAAGCCGGAATCTACTACGCCAGGTACTTTTTCACTTCCATTCTTGTCGGACTTGTGTCCCAAGAATCTAAACCTGAAGGATTTCATTTGATTAGAAGGCAGTCAGATAAGTTTTCCGCGTTAACATAACCTGTTCCATCATGTACTTTCTGCTACACCACATCCAACGAGCCAATTTGCTAAACTAGACAAGAGAATAAATACAAATGTTGGTAACTCTGTGTACCAGTCAACGGTTTTCTGTTTCCCAAACAGTTTTACGCTACAAATTATTTTCTTTTACTTTCCAGGTTATTGCAGAAAACCACTGGATGGCGAGGACCCTGATACTAAATTAAAAGTTTTACTGGACAACGTCGAAACAAACCTTTGGACGGAACCTACTTCCAATAGGAAAGTAAGAGTCATTGTCAAATCAACGGATGACACCTCCGAAGTGACGATTAAGGTATCAGCCGTCAGCATAACCACAACGAATGGCTCGCCTCCCAATACTGTCACAATTGGTGTCCTGCCGTCGAGCGATGGAGATGCTGAACGCCAATTTACAGCTGAACCCGGAGAAGATCAGCCTTCAGGAATGTACGAGTTTGAACCTTTGACTGGTTTGAATGAAGTTTATTTTGACATCACCCTTCCTGATGACTACAACGTGGCAGATTCGCAGTTGACGGTGACATTCAGAGGATGTATTGAGACAGGTAATTTCGTTTCCTTTTATTCTGGGTTCCCATATTCCTACTTTCTCATCTCTCTTGTTCTCTTATTCGATCTATAATATATCGAGTTGAATGTTCCCGTTGTTGCTGATATTCCACGGTCTATTACCTTTGAAATTTCCTGTGCTCTCAATTCAGAGACAGAAAAAAAAAAGATTAGTTGTATGTTATTGAATTGATAAGTTCATATAGTCTATACATACTGCCCGCTGGTTACTTCTGGTACTTAACCGTGCACTCAACTTTTTAGCAACAAATTCACAATTTACATTCTGTAACATTCCTTTCATATCTTGGATTCCCGGTGTTCTTTTTCTTTCATTAATCAGCTACGAGCATGGAAACAACAGTTGTCACAACCGTTGTCACTACAAGTGTACCTACCAGCACGTCGAAACCCACTACAGTAACTGAAGCTACCACCACAGCTGTTACCACAACAACTCCGATGGGTACTACTAGGAAGGAGGAGACCACAACTCTTTCTACTACTACCCCTGCTCAGACTACAGCAATGGGTACAGCCTTGTAGTTGTTCTTTTATATTTGGATGAATGGGCTTTCTACGAAAAAAAAAATCGTAAAATCATTGTAGCTTCAATGCCAATTAAACAAAATGGATGTAACACCTTTTTCACAGTGATGGATTTTCGACAAATCAAACGAATTGCAAACCGACAAACAAATATAACCTTCACATCTTTCAATATAGTCCAGATGACCAAAACATAACTCCTTGTTTAAACGGGATATCTTCAACATTTAATCTCGTAGAATACGTTCTAGATTCAATACCAAAAAGAAGAGAACAAACAAATACACAAACAAAAACAGACTTAATATGACACAACTTCATGGTACAGGCTCTTCAAGAAGTTCCAACGATTTACAAGCTACCAAGCATTAATGCCCAAATTTTATTTCAATAACACAGTCCAGTAAAGTAAAACATGACTCCAAGCAGGAATCTCTCTCCTGACCAGATCAAGTGACAAGACGCTAAACTTTGTTTTTTGGTTATTGTTTTTTAGCAGTGTATTGATGCCAAACCTTACATTCATTAGCGAGGACACTGTTTTTGAAATTACATCTTGAATTTCTGAACATTAAGATATGCAAAACAATAAATCATCACCTAAGTCATGGAAAGTACTTAATTTGTATTTCAATATAATATTTCAGCTCTGTCTGATGCGACTGTAATCGATCCATAACTAGAATGTTCTCTTTTTTTTTCTCTCAACATTTACAGAAACGACAACTCTGGGTCAGTCAGGTAGGTCTAAGTCTGCATTGTATTTGTAACCTTTTTGAATTAACGTGTAGGAAGAAAGAAAATCTGTTATCACTAAATAATGATTACTTTAAAATCAAACTGGTTTCGGCTATTCTTCACTATAGGTATTGTCTTCAAAATGTTTTTCTCAACTGTCATAAACATTGAGTGACAGATACATGCGTGTCGTTTTCTTTTTTAACAGAAGTCACAACAAGGTCGCGAACGCGAGCGACAACGACTACTGCTCCAGGAACCGAGCAAACAACAGCAGTCGTTGAGGAAACTACTGCCACTCCTGAAGCAACAACTACAACTCAGACAACTGTTACATCGATCACTACAGAAAGGCCGGAATCTACTACGCCAGGTACTTTTTCACTTCCATTCTTGTCGGACTTGTGTCCCAAGAATCTAAACCTGAAGGATTTCATTTGATTAGAAGGCACTCAGATAAGTTTTCCGCGTTAACATAACCTGTTCCATCATGTACTTTCTGCTACACCACATCCAACGAGCCAGTTTGCTAAACTAGACAAGAGAATAAATACAAATGTTGGTAACTCTGTGTACCAGTCAACGGTTTTCTGTTTCCCAAACAGTTTTACGCTACAAATTATTTTCTTTTACTTTCCAGGTTATTGCAGAAAACCACTGGATGGCGAGGACCCTGATACTAAATTAAAAGTTTTACTGGACAACGTCGAAACAAACCTTTGGACGGAACCTACTTCCAATAGGAAAGTAAGAGTCATTGTCAAATCAACGGATGACACCTCCGAAGTGACGATTAAGGTATCAGCCGTCAGCATAACCACAACGAATGGCTCGCCTCCCAATACTGTCACAATTGGTGTCCTGCCGTCGAGCGATGGAGATGCTGAACGCCAATTTACAGCTGAACCCGGAGAAGATCAGCCTTCAGGAATGTACGAGTTTGAACCTTTGACTGGTTTGAATGAAGTTTATTTTGACATCACCCTTCCTGATGACTACAACGTGGCAGATTCGCAGTTGACGGTGACATTCAGAGGATGTATTGAGACAGGTAATTTCGTTTCCTTTTATTCTGGGTTCCCATATTCCTACTTTCTCATCTCTCTTGTTCTCTTATTCGATCTATAATATATCGAGTTGAATGTTCCCGTTGTTGCTGATATTCCACGGTCTATTACCTTTGAAACTTCCTGTGCTCTCAATTCAGAGACAGAAAAAAAAAAGATTAGTTGTATGTTATTGAATTGATAAGTTCATATAGTCTATACATACTGCCCGCTGGTTACTTCTGGTACTGGTAAAACCGTGCACTCAACTTTTTAGCAACAAATACACAATTTACATTCTGTAACATTCCTTTCATAATTATCTTGGATTCCCGGTGTTCTTTTTCTTTCATTAATCAGCTACGAGCATAGAAACAACAGTAGTCACAACCGTTGTCACTACAAGTGTACCTACCAGCACGTCGAAACCCACTACAGTAACTGAAGCTACCACCACAGCTGTTACCACAACAACTCCGATGGGTACTACTAGGAAGGAGGAGACCACAACTCTTTCTACTACTACCCCTGCTCAGACTACAGCAATGGGTACAGCCTTGTAGTTGTTCTTTTATATTTGGATTAATGGGCTTTCTACGAAAAAAAAAAATCGTAAAATCATTGTAGCTTCAATACGAATTAAACAAAATGGATGTAACACCTTTTTCACAGTGATGGATTTTCGACAAATCAAACGAATTGCAAACCGACAAACAAATATAACCTTCACATCTTTCAATATAGTCCAGATGACCAAAACATAACTCCTTGTTTAAACGGGATATCTTCAACATTTAATCTCGTAGAATACGTTCTAGATTCAATACCAAAAAGAAGAGAACAAACAAATACACAAACAAAAACAGACTTAATATGACACAACTTCACTGTACAGGCTCTTCAAGAAGTTCCAACGATTTACAAGCTACCAAGCATTAATGCCCAAATTTTATTTCAGTAACACAGTCCAGTAAAGTAACACATGACTCCAAGCAGGACTCTCTCTCCTGACCAGATCAAGTGACAAGACGCTAAACTTTGTTTTTTGGTTATTGTTTTTTAGCAGTGTATTGATGCCAAACCTTACATTCATTAGCGAGGACACTGTTTTTGAAATTACATCTTGAATTTCTGAACATTAAGATATGCAAAACAATAAATCATCACCCAAGTCATGGAAAGTACTTAATTTGTATTTCAATATAATATTTCAGCTCTGTCTGATGCGACTGTAATCGATCCATAACTAGAATGTTCTCTTTTTTTTTCTCTCAACATTTACAGAAACGACAACTCTGGGTCAGTCAGGTAGGTCTAAGTCTGCATTGTATTTGTAACCTTTTTGAATTAACGTGTAGGAAGAAAGAAAATCTGTTATCACTAAATAATGATTACTTTAAAATCAAACTGGTTTCGGCTATTCTTCGCTATAGGTATTGTCTTCAAAATGTTTTTCTCAACTGTCATAAACATTGAGTGACAGATACATGCGTGTCGTTTTCTTTTTTAACAGAAGTCACAACAAGGTCGCGAACGCGAGCGACAACGACTACTGCTCCAGGAACCGAGCAAACAACAGCAGTCGTTGAGGAAACTACTGCCACTCCTGAAGCAACAACTACAACTCAGACAACTGTTACATCGATCACTACAGAAAGGCCGGAATCTACTACGCCAGGTACTTTTTCACTTCCATTCTTGTCGGACTTGTGTCCCAAGAATCTAAACCTGAAGGATTTCATTTGATTAGAAGGCAGTCAGATAAGTTTTCCGCGTTAACATAACCTGTTCCATCATGTACTTTCTGCTACACCACATCCAACGAGCCAGTTTGCTAAACTAGACAAGAGAATAAATACAAATGTTGGTAACTCTGTGTACCAGTCAACGGTTTTCTGTTTCCCAAACAGTTTTACGCTACAAATTATTTTCTTTTACTTTCCAGGTTATTGCAGAAAACCACTGGATGGCGAGGACCCTGATACTAAATTAAAAGTTTTACTGGACAACGTCGAAACAAACCTTTGGACGGAACCTACTTCCAATAGGAAAGTAAGAGTCATTGTCAAATCAACGGATGACACCTCCGAAGTGACGATTAAGGTATCAGCCGTCAGCATAACCACAACGAATGGCTCGCCTCCCAATACTGTCACAATTGGTGTCCTGCCGTCGAGCGATGGAGATGCTGAACGCCAATTTACAGCTGAACCCGGAGAAGATCAGCCTTCAGGAATGTACGAGTTTGACCCTTTGACTGGTTTGAATGAAGTTTATTTTGACATCACCCTTCCTGATGACTACAACGTGGCAGATTCGCAGTTGACGGTGACATTCAGAGGATGTATTGAGACAGGTAATTTCGTTTCCTTTTATTCTGGGTTCCCATATTCCTACTTTCTCATCTCTCTTGTTCTCTTATTCGATCTATAATATATCGAGTTGAATGTTCCCGTTGTTGCTGATATTCCACGGTCTATTACCTTTGAAATTTCCTGTGCTCTCAATTCAGAGACAGAAAAAAAAAGATTAGTTGTATGTTATTGAATTGATAAGTTCATATAGTCTATACATACTGCCCGCTGGTTACTTCTGGTACTTAACCGTGCACTCAACTTTTTAGCAACAAATTCACAATTTACATTCTGTAACATTCCTTTCATATCTTGGATTCCCGGTGTTCTTTTTCTTTCATTAATCAGCTACAAGCATGGAAACAACAGTAGTCACAACCGTTGTCACTACAAGTGTACCTACAAGCACGTCGAAACCCACTACAGTAACTGAAGCTACCACCACAGCTGTTACCACAACAACTCCGATGGGTACTACTAGGAAGGAGGAGACCACAACTCTTTCTACTACTACCCCTGCTCAGACTACAGCAATGGGTACAGCCTTGTAGTTGTTCTTTTATATTTGGATTAATGGGCTTTCTACGAAAAAAAAAATCGTAAAATCATTGTAGCTTCAATGCCAATTAAACAAAATGGATGTAACACCTTTTTCACAGTGATGGATTTTCGACAAATCAAACGAATTGCAAACCGACAAACAAATATAACCTTCACTTTCAATATAGTCCAGATGACCAAAACATAACTCCTTGTTTAAACGGGATATCTTCAACATTTAATCTCGTAGAATACGTTCTAGATTCAATACCAAAAAGAAGAGAACAAACAAATACACAAACAAAAACAGACTTAATATGACACAACTTCACTGTACAAGCTATTCAAGAAGTTCCAACGATTTACAAGCTACCAAGCATTAATGCCCAAATTTTATTTCAATAACACAGTCCAGTAAAGTAAAACATGACTCGAAGCAGGAATCTCTCTCTTGACCAGATCAAGTGACAAGACGCTAAACTTTGTTTTTTGGTTATTGTTTTTTTAGCAGTGTATTGATGCCAAACCTTACATTCATTAGCGAGGACACTGTTTTTGAAATTACATTTTGAATTTCTGAACATTAAGATATGCAAAACAATAAATCATCACCCAAGTCATGGAAAGTACTTAATTTGTATTTCAATATAATATTTCAGCTCTGTCTGATGCGACTGTAATCGATCCATAACTAGAATGTTCTCTTTTTTTTTCTCTCAACATTTACAGAAACGACAACTCTGGGTCAGTCAGGTAGGTCTAAGTCTGCATTGTATTTGTAACCTTTTTGAATTAACGTGTAGGAAGAAAGAAAATCTGTTATCACTAAATAATGATTACTTTAAAATCAAACTGGTTTCGGCTATTCTTCGCTATAGGTATTGTCTTCAAAATGTTTTTCTCAACTGTCATAAACATTAAGTGACAGATACATGCGTGTCGTTTTCTTTTTTTAACAGAAGTCACAACAAGGTCGCGAACGCGAGCGACAACGACTACTGCTCCAGGAACCGAGCAAACAACAGCAGTCGTTGAGGAAA
Organism: Diadema setosum; assembly: GCA_033980235.1. NCBI lineage: Eukaryota > Metazoa > Echinodermata > Echinoidea > Diadematoida > Diadematidae > Diadema > Diadema setosum. The sequence goes on along the minus strand of CM067075.1, from coordinate 12,063,449 downwards.
CTACTGCCACTCCTGAAGCAACAACTACAACTCAGACAACTGTTACATCGATCACTACAGAAAGGCCGGAATCTACTACGCCAGGTACTTTTTCACTTCCATTCTTGTCGGACTTGTGTCCCAAGAATCTAAACCTGAAGGATTTCATTTGATTAGAAGGCAGTCAGATAAGTTTTCCGCGTTAACATAACCTGTTCCATCATGTACATTCTGCTACACCACATCCAACGAGCCAGTTTGCTAAACTAGACAAGAGAATAAATACAAATGTTGGTAACTCTGTGTACCAGTCAACGGTTTTCTGTTTCCCAAACAGTTTTACGCTACAAATTATTTTCTTTTACTTTCCAGGTTATTGCAGAAAACCACTGGATGGCGAGGACCCTGATACTAAATTAAAAGTTTTACTGGACAACGTCGAAACAAACCTTTGGACGGAACCTACTTCCAATAGGAAAGTAAGAGTCATTGTCAAATCAACGGATGACACCTCCGAAGTGACGATTAAGGTATCAGCCGCCAGCATAACCACAACGAATGGCTCGCCTCCCAATACTGTCACAATTGGTGTCCTGCCGTCGAGCGATGGAGATGCTGAACGCCAATTTACAGCTGAACCCGGAGAAGATCAGCCTTCAGGAATGTACGAGTTTGAACCTTTGACTGGTTTGAATGAAGTTTATTTTGACATCACCCTTCCTGATGACTACAACGTGGCAGATTCGCAGTTGACGGTGACATTCAGAGGATGTATTGAGACAGGTAATTTCGTTTCCTTTTATTCTGGGTTCCCATATTACTACTTTCTCATCTCTCTTGTTCTCTTATTCGATCTATAATATACGAGTTGAATGTTCCCGTTGTTGCTGATATTCCACGGTCTATTACCTTTGAAATTTCCTGTGCTCTCAATTCAGAGACAGAAAAAAAAAGATTAGTTGTATGTTATTGAATTGATAAGTTCATATAGTCTATACATACTGCCCGCTGGTTACTTCTGGTACTTAACCGTGCACTCAACTTTTTAGCAACAAATTCACAATTTACATTCTGTAACATTCCTTTCATATCTTGGATTCCCGGTGTTCTTTTTCTTTCATTAATCAGCTACGAGCATGGAAACAACAGTAGTCACAACCGTTGTCACTACAAGTGTACCTACAAGCACGTCGAAACCCACTACAGTAACTGAAGCTACCACCACAGCTGTTACCACAACAACTCCGATGGGTACTACTAGGAAGGAGGAGACCACAACTCTTTCTACTACTACCCCTGCTCAGACTACAGCAATGGGTACAGCCTTGTAGTTGTTCTTTTATATTTGGATTAATGGGCTTTCTACGAAAAAAAAAATCGTAAAATCATTGTAGCTTCAATGCCAATTAAACAAAATGGATGTAACACCTTTTTCACAGTGATGGATTTTCGACAAATCAAACGAATTGCAAACCGACAAACAAATATAACCTTCACTTTCAATATAGTCCAGATGACCAAAACATAACTCCTTGTTTAAACGGGATATCTTCAACATTTAATCTCGTAGAATACGTTCTAGATTCAATACCAAAAAGAAGAGAACAAACAAATACACAAACAAAAACAGACTTAATATGACACAACTTCACTGTACAAGCTATTCAACAAATTCCAACGATTTACAAGCTACCAAGCATTAATGCCCAAATTTTGTTTCAATAACACAGTCCAGTAAAGTAAAACATGACTCGAAGCAGGAATCTCTCTCTTGACCAGATCAAGTGACAAGACGCTAAACTTTGTTTTTTGGTTATTGTTTTTTTAGCAGTGTATTGATGCCAAACCTTGCATTCATTAGCGAGGACACTGTTTTTGAAATTACATCTTGAATTTCTGAACATTAAGATATGCAAAACAATAAATCATCACCTAAGTCATGGAAAGTACTTAATTTGTATTTCAATATAATATTTCAGCTCTGTCTGATGCGACTGTAATCGATCCATAACTAGAATGTTCTCTTTTTTTTTCTCTCAACATTTACAGAAACGACAACTCTGGGTCAGTCAGGTAGGTCTAAGTCTGCATTGTATTTGTAACCTTTTTGAATTAATGTGTAGGAAGAAAGAAAATCTGTTATCACTAAATAATGATTACTTTAAAATCAAACTGGTTTCGGCTATTCTTCGCTATAGGTATTGTCTTCAAAATGTTTTTCTCAACTGTCATAAACATTGAGTTACAGATACATGCGTGTCGTTTTCTTTTTTAACAGAAGTCACAACAAGGTCGCGAACGCGAGCGACAACGACTACTGCTCCAGGAACCGAGCAAACAACAGCAGTCGTTGAGGAAACTACTGCCACTCCTGAAGCAACAACTACAACTCAGACAACTGTTACATCGATCACTACAGAAAAGCCGGAATCTACTACGCCAGGTACTCTTTCACTCCCATTTTTTCGGACTTGTGTCCCAAGACTCTAAACCTGAAGGATTTCATTTGATTAGAAGGCAGTCAGACAAGTTTTCCGCGTTAACATAACCTGTTCCATCATGTACTTTCTGCTACACCACATCCAACGAGCCAGTTTGCTAAACTAGACAAGAGAATAAATACAAATGTTGGTAACTCTGTGTACCAGTCAACGGTTTTCTGTTTCCCAAACAGTTTTACGCTACAAATTATTTTCTTTTACTTTCCAGGTTATTGCAGAAAACCACTGGATGGCGAGGACCCTGATACTAAATTAAAAGTTTTACTGGACAACGTCGAAACAAACCTTTGGACGGAACCTACTTCCAATAGGAAAGTAAGAGTCATTGTCAAATCAACGGATGACACCTCCGAAGTGACGATTAAGGTATCAGCCGTCAGCATAACCACAACGAATGGCTCGCCTCCCAATACTGTCACAATTGGTGTCCTGCCGTCGAGCGATGGAGATGCTGAACGCCAATTTACAGCTGAACCCGGAGAAGATCAGCCTTCAGGAATGTACGAGTTTGAACCTTTGACTGGTTTGAATGAAGTTTATTTTGACATCACCCTTCCTGATGACTACAACGTGGCAGATTCGCAGTTGACGGTGACATTCAGAGGATGTATTGAGACAGGTAATTTCGTTTCCTTTTATTCTGGGTTCCCATATTCCTACTTTCTCATCTCTCTTGTTCTCTTATTCGATCTATAATATATCGAGTTGAATGTTCCCGTTGTTGCTGATATTCCACGGTCTATTACCTTTGAAATTTCCTGTGCTCTCAATTCAGAGACAGAAAAAAAAAGATTAGTTGTATGTTATTGAATTGATAAGTTCATATAGTCTATACATACTGCCCGCTGGTTACTTCTGGTACTTAACCGTGCACTCAACTTTTTAGCAACAAATTCACAATTTACATTCTGTAACATTCCTTTCATATCTTGGATTCCCGGTGTTCTTTTTCTTTCATTAATCAGCTACAAGCATGGAAACAACAGTAGTCACAACCGTTGTCACTACAAGTGTACCTACAAGCACGTCGAAACCCACTACAGTAACTGAAGCTACCACCACAGCTGTTACCACAACAACTCCGATGGGTACTACTAGGAAGGAGGAGACCACAACTCTTTCTACTACTACCCCTGCTCAGACTACAGCAATGGGTACAGCCTTGTAGTTGTTCTTTTATATTTGGATTAATGGGCTTTCTACGAAAAAAAAAATCGTAAAATCATTGTAGCTTCAATGCCAATTAAACAAAATGGATGTAACACCTTTTTCACAGTGATGGATTTTCGACAAATCAAACGAATTGCAAACCGACAAACAAATATAACCTTCACTTTCAATATAGTCCAGATGACCAAAACATAACTCCTTGTTTAAACGGGATATCTTCAACATTTAATCTCGTAGAATACGTTCTAGATTCAATACCAAAAAGAAGAGAACAAACAAATACACAAACAAAAACAGACTTAATATGACACAACTTCACTGTACAAGCTATTCAAGAAGTTCCAACGATTTACAAGCTACCAAGCATTAATGCCCAAATTTTATTTCAATAACACAGTCCAGTAAAGTAAAACATGACTCGAAGCAGGAATCTCTCTCTTGACCAGATCAAGTGACAAGACGCTAAACTTTGTTTTTTGGTTATTGTTTTTTTAGCAGTGTATTGATGCCAAACCTTACATTCATTAGCGAGGACACTGTTTTTGAAATTACATTTTGAATTTCTGAACATTAAGATATGCAAAACAATAAATCATCACCCAAGTCATGGAAAGTACTTAATTTGTATTTCAATATAATATTTCAGCTCTGTCTGATGCGACTGTAATCGATCCATAACTAGAATGTTCTCTTTTTTTTTTCTCTCAACATTTACAGAAACGACAACTCTGGGTCAGTCAGGTAGGTCTAAGTCTGCATTGTATTTGTAACCTTTTTGAATTAACGTGTAGGAAGAAAGAAAATCTGTTATCACTAAATAATGATTACTTTAAAATCAAACTGGTTTCGGCTATTCTTCGCTATAGGTATTGTCTTCAAAATGTTTTTCTCAACTGTCATAAACATTAAGTGACAGATACATGCGTGTCGTTTTCTTTTTTTAACAGAAGTCACAACAAGGTCGCGAACGCGAGCGACAACGACTACTGCTCCAGGAACCGAGCAAACAACAGCAGTCGTTGAGGAAACTACTGCCACTCCTGAAGCAACAACTACAACTCAGACAACTGTTACATCGATCACTACAGAAAGGCCGGAATCTACTACGCCAGGTACTTTTTCACTTCCATTCTTGTCGGACTTGTGTCCCAAGAATCTAAACCTGAAGGATTTCATTTGATTAGAAGGCAGTCAGATAAGTTTTCCGCGTTAACATAACCTGTTCCATCATGTACATTCTGCTACACCACATCCAACGAGCCAGTTTGCTAAACTAGACAAGAGAATAAATACAAATGTTGGTAACTCTGTGTACCAGTCAACGGTTTTCTGTTTCCCAAACAGTTTTACGCTACAAATTATTTTCTTTTACTTTCCAGGTTATTGCAGAAAACCACTGGATGGCGAGGACCCTGATACTAAATTAAAAGTTTTACTGGACAACGTCGAAACAAACCTTTGGACGGAACCTACTTCCAATAGGAAAGTAAGAGTCATTGTCAAATCAACGGATGACACCTCCGAAGTGACGATTAAGGTATCAGCCGCCAGCATAACCACAACGAATGGCTCGCCTCCCAATACTGTCACAATTGGTGTCCTGCCGTCGAGCGATGGAGATGCTGAACGCCAATTTACAGCTGAACCCGGAGAAGATCAGCCTTCAGGAATGTACGAGTTTGAACCTTTGACTGGTTTGAATGAAGTTTATTTTGACATCACCCTTCCTGATGACTACAACGTGGCAGATTCGCAGTTGACGGTGACATTCAGAGGATGTATTGAGACAGGTAATTTCGTTTCCTTTTATTCTGGGTTCCCATATTACTACTTTCTCATCTCTCTTGTTCTCTTATTCGATCTATAATATACGAGTTGAATGTTCCCGTTGTTGCTGATATTCCACGGTCTATTACCTTTGAAATTTCCTGTGCTCTCAATTCAGAGACAGAAAAAAAAAGATTAGTTGTATGTTATTGAATTGATAAGTTCATATAGTCTATACATACTGCCCGCTGGTTACTTCTGGTACTTAACCGTGCACTCAACTTTTTAGCAACAAATTCACAATTTACATTCTGTAACATTCCTTTCATATCTTGGATTCCCGGTGTTCTTTTTCTTTCATTAATCAGCTACGAGCATGGAAACAACAGTAGTCACAACCGTTGTCACTACAAGTGTACCTACAAGCACGTCGAAACCCACTACAGTAACTGAAGCTACCACCACAGCTGTTACCACAACAACTCCGATGGGTACTACTAGGAAGGAGGAGACCACAACTCTTTCTACTACTACCCCTGCTCAGACTACAGCAATGGGTACAGCCTTGTAGTTGTTCTTTTATATTTGGATTAATGGGCTTTCTACGAAAAAAAAAATCGTAAAATCATTGTAGCTTCAATGCCAATTAAACAAAATGGATGTAACACCTTTTTCACAGTGATGGATTTTCGACAAATCAAACGAATTGCAAACCGACAAACAAATATAACCTTCACTTTCAATATAGTCCAGATGACCAAAACATAACTCCTTGTTTAAACGGGATATCTTCAACATTTAATCTCGTAGAATACGTTCTAGATTCAATACCAAAAAGAAGAGAACAAACAAATACACAAACAAAAACAGACTTAATATGACACAACTTCACTGTACAAGCTATTCAACAAATTCCAACGATTTACAAGCTACCAAGCATTAATGCCCAAATTTTGTTTCAATAACACAGTCCAGTAAAGTAAAACATGACTCGAAGCAGGAATCTCTCTCTTGACCAGATCAAGTGACAAGACGCTAAACTTTGTTTTTTGGTTATTGTTTTTTTAGCAGTGTATTGATGCCAAACCTTGCATTCATTAGCGAGGACACTGTTTTTGAAATTACATCTTGAATTTCTGAACATTAAGATATGCAAAACAATAAATCATCACCTAAGTCATGGAAAGTACTTAATTTGTATTTCAATATAATATTTCAGCTCTGTCTGATGCGACTGTAATCGATCCATAACTAGAATGTTCTCTTTTTTTTTCTCTCAACATTTACAGAAACGACAACTCTGGGTCAGTCAGGTAGGTCTAAGTCTGCATTGTATTTGTAACCTTTTTGAATTAATGTGTAGGAAGAAAGAAAATCTGTTATCACTAAATAATGATTACTTTAAAATCAAACTGGTTTCGGCTATTCTTCGCTATAGGTATTGTCTTCAAAATGTTTTTCTCAACTGTCATAAACATTGAGTTACAGATACATGCGTGTCGTTTTCTTTTTTAACAGAAGTCACAACAAGGTCGCGAACGCGAGCGACAACGACTACTGCTCCAGGAACCGAGCAAACAACAGCAGTCGTTGAGGAAACTACTGCCACTCCTGAAGCAACAACTACAACTCAGACAACTGTTACATCGATCACTACAGAAAAGCCGGAATCTACTACGCCAGGTACTCTTTCACTCCCATTTTTTCGGACTTGTGTCCCAAGACTCTAAACCTGAAGGATTTCATTTGATTAGAAGGCAGTCAGACAAGTTTTCCGCGTTAACATAACCTGTTCCATCATGTACTTTCTGCTACACCACATCCAACGAGCCAGTTTGCTAAACTAGACAAGAGAATAAATACAAATGTTGGTAACTCTGTGTACCAGTCAACGGTTTTCTGTTTCCCAAACAGTTTTACGCTACAAATTATTTTCTTTTACTTTCCAGGTTATTGCAGAAAACCACTGGATGGCGAGGACCCTGATACTAAATTAAAAGTTTTACTGGACAACGTCGAAACAAACCTTTGGACGGAACCTACTTCCAATAGGAAAGTAAGAGTCATTGTCAAATCAACGGATGACACCTCCGAAGTGACGATTAAGGTATCAGCCGTCAGCATAACCACAACGAATGGCTCGCCTCCCAATACTGTCACAATTGGTGTCCTGCCGTCGAGCGATGGAGATGCTGAACGCCAATTTACAGCTGAACCCGGAGAAGATCAGCCTTCAGGAATGTACGAGTTTGAACCTTTGACTGGTTTGAATGAAGTTTATTTTGACATCACCCTTCCTGATGACTACAACGTGGCAGATTCGCAGTTGACGGTGACATTCAGAGGATGTATTGAGACAGGTAATTTCGTTTCCTTTTATTCTGGGTTCCCATATTCCTACTTTCTCATCTCTCTTGTTCTCTTATTCGATCTATAATATATCGAGTTGAATGTTCCCGTTGTTGCTGATATTCCACGGTCTATTACCTTTGAAATTTCCTGTGCTCTCAATTCAGAGACAGAAAAAAAAAGATTAGTTGTATGTTATTGAATTGATAAGTTCATATAGTCTATACATACTGCCCGCTGGTTACTTCTGGTACTTAACCGTGCACTCAACTTCTTAGCAACAAATTCACAATTTACATTCTGTAACGTTCCTTTCATATCTTGGATTCCCGATGTTCTTTTTTTTTTTCATTAATCAGCTACGAGCATGGAAACAACAGTAGTCACAACCGTTGTCACTACAAGTGTCCCTACCAGCACGTCGAAACCCACTACAGTCACTGAAGCTACCACCACAGCTGTAACCACAACAACTCCGATGGGTACTACTAAGACGGAGGAGACCACAACTCTTTCTACTACTACCCCTGCTCAGACTACAGCAATGGGTACAACCTTGTTGTTGCTCTTTTATTTTTGGATTAATGGCCTTTCTACAAAAAGAAATTATAATCTCGTGAAATCATTTTAGCTTCAATGTCAATTAAACAAAATTGATATAACACCTTCTTCACAGTGATAGATTTTCTACAAATCAAATGAATCGCAAACCGACGTACAAATATAATCTTCATATCTTTCAATATAGTCCAGATGACCTAAACATAACTCTTTGTTTAAACGGGATATATTCAACATTTAATCTCGTAGAATACGTTCTAGATTCAATACCAAAAAGAAGAGAACAAACAAACACACAGACAAAAACAGACTTAATATGACACAACTTCACTGTACAGGCTCTTCAAGAATTTCCAACGATTTACAAGCTACCAAGCATTAATGCCCAAATTTTATTTCAGTAACACAGTCCAGTAACGTAAAACATGACTCGAAGCAGGAATCTCTCTCTTGACCAGATCAAGTGACAAGACGCTAAACTTTGTTTTTTGGTTATTGTTTTTTAGCAGTGTATTGACGCCAAACCTTACAGTAATTAGCGAGGACACTGTTTTTGAAATTACATCTTGAATTTCTGAACATTAAGAAATGCAAAACAATAAATCATCACCTAAGTCATGGAAAGTACTTAATTTGCATTTCAATATGATATTTCAGCTGTGCCTGATGCGACTGTGATCGATCAATAACTAGAATGTTCTCTTTTTTTTCTCTCAACATTTACAGAAACGACAACTCTGGGTCAGTCAGGTAGGTCTAAGTCTGCATTGTATTTGTAACCTTTTTGAATTAACGTGTAGTAAGAAAGAAAATCGGTTATCACTAAATAATAATTACTTTACGGTCAAACTGGTTTCGGCTATTCTTCGCTATAGGTATTGTCTTCAAAATGTTTTTCTCAACTGTCATAAACATTGAGTTACAGATACATGCGTGTCGTTTTCTTTTTTACCAGAAGTCACAACAAGGTCGCGAACGCGAGCGACAACGACTACTGCTCCAGGAACCGAGCAAACAACAGCAGTCGTTGAGGAAACTACTGCCACTCCTGAAGCAACAACTACAACTCAGACAACTGTTACATCGATCACTACAGAAAGGCCGGAATCTACTACGCCAGGTACTTTTTCACTTCCATTTTTGTCGGACTTTTGTCCCAAGACTCTAAACCTGAAGGATTTCATTTGATTAGAAGGCAGTCAGACAAGTTTTCCGCGTTAACATAACCTGTTCCATCATGTACTTTCTGCTACACCACATCTAACGAGCCAGTTTGCTAAACTAGACAAGAGAATAAATACAAATGTTGGTAACTCTGTTTACCAGTCAACGGTTTTCTGTTTCCCAAACAGTTTTACGCTACAAATTATTTTCTTTTACTTTCCAGGTTATTGCAGAAAACCACTGGATGGCGAGGACCCTGATACTAAATTAAGAGTTTTACTGGACAACGTCGAAACAAACCTTTGGACGGAACCTACTTCCAATAGGAAAGTAAGAGTCATTGTCAAATCAACGGATGACACCTCCGAAGTGACGATTAAGGTATCAGCCGTCAGCATAACCACAACGAATGGCTCGCCTCCCAATACTGTCACAATTGGTGTCCTGCCGTCGAGCGATGGAGATGCTGAACGCCAATTTACAGCTGAACCCGGAGAAGATCAGCCTTCAGGAATGTACGAGTTTGAACCTTTGACTGGTTTGAATGAAGTTTATTTTGACATCACCCTTCCTGATGACTACAACGTGGCAGATTCGCAGTTGACGGTGACATTCAGAGGATGTATTGAGACAGGTAATTTCGTTTCCTTTTATTCTGGGTTCCCATATTCCTACTTTCTCATCTCTCTTGTTCTCTTATTCGATCTATAATATATCGAGTTGAATGTTCCCGTTGTTGCTGATATACCACGGTCTATTACCTTTGAAATTTCCTGTGCTCTCAATTCAGAGACGGGAAAAAAAAAAAGATTAGTTGTATGTTATTGAATTGATAAGTTCATGTAGTCTATACATACTGCCCGCTGGTTACTTCTGGTACTTAACCGTGCACTCAACTTTTTAGCAACAAATTCACAATTTACATTCTGTAACGTTCCTTTCATACCTTGGATTCCCTGTTTTCTTTTTCTTTCATTAATCAGCTACGAGCATGGAAACAACAGTAGTCACAACCGTTGTCACTACAAGTGTACCTAGCAGCACGTCGAAACCCACTACAGTCACTGAAGCTACCACCACAGCTGTAACCACAACAACTCCGATGGGTACTACTAAGACGGAGGAGACCACAACTCTTTCTTCTACTACCCCTGCTCAGACTACAGCAATGGGTACAACCTTGTTGTTATTCTTTTATATTTGGATTAATGGCCTTTCTACAAAAAAAAAATAATAATCGTGAAATCATTTTAGCTTCAATGCCAATTAAAGAAAATGGATATAACACTTTCTTCACAGTGATAGATTTTCTACAAATCAAATGAATCGGAAACCGACAAACAAATAAAATCTTCATATCTTTCAATATAGTCCAGATGACCTAAACATTACTCTATGTTTAAACGGGATATCTTCAACATTTAATCTCGTAGAATACGTTCTAGATTCAAAACCAAAAAGAAGAGAACAAACAAACACACAAACAAAAACAGACTTAACATGACACAACTTCACTGTACAGGCTCTTCAAGAATTTCCAACGATTTACAAGCTACCAAGCATTAATGCCAAAATTTTATTTCAATAACACAGTCCAGTAAAGTAAAACATGACTCGAAGCAGGAATCTCTCTCTTGACCAGATCAAGTGACAAGACGCTAAACTTTGTTTTTTTTTTTTTTTTTTTCGCTTATTGTTTTTTTAGCAGTGTATTGATGCCAAACCTTACATTCATTAGCGAGGACACTGTTTTTGAAATTACATCTTGAATTTCTGAACATTAAGATATGCAAAACAATAAATCATCTCCTAAGTCATGGAAAGTACTTAATTTGTATTTCAATATAATATTTCAGCTCTGTCTGATGCGACTTTAATCGATCCATAACTAGAATGTTCTCTTTTTTTTCTCTCAACATTTACAGAAACGACAACTCTGGGTCAGTCAGGTAGGTCTAAGTCTACATTGTATTTGTAACCTTTTTGAATGAACGTGTAGTAAGAAAGAAAATCGGTTATCACTAAATAATAATTACTTTAAGATCAAACTGGTTTCGGCTATTCTTCGCTATAGGTATTGTCTTCAAAATGTTTTTCTCAACTGTCATAAACATTGAGTGACAGATACATGCGTGTCGTTTTCTTTTTTGAACAGAAGTCACAACAAGGTCGCGAACGCGAGCGACAACGACTACTGCTCCAGGAACCGAGCAAACAACAGCAGTCGTTGAGGAAACTACTGCCACTCCTGAAGCAACAACTACAACTCAGACAACTGTTACATCGATCACTACAGAAAAGCCGGAATCTACTACGCCAGGTACTCTTTCACTCCCATTTTTTCGGACTTGTGTCCCAAGACTCTAAACCTGAAGGATTTCATTTGATTAGAAGGCAGTCAGACAAGTTTTCCGCGTTAACATAACCTGTTCCATCATGTACATTCTGCTACACCACATCCAACGAGCCAGTTTGCTAAACTAGACAAGAGAATAAATACAAATGTTGGTAACTCTGTGTACCAGTCAACGGTTTTCTGTTTCCCAAACAGTTTTACGCTACAAATTATTTTCTTTTACTTTCCAGGTTATTGCAGAAAACCACTGGATGGCGAGGACCCTGATACTAAATTAAAAGTTTTACTGGACAACGTCGAAACAAACCTTTGGACGGAACCTACTTCCAATAGGAAAGTAAGAGTCATTGTCAAATCAACGGATGACACCTCCGAAGTGACGATTAAGGTATCAGCCGTCAGCATAACCACAACGAATGGCTCGCCTCCCAATACTGTCACAATTGGTGTCCTGCCGTCGAGCGATGGAGATGCTGAACGCCAATTTACAGCTGAACCCGGAGAAGATCAGCCTTCAGGAATGTACGAGTTTGAACCTTTGACTGGTTTGAATGAAGTTTATTTTGACATCACCCTTCCTGATGACTACAACGTGGCAGATTCGCAGTTGACGGTGACATTCAGAGGATGTATTGAGACAGGTAATTTCGTTTCCTTTTATTCTGGGTTCCCATATTCCTACTTTCTCATCTCTCTTGTTCTCTTATTCGATCTATAATATATCGAGTTGAATGTTCCCGTTGTTGCTGATATTCCACGGTCTATTACCTTTGAAATTTCCTGTGCTCTCAATTCAGAGACGGGAAAAAAAAAGATTAGTTGTATGTTGTTGAATTGATAAGTTCATGTAGTCTATACATACTGCCCGCTGGTTACTTCTGGTACTTAACGGTGAACTCAACTTTTTAGCAACAAATTCACAATTTACATTCTGTAACATTCCTTTTATATCTTGGATTCCCGGTGCTCTTTTTCTTTCATTAATCAGCTACGAGCATGGAAACAACAGTAGTCACAACCGTTGTCACTACAAGTGTACCTACCAGCACGTCGAAACCCACTACAGTAACTGAAGCTACCACCACAGCTGTAACCACAACAACTCCGATGGGTACTACTAAGACGGAGGAGACCACAACTCTTTCTACTACTACCCCTGCTCAGACTACAGCAATGGGTACAACCTTGTTGTTATTCTTTTATATTTGGATTAATGGCCTTTCTACAAAAAAAAATAATAATAATCGTGAAATCATTTTAGCTTCAATGCCAATTAAAGAAAATGGATATAACACTTTCTTCACAGTGATAGATTTTCGACAAATCAAACGAATCGCAAACCGACAAACAAATAAAATCTTCATATCTTTAAATATAGTCCAGATGACCTAAACATTACTCTATGTTTAAACGGGATATCTTCAACATTTAATCTCGTAGAATACGTTCTAGATTCAAAACCAAAAAGAAGAGAACAAACAAACACACAAACAAAAACAGACTTAACATGACACAACTTCACTGTACAGGCTCTTCAAGAATTTCCAACGATTTACAAGCTACCAAGCATTAATGCCAAAATTTTATTTCAATAACACAGTCCAGTAAAGTAAAACATGACTCGAAGCAGGAATCTCTCTCTTGACCAGATCAAGTGACAAGACGCTAAACTTTGTTTGTTTGGTTTTTTTTTTTTTTTGCTTATTGTTTTTTTAGCAGTGTATTGATGCCAAACCTTACATTGATTAGCGAGGACACTGTTTTTGAAATTACATCTTGAATTTCTGAACATTAAGATATGCAAAACAATAAATCATCTCCTAAGTCATGGAAAGTACTTAATTTGTATTTCAATATAATATTTCAGCTCTGTCTGATGCGACTTTAATCGATCCATAACTAGAATGTTCTCTTTTTTTTTCTCTCAACATTTACAGAAACGACAACTCTGGGTCAGTCAGGTAGGTCTAAGTCTGCATTGTATTTGTAACCTTTTTGAATGAACGTGTAGTAAGAAAGAAAATCGGTTATCACTAAATAATAATTACTTTAAGATCAAACTGGTTTCGGCTATTCTTCGCTATAGGTATTGTCTTCAAAATGTTTTTCTCAACTGTCATAAACATTGAGTGACAGATACATGCGTGTCGTTTTCTTTTTTGAACAGAAGTCACAACAAGGTCGCGAACGCGAGCGACAACGACTACTGCTCCAGGAACCGAGCAAACAACAGCAGTCGTTGAGGAAACTACTGCCACTCCTGAAGCAACAACTACAACTCAGACAACTGTTACATCGATCACTACAGAAAAGCCGGAATCTACTACGCCAGGTACTCTTTCACTCCCATTTTTTCGGACTTGTGTCCCAAGACTCTAAACCTGAAGGATTTCATTTGATTAGAAGGCAGTCAGACAAGTTTTCCGCGTTAACATAACCTGTTCCATCATGTACTTTCTGCTACACCACATCCAACGAGCCAGTTTGCTAAACTAGACAAGAGAATAAATACAAATGTTGGTAACTCTGTGTACCAGTCAACGGTTTTCTGTTTCCCAAACAGTTTTACGCTACAAATTATTTTCTTTTACTTTCCAGGTTATTGCAGAAAACCACTGGATGGCGAGGACCCTGATACTAAATTAAAAGTTTTACTGGACAACGTCGAAACAAACCTTTGGACGGAACCTACTTCCAATAGGAAAGTAAGAGTCATTGTCAAATCAACGGATGACACCTCCGAAGTGACGATTAAGGTATCAGCCGTCAGCATAACCACAACGAATGGCTCGCCTCCCAATACTGTCACAATTGGTGTCCTGCCGTCGAGCGATGGAGATGCTGAACGCCAATTTACAGCTGAACCCGGAGAAGATCAGCCTTCAGGAATGTACGAGTTTGAACCTTTGACTGGTTTGAATGAAGTTTATTTTGACATCACCCTTCCTGATGACTACAACGTGGCAGATTCGCAGTTGACGGTGACATTCAGAGGATGTATTGAGACAGGTAATTTCGTTTCCTTTTATTCTGGGTTCCCATATTCCTACTTTCTCATCTCTCTTGTTCTCTTATTCGATCTATAATATATCGAGTTGAATGTTCCCGTTGTTGCTGATATACCACGGTCTATTACCTTTGAAATTTCCTGTGCTCTCAATTCAGAGACGGGAAAAAAAAAGATTAGTTGTATGTTGTTGAATTGATAAGTTCATGTAGTCTATACATACTGCCCGCTGGTTACTTCTGGTACTTAACCGTGCACTCAACTTTTTAGCAACAAATTCACAATTTACATTCTGTAACATTCCTTTCATATCTTGGATTCCCGGTGCTCTTTTTCTTTCATTAATCAGCTACGAGCATGGAAACAACAGTAGTCACAACCGTTGTCACTACAAGTGTACCTACCAGCACGTCGAAACCCACTACAGTAACTGAAGCTACCACCACAGCTGTTACCACAACAACTCCGATGGGAACTACTAGGAAGGAGGAGACCACAACTCTTTCTACTACTACCCCTGCTCAGACTACAGCAATGGGTACAACCTTGTTGTTATTCTTTTATATTTGGATTAATGGCCTTTCTACAAAAAAAAAAATAATAATCGTGAAATCATTTTAGCTTCAATGCCAATTAAAGAAAATGGATATAACACTTTCTTCACAGTGATAGATTTTCGACAAATCAAACGAATCGCAAACTGACAAACAAATAAAATCTTCATATCTTTAAATATAGTCCAGATGACCTAAACATTACTCTATGTTTAAACGGGATATCTTCAACATTTAATCTCGTAGAATACGTTCTAGATTCAAAACCAAAAAGAAGAGAACAAACAAACACACAAACAAAAACAGACTTAACATGACACAACTTCACTGTACAGGCTCTTCAAGAATTTCCAACGATTTACAAGCTACCAAGCATTAATGCCAAAATTTTATTTCAATAACACAGTCCAGTAAAGTAAAACATGACTCGAAGCAGGAATCTCTCTCTTGACCAGATCAAGTGACAAGACGCTAAACTTTGTTTGTTTGGTTTTTTTTTTTTGCTTATTGTTTTTTTAGCAGTGTATTGATGCCAAACCTTACATTCATTAGCGAGGACACTGTTTTTGAAATTACATCTTGAATTTCTGAACATTAAGATATGCAAAACAATAAATCATCTCCTAAGTCATGGAAAGTACTTAATTTGTATTTCAATATAATATTTCAGCTCTGTCTGATGCGACTTTAATCGATCCATAACTAGAATGTTCTCTTTTTTTTCTCTCAACATTTACAGAAACGACAACTCTGGGTCAGTCAGGTAGGTCTAAGTCTGCATTGTATTTGTAACCTTTTTGAATGAACGTGTAGTAAGAAAGAAAATCGGTTATCACTAAATAATAATTACTTTAAGATCAAACTGGTTTCGGCTATTCTTCGCTATAGGTATTGTCTTCAAAATGTTTTTCTCAACTGTCATAAACATTGAGTGACAGATACATGCGTGTCGTTTTCTTTTTTGAACAGAAGTCACAACAAGGTCGCGAACGCGAGCGACAACGACTACTGCTCCAGGAACCGAGCAAACAACAGCAGTCGTTGAGGAAACTACTGCCACTCCTGAAGCAACAACTACAACTCAGACAACTGTTACATCGATCACTACAGAAAAGCCGGAATCTACTACGCCAGGTACTCTTTCACTCCCATTTTTTCGGACTTGTGTCCCAAGACTCTAAACCTGAAGGATTTCATTTGATTAGAAGGCAGTCAGACAAGTTTTCCGCGTTAACATAACCTGTTCCATCATGTACATTCTGCTACACCACATCCAACGAGCCAGTTTGCTAAACTAGACAAGAGAATAAATACAAATGTTGGTAACTCTGTGTACCAGTCAACGGTTTTCTGTTTCCCAAACAGTTTTACGCTACAAATTATTTTCTTTTACTTTCCAGGTTATTGCAGAAAACCACTGGATGGCGAGGACCCTGATACTAAATTAAAAGTTTTACTGGACAACGTCGAAACAAACCTTTGGACGGAACCTACTTCCAATAGGAAAGTAAGAGTCATTGTCAAATCAACGGATGACACCTCCGAAGTGACGATTAAGGTATCAGCCGTCAGCATAACCACAACGAATGGCTCGCCTCCCAATACTGTCACAATTGGTGTCCTGCCGTCGAGCGATGGAGATGCTGAACGCCAATTTACAGCTGAACCCGGAGAAGATCAGCCTTCAGGAATGTACGAGTTTGAACCTTTGACTGGTTTGAATGAAGTTTATTTTGACATCACCCTTCCTGATGACTACAACGTGGCAGATTCGCAGTTGACGGTGACATTCAGAGGATGTATTGAGACAGGTAATTTCGTTTCCTTTTATTCTGGGTTCCCATATTCCTACTTTCTCATCTCTCTTGTTCTCTTATTCGATCTATAATATATCGAGTTGAATGTTCCCGTTGTTGCTGATATTCCACGGTCTATTACCTTTGAAATTTCCTGTGCTCTCAATTCAGAGACGGGAAAAAAAAAGATTAGTTGTATGTTGTTGAATTGATAAGTTCATGTAGTCTATACATACTGCCCGCTGGTTACTTCTGGTACTTAACCGTGCACTCAACTTTTTAGCAACAAATTCACAATTTACATTCTGTAACATTCCTTTCATATCTTGGATTCCCGGTGCTCTTTTTCTTTCATTAATCAGCTACGAGCATGGAAACAACAGTAGTCACAACCGTTGTCACTACAAGTGTACCTACCAGCACGTCGAAACCCACTACAGTAACTGAAGCTACCACCACAGCTGTTACCACAACAACTCCGATGGGAACTACTAGGAAGGAGGAGACCACAACTCTTTCTACTACTACCCCTGCTCAGACTACAGCAATGGGTACAACCTTGTTGTTATTCTTTTATATTTGGATTAATGGCCTTTCTACAAAAAAAAAAAATAATAATCGTGAAATCATTTTAGCTTCAATGCCAATTAAAGAAAATGGATATAACACTTTCTTCACAGTGATAGATTTTCTACAAATCAAATGAATCGCAAACCGACAAACAAATAAAATCTTCATATCTTTAAATATAGTCCAGATGACCTAAACATTACTCTATGTTTAAACGGGATATCTTCAACATTTAATCTCGTAGAATACGTTCTAGATTCAAAACCAAAAAGAAGAGAACAAACAAACACACAAACAAAAACAGACTTAACATGACACAACTTCACTGTACAGGCTCTTCAAGAATTTCCAACGATTTACAAGCTACCAAGCATTAATGCCAAAATTTTATTTCAATAACACAGTCCAGTAAAGTAAAACATGACTCGAAGCAGGAATCTCTCTCTTGACCAGATCAAGTGACAAGACGCTAAACTTTGGTTTTTTTTTTTTTTTTTTTTCGCTTATTGTTTTTTTAGCAGTGTATTGATGCCAAACCTTACATTCATTAGCGAGGACACTGTTTTTGAAATTACATCTTGAATTTCTGAACATTAAGATATGCAAAACAATAAATCATCTCCTAAGTCATGGAAAGTACTTAATTTGTATTTCAATATAATATTTCAGCTCTGTCTGATGCGACTTTAATCGATCCATAACTAGAATGTTCTCTTTTTTTTCTCTCAACATTTACAGAAACGACAACTCTGGGTCAGTCAGGTAGGTCTAAGTCTACATTGTATTTGTAACCTTTTTGAATGAACGTGTAGTAAGAAAGAAAATCGGTTATCACTAAATAATAATTACTTTAAGATCAAACTGGTTTCGGCTATTCTTCGCTATAGGTATTGTCTTCAAAATGTTTTTCTCAACTGTCATAAACATTGAGTGACAGATACATGCGTGTCGTTTTCTTTTTTGAACAGAAGTCACAACAAGGTCGCGAACGCGAGCGACAACGACTACTGCTCCAGGAACCGAGCAAACAACAGCAGTCGTTGAGGAAACTACTGCCACTCCTGAAGCAACAACTACAACTCAGACAACTGTTACATCGATCACTACAGAAAAGCCGGAATCTACTACGCCAGGTACTCTTTCACTCCCATTTTTTCGGACTTGTGTCCCAAGACTCTAAACCTGAAGGATTTCATTTGATTAGAAGGCAGTCAGACAAGTTTTCCGCGTTAACATAACCTGTTCCATCATGTACATTCTGCTACACCACATCCAACGAGCCAGTTTGCTAAACTAGACAAGAGAATAAATACAAATGTTGGTAACTCTGTGTACCAGTCAACGGTTTTCTGTTTCCCAAACAGTTTTACGCTACAAATTATTTTCTTTTACTTTCCAGGTTATTGCAGAAAACCACTGGATGGCGAGGACCCTGATACTAAATTAAAAGTTTTACTGGACAACGTCGAAACAAACCTTTGGACGGAACCTACTTCCAATAGGAAAGTAAGAGTCATTGTCAAATCAACGGATGACACCTCCGAAGTGACGATTAAGGTATCAGCCGTCAGCATAACCACAACGAATGGCTCGCCTCCCAATACTGTCACAATTGGTGTCCTGCCGTCGAGCGATGGAGATGCTGAACGCCAATTTACAGCTGAACCCGGAGAAGATCAGCCTTCAGGAATGTACGAGTTTGAACCTTTGACTGGTTTGAATGAAGTTTATTTTGACATCACCCTTCCTGATGACTACAACGTGGCAGATTCGCAGTTGACGGTGACATTCAGAGGATGTATTGAGACAGGTAATTTCGTTTCCTTTTATTCTGGGTTCCCATATTCCTACTTTCTCATCTCTCTTGTTCTCTTATTCGATCTATAATATATCGAGTTGAATGTTCCCGTTGTTGCTGATATTCCACGGTCTATTACCTTTGAAATTTCCTGTGCTCTCAATTCAGAGACGGGAAAAAAAAAGATTAGTTGTATGTTGTTGAATTGATAAGTTCATGTAGTCTATACATACTGCCCGCTGGTTACTTCTGGTACTTAACCGTGCACTCAACTTTTTAGCAACAAATTCACAATTTACATTCTGTAACATTCCTTTCATATCTTGGATTCCCGGTGCTCTTTTTCTTTCATTAATCAGCTACGAGCATGGAAACAACAGTAGTCACAACCGTTGTCACTACAAGTGTACCTACCAGCACGTCGAAACCCACTACAGTAACTGAAGCTACCACCACAGCTGTTACCACAACAACTCCGATGGGAACTACTAGGAAGGAGGAGACCACAACTCTTTCTACTACTACCCCTGCTCAGACTACAGCAATGGGTACAACCTTGTTGTTATTCTTTTATATTTGGGTTAATGGCCTTTCTACAAAAAAAAAAAATAATAATCGCGAAATCATTTTAGCTTCAATGCCAATTAAAGAAAATGGATATAACACTTTCTTCACAGTGATAGATTTTCGACAAATCAAACGAATCGCAAACTGACAAACAAATAAAATCTTCATATCTTTAAATATAGTCCAGATGACCTAAACATTACTCTATGTTTAAACGGGATATCTTCAACATTTAATCTCGTAGAATACGTTCTAGATTCAAAACCAAAAAGAAGAGAACAAACAAACACACAAACAAAAACAGACTTAACATGACACAACTTCACTGTACAGGCTCTTCAAGAATTTCCAACGATTTACAAGCTACCAAGCATTAATGCCAAAATTTTATTTCAATAACACAGTCCAGTAAAGTAAAACATGACTCGAAGCAGGAATCTCTCTCTTGACCAGATCAAGTGACAAGACGCTAAACTTTGTTTGTTTGGTTTTTTTTTTGCTTATTGTTTTTTTAGCAGTGTATTGATGCCAAACCTTACATTCATTAGCGAGGACACTGTTTTTGAAATTACATCTTGAATTTCTGAACATTAAGATATGCAAAACAATAAATCATCTCCTAAGTCATGGAAAGTACTTAATTTGTATTTCAATATAATATTTCAGCTCTGTCTGATGCGACTTTAATCGATCCATAACTAGAATGTTCTCTTTTTTTTCTCTCAACATTTACAGAAACGACAACTCTGGGTCAGTCAGGTAGGTCTAAGTCTGCATTGTATTTGTAACCTTTTTGAATGAACGTGTAGTAAGAAAGAAAATCGGTTATCACTAAATAATAATTACTTTAAGATCAAACTGGTTTCGGCTATTCTTCGCTATAGGTATTGTCTTCAAAATGTTTTTCTCAACTGTCATAAACATTGAGTGACAGATACATGCGTGTCGTTTTCTTTTTTGAACAGAAGTCACAACAAGGTCGCGAACGCGAGCGACAACGACTACTGCTCCAGGAACCGAGCAAACAACAGCAGTCGTTGAGGAAACTACTGCCACTCCTGAAGCAACAACTACAACTCAGACAACTGTTACATCGATCACTACAGAAAAGCCGGAATCTACTACGCCAGGTACTCTTTCACTCCCATTTTTTCGGACTTGTGTCCCAAGACTCTAAACCTGAAGGATTTCATTTGATTAGAAGGCAGTCAGACAAGTTTTCCGCGTTAACATAACCTGTTCCATCATGTACATTCTGCTACACCACATCCAACGAGCCAGTTTGCTAAACTAGACAAGAGAATAAATACAAATGTTGGTAACTCTGTGTACCAGTCAACGGTTTTCTGTTTCCCAAACAGTTTTACGCTACAAATTATTTTCTTTTACTTTCCAGGTTATTGCAGAAAACCACTGGATGGCGAGGACCCTGATACTAAATTAAAAGTTTTACTGGACAACGTCGAAACAAACCTGTGGACGGAACCTACTTCCAATAGGAAAGTAAGAGTCATTGTCAAATCAACGGATGACACCTCCGAAGTGACGATTAAGGTATCAGCCGTCAGCATAACCACAACGAATGGCTCTTCTCCCAATACTGTCACAATTGGTGTCCTGCCGTCGAGCGATGGAGATGCTGAACGCCAATTTACAGCTGAACCCGGAGAAGATCAGCCTTCAGGAATGTACGAGTTTGAACCTTTGACTGGTTTGAATGAAGTTTATTTTGACATCACCCTTCCTGATGACTACAACGTGGCAGATTCGCAGTTGACGGTGACATTCAGAGGATGTATTGAGACAGGTAATTTCGTTTCCTTTTATTCTGGGTTCCCATATTCCTACTTTCTCATCTCTCTTGTTCTCTTATTCGATCTATAATATATCGAGTTGAATGTTGCCGTTGTTGCTGATATACCACGGTCTATTACCTTTGAACTTTCCTGTGCTCTCAATTCAGAGACGGGGAAAAAAAAAGATTAGTTGTATGTTATTGAATTGATAAGTTCATGTAGTCTATACATACTGCCCGCTGGTTACTTCTGGTACTTAACCGTGCACTCAACTTTTTAGCAACAAATTCACAATTTACATTCTGTAACATTCCTTTCATATCTTGGATTCCCGGTGCTCTTTTTCTTTCATTAATCAGCTACGAGCATGGAAACAACAGTAGTCACAACCGTTGTCACTACAAGTGTACCTACCAGCACGTCGAAACCCACTACAGTAACTGAAGCTACCACCACAGCTGTTACCACAACAACTCCGATGGGAACTACTAGGAAGGAGGAGACCACAACTCTTTCTACTACTACCCCTGCTCAGACTACAGCAATGGGTACAGCCTTGTAGTAGTTATTCTATATTTGGATTAATGGGCTTTCTACGAAAAAAAAAAATCGTGAAATCATTGTAGCTTCAATGCCAATTAAACAAAATGGATGTAACACCTTTTTCACAGCGATGGATTTTCGACAAATCAAACGAATTGCAAACCGACAAATAAATATAACCTTCACATCTTTCAATATAGTCCAGATGACCAAAACATAACTCCTTGTTTAAACGGGATATCTTCAAAATTTAATCTCGTAGAATACGTTCTAGATTCAATACCAAAAAGAAGAAAACAAACAAACACACAAACAAAAACAAACTTGATATGACATTAGGACACTGTTTTTGAAATTACATCTTGAATTAATATAGACTTAATAATAGACTTAATATGACACAACTTCAGTGTACAGGCTCTTCAAGAAGTTCCAACGATTTACAAGCTACCAAGCATTAATGCCCAAATTTTATTTCAATAACACAGTCCAGTAAAGTAAAACATGACTCGAAGCAGGAATCTCTCTCTTGACCAGATCAAGTTACAAGACGCTAAACTTTGTTTTTTGGTTATTGTTTTTTAGCAGTGTATTGATACCAAACCTTACATTCATTAGCGAGGACACTGTTTTTGAAATTACATCTTGAATTTCTGAACATTAAGATATGCAAAACAATAAATCATCACCTAATTCATGGAAAGTACTTAATTTGTCTTTCAATATATTTCACTTCTGTCTGATGCGACTGTAATCGATTAATAACTAGAACGTTCTCATTTTTTCTCTCAACATTTACAGAAACGACAACTCTGGGTCAGTCAGGTAGGTCTAAGTCTGCATTGTATTTCTAACCTTTTTGAATTAACAGTTTTAAGAAAGAAAAAATCGGTTATCACTCAACAATAATTATTTTGGGATCAAGCTGGTTTCGGCTATTCTTCGCCATAGGTATTGTCTTGAAAAAGTTTTTTCTCAACTGTCATAAACACTGAGTGACAGATACATGCATGTCGTTTTCTTTTTTGAACAGAAGTCACAACAAGGTCGCGAACGCGAGCGACAACGACTACTGCTCCAGGAACCGAGCAAACAACATCAGTCGTGGAGGAAACTACTGCCACTCCTGAAGCAACAACTACAACTTGGACAACTGTTACATCGATCACTTCAGGAAGGCCGGAATCTACTACGCCAGGTAACATCTGCTCGCATGTTCATGTAAATGGTGTCCACAGACTAAATCTTTGCTGGTTATACATGTAAGGGACTGGATAACAGGCAGAAAAGTTTAACATACTCGTCCACATCTTTTACAATCCAACAGATGCATTTCAGTTAGCTATTTTTGATCCACTAGCTGGAAGAGTTTAGTAGTAAAACGTTGCAACTTGACAAATTGAGTAAATGTTGATATCAACCATGTCCTGTAGACAATTCACGCCGCAAACTACAGTCTCCATGACATTTGTTTCATTTGAGAGTACTACTTGGTGTTTGCAGACAGTTTAATTACCTTCATCCAAATTTAACCACAATTTCTGTTCTGTTGGTTGTAATTTTCTAACTGAATCGAGTTATTCGTGGAGAACTCTCTCCCTCTTTAGCTTGTACATTGCGTTTATATTTTTGCCGTATTTCAGTAAGTGTCGATTAGATAACCATCAAGAAATATTACTAGACTAGATGGGAGCTAGTTGATTACTGATATGAATGGCATTCTGGTTTACGTACTGTACGAAGAAAAAAAAATGTAAAAAAATGCTCTTCTAAGACCTGTATATGTACAACCTTGAAATTACTCTTGCAGGGATATGCAAAGATCCAATGGACGAGTTCGTAAGTCAGCTGCTATCCAGTGGCGGGGCCGTCCAGAACAGTGCGTGGACTGCGACCGCAGCCAGCGACAGCCTCACTCTCCAATTCACGCGACGAATCACGCTGACGGCCATCGAAGTCGTGCAGGACAGCGGTCCGGCCATCTCGCAACTCTCCGTCAGGTACGACGGCGGCGACGCTCTCGGTGAAGTCGAGGCACAGCTCTCCTCGCCGACCGGGGGCGTCTTCTCCGTCCCCGGCAACGAGCTCGGTGCGACTCCGATCTCGAGTCTGACTATACTCCTAGATGGCTTCACCGCGTATCCCGTGACTACCGAATTCAGATTACGCGGATGCGTGTACAGTGGTAAGAGAACCTTCTGTTTAACATGCCACAAGTCTAAGAGGCATTGTTTAGACGTTCTGCTGTTATCGGCTTCTCTGGGTTTTTAGCTCACCTGAGCCGAAGGCTGAAGTGAGCTATTGCGATCGCTCTTCATCCGGCGTCCCTCGTCAGTCGTGCGTCGTCCGTCGTGCGTAAACTTTTACATTTTCATCTTCTTCTTGAGAACCCCTTGACCGATTTTCACCAAACTTGGCAGGTAGCGTCCCTTGGGGGATAGAATCTCAATTCCATCAAATGGGCACCATGCCCCACCTGGGGGGCCCCAGGCGTCCCCCCCCCCCCTCCTCTAAGGAATCTTTACAGATTTTCTCTGGAACTAGAAGTGATTGAGCTAAGTTAATACAATGAGTCAGTATATTGATGACTGTTGTTTCAAGTTTGTTCATGGGAGAATAAGGGGTGCCTTCCCCCCCCCCCCCACCCCCTTGGGACCCAAGGAAGCAGGATGGGATGGGGGGTCCAAATGCGGGCCTAAATTTTCATCTTCTTGCTGAAAACAACATAATGGATTTTCACCAAACTTGTCAAGTAGCATTCCCATAGGGATAAGATCTCAAAGTGTTTGAATGGGCACCATGCTTTCCTTGGGGGCCCCAGGGGGTCCAAACCTCCTATATTTTTCTCTAGTTCTAATCAAAAGTGATAGGGCTATAAGTCTTTTTTCCCCAAGCTGCATAATCCAACGTTCTATAAAGTACAGTGTACTTGGCAGGTATTTTTACCAGCGTGATGGAATATGTAAATGGACACCATGCCCCCCATTCTCAAAGCTACCCCCACCATAATAGGCCAGCGGATTGAGGCTGAATTTGGGGGTCAACTGGCAACTATCGTATAACAAACAAATTTTGCAATTTTTTGAAAGTATATGTCTTAACAAACTTACCAGTAAAATTTACCCAGAATTTCTGCGTCGGAACATGCCCAAATGACGTCATCAATATGGCCACCCCCAAACCAGAAAAAGTGAATGGGAATTTTAGGATATCTCAAGTGTTCATTATACAACTGACATTAATCATGAGATAAGTTGCCAGTGTATGTATTTCTTATTTCCTGCCTTTCTTCAAGCAAAATTGGGCCCATTTGTGACCTCTTTTTCAAAAAATCTGAGCCAAAATTAGGTCATTTCTATGGCAACTTTATGCTGAAAACAATTTTGTTTTCTCAAACAAAAAATGCAACACCCTCTCAACGATAAACACCATTTTAAATTTATATAAGTATGTAAATTTAATTGACTGGAGTTGAGATCTAACCTGTGAGAGACCATAGCTACCATAGTTACACTCAAATTTGCCTGTAGCCATTATAACACAGCTGTCCAGATGTCACAATTTTCATTATTAATAGTGTATTATGTATATTCCATCTCAGTAGCTGGATTTTTTGTTGTTTTTCGTTTTGCATTTGGCACAATCATAAGACAAGCTGACATTTCGTTCAAGCCAATTAGGCATAGAACATAGATTAAGTCAATTTCTCACAGTAGATGAGACCCTCCTCCACCTCAGCCCCCACTCCCAATAAAAATGGTTAGTTTATGGCTGTTCCTTTCTTGCAGTCCTGTAGGGTGTTTCACCAAACTTCTCATTGGTTTCAGTTTCACTTCACTGGTTTCAGTCTCGCTATCTCACCTTTCTGATTGGCATGTTTCAGTCACGAGGACATGCTAAGTGAAACTTAAAACACTAATTGATACTGATCTCACTGAAATCAATGTTGGTGAAACGGGTCTTGCATGGACTTCTGTACGATATCAAAGCAAGCTCATTATACTCGATGGACTACTACAACAAATACTGTACTTCTGAAAGAAATGAAGCACTGTTAACAGAAACTGGATACACATTTTGTCATAGATCACATTAGTCCCGTCAAAATAGGATTTCACCCACTACTAATTGCAGTAGGAAATTCCACTGCAGTGCTACTTGTTATGGGCTCCTAAACACCTTACTCAAAGTCCCAAGAAATCCAGTGGGGCAAGGTGGCTAAATTTCCATAATATGCAAATTAGCTCCATTATGATAAAAAATACAGTGTTTCCATGAAAACTATACTTCTAGGTTTTAGATTGAAACACCGAAAGTGTTGAAACCTATGTTTACAATGTCAAATAGTGCGATTCAAACATTCACCATGTACATAGTCTGGGCCTCATTTGCATAATATGCAAATTAGCTCCCATAGGCCTAATGATAAATATACAGTGTTTACATGAAAACAATGCTTCTAGGATTGAGAAAGGAAGACCAATGTTGAAATCTATGTTTACGATGTCAGTTAGTGCGATGCAAACATTTCCATGTACATAATCTGGGCCTCATTCGCATAGTATGCAAATTAGCTCCCATAATGATAAAAATACAGTGTTTCCATGAAAACAACGCTTCTAGGTTTCAGATTGGAACACCGAAAATGTTGAAACCTATGTTTGCAAAAATACATAATTATGTTCTATGGGTACATGCCTTTAAACAGTCCTTCTGGTCCTCTAGCAAAGAAACTTCTGTTAAATGAAATTCAATGGAGTCAACAGACGATATATTGCTCTGCAATTTTGACTTTAATACACTGACATATAGTTAAAGTGGTTATCATTCGAAGGGAGCGTATGGGAAGTACCCGCATTAACTGCCTCTATACATGACCCTTTGTAACGCAAATATCAACGCAATTACAGTCGTTCCAAAAGTGCATATCTCAAAAAAAAAAAAAAAAAAAAGTTCCTTGAGTTTTATGACTATCACTTAAGTTTTATGTTTATGTATAATTATCGTATGGTGCTATAATCATTGTAAAATTCTTTTCATTCAGCATAGTTTTACGCACCTCATTTTCTGTTACAAAGAAAGTGATGTCTATCTGTTCTTGTTAAAAATGAAATAAAAATTAAATTGAATTGTATTGAATTGGATTCCTGCCATATCAAGACACTTTTTTTTTCTACAAAAATTGCCGGAGTAGAGATAAAATAACAACATTGATCTACAATATCTATGCATTCCAAAGGGTTCACTTGCAGAGACCACCTTGGGAGAGGTGCTCAAAGTAACTCCATGCATCCTAAAGGCGATGAAAAACATGTAGTATACAACCGAGAAAAACGTTCCATGGTTACATGCCTCTGAAAAGCTCTCCCGCCTGTGTAGCACATACGCTTTTATTTTCGTAAAATGCAATTAAGGTGATATAGGAGACGTTGCTTTACAATATCTATCGTCAAGTCCTTGGGAAGTGCCCAGATTACCCCTACCCTGACCGTCGTGGTCCCAAAACAGATTAACAAAACATGCATTATATATGCCACAGCAAACTCACTTGTACATGCATGCCATGTAAAGTCGTGATGCCGAGTGGAAATAAAGACACTTTACTTTTCATGATTTTTAAATGGTAGAGACACTGCTTTACAATCATCATAATGGTCAAAGGGGTGCACATTCAACGGCGACCGAGTGGGACGTGTTCAAAATCATCGAACCCCAGGGCAATATAAGTAACATGCACTATAGCATATAGCACAAATATGTTTCAATTTTCAATGCCTTCACATTGTCCCGATCGTTACGGTTGTACAGCAATTGCCCATTTGTTTGTAAGAAATGCAATATAATTACAAAAAGAAAAATGCTCTACATTAACTACATTGTCAAAAGGGTAAACATTCAAAAGCAATCCCTTGGGAAATGTCCAAAATTACACCGCCGCTCAAGACCCGTAATTACATCACACGGATACTATGAACGCAAATACCGACGTTCTTTCATGCATGGTTTTAGAAGTAGTTGCAGCAATACAGCTACACACTTTTATATCAATGAATGTCGTGGAAATGATAGGAGAAGCATTGCTTCAAAATATCTATTTAGTGGGAGGATGCACATTAAATGCCAATCCTGTGGGATGTGCCCCCAAAGTACACCACCCTCATGGCAATGTAGAAAACATTGAATATTATTAACGCGAATGCACTACATGTTCCAAACGTACGTGTTTTCAAAACTTCGATCGTGCCGTAAATCAAGGGCACTTTTGTTTTCAAAAATACGTTGTAGTTAATAGAGGAGACATTGCTCTACAATATCCATATCGTGAAGAGGGTGAACATTAAAAGACAACCCCATGGGAATTGTCCAAAGGTACACCTACGCTCAAGCCCCCTTAAGACAAAATATAGATATTTGCAACGTAAACACCGTTGTTCTAGCGTGGATGGTTTTAAAAGCAGTTCCGGCAATATAGCAAATACACTTTTTAACAATGCAAAGTCATGGAAATGATAGAAGAGGTTTAACTTTACAAGATCTATGCAGTGAAGAGGGTGCACATTAAATGGCAACCCTGTGGTATGTGCCAAAAAATATTCCACCCTCACGGCAATATATAAGACATATAAAATCATATAATGCGAATATAAATATGTTCCAAACGTGTATGTCTTCAAAATGCCATCGTGCCGTGCAACAAAGGCACTTTTGTTTCCAAGAAATACAACCTAATAGAGGAGACATTGCTCTACAATAACTATATTGTCAAAAGGGTGAACATTCAAAATTAATCCCTTGGGAAGTGTCCAAATTCACACCTGAGCTTACGCCCTCTTGTTACAGAGCACATATATTAGCAACGCAAATACCGTAATTGTTCTAGCGTGAATGGTTGTAAAAGTAGTCCCGGCAATACAGCAAATACAATTTTCATCGATGGGAAGTAATGGAAATGATAGAAGAGACTTAACTTTACAATATCTATACAGTGAAGAGGGTGCGCATTAAACGGCAATCCTGTGGGATGTGCCAAAAATACTCCACTCTCACCGCAATATAGAAAACATTATTCATATAACGCAAATAAATATATGTTCCAAACGTACATGTTTTCGAAATTCCATCGTGCCGTATAGCAAAGGCACTCTTGTATCCAAAAATGCAACCAATTACTAGAGGAAGCATTGCTCTACAATAACTACATTGTCAAAAAGGTGAACATTCAAAGGTAATCTTTGGGGATGTGTCTAAATTTACACCTACGCTCACGGCCTTTATTACAAAATACGGATATTAGCAACGCAAATACCGTTGTTCTAACGTGAATGTTTTTAAAAGTAGGTCCGGCAATGCAGCAAATACACTCTTACATCAATGAAAAGTCATCGAAATGATAGAAGATTTACCTTAAGATCTACATGATAAAGAGGGTGCTTATTGAATTGCGACCCGGTGCCGTGTGCCCCCAAAATGCCCTTTATCCTCTTGGCAATATAGAAAACATATATTATCTTATAACGCGAATATAAGAGTTTCAAACGTACATGCTGTCGTGCTTTATAGCAAGGGCACGCTTGTTTCCAAGAAATGCAATGCAATCAATACAGATTGTCACATAGTTCTTTACCTCAAGTGTGACATCCATATTAATATATTTTGATAAATAGAATACACAAGCAAAATGACACTTGACAGATATGTTGAAATTGCACTCTCATTCCATTGCCTAAACCTGTTTCCGAAGCTCTTTCTCGTTGCCATGGAAACAATTTTGGTGACCATGGTTAGCCTTACAATGAGTTGAATCATCTAGTGACTGGATATTTTTACTGGGCACCTACTTATTTGAAAGTTATTAAGCTTAATTTGTAACTATTTGCGTAGAAAGAATTACATCCTATCATTTAGGGGTTTTTTTCATGAAATCGTTACCATGGCAATGACTATATTTCCCCCATATTAACACATGATTAAGACGAAAGTTGGTTTGGCACTTCGCTGAAACCAACAAGACACATCAAAGAACAAATATTTAGACATTCTTGTTATATTTTAACAAATCAAATGAAAATTATGAAAATTATCATGAAATTTTTTGCTTATTTCTACTACGTCAGTGTAAGGTTGCTATAGAAACGCTATTGGTATGCGTACAACTCACCAGCTCAACTGAAAATGAGCATACTTGATGGCTGATGACCTGAGGTACATGAGAAATAGCATTACTGTAGCTAGAATCACTTCCTTTCCGAAATATTCCATTTTTATTATTAGAAATGTCGAAGTGACAATTACTCTAGCAAAATTGCAGTTCTTAAGAAGCCATTTTGATGACGTCATTTGAACATGTTCCGATTAGATTTTTTCGGGCAAATTTCATGTGGGATATTGTCAGGATGTATACTTTTTTAAAAAGTTAAAATTTGCTTGTTATACGATAGTTGCCAGTTGAGCCTTTTTTAAGCCACTTTTTGGCCATCGTCTGCAGGCCTATAAGTTTCCAATGTTCTCAGGTAAGAGTCTGCAAGAATGCATGGAAGGTGAACTTGCGATACTCAGGTGAGCGCGTGACACCCGGGTCTCTCTTTTTTTTTTTCTTGCTTTTATGAGCACATGTTAATTTTCAATCTGTTCACATCTGTAATTAGAAAGTGACGTGTTCAGTCTGTAAACAAGTCTGTAAAAAAAAAATCCAATTGCAGTTATACCGATTGTTTGTTTGATTGTTGTTTTAGTTGTTGTTGTTCTGTTTGTTTGTTTTTGTTTTTGTTTATTTGGGGTGCTCTGTTTTTAGTATGTTAAACGGCGTACCAATAAGGAAGTTGCCCAAAAAAAAAAAGTGCGGTCCTTGCGACCTCGGTATAATGGAGTTTCGCTGTTTTGATGAGCACACAGACTGCACTGCTTTGCAACAAATAAACAGCACGATCCGATCACGAACAGATCTTGCTGTTGTGAGGGGCAAAGAGTTCAGATGCATTGGCATGAGCTCAGAATACTTGACATGAACGGATACCTCAAGTTTATGGAAGCAATATCCTCGTCTACATTTGCGCGCGGCAATCATGGATAAAGTTTGGTAGCAAAGGTGTAACAGAAGATGACAATGAAATTAGAATATGAGACAAAACGTTTAAAAATCAATGCAATAATGTGATGGTAAATGTCAGGGGCGGATCCAGGAATTCTGTAAAGGGGGGGGGGGGGAGGGCGTGACTAATATTTCTGATGCCACTTCCGGGTTTCATTGCATAATTTTTTTTCTTTTTATTTCTTTTGTTTTTAACGAAAAATAAAGACGGGGCGTGCGCCGGTTGCGCCCCCCTCTGGATCCGCCACTGAATGTGATAGGAATCCCGTTGCTATGCACAAATGTTGCCAGAACTTGCTAGGTCTGCCCAGTTTATAGAGTATATAAGACAGAAGAGCGTACAGATTTCTCATCTATTATTCCCTCAGGAACAACTCTGCAATCCCTATTCAGATTTCTTGTGGGGGAGAGATTTGATAGAAGTGGAACACGTTCACGCACTTTTTGCCACTGATTGACAAATTTTCCTACATCAACGGCAGAATTTCATAAGTTCACGAACTTTTCACAGTAGGCAGAAATCCAAGAGCACCTAGTGACAGAAAAAAGTAATAGATAAATAAGTGAGATGACTAAACGGCCGAGAAAGTGTCCATGATTGACTTAATTTTTGAATAAATGTTGAATTCATTTATGTAAGAAATTTACGTCGCTCGTCGTCACAAAAAAGGAATGTTAATGGTATTGATTTCATTCATACCAACGATCAACAAAAAAAGTATTGTTTCACACTTTCCATGACATCCCCTCAGCAATTGAAACCACGACCGTGACAACAGTCTCCACCACTACAACAACACCAACGACAACGGGACAACAGGAGCCCACAACCACTGAAACGATATCCGAAGTGATCACCACAAAAACGCCCGAAGGTTCGACGACTGAGGAGAAAACTACGACCGTCTCAACACCTGCAACAGGTAAGCCTCTCGAGAAAATATTTTTGGCTCGGCTTGAACACCCCCTCTCCTCCAAAAAAAGGGGAAAAAAAGAAAATGGAAATGAAAAAATAAAGAATCTACTCTTCCTCATCTTCTTCGTCAATCAAGCAAAAGTGAAAAGGAATTAGAATGTAATTCAACCTTTCAAGGTATTCTGAGTATTTAGGAAGATGAAGCAAAAACTAATTTTCTGTCACCACCCGGTGACCAAAAATTTGCCATCATGGCATGACAAACAATTGTTGTGCTTATATTATCTTACTGTAAAGACCGCTGTGACATCGATTTGGGGGTGTTTTTGTTGTTGTTGTTGTTGTTGTTGTTTTGGGGGTTTTTTTGTTGTTGTTTTTTTTTTGTGTATGTGTTTATGTATCTGTGCAGCCATAACTGGAGGGGGCTTCAATATGTCTAACAATAGTTAATCATCAATCCACTGACAAGCAATGCACCCGACTCATTGCATGACCCATTGAATCACCTTTTCTTCTTTAATACATTGTATGTTGGATGCTCCCCATGACCAGAATTGGTCTACACGGTATTTCGAGTAACTGAAATGACTGTCACATGATTGTATTGCCACCCTAAATTTGAATCTCCATCCGTGCACGACAGACTACCTTTACCTATGATGCTTTTCTAATTGTAACTTGATGTTTCTAGAAGAGAGAACTACATTCACTCGCAGCAGAACGACAACCATGACACCTTCGACGACAACAGAGTCCGCTGTAGAGACGACCACTCGAGGGGAAACGACTTCGAAGAGGCGAACGACGACCGTCACAACTCCGGCGCCCGCTACGACCAAGGGTGAGACAGGGGTTATTGCTATGGTTATCGCGATCGTTGTCTCTCTCATGAATCCTCCCCTTAATACTAGTAATTCCCTTCGCACTGCTTGATTGACGAACAAAGTGTATCTGCAGTCTTTGCGTGATTCCTGGGGGTGTTTCAGAAGGAATTTAAGTCGATCTTAAATTCTAGATAAACTTAAAATTATGGTATGCTGTATGTGTTTTCAGTGATATTTCAACTTCCAAATGAAAATAAAAATTTTGGAGACTTTTTCATGTGAACATGAACGTACAAAATAAAATTAGGAACAAAGGAACTTTTCTGTAAATTTTGGTCACAATTAGTGTGGATTTTTTTGAAAACTTTAGATAAGAGTATAAACCAATGGCATACCATAATCATAAGTTGATCTTAAATTTAGGATCGACTTCAATTCTTTGTGAAACAACCTCCTTGGCTGGTGTGAATATGTAACTCTTTGGCAGATTAAGTTGCAAATGTGTGTATATAATGAGAAATCAGCAAAAGTGTAAAGCCTGATTTCTGTCAGAAGGAGCTGGTGTAAACAAGAACTCGATGCCAAAAGCAAGGGTTAGAAAATGTGGTCGTGCAGCATTTTTGGGCGATATGGATCAAGCTGAAAGATGACAAGCTAGCAATCATAGAAAAAGAGGGAGGAGGGGTTCAAGCTGGAAAGATGGCAAGCTAGCGATTATAGAAAAAGAGGGAGGAGGAGGGGTTTTGAAGCAAAAGAGATTTATAGAGAAAGGGGCAGTGTTGTTAGTCCAACCCTTTTCCCTTACAGAAATCATTAAGCATTCTGTATATTTCATGTGATTTTGGTTTTCAGGTGAGGTATCTACCACTCTCATCGTTACTGTGACAACCACACCGCAGGGTAGTACTGAAGAAACATCCGAGATTAGTTCCACCACTGTGGAGGGCGTCACGACCACGGAGAGAATCACAACGACTCCGACATCGATCACCAGAGAGGTGACGACCATGGAGGGATCAACTTCTACAACAAAAGCTACCACCAAACCTCGCCCCACTGCTCCTACAACTCCTACAACAATCGCATACACCACAACGCCCTCTTTCAATGCTACTGGTACGGATTCGTGTCATGCAGTGTCCCCCTTCCCCTTTTTTTATCTTTCCTTCACCTCCCCTGTACAATAGAAAATTGCAAATAAGTGTATAGAGTTGCTCCTTTTTTTAATGGGAACAGGAATAGAGAATAAGAGGTGTATTCAGGAATTGAAAAGATAAACATCGGGTATCCACTGAAAATGGGTCTCTCATTGTGTGAATAACCAATTACAAACTGACTGACCAAAACAGGTAAGTGTAGTAAAGGACCTACACGCGTATGTAATCCGCATTCATGATGACTTGTACTGATTTATGATACCCAGATCATCAGTTAGACCAAAAGAATATCTGAATACGTGCCCTAATATATTCCATTACAATTTTCTGCCTCTTTGTTCAAATTACTTGGATCTGCCAAAAAAAGAAATGGAATCAAGATTCTGTCAATGACATCATCTGTCAATCACGTTACATCACTAATTGATTGAAAGAGTACATTGGAATGCACCTTCCCTAAACTGAGCATAACTTGCATGTTTCTATGCTACTGAATATGATTTTAAGAAAAGACACTTAACTGTTGGAAGTATGCAAGTTACGCTCAGTTCGAGGGAAGGTGCATTCCAGTGTCTTGTATAATCTCATTAGTATTGGGTTAACACGCATCTGCATTGTATAGGTCCTTGGCCTTTGCGTAGTCAACTTCTAATCTACAATGTCATCCAAACCAAGTTCACTGCCATGTTGCTGTGAGAACGAGAAGAGTCTATGAGATGCTGTTAGCAAGTATTCACAACACAAGCGATGTGATGGAATGGGTGAAACGATTGTCACAAGTGGAAAGGGAAAATGAAGTTAAGTGACACGTGAAAATCACTCTGCAGTGATTGATGACATTGATACCACGAGCATTGCATCAGCTGCAGCTATTTCAGATAGCAGGCCAGCGAGAAAGCAGTACAATACCGAGTACCAAAACTGGATGAAAGTGGTTTCTTGAAATGTACTTGACTTGTCTTAAATCCATTGACTTCTCTATGAGGAATCTCTCTCAAATTTTGGCATGTAATTCAAAATAATTGTATGTTCTGTATTTTACTTTTCTTGTTTCACCTTCAGGGTGCTGGAAAGATGGCATTCTCTACGAGGTGAGAAAGAAATATATAATTATGACAAAAAGAAAACCCTTCTAATCTTGTTGAAGTTTTGGTTTGTTTGTGTTATTCAAATTTATGTACGTCGATGTAGGGCAATTTGTCAATCAGTTGCAATTGTTTGTGTCTTTCTTCTTTTTTTTTGTTCATTTATTTGCCTATTCTCACATTTTCCAGGGGGGGGGGGAAGAGAATTGAGGGGGTTAATGATAGTGGCCAGACCTATCCATGTATTATTTTCTAGTAATTGCACTTGATGCAGCTGTTCAGTGTGAATGGAATGTACTAGGTAAACAAAATGAAAATCAAAGGCTTGGCCAATGTGGCCTTTCTCTCTCTCTCCTTATTCTCTTGCTCTCCCCAACCCCCCCCCCCTTCTCCCTCTCTCCCTCTCTCTCTTTCTCTCTCTCTCTCTCTCTCTCTCTCTCTCTCTATCTCTATCTATCTTTTACTCCCTTTCTATGGGCTCCTTCTTTGCTCCAATTAACTTTCAAACATATCCTCCTATTATCTTTCG
Source organism: Diadema setosum (assembly GCA_033980235.1). NCBI lineage: Eukaryota > Metazoa > Echinodermata > Echinoidea > Diadematoida > Diadematidae > Diadema > Diadema setosum. The sequence goes on along the minus strand of CM067075.1, from coordinate 12,027,372 downwards.
ACCAACGATGCACTAGTGATAATAGGGTCTGATTTAATTACCCAGGGTTGCCTTCTAAACTCAGGCACTACACTTCCGAAAGGATTCGGTCATTATTATTGGGTGCCCCCCCCCCCCCCCCCCCCAATGTTGCCAGTTTCCATTAATACACCAATCCTACATCAAGACAGGACACAAGTCAGCAGAATGTCTTTTGCAAGGATGTACAGTGTACACAGAGGGCGAAATTTGAAGAGTCTTACTTCCAAAAATCTTTTTCCTGCACGATGCAGTGTGCCCATCACTGTGGTATAATGATATTTGAACAATGATCAAGATGATGATGATGAAGATAATGACGGTGATGATAATAATGAAGAGGAAGATGATAGTAATGATAAGGAGGATGATGATGATGATGATGACAGTGATGATAAAGAGGACAGGATAGTTGTAGTAACACTTCAATTCACCACATCTTCTGTAAATGCAGTGGGAAGAAGTGGTGTTCTCCACCAACCCGTGCACCAAGATGATCTGCAAAGAAGGCGTTGGTATCATGAGCATCGAGGAATCCTGTCAGGACTTGGAGTGTGAGGTAAGGGGGCACCTTGGTGTGAAAAATCAAACCCATGCTGAAGACGATTGACATGACACGAAACTAGAGAAGCACTCTGAGAACGCAGACCTCCGCCAAGCAACTCATTTCCTCCACTGATCTTGTTCTTCCATAGAGATCAGTGATTTCCACTCATACGTATGCAATGCCATGCTGAAAGTCGCCCGATTTCCCAATATAGAAGCCTTTTGTTACCTCATCAAATTCCAGCTGCACGGCGCGCCTCGCCTTAGCAAAAACTAGAGCACGCACTTTAGTGCGTGTATGAAACCTCAAAAATGCGCAGGTTGAACTTCCAAGTTCATTGACCCTACCTGCCAAAATATCAAAAATCCTTCATAAAATCCATAAAAATTCATGGATCACTACCAAAATTTAACCATCTGTTACTTGTGTCATTTTCAAACTTTCCTGTAAGTTTCATCTAAATCCGTTCACAACTTTTTGAGTTATTTTGCACACGGACCAACAAACAAACCAACGCCAAAGAAAACATAACCTCCTCCCTTGGCGGAGGTAATAAAGTCAAGCTAGCATGGCAAGGCAGTCTGCATTGCACATGGACGACAGAAAATATTCCATTACATTTTTCTTTCTTTTTTTGTTGGTCCAATTATGAAAAATGTTTAGAGCTCTATTTGGAGTTCTATTCTTCACCTTCTTGAAGCAAGAGGAGTCTCCTTAAAGATTCACGTTTATTCCTGACCACCTTTATCAACTTGAAGTCACACAACATAATATAACCACAAAGTAACTTTATGTGACATAACCTCCCTTCATATACTTCGTTCAAGTAATGTGGACATGCAGTGCAACAAGATCTGATGCAGCAAACTAGGGTTACCTTGAATCCACAACCTTTACATGTTTTGTGCTTGCAGTTGTTGTTTTTTTTTTTTTTTATTATATTCCTGTTCTCTTTTTTATGACCCTGTGGTATTTGTTTGCTTATTTTGCCTGTTTGGGTTTTGTTTGTTTGTTTGTTTGTTTGTTTTTTAAATCATTGAAAAATGAATCAACAAGCCAGCAAAATATTTAGAATGTTTTCTAGTTGTGGTACATAGATGTTTGATGTTTAATGTCTTATCATTATTTTTGTGTTTGCCATATCGAAAATGACAAGCTTCATTGTATCACGGTTCTCTGCTCCTATTTTGTATTTCAGGGCAAACTTGTCTACGTTGAGGGAGAATGCTGTCCCATATGTGGTAAGAACCTTTACTCCCAACTCCAACTATGTTACAATTCCCTTAGTCTAAAGGTAAAACAGAACTGTTGATTTTGGCTTTAAGATGTACACACATTATGCATATTGTGTGTACAATGAGGCTGTGATATAACACAATTTCAGTGAATTTATTCCACCCCCTTCCGATACATCGTGATTCTTTCAGATTTTGAGACATGCTTCACCCAGTTCTTGCAAGGGAGGAGTTAAGCTACATGTATGTGGGTATTTGACTCTCTGTGCACTTTAAGTGCTGATTGGCACACAGAACCCCAGAGCATTGCACATACTGTCCACAGTCTGTGGCACAATAAGGGTTAATGGGAACATGAAAACATCAGGGAGAAGCAATGCACACTGTCTAAGCTCTTGTTAAGGCTTGGAGAGACAAAAGTCAAGATTTGTTGCAGTTTGAGCAGCAGCTCGTTCTGAGTGCAAATTCAACCTTCTAGAAAGTATACGATCTTGCTTGAAGTGCAGAAAGCATTCACAGGAACTCCCAGCAAACTGATTCACAGTCATATTCTGTAAAAGTGGAAATTTTCACGATGTTGAAATTTTCGCAAATTTCCCGCAACTTGAAACTAGCGCGGAAATAAAAGCACGCAAATATTTTTGCTTGCCATACGTTCCAGTTAGTTAATGTCTTGGTTCTGCGGAACTAAAAACACGCGAAACTCTTCTTACCCTGCCGAGCGTGAAAAATCAGTGGCGCGAAAATATCCACTTTTACAATACAATGTACACTCTCGTCACCCGTGCACTGCTAACGTCTACCCTCCCTCCAACTCCACAGAGAAACCACTCCCGACTTGCGAAGCCAAGCGCGAGAGGCAGGAGCAGATGGTGATTGATGGCTGCATATCCCAGGGTCCCGTCATCCTCTCCTACTGCTCCGGTCTGTGCGAGTCCAACTCCACCGCTCTCATGGGCCCACCTTTCATCGACATGAACTGCCACTGCTGCAAGCCCACGGCCTGGTACAACACGACCATGACGTTCGAGTGCGAGGACGCGACGCAAAACTTCCAGCGGGAGTACTTCATCATCGAGGAGTGCGACTGCGAATCTTGCGGCTTCGACCCCCGAGAGTCAGCCAGTATGGTGCCAGTCGCCGCGGCGACAGCCACAGCTAGGCCGTAGGGGATGAGATCAACAAAGATTTTAATGACAACAAGAAGACTTGCTATATTTTTTGTTCCTCCATAGATAGATTCAGCTGCTGGTTTAGATAGAGAATGGTTAAGGTAGATGTCTTGCATACCAATCAATCTTGTAATCAATCACAACACTTCATTTTAACAACCTACATGGATCCACATCATGTGCACGATTGTCATTGTTGACAAATATCAACGATGCGTGGAGTCTTATTAGTATCCATGGTAATAGCTGTAAACAATTTCCACTCCTGTAAACTTTGCTGTACTGGAAAGGTAGATGTTTACAATGTTCAAGTCAACTGCAAAAATGTCCCAACACTGATGCGACTTTTGTAAGGCCATTTTCTTCACAAGACTCACGCCAGATTAATGTTTTGCATGATCAATAGAAATTACCACCAAATGAATTCAAATTTTGAAAGCTTATATTCCATTTTGGTGCACATTGAACAAGTCCTATATTATATCCACTCAACACAAGTCCACCTGTTGACAGATCTAATCATCTACACCATGAGTGTGATAAGACTTTTGACATGCACCAGTCTTGCGGGAGCAGTAAATGAATTCAACACTAATAACTTGGTGATAATCATATGAGGTATAATGAATTCTAAATATGGTACATGCAGCTCCCTCAATGTACAGGTTAGCAATGAAGACATATACACCTGAAACTGGGAATGACGTGTAGCAAAGCATATCAGTGCACAGTAGCAATAAGATTGGCTTCAGATTGGCATTTTAATGAATGTTCATTCCAATTGCACAGAAAAAGAACAAAACTAGAATATATACATTATGATTCATTTATTCTGATGTACATGTATGTGCAAACTGACCCATCTTATAAACTGCTACATGATAAATATGATGCACTGTTTCATTCAATTACACATACACATTTCAAAGCTTAACTTTTCGTGAACTACACTGCATAACAATAGAAACACAATTGTGGGCACATTGTTTGGCCAGCTAAATGGAAGTTAGACACTTTGCAGCCCGACACACCTCTGAAGCAAATATACATTAAGATACAGAATGGGCAAATTTCACATGTATCTGCACATAGGGAAGGTTCTAGAAAAGGTACTATATGACAGGCATATACTTAACAACTTTCAAATTGGCAGCATTGTGCATGTCTACATGCTTACCATATTCAGATTCTGGAAAAAAAATAAAAGCAAAAAAAAAAAAAAAGAAGAAGAAGAAGAAGAAGAAAAAAAAAAATTCTTAACTTTGCCACTTTTAATGATGGTCGCTTCAATAATGACACTCGCTTGCGCCAGTACTGAATCTTAATGGTGGGTGTACAAAACATCGCCGCCACAAGACTGGAGTTGGACATTCAAGGGCACTGCCTTGGTGCAATTCAGCATCACCAGCTGTAGGCCTAACTTCATGCATGTGAATCGCACGTAACCTTGAGAAAAGTTTAAATTAATATTAATTCTGCTGCCACTGACCTTTAACGGGTTCTTTTACTTTAAATTGCTCTGTAATATCACGATATACTGTACATTTTACTTGAATATTGTGTTTGATGTTCACTGTAAACTTGTTTCCCACTATGTTAACTCAACATACTTAGCTGGCAGCTGAATAAATTGCATTATGAAATTGAATAAAAGCAGTTTTAGGACTCATCATTTTCGTCTCTATCACTAAAAGTTCGCTATTAAAGATCTGTAGTCTTTGTTTGCATGAGAGAAAAGGTGAGAGGGAGAGAGAAAGTTTAAATAGTTTTGGTTGAGATGGGGGTTCTGATTTTCACTTTTTGCAAGATACAGTGTAATAAGAAACCACTAATGAAATACATGTATGAAAGAGTATACAATTCTAAGAGGAATTCGGAGTTAATTCATTATAATAATAATAATAATAATAATAATAATAATATGGTCTTATTTACCCAGGGTAGCCTCTTCAGTGTTGCCACTGCTCTACCAGAGGGCCCTGCTATTATTATTACCCTAGCGTTGCCAGGTACCCATTTATACACCTGGGTCGAGAGGGACATTGTGGGTAAAAACATCTTGTCCAAGGATGTAAGCACTGGGCGGGATTCAAACTCGCGGCCCTCCGTTCGGGAGTCGGGAGTCTTATCCACTATGCCACAGCGCCCCCACAAACTGATTGAAAATCAGTTTTGAAATGGCTGAGATATCAACAACAACCACAAAAAAAAAACAATCAGGTGCTAATAAAAAGGTGTTTAACACCTTTTAATAGGACCTTTGTTTGTGGATATCTCTGCCATTTCTAAACCAATTTTCATCAAAAAAACTTTGAATTCCTCTTCAAATTGTGTGCACTTTCATATTTCACAAGATGTTTCAAATTATCTCACAAAAAGTTGGAAACCTGAAGCCCCCTTCTGAACAAAAATTATATCATCCCTGTAATGACACACACTATAACAAACGTCAAATAGAATTTGAGTGATTTTAAATCCCTCGACATGTATTCCTCACATCCTTTACACCTAAAACAAATTAGTCGTCTCATAATGTGAAAGTACTTCTATTAAATCCTCAACTACATCTACAGTGTATGTATGCATCAAATACATCTCAAATGCACATAAATAAAAAGAAAATTGTAAGCTGAAATGCACACCAACAGCAGGCCTATATCCATATTGTGCCAAATGTACAATAAAATCAATTAGTTCAGTTACTGATCATTTTTTTATTTAAGGGCAGCGGTCCACTAAGAGTGTTTCCTGTTGCCTAAACAGTGATTTTCACAATTAACAAAAAACTGCAAATCCTGAGCAACACTTTTTTTAACATTACAACATTATGATTATGAGTTCTTCATTATTTTGTGCCAGCGGTCTATTTCTCAACACATTCCATAATTCCAGGCTTTTTCAGGATGGAAGTTGCAGTATTATATGAAATTATGTGTTTATGGAGTCCTCTATTTATAGACAGTATCATTCTCAATGTGAAGGCATGTGTCTGTGTGTGTGTGTGTGTGTGTGTGTGTGTGTGTGTGTGTGTGTGTGTGTGTGTGTGTGTTTGTGTATGTGTCTGTTTCCACGTTTCCAAGAAAGTTGGAGATTTGTGATGTCTCATTATCTGGCGAACTTTGACTGATTCTTACAATTGTATGTTAACAGCTGAATGTCAATATCCTCAGACACAGATGTTTATGCTCAAGTGGTGTGCCATCCATGCACTAGACCACTTCCTTAAAGGAAACCCAATCCTAAAGAGCAATGTGGACTGAGTGACAGCAGTAACATTAGAACACATCAGTGTAAGTTTGAGGAAAATCGGACAATCGATGCAAAAATTATGAATTTTTACACTTTTGGTGTTGGAACCGCTGGATGAGGAGACTACTAGAGGTTATGACGTATGAGTGGACAACAATATAAATAAAATATAAAGGGAATTCCACAAAAATTAATTTTTCGTGAAAATTACACATTCCATCAACTTGATAGCGACATATGTTAAGGGTAGCAATTATTCCCCCTGCTTTCTAAAAGCGGTTAAGCGGTTAGTCAAGTGCTCTTTCATTATGCTAGAAAAGTGATATTTTTTTTGTGGAATTTTCTTCATATTTTCTTTATATTGTTGTCCACTCATACGTCATAACCTCTAGTAGTCTCCTCATCCAGTGGTTCCAACACTAAAACTTTAAAAATTCATAACTTTTGCATCGATTGTCCAATTTTCCTCAAACTCTCACTGATGTGTTAAAACTTAAATGTAACTGCTTTCACTCAATCCACATTGCTCTTTGGGGGTTTGGGTTCCCTTTAAGAAAAGAAAACCAACTTAAAGAAGAAATCTACCCCCCCCCAAAAAAAAACAAACAAACAAACAAACAAACTTCAAAACAATGACAAAAATATTCCCTCAAAAATTATACCAATATCACAAAATCAGATAAGGAATATGGAATATGACAGTTTGAAATTCCATGTTTTTCTGACATTTCTTGACCAGTCCTTATCAGGGCTGCCAACTCTCACGCATTGAGCGTGAGACTCACGCAGTTCAACCAATTTTGACTGTCTCACTCTGATAAACGAAATCTCACGCTAAACCCCCAAAATGGAATGTACAAGACTACAAAAATAAATATATCTCTAAATTCTCTGGTATTCCGAATATCAATATGCCCAAGCCCAAAATTTCGAGATTTTCCCGCGCAGGTGTAAAGCGTAACCATTAATCGTTTTCGGCTAGCGCGCAAAGACGAGCTATTGGATTACGATTGGTTTCTACCTATACCACGTGAGCGTAGCTTATACTTTTGGCAAATTACAGTGCATGTATGGCTATGACGTGTGCTTTACATCGCTTTACATACACTGACTGTGTGCGTAGTACGTACGTACGTACGGCCTCACAGCAGGCCGCAGGCACTAGCCAGGAGGTCGCTCCGCTCCCGGTCCCTCACAGTGTCTCACGCCAAACTCTCACTCAAGGTTGGCAGCCATGCCTTATGAATATTCAAATGAGCGAGTTGACAATGTCATACCCTCATAAGATTTCATGTTTATATATGACATTTGGAAAAATTTTTATTCTTAGGATGATACAAGTACACTTGTAAAAGCATGCTCCCTTACCAAGATATATCAGAGTTAACATTTATTCTCTTTTATTTTGGGTCGTTTTAAGACAAGTTTTATATTCATACAGCTGAAATATAAGATTTTTGTCATTCTGTATATAAAATTAATAAGAAATTGTGAGATCATGACATTGTCAACTTGCTGATTTGAATATTCGTAAGGACTAGTCAAGAAATGCTTCTTGAAAAAATGTGAAATTTCAAAATGTTGTATCTTCCTTATTTCTCGTCCAATTTTGTCTTTTGAATCGTTCTGTAAGGGATATTTTCCTCTTTTTTTTAAAGTTTATTCATTTTTGGGTTCGATTTCCTCTTTAAAATTGTCAATAAGTTTTTCAATGGAACATTTACCAGATGTAAGTACCCTACCTTATATCAGTGCGATTCACCCTTGTAACTTGTTCAATTTCCAATAACAAAACACTTTGTGCTGGATTCCACATGCCTTCTGGCATAGAGAATAAGCATGAACATGTACAATGCGAGTGTAATTTATGTAATCATGTGTACATACAACAATGTATACATGCTGGCACTATATGCATGTGTGTATAATTGTGTCTATGACATATATCAATATCCAATATCTCTTCTCCCCCAGACACACACACACACACACACACACACACTCACAGAGGCACATACACACACTCATTTTTAACAACATGCAAACAAGACTAATACACTGGACAAATAGATGGGCTAACTTCAAAATATACAACTATGTAGGTTGCTTTTATTATCCCCCTTTTTTTTTTTTTGAAAGAGAGCTAGGCTGATACACGAGAAGCAACACAAGGTACAGTGTAATTCTATAACAGATGAGAATATAGAATAAGAATGCTGGAAATGTTGGGTATAATATATGACAAGAGAGTACTCAGTATACGGTAAGAGTATATGTTTTCTAGTCTCTTTCTAAGTCTCGGCTCCATTCAAGCAGAACTCGATACTGGCATTTCATTGAAAAGGAAGTTTCCCTAAATATACCTATGATGGATTGAGACTATCATGCAGCAAACATTAGCATAATACATACAGAAGTGAATTGTGAGGAAAATTGGACAACCCATTCAAAAGGTATGAATATTAACAGTTTTGGTGCTGGCATCACCGGTTGAGAAGACTTCAATTTGTGACATCACTGCAGAAAAAGCAATACAAATAAAATTATGAAGAGAATTACTCAGCATTTCAGTATTTATGATAAATACTAGTACACATTTTTTGGCTTGTTACTGACATATGCCTTGGCTAATATTATGCCCCCTGCTTTCTGAAAGAGGTATTAAAAATTGCTCTCGTTTGCTATGCTAGAAATAAAATGAAACCTTTAAGGCTTAACAGAAGTAGCTGAACCAGATGGCAATCACACTGACAATGATGGAACAGGATGAGAAACATATAGACAATGCTGAGAGAGGAGACAAGCTAGTGGACAATGATGAACTTTGTATTTTTGAAAGGATGTGTGTGTCTATAGTGTAAAAAACACATGACATGTATTTCTAATATCATTACACATTAATTTTGATACATAATTCGGAATGAGGTCTGAATGTTCTAAGATTTTTCTTTAAATGTTTACATGATGTCAGATTTTTTGAAGGGTTTTGTTTGAAAGGAGATTTAATAATTATGTATGTCTACCAGCAATCTATATTGAAATTATATGTCTACTCAGAAGAAAGTACTGGCAAGTGATTTGTATGACGCATGATACACAAAGCCAGCATGTCAGAATTTACTTGAAGCAGCGACGTTAGAATAAAGTCAAACACAATCTAGCATTTCCTCATGTGGTGTCTCAGTAATTAATGTTACTACAAAACATACAAAAATGTCCATCATAGTTTAAAATCATCTTTTGTACCTCCGCTGGACATTCTTCTGGGCAGCAGGGAGTCCTATTTAGCAACTTCAGCTGGGAGGAAATTATCAAACTGCAACATAACGACCCCGACGTCGGGAAGTGGATGTCAGTCTCAGACCAGAGACCTAATCACAAACTAGTACATGATAAAAGTCCCGCAACGCGTAACTTGTGGTTATCATGGTCGCAACTACAAAATGGTGAATGGACTTTTGTACAAGCGGCATGGCACTAAACAGTAAGCTTAAGGCCCCGCTCCAATTGGTAGCCCCCCTGAAGCTTTATGATTACATTCTTCTTTTGAATCATGCCGCCAAGGTTTCAGGACACCCAGGTATCAAAAAGACGCCCAGCAGAATGCAACGAAGCTTCTACTGGCATGACATGAAAAGCTCAGTCGGTTCGCTTGCTCATAGTCAATTGTGTGACGTGTGGAGCGCCTAAGAGGCCAACTTCGAGACCAAAAGCACCACTGGAAGAGTACACTGTTGGTGCTCCGATTGATCGGATTGCCATGGATATGTGGGACCGTTTCCACTAAATGACAAAGGGAGCCGCTACGTGTTGGTTATCAGTGACCTATTCACAAAATGGATTGAGGCCTTCGCCATCCCTGACCAATCTGCCAAGACAGTAGCTGACATAGTCGTCCATGAGTTCAGTGTCCGGTTCGGAGCACCCCTAGAAATTCACTTGGATCAAGAGAAGAATTTCCAAGTCAAATTTGTTTCGACATGTGAGCAACTTACTCGAAATTACAAAAACCAGGGAATACCCCATATCATCCCTCATCGAACAGAGTGATTGAGCGATTCAACCAGACGTTAGTGAATGTGATTGCTTCGTTCATGAACAAACGGCAGCTAAAGTGAGATGAACATTTGCCCTTGTTAACTGCAGCCTATAGCAGCTCACAACATGAGAGCACTGGGTTTTTGCCAAATTTCCTTATGCCGGAAGAAGAAGTTTTCACCCCGCTCGAAATGGCGCTTGGCGTTGATCGATCGACCAGATTTCGCTGTGAGCGATCCCAATGGCTATGCCACTAAACTCACCAGCACGTTAACGGAAGCTCATCAATTAGCTTGTGAACACTTAGCGAAAGCTACTTCCAGGCAAAAACTAGCCTTTTGTCAAGGCCCTCTCGCTGCAACAGACGGCCGAAGCAAGTCCAGCCGAGCGCGCAGCACGAGGGCCTTTTGAGATCTGCTTCTCACATTATTATTCATGACCACAGTGAACTCTACTGAATAATCAGAAGAGGGCTCCGGTCAACCAATGGAATTGCACGCTACCCACATTGTCAGTCCTGGCACTGTCAACTATCATGGTGGGTGAAAAACTATTTCATGAATATTAATAGAAATCTGCAAATACTTTTGAATGGCAAGTTAGTGTATTTTTGAGTAAATCAGGTAAAGTAATAGAAACTGAATATTTTTTTTTTTTTGGTTACAATAAGGTCGGATTTATCCACTTAAAATGGTGCGGTTTGGAGTGAATTCCCCTATGCATTAGTGAAAGCTTCCAAATCTACTTGTTTTTAGGACAATAGTCTACGGGAAGGCTATTCATGGGATCACTCACGCTTGATGTAATGTATCAGCGTATCGCAATAGATTAAAGGAAATTGATAGGTATTGGTAGAAAGACTAACAAGCTAGTATTTACGTTTGCAATTAGCTGTTTCCTCTCAGCTGGGCATGCTGTCAGCTGAGAGACCTGGGAATTTGCTGCCATGTGTTTAGGGCTGAAAGTGTAAGGCAATAATCTATGGCATTTGACCACTAGACTGTCACAGTAATTATGGAGGAAACGCCTACAAGGCCAGTGAGATCACGACTTACACGTATAGAAGACCAAAATCCACATTTCAGGATTTTCGTGTGAACTATGACTGTAGTGCCCCGAACCAGGATTCTCGTGTGAACTATGACTGCAGTGCCCCGAACCAGGATTCTCATGTGAATTATGCTGTTGTATATATTATATGACATCGATATGATATGACATCGATATGATGACATCGATATGACTCCACAGACAATGAACTCATTTTGCAAATGAACAACTGTCAAAATCAAATTTTCAGACGTGTGTGGTGTGTAACAAAAGTCTGCTTACCAGTCGCAAATATGTGAAAGTTAATCAAGCGATTGTAGATGTTCTCAAAAGTGTTGGAAGATTTTCTGACAGACAGGACGGCGATTGGTCTTCTTCAAAGATCTGTGGGACGTGCAAAACAAAAGTTGACAAGAAAAGGATGAACCTGCTGAAGAGTTGAGAAGTTGGTTTTACCACCACCATCCAAAAGCGGTCACAGAAGTCAAAGATGGGAGTGAGAACGTACGAAGAAAAAGATTGATAAAGTCAAGTGAAAGTCCATCAGTCATGCAATTACGCGTGGGGAAAGCCCAAAAGAATGAAGGATCAAGAAAACAACTGTACTTCACAACGTCATCATCGGTACCATCACCAGTAAGTCATTGTCAAAATTTGTAGATGCACTCGGCTGGGCTCTCTTCACCATACAGCGAGAGGGCCTTGACAAAATGCTAGGCAGAAAAGGGACCATGACTCTACGATATCAGTGAACAATTACGAAGTTGGAGACCTAGTCTACTATCTAGACTCAACTAAACGAAAGGGGCTGTCGCCAAAGTTAAAAGCTGCAAATTGGATAGGCCCTTGTGTAATAACAAGGAAGTACAGTGATTTGATCTTTGAAATCATGGCTGTTCAAAGGAGGAAACCGCAGGTGCTGCATCATGATCACCTAAAACCCTTTACCAGTGAACGCATTCCAGACTGGGCTCGGAAGCTGTACAGTAAGGTGAAAATTGACTTTGCGTTTTGTGACAAGGCGCAGGCTGCAACGCAGACTAGGCCTCAGCACTTAATGCCCCCACACCGGTCTTTGCGGATGCTATAACCTGCGAGGCGATTTGCATGGCTACTCAACCCTCGGGGGTGCCTAATTAATCCATCACCCTTTTGCTTTCTTTGATTTGGTAAAAAAGCTTAAATTGAACTTGACCATGACACTTCATTGTACTGCCGAACTGCCTGGTCATGCGTTTTCTGGAGCATCGCAGAGCTATTGTTTCCTGCCTATTTTCTTGTATTATTCCTGTGCTCAGTTACAAACCTTCAGCAACTCTTCCCAATCAATTGTGGATCCTCTGTCTCTTCCGTCCCCAAACACACCAATTGTAGACGAGAATGATGATTCAGTTCCTGTATTTGACGACAAAGATGCTAGCTCCTGTCGACACAGGACTGAGGGGATCTGATACCACCAGTACGCTGTTTCGTCCAATCCTGCCCCCAGCACGTCCCATATCGCACACGAACATGGCCCGGTTCACCCAGTGCTCTACACACTACACACGAGAAGAAAATGGGCCATGAATTTCCAGCTCTTCATACTGATATATAGCCGACCTGTGGAGTTAAGGTGGAAGGGATGACAACAGCAATATCTCATCTCGACACCAACACCCTCGTATACGCATCAAACCAACAGTTGAATTTCACAAACGGAGTCAACTACCTGGCAGATTTTCTCGAAAAGAAAATGGACCTGGAATTTGCAGTTTTCGTACCGATATAGCCAACCTGCGGAGTTAAGGTGGAAGAGACAACAACAGCAATGTCTCACCTCGACACCAACACTCTGGTTTACGCATCAAACCAACAGTTGAATTTCACGAACAGAGTCAACTACCTGGCAGATTTAGTCAACGTGAGAAACTGTCAAATGAGGGCTGCTGCCAATGTCTTGAATGAACTAGTGGGTGGGTCAGACAAACCAGGATTCTCGTGTGAACTATGACTGTGGTGCCCCGGAACTAGGATTCTCGTATGAACTTGTATGACTGTTGCATATATCATATGACATCGATATGATATGACATCGATATGACTCCACGGACAAATCGCACACGACCATGGCCTAAACCTCTTTGGTACACTCAGTGCTCCACACACTAGCAGCAATCGAGAAGAAAATGGACCTGGAATTTGCGGCTCTTCGTACCGATATAGCTGACCTGCAGAGTAAGGCGGAAGGAATAACAACAGTAATATCTCACCTTGACGCCAACGCTCTGGTTTATGCATCTAACCAACAGTTGAATTTCACGAAAGGAGTCAACTACCTGGCAGATTTAGTCAACGCAAGAAACTGTCAACTGCAGGCTGCTGACAATGTCTTGAATGAACTAGTGGGAGGGTCAGGCGCTGGCGTTCAGGACTGAACCAGGAATCTCGTGTGAACTATGACTGTGGTGCCCCGAACCAGGATTTTCGTGTGAACTACTGTACTGGTGCCCCGAACCAGAATTTTCGTGTGAACTATGACTGAAGTGCCCCAAATCAGGATTCTCATGTGAACTATGACTGTTGTATATATTATATGACATCGATATGATATGACATCGATATGACTCAACGAACTCATTTTGAAAATGGAGAACTGTCATGCTCGTGACTGTGTACATCAATTTGTTTTGTGCCGTTAACCATGCGCTGGGGATATTTTTTATGGATTTACAACCTTGTGCATGTTTCTTTTTTACCTCATACATGCTGTTAACCACACTATGTTTGAAGTTCTATTTCAATCTGTATTACCAGGAGAGAACTGCTACAAGTGGCCGCCTCACTCGGGCAATATCAAACATACTTGTACGGAAGGTTATCCTCCAGAGATATCATACATCCCTGCGATGGCTGTTGAATTTCAAGAATCCAGAGGCCCAAATGGCTAGATGGCTGGAACAGACCACTGATAACGAGACTGAAATACAACAAAGGCCTGGGAAGAAGCATGGAATATGTAGATGGGCTGTCTCACCAGCGATGCAAACAATACGGCACACAACATGAACATGTCTGGTACATAATAAAATAACATAAAATCAGCCTGCATTGAGCACAAGGTCTTGTATTTCCAGTGTTCAGTTATGATTTCATCATGAATATTTTAATCAACCTGAACAACATTATCAAAGCATAAATTTTTGCTGAATTTTGAATTGTTTGTGATCATATGTGGTAATAATTCACCACATACTGTACACTAGTCACACTCGAGTTGTATTCCCCTCTCATTCAGTGGTGGAAGAGCTTAGGACTTTATACTTAGCAAGATGTTACGATATCATTTTAATGAAGTACATATAGACCACATCTCTAACAAGTAAAAGTAATGTGACAGGAGTTAATTGTGTCCAGATTTTATAGAAACAGAAATAGGAAAGCTGCTTCACCCTATCCATTATGTTGTCTTTAAATAGCTTACTTGATAAATATCAATTTTTATACTGTATGTGGCTTGTCTTGAAATGTAAATATATTCTATTGCATTTCCCTTTCCTGTTTTAGTAAATTAAATTGTTAAAATATGAGATGGTATAAAAAAAAAAATTGTGTGCCTCCATTTTTCTCCAGATTTATCAATTCAACTTCTACAATGGCTCCTGTACCTCACACTCTGAGTATCCAATCGTGACCAAGATCTAAGGTAACTGAGAAAGAGCAATGTAACTCTGCTAATGGGAAGAAATCAAAGGTTTCAAGTGGTAGCACGGCTCCAGTACACCCCCCTCTCAGAATTCAGTTGCGACCAAAAACTCGGCTAGAAAATGATAAAGATCATTGCAACTCTGCTAACTGGAGAAAACAGATGAAAAAGCATGACCCTACAAAGCATGTAAGGAGATATAAGAAGATACAATATAAGGAGATTCGTGAACGAGATCGCCTGTACTCAAGAGTGAGATATTCATCCCGGAATGAGGAACAAAGAGGAAGAGACAGCATCATTACAGTTATTCCATGTTAGGTAGTTACAAATATTATTCAAGATCATAGAAGAAAGTACATGGAGAGTTAAAAGTTTTTCCATCCTATCTTTGGATGGGACATGTTTCAAGGTTTACATTAACATTTTATGGGTCAATATCTGTTAAATATTTGTTTATCACAGAAAAGATTAGAATTAAATTTTGCACTTCTATGTCACACTTTTGCATCCAACCCCATGGAAACACCCAAACTGTTTTGTAGCATGTAAGCCAACATTATGTCCTGTTCTCCATGTTCATTTTATTAGCACGAACACTGACATTTAGACTGAACACTGCAATTTCATTGCCTCTTCCCCGTAATTTCATTTTCAGGCACCAAGGTGAATGCAGCACAAGCACCAAATCAAGCAGGCTTTGAATATCTCACATTGTTGACATGTGTCGCATTGTTGACATGTGTCTGTCTTTTTTGTTTCAATATGTCGTTTCAGACAACAAGGTGAATGCAGCACCGACATGACACTGCGCAGGCAGAGGAGCGGTGGGCGCGATACTTTGGCATTCCCGGGGCCCGTTGCATAAAAGTTACAATTATGGTAACTTTGCCATCCAATGGTAACTTCCATGGAATTCTTGATTTTAATTGGCTGTTGAGTATTATTGCCATGGTAGTTACCATTGGATGGCAAAGTTACCATAATTGTAACGTTTATGCAACGGCCCCCTGGACAGAAAGATGGGAGTTGGAGCAGGAGATGAAGAGAGAGGAGGAAGACAGGATGAGGAAAGACGGCAAGCTGATGAGATGGAGAGGGAACGAGAGGAGGAAGAGAGACAGAGAGCAGATGAGGAGAAAAGGCAGGCTGAAGAAGCAAACAGAGAATGCAGGTTTGAGATAATGCAACAACAGATGCTACGTACAGCAACAGCAAGAATTCCTTCAGCAGCAACAACAAATGCAACAGCGGCATCAACAGATACACACCTTGATGATGGACCTCATAAAGTCTTTGGAAAAGAGATTTTAACAGTAAGATGCAGAAAACAGAAAGATTGATATGTTACATGTTTCTCTTTTTCTTCATTCATGTCCACAGGCATAATCGTAAGTGCTCATTCATTGTATTCTACAAAGTATGCAGACATTTTCCTTTGCAATAAATTAAAACCAATCTTTCTTTCCAGCTACCCAATGCTATTACGATGACAACCATAACTTACGAAGATTGACTAACATGAAAATGGAATTAATGGAATACTACTCTGCATTTCAATGCATTCAACAAATCTCCTACTGGTCAGATTAACACAGGAATTCATTCATATATCCTCACTAATTTGAATCAAGCTGATAAATACTTCTAGGGCTCAAATTTTGTATCCTGTGCCTGCATTTCGAAGATTGACTAACATGAAAATGGAATTAATGGAATACTACTCTGCATTTCAATGCATTCAACAAATCTCCTACCAGATGAACACAGGAAGTCATTCATATATCCTCACTAATTTGAGTCAAGCTGATAAATACTTCTAGGGTTCAAATTTTGTATCCTGTGCCTGCATTTCGAGATGGTTATCTATCAGCAGGCTTGAGGGGCTGTTCGCACAGGCCGGGGTGGGTACGCCACAGCATACATGCATTTGTGCATTCTAAGCATGGGCTTAGGGAATCCGGATATCTGATGCATCATAACCCGAAACTTTCAGTGCCAGTTGCATCCGACGCAAGTCGGAGTGGGTGCAGTGCTTTCACGTATCCTTCCAAATGGAGAGGAAAAGCACATCCAATTTGCATCACGAACGCTGTCAAAGACACAACGAAAATAGAGCGCGAGGTATTGGCCATTGTTTTTGCTCTAAAGAAAGTCTACATGTTCTTGTACGGTCACAAGTTTGTGTTGATCACAGTTGTTGTTGTTGTTTTATAGAAAGAAAGAAGAGAGAGAAAAATGGGGCCCTATACAAATAATTTGCCCCAGACAGCACTTAAGATAAAACAGACATTATAGATCTATATGTATGTACCAAGTCTCCACGAGGGAGCTCATATTGTCTCCACAAAGGAGCTCATTAAGTCTCAACGGGGGAGCTCATATTGTCTCCACAAAGGAGCTAATTAGGTCTCCACGAGGGAGCTCATATGATATCTATGAATACCTCAAATTCTTTAGTTAAGCAAACTCAAATTACTATACAATACACGCGCGCGTGTACAGCACATTAACTCACCCATGTGCACATACACTTATCACAGACAACAAGCTGCTAGCAGCATTGCTTGGACCACATACACATAGAGGTCTACCGATCTACCAGCTCAAACTTTCCAGCAAGCTTCTGCCTCTACTGAAAGACCCAGTCTGCATGAAGGAGGTAGGATACTCTAATATTTTACTCACTTAACATTCTTTTTTTCGGTTTTTGGACATCTAATGTTAGATCCCTACTATCTACTTTACCCAATGAAGTTTCACTGAATCAAAATGATGGTTTGGGATTTTGGCAACATTTGGAATTGTCTGTATAATCTACAGTAGATCTGAAATTACTAGGCCCTACTTTCCTGTCTAACCCTGTTGGTAAACCATATACTGTAAAACATGATAAGTTCGCGGCATGAATTTTTCGCGAATTGGAGCCTACGGCCTTTTTTGCGGCATGAAATTTTCGCAAACTACCCCTGGCATTCACTGCATATAGTGTAGAAAAGAACTTTCATGTGCATTTTAATTTCGCGAATCTTCGCAAAATTAAAATGCATGCGAACATTCCTCTTTTTACAGTAATTGGTAGCAGAGTTTAACTGAGGTCGTTCTAGTACGTTAAAAAAAAAGGTAAGTTATCTACCGAAGTTGGGTAAACTCTGCCAAGCGGTTAAAGTCGGCCCCTAGCATGCGCATTATCTCAGCTTAGTGGGTAAACTCGGCCCCCAGCTGGCGCATTACAACTAGTTGTAATGCGCGCGCTGGGGGCCGAGTTTATCCGCTAGGCCGAGTTTAACCATAACTTCAATACTGGATCTAACGAGTTACTAAATGTGTTGCAATTTCTGGTTAGATATGAATCATGACGGAGTCCCAGGTCTGGCATAACTAATGCCACGTGATGAAACAAACCAATGACTGAGAGTAGTAAAGTGAAAGTGATGGTACTTGGTAGTATTACTAAGTATATTTTTACAAACGCAGTAGGTTTCATAGAACTTGATCAGCATAAGTCTGACATGATATAACAGGAAAACCATTCCCTAGACTTGCTCGGCATACGCATTGAAAAACTTGTGAAGTTCAATCTTCACTCCTTGCAGTTGCATTACTGCAAGGAAAATAGAGGGAATTTGCATGATCCATTATTATCCAGGCTTCAAAATACTCACTGCATGGACATGGTACATGTATACTTCCCAATGCAAAGAAGGGCAGACTCACGGGTATATCCACAAACTAGGGAGCTGTACATCAATGGATCTCTTCTTACCACATGTGGGCAGAAATTGTGAGAACTTGTAAAGAAATGGCAGGGAGAGGTGATGTTGTCAGAGAACAAAAGGATCTGGATTCCACATGCAACAAAAGGGAGGAGGATGATATCCAAAGACTTGAATCCATGGTAGAAGCTACTGTGAATATATTTGCCAAAGACACAGAAGAACTTGTTCATTGACTTCAGGAGTAGTTGCCCCAAAGCCAGTAGTAGACGAATTGTCTCCATTAAGGCAAAGAAGAGAAGATGTTGTGTAGAATTTTTTTGTAGAGCATCTCCAACATGATAATGTGGGGTTTTTTTTTTGCACCATTGAAGAATATAAACCTCAGTGCAGAGCGTGCAAGGAGAGCAACATGGGTGTGCAGCAGGATCAAATCCTTGCAAATAATATGAAGGTAACCTAGCAGTGGAAGAAATTTCTGACCCACGGACCAAACAAAGAGGAACTTGTACAATTTCTCTTCTCTGCTTGGAAGACAACAGATGCATGTGTGACAACAGTTGTCACTTTTTCTGTCGCAATGGTGGTGATCTACATTGATTTCAATCGGCTGACAGTGATTCTGACAATGACAATGTGCTGACAACTAGTCGAGAAACCATTGCTGACTATTTTAGTCATTGCTGAGAAACTTGCCAGTGGTCAGTAGAGAATAAATTGCACAGCAATCAACAAATAGGAGGACACGGCTTAACTGTTGAGATCGACGAGTCAAAGTTCGGGAAAACCAAGTATCGACTTGGACATTTTGTAGAAGACCAGTGGGTGTTCGGCGGTATTTCCCGGGAGACTCGCGAGATATTCCTAGTTGTCCTTCCTGATAATAAGCGCGACCGGGATACCTTGGAACCCATCATTCTTCAACATATTAAAACAGGTTTTACAATCATTAGCGATTGCTGGAAATCTTACGATAACTTGGGCACACTTGGATTTGAACATTTAACAGTGAACCACACAGTTACAATTTTGTAGATCCTACCACTGGAGCCCACACAAACAATATTGAGAATTTGTGGTGGCAGGTGAAAAGACAACTACCTGAGACACATACCCGCCACAGCAACTTCACAAGTCATCTCTGTGAGTACATGTGGAGACATGCACATATTCAAGGGGACCTATTTCAAGTTTTCTTCAAAGATGCAGCTGAACTCTACAATCCTGTAAAATAGGCAAGTCTAAACCCTATACCCTAACCCTAACCCTATACCCTTACCCTAATCACATGAGTCGCGCCAACCCTAATCACAGGAGTCCGCGTACCCTAATCACAGGAGTCACACCAACCCAAATCACAGGAGTCCGCGTACCCTAATCACAGGAGTCACGCCAACCCTAATCACAGGAGTCGCGCCAACCCTAATCACAGGAGTAGTGCATTATTTGCATAGAAAACAGAAAACTTTGCCCAGCCATAAGGAGGTAATGTGTGTAATACACAAATGATATTTTGATAACTAGATATATCGCTACGGCGACTGATATGCCTCCGCCATAATGCATGGTTCTCCTAATAGGTCTATAGTACAATGTCTTGACAATGTGTGATGACAGTTTCAAACAATTGGCAAAATATAAAAATGACAGGTTTGACACAAATGTGCTGAATGTTCACTTTCCTAGAACTAGGTTCAATTGGATGAATGATTAAAATGTCAGAGTGCAGGTATTTAGGGAACTGATGATTTTCACTTGACTTTTAATCCTTTTATAAGTTTATGCATTGAGTAATTTTCAAGGTATTGAGAAAAAGTATAATTTCAGTATCAAATGGGAAAATAGCATTATCTAAACCTGGCCTTTGACCTTTGACCTCACAGTTCCAAAGGGAATCACTGTTAGGTTAAACATGCATAAATGTGTAAGTTTCATGATGATACCTTGAGTTACTTTTGAGATATGGAGGAAAAAGTGCAATTCAGCACTTTCACTTGACCTTTGACCTTTTGACCCTTGACCTTTTGGCAAGAAACTTCCCACAGAATATATATTGGGTAATACATCTATACATCATGTTTAAAAAAAAAAAAAACCTTCAGGCATTGCATAAATATAAGGAAAGTAGTGATATTTTGAGGAGTTGATCTTGACCTTTGTCCCCTGACCTTTGAACCATGACCCCCAACTTCCCTAGATAATCACTGCCCATTGGAACAAGCATATATACTAAGTTCCATGAAGATACCTTGAACCACTTGCGAGATATGGAGAAAAACATGAATTTTCAACCTGTTTTTTCACAAAATAACCTGTGACCTTTGACCTTTGATCCCGTGACCCTAAAATCCAAACAAAGTATTATCCCCCCAGGATATATCCTCATACCAAGTTTGATGTAAAACCACCACACGGTTCTTGAGATATCGACAAAAACAAAACGGGACGGACGTACGGACGGGGTGTTTATACAGAGGCAAAATTCAAGAGGTCCTCTCGCATGAGCGCGTATTTTGCTTCTCCGTATATAAACACGCTCAATGATCTTTGACCATATAAAATGTGGGACATTGGTTGCAACATCACCAAAACTAAAATGCAAGTAGATTATACGTGTAGGGCCTACCCAAATATATCTCCGAATTTCAGAGATCAGTAACAGTATATCAATCTGATGGGAATTAAGATTTCTTTTTTTTTTTCTTGTTTTTTAAGGATACCATACAATATCACTTGAGAAAATTTATGAAAATTCCACCTGATTTTCTCTTTTATTGCACTTTTATTACTACAATTTATCATTGCCCAATTAATCTTGTTTCTTTTTACTTCTCTATGTGCAGGTTTAGGCGGACACTCCAGAATATCAAATCATCTTCTTCGTCTGGGTAGAACTTTCCAACATGCCACATGTTGAACGCTTTGTAATTGAGGTTGAGGGTTTATTGAATGCATTATTGCTAAGCATCGAAGCCTACAAAGAAGGAGTCATTTCACGGAATGAACTCATAGCACTGCTGGTTGACTTGCTCTATCAACAGGATCAAGTCTAGACTACACAGTTTTTGGTATGTACTTTATTTTTCATTTTTAAAAGGGCTCTGTTACTACATGTATGCACAGTAGTTACTGTATGCACAGTAGTTATCTTAGAAACCACATTTTCTTAATGTTTTCTTCTATGGAGTTTGGATGAAATATTCTTGTCCATCATTAGGCAATAAAAAGTTAGTAAAAATGCAGTTTATTTATTCCAATTTTGATAACTTATAGGGGGCAAAATTGGGTACACCAGAATCACCGATACGTAAATCAAGACGTGGCAACAATGATTGCAAAAGAACACTTAGGAATTTAGGTGCACGCATATCGCGTCGCAGTTTGATTTCCAGTATTTTCCAAGTGTGTTCACAAAGTTTTAGCAAAATATATGGAGTATTACTCCTGTGATCTTTTGAAATGTCGTGGGGGGGGGGGGGGGGTTGGGAGCGAAATTAGGACAATGCACGCTACATGGGATCAGTCTGAACAAGCCTGCATATAATGCTAAACTGTTTATGCAAGGTCTACTTTAGTCAGAGGGCCCAAAACTGTGTTTTCCAGTTCGCTTTACTCCCTTCGCCTACTACAGTCTGGGGCCATGCCATAGGTCGTGCATGGAGCTGCTGCAGCTAGTTTTTAGCCACATACAAACCTATGGCAAGTGCGCTCCGCTCACAGATCCCATCGAATAACATTTTTGTTGCTGAAAACACCATAAATGTAATTAATATTCAAAAGAAAATTTCTCCACACATGCTCTAGAGTATAAATTACACTTACCATAATTAGTTAATTACCAAAAGTGAATTTGAAAAAAAAAATTCAAATCAGAAAAATAATGACTTAACTGAACCAATGAGTTGGGAAGATATTTACTTGGTTCGAAATGAAAACTTGACCCATGTTCGATATACGTTTCCGGGTCAGGTGAGCTTTGTCTATATTGACCAATCATATTGCTCAATATTTATACCTCGGCGCTACCTCAGCGCTATTGAATGATCTGATTGGTCAAAATTGACAGCACCCACTTGACCCAAAAAGGTATATCCATCACAGGTCAAGCTTTCATTTTGAACCAAGTAAATATCTTCCAAGCTCATTACTGTAAGTCATTATTTTTCTGATTTAAATGTGTGGGTTTTATTTTTTTCAATTTACATTTGGTAATTACCGTTATTTTAGTTTATACTCCAGAGCATATGTGGAGGAACTTTGTTTTCAATTTTAAACTACATTTATGGTGCTTTTAGCACCAAAAATGTTGAATACTCCATGGGATCTGTGAGCGGAACGCACTTGCCCAAGGTTTGTACATGTTATACAAAGCTGGAAACTGGCAGCGGCAGCTCTGTTAAGTTTTCCATGCAAGACCTAACTATGGCACAGCCCCAGATTGTAGTGAGCGAAGGGAGAAAGGTGAACTGGAGAACCAGTGTGGGGCCCTCGGATTAGGTCCTTGAGTGCAAGGTTATCTGTATGTCAGAATTGATTAAGATGCCTTCGAGAACCAGCCTGGCTATTCAGGCTCATGTGTGTCTGGTTTATAAATCTCTTGAGTTTTATGCAACAGTGGTATTGCACAATTTTGAGACTGCAAGTAAGTTCACAAATATAAGGTGTGCCATTACGAAGGCACATGACTATATTTGCATAGCAAGTGTATGTTACCCTGGAACTATATTGATTCATGTGATTCATGACACAAATCCTATGGCAAATGCGTATTCCTAAATTATATCAAAAACCTTAATACTGTATGTACAGACCCTTATAACATTATTTGGGGCTATCTGAATCGTGTTCAGAGTGTACATTGACAATGATCCAATTTATTTCTTACTGCAAACCCCAACCCCCCACCCACCCCATGCCAATAACAGGGAGCTCATGCATTGCAGACCCTTAAAAATTAAATTTATCCCCCCCCCCCCCCCCCCACACGCAAAAAAAAAAAAAAAAAATTAGGTTGGAACCCTACAGTACCTAGGATATAAAATCATATTTAAATCATTAAACAAAAAGAAATGCCGTCAAACCTGCGTAAGTGGCCACCTGTCTATGGCGGTCACTTGCCGATAGCGGCCTCTAAAATTTCCCCCGCAGAGCAAAAGTAGTGTTATAAACCTTGTATATAGCGGCCACCTGTCTAAAGCAGCCAGCGGCCACTTTGCATCCCAAACTTGTACTTTTACTATGTTTAATGGTCACCAATATCAAAATTTGGCAGAATGTTTTAGGCACTGCAAATGAAATATCATTTTTGAGCGGGATTTGCATTGGTCAGTATCGAGTTGGAATCACAAGCAGCCAGATCATGCTGCCTCGCCGGGACTCGTCAAGTGTAACGCTCCCTTAAAGCCACTGGTTAACATTGTGTTTGATCGATTTAAAAAATTCTAAAACTGAGCTGCCTGACCAGTCTAATTATGTTCAGATGGATGACAAAACAAACAAGAAATGCAAAAGTAATGAAAATAACACATTAACTATGAAGATATCTATGATAATTGCATTTATTCTTGGTCCGAGAATAATTCTAGCACAGTAGTCTATGGAGGTGATTTCAAATTTTTACTTTTTTGAAGCACTAAATGATAAGTTTGAAGCAAAATATTTTCACAGCTCATTTTATGCAAATCAGCAGCTGTTAAAACATATGGCTATGCAAAGGTTCTTAAACCTCTTCTACAAGATCTTGTGAAATTGGAACAAGAAGGAGTATTTATTTCAGCCTTGGATACAAAAGTGAAAGGTACTGTTCTCTGTGTAGTAGCAGACAATTTAGGTGCTCATGAGATAGGAGGATTTGTAGAAAGTTTTAATGGAGACTATGTTAACTTTGTAGATTTTGTACTGGTCTACATTCAGATTTTCAGAAGAAGGAAGTGCGATGGGGTGAATTTGAAGCAAGGACAAAAGCAAGTCATGCAGATCATATCAATACTGTGGAACAAGATCCTAGGGTCACAAACTGTTTTGGAGTGAAAAAAGGATGTGTTCTCACTGAGAAATTACAATATTTTCATGTTATATCTGGCTATCCCCCAGATCTTTTACATGATCTCTTTGAAGGAATTGTTCCTCGAGAATTGGCCCTTTGTTTGACTGTTCTGATTTCAAAGAAATACTGTGATTTGAACACTTTGAATGAGACAATCTAGTCTTTTCCATTCAAGTACAATGACAAGGTAGATTCTCCACAATCGCTTCCCAAAACACTTTCATCAACTCGGGGTATTGGTGGGAATGCTCATGAAAATTGGCACCTTTTAAGGTTCCTACCTTTTATCATTGGACCAAAGATACCACATGATGAACCAGCATGGCAGATACAAATGATCGTGAAAGATATTGTGGAACTGGCAGTTTCTCCTACCCATTCAGAAGAGTCTATTGGTTATCTTGATTGCAAGATATCAGAGCACAGGCTCCTTTTCCAGGCATTGTTTCCTGATGAAAAACTTTTGCCCAAACATCACTTTTTAGAGCATTACCCGCAGAAAATTCGTGAATTTGGACCACTTGCAGCCCTGTGGACCATGCGATTTGAGGGAAAACATTGTTATTTCAAGCAGACTGTACGCTACACTGGATGTTTCAAAAACATTTTGTTAACACTGTCAAGAAACCATCAGTTGATGATGGCATTATCATTTGCATTCTTCGAGCAGAGGATCAAGTGTCAAATTAGAGGTTAAAGGAGTTTCAACATTGTCTTTTGATGTACTGAAAGAAGCAGTTGCTAATTTAAAGCAGTCAAAGACAGGTATGGGAAGGTACCTTATGTTCACATGGACAAACAGGTTTGCTACCATGGAACAATTTATAATCTTGGAATGATCCTAACGTTTGGCTCCTTAAGTGGACTGCCGTGATTCCTGGATATCGTTCACATCATCAAACAAGGAAGCAAACCAAGTTTCATAGTGAAGAAGCTAAGTGCATGGTACGATGAACATCTACGTTCCTTTGAGCTCCAGACAGATTTCCATTCTATGGCTCTCATTGCTGTTGAACCTCATGATCTAAATGATTTTTATCCACTGGTGGCTTATAGCGTTGCTAGAAGACGGATGGTGACCTTGAAGACATACATCCATTCTCTTTGGTATGCATATTAACCTCTTGTTAGAACTATTTAAAAAGAGCATATGTAGGCAATTAAATAGTTGTGATGTTAGTAGGGACTTCCAGATTTCTCCCCAATTCCTGTGTTGCCCCAAAAAGCACTTTATTTTCATGGCACAATTTGAATACACCATGTGCATTGTACGAAAAAAGTTGTATGCAATGAAGGTTGTGTTTAAAAATTTGTAAATTAGCTGCATCATGTTTTAATTAGTACTTCTTTGGGAAATTCAAGACAGTCGTATCCTAATTGAGACAAGCTTGTGTTTATGAACATTCAACTTAGCCTGTGAAATTGCATGTAGGATTCTCAGGACATAAGCTCTGTTGGGTGATTCCACATGGTAATTTATGTTCACAGTTTTAATTTGTCATCCTAACAACTATGGGAAAAATTTATTGGTATCTGACAGTACCAGATGGCAATAATAACTAAAAATGTCGATATGGCGACTGGTATGCCTCCGCCATAATGCATGATTCTTCTAATAGGTCTATAGTACATGTGGACAATGTGTGATTACATTTTCACAAAACTGGCAAAATATCAAAATGACATGTTTGTCACAAAAGTGTTGAATGTTCACCTTCCTTGACATAGGTTTAATTGGACGAATAGGAGAGCACATATTTGGGGATTGAAGGACTTTAACTCGACTTTCACCCTTTCATAAGTTTATGCCTGGAGTAAGTTTCAAGGTATGGAGAAAAAATGCAATTTCTGTATTGAATAGTAAATTGTTACCATTTTCATCTGGCCATTGACCCTAAAACTCATAAGAGAATTACTGTCAGGCAGAACATGCATAAATATGTACTAAGTTTCATGATAACGTGAGCCACTTCCGAGATATGGAGGAAGAAGTAAGTTCAGCACTTTCACTTGATCTTTGACCTTTTGACCTTTTTGGCAAAAAACAAAAACAAAAACAAAAACAAAACTTTCTAGAGAATCACTATCAGGTAAAAATGCATACACCAAGTTTTAAAAAAAATCCTGCTGGCATTGCACAAATATGAGGGAAAAAGTAAAATTTTGAAGTGTTGCCCTTGACCTTTGACCCCTGACCTTTGACCCCATGAACCCCAAATTCTCTAGCTAATCACTGCCAGTCAGTACATGCATATATACTATGTTCCATGAAGATACCTTGAACTATTTCCAAGATACAGAGAAAAAAGTTAAATTTCACATTTTTTACTTGACCTTTTGACCTTTGACCTTTGACCGCATGATCCCAAACTTTCACTAGAGAATCTTGATTGAGTAATACATGTATACACTAAGTTTTAAGAAAATATCTTCAGGCATGGCATAGATATGGGGGAAATAGTAAAATTATAAGCATTTGACCTTGACCTTTTGACCTTTGACCTTGAGCATGTGCACCCAAAAGTTGATAGGCACAACTTCACCCCCTAATACACATACATGCCAAGTTTCATTAGGATACCTCAAAAGGTTTTGGTAGTTACCCTGTCCACAAAATTCATTACGGACGGACGGAAGGACGGACGGACGGAAGGACGGACGGACGGAAGGACAGACGGACGGACGGACGGACGGACGGACGGACAACCCAAAAACATAATGCCTCCGGCACCACTTCGTGGCGGAGGCATAAAAACTACTCTTTTGGGATGAATTGGTAAATTGCCATTTTGGTATAAATGATATATGCAGTCAGAAAAAGAAGATGCATGATGTATAGGGCATCTCTTCATTCAGTACATTTTCCTAATTTTCATTTGTTTCAAATCAAAGAAAAAGACTAAGATTTCTTGAGATGACCATTGCTTAGTATAACCTTCCCATAGTATTACAGCAAGATCACAAAACATATCTTCATTCCCTTTTTCTTTTTCTTGTGTTTGCATATTTTCACAAGAGTGGAAAATGCTGCATGCTCTGTGGACAAATTGCAATAAGGAGTCACCCAATTATATAATACAGACTACTTAAATGGTACTGTAATATGAAAAGCCCTTTTGTGTTTTATTTTTGTCTCTCATTTGTTCTACTTTCAGATTGTGCTGTACAAGATCATGATGGAAGAATCTCAGGGATGCAAGCTGAGGATAATTGTTGGGGATGATGATTACAGAAAGTTGACACTACCCAGCGGCCTACCAGATGAGGTCACATCGCTCGTTGACATCATAAGACAGAGATTTTCATTGAAGGGTGATTTTCATCTGCAGTACTTAGACAAAGACTTCAGTGACTTTGTTAATCTCGAAAGTGTAAATGAGATCAAGGATAAGGATACTTTGAAGGTTGTGGTGCTCTCTGTTCCGGATATTGAGAGTGAACACAGTAGCAGTTGTAGTTCTTCAGCTCCTTCTGGTGATACACTGATCCTGTCAGATGATTCATCTTTTGATTTAAGCTCATCACCTCACACCATTGGTTCCACGTCCCAGAAGAATACATGGCCTGCTCAGTTTCCCATTCCGAAGTTTGCATACGACACTGAAATAAAGTTGAGCAATGGTAACCAGCAGTACAGAGCAACAGGCACCCCTTTGAAAGAAGGCATCAACAAGCATGATATATTGGAAAAGCTGGCTGAGCAAATTTTCATGTATGAAGCATATCCCTCAGATGAACACTTATCAGATGTGGCCAGAAGACTGGTGCAGAAACATCCATGCCTACAGGAATCTAATGGAACATGCTTTGGATGGAAGAACAGCTTAAAATTCAAAATGGGCAATTATCGCTCCAAGCTGCGAAAGTTTTGTCCAGACGGTCAGGTAAACAGCTTGGCCAGCAAGAGAGAAGGAAATCAAAAGCCTGCAAGTTGCATAAAAAAAACCACGTCGTAGTGAGATCAACTACCTACCCAATTTACCAACTGACGAAATGCCAAATACCATGGAAGAGGAACGCATAGCCCTACTAGACGAAGTGAAGAAGGTGAAGAAGGTGAACAATGGCAACATTGTCGCTGAAAAAATGGCAAAAACTTTTCCACTGCGAAGAAAGGAAATAATAGTTGATCGACCGTTAGTGAGCGTGGTGAAAGAAAGATGGCCAGGGCTCTGTGGAGAAAGTCAAGTGTACATAATACTTTGTGTCTCTAAAAAAAACTTTGCTTTGGCTGCCAAATTAAAAGAATAATAATAATTCTGGGGGGTAATCTTTATATTTATGGCCCATAAACTCACCTTTCATATGACACCAAAAAGTCTGAAAATAATTCATGTTTGCGTGAAGGCTGGTGTTTAAGCTAATATTCAGTTCTGGTCAGCAATTCAGACACCATCAAAATACTTGTTTATTTATGTATTACCTCCCAAAGATAGAGAACTGACAAAGTTACAGTTTGACTTTAAATTTTCAACAAGTCTCTTCTATGGATAGGTTTGAATCAAACTTTTGGTATATAAATTAGCAAAACTGATGGTGACTAAAACCCTTAACCAAAACTAAATTTTAGTTTTAAAGGTAGTAATGACAAGTTTCAAGATCCAAAATACAAAAAAAGTTCAACTTTGTAAAATTGTGACAAACACAATAAGCATAAACCTGAAAAAGAGCCAGCCAGTGCAAAAAAAAAAAAGGTTAAAAAAAATCCCAGCACCATTATTATGAAGAGATTTTGTAACACAATTCCTTTGTTTATATTTTCGCTTATATCTCAACCAAAACAAGTGCATTTCTTTTTATTTTTTCAGATTATTTCACTAAATTCAGTAATATTAGATTTTTCTGATGCATAGTTCATCCTCCTTTTGGTTTTGCAAATGCCACATTTGTCACCAATACCTTTAACCCTCTCCTTACCTTGGGCATGTGGATGTGTAATAAGTCAATGAGGTTTACAAGGCTTGGTACTTAGAGGGTTAAAGGAAGCCAAACCCTGACACTATGTGTCATGCTTTGAATCACCTTACATTATTACTCCCCTGTTTGGAGCTTGAATCAGAACTATAAAGAGTAGATTTCATGTGTAAAAGGGGCATCAAAAACAAATTGAACCCCTACATAATAAGAGCCACTTATATTCATAAGATGAAATCTTTGAATTAAGATCTTTCTACCTGTTAATATGCTATTGTACATGTACTGATTGTAGGGTGTACAGTGGAAACTCAGTATAACAAGATCTTTGGGACCAAGACAATATCAGTAGTTAATAAACAACAACAAGAAAAAACAAAACAAAGGAAATTGGGACCAGAGAAATTAGTTTGTTATATCGGGTATTTCATTATATCAGATCTCTTTACATTGAGTTTCCACTGCAATAGGCATCAATCAACTGAAGCAAATGGATATTTTCATAAACAAGAGGTCCAATTTTAGTGTCCCATTTACAAAGTCAGGTTTTTATTGCTCTCAGTGAAGATGCAAGTGGGATGATTTTGTAATGTGATTCTCTTCATATCATTAATCCCCTGTTTGGAGCTTGACTCAGAACCATAGTCGATTTCATGTGTAACAGTTGCACCAAAAACTCACAAATTTATGAAAATAGCCACCTATAATTGGATGAAACCTTTAAGCCACTGGTTAACATTGTGGTTGATCAATACTAAAAATTCTAAAACTGAGCTGCCTGACCTGTCTAATCATGTTCTGATGGATAAAAAACAACCAAGGAGGCAAAAATAATGATAGTTACACATTCAATATCAAGATATCTATGAAAATTGTATTCATTATGGTTCCCATAATAATTTTAGCACAATAGTCTATGGGGGTGATATTTTAGGTTTTCACTCTTTCGAAGCACTAAATGATAATTTTGAAGCATAATTTTTTCACAGGTTCATTTTTGCATCCCATCAGATATTCTGACAGCATTTGGGAGCATGCAGCTGAGATTTAACTGAACACAATGTTAACCAATGCCTTTAAAGGTAATCTGGAGTATTGGTAATGGATGAAAAATCTATTGAGGCCGTTCCCATCTGTTTGTTTCCCACCTGAAAGCATTTAAAGTATAATTAGTTCCATGAAAATATTTCACCTTGAATGTGCTGAATAGTTGCAGAATTTGAAGTTAAAAACATCATAATTTTTGTGTCCGCCACTCGGAAAATATTATTCCATTATTACAGTCCCATATATGCTTATTTGTGTAGGTACTTTGCCAACATGGCGATGTATTTTGAAATTTCTCTGTTTTGAGTTTGTTTTCCTATTCCCAGCAACATTATTGTGTACCAGAATTTAATATTCTGAGAGATAAGCTATAAAAGAATGGTTTGTGGGCAGTTTCTATCAAAATGAAATCACACTGCCAGTACTCCTGATTACCTTTAGTTACCTCTTGCTACCAGTTATCAACTGCTTTTAATGATATATACTGACATGGTACCAACTGGGTATTATAGTAATTATGATTGGGTGAACTGCTACATACATGTATAATACTGTTTCACAGATTGGGCCATTTTTTCATAGGCAACAACCAACTGTTGTAATCATGATTAATTGCTTCTTCAGGAAAAGGCCTCAGTGAGGCCTCAGATCTTCCTACCACTACCAGACATTTTGCCATAATGTATCAATTGTGCATGTATCTTGAAGTATATGATTGTGTGTATACATTGTGTCTTGAATGAGACAGCTGTACGAGTATAAAGAGGAATTGAAATCAATAGCAGAAAGAGTCTGAGTGAGTCTTTTATTTTGTTTAGTCAATGATTTAAGGTCATGTCAAAAACACCAAAAGACAACTAATACAGCATAACCTCAGTATACCAAGTTCCTTTGGGTCTTGAAAATTACCTCATATCCACAAGCTTGTTATATCAGGGTAAAAAAACAAAGATATAGAAAGCAATGGGACCAGCAAAATAACCTTGTTATAACTGTAACCTCGCTATATCCAAACTTGTTATAACAAGGTTCTGCTG
Organism: Diadema setosum; assembly: GCA_033980235.1. Lineage (NCBI taxonomy): Eukaryota > Metazoa > Echinodermata > Echinoidea > Diadematoida > Diadematidae > Diadema > Diadema setosum. The sequence continues at coordinate 11,995,618 of CM067075.1, read as the reverse complement.
TTGTAAATAGACCTGATGATGTTGCTGGGTCGTCATCATGAGCACATGAACAGAAAGGATACTTCACATTGGTTTAAAAAACTGTTTGTTTTTGCTCATTACGAAAATACTTTTTGGGGGGCAAAATACTGTTTTTTGCCTCATGGAATACTTTTTTTGGTTGGCAAAGGTTGGCATCCCTGAATATGGGAGGAGCTAGCCGATGAAGGAATTTTGGTTTTGCAGGTATATCCCTTATTTTGCTACGTTTGACATGGAGTCCTACCTAGAAAAAATAGAAAACATCAACGACCTGAATGATACCCCCACTGACAAATTACAGTTCTGCTCCATACATATATTCCAATGAGCATCAGTGTTAACTCGAACGTTCACAGGTATACAGAACCATTTTGTCAAGTGTCCAATGGAGACTCTCAAAAACTAATCGATGACACTGTAATGTATATGCTAGAAATCAGTCGTCATTCCAATTCTTTGCTCGAGTCTTCCTACAAGGATGTTACAGAAAAATGAGACTTGAAAAGACAAGAATTTGAAACCTGGCAGAAGGAGAACAAAGAACACCCTTTGAAAGCAACACATCTCAAGAGAATAAAGCAACGGTTTGTCAGCCACATCTCAGAACTCCCTGTGGTTGGATTCAAATCAGGTAGATACGATATTTATGCCATTAAGCAATATCTGTATCCCTCGCTTTTGAAATACGATTCGGTAGACTGTCATAAATAGAAACCATAATCATATGGCTTTAAAGACAAACCATATCAAATTTCTCGATATCTCTAACTTTCTTGCTCCAGACTTTTCTTACACTGCATTTCTGAAAGCGTATGAATGCGAACAAGGTAAAGGCTACTTTCCTCACGGCTGGGTAGATTCTCTCGATAAATTGGATGAGACCAAACTCCCATCGATCGTAGCATTTCGTGATAATCTCAACAAGACAGCATTTTTGAATGAGCAATACGATTACTGTCAATGCATTTGGAAGGACAAGAATAGTCTTGGATACTATTTGATTTGGTACAACAATCTCGATGTTACTCCTTTCATCGAAGCAGTTGAGAAAATGCGTTAGTTTTATGAAAAGCTAAAAATTTATTTATTTAAAGATGGTATTTCTGTTCCCGGATTCACGATGAAATACTTGAAATGCAGCCCCGATGGACATTTTAGCGTCATCTCGGATAAAGACAAAGGTCTTTATTATACTTTTCGAGACAACTTCGAACTTGGTCCGCAGTCCGTCCATTATTTTTCATCGTTATCACGAACGTGGTATAACACGAATCCGTGGAGGTAAACCTTGTGAAAAGGTTATTTGCTTTGATGCCAATGCTTTGTACCTTCATACTATTATGTAACAAATGCCACTGGACAATACGTGAGGTGAAGAGTGGAAAATAATTTTAAACTGGAAAATAAACACCCATTAGCGCAAGAATGGTTAGCACACCAAAGTTTTTGTCGCCAGATTCCAATTCGACATGTTGGCAACCATTCTGAGAAGAAAATTGGTCCCCTCCAGATTCCCATGGATGGCTTTTTGCGCCAAAACCAAGCAAGTGTTTAAATTTCATGGATGCTACTTCCATGGGCATCCCTGTCATCTCAACCAAGGTCAGACACAGAATACTAAACTGGGAAAAACTATGGAGGAATTGTTGGAAAAACCAAGGAAAAACAGCGGTACATAAAAAGTCTAGGTTACAAGTACATATCAATCTGGGAATGCGAGTATAAAGAAATGCGCAGAACATTGCAAACTATGTGCTTCTCTCACGGAAAGGTTTCCCCTTCCTAAATTCTGTCATGGGTTGACACAGGAGAGACTTCTCTCCGCCATACACGATGGTTCTTTGTTTGGATTTGTTGAGTGCGACATCCACGTCCCCCAGCATCTCAAAGAATACTTTTCTGAAATGTGGACATATCCAGAGAAGACATCGGGGATGTGATGAAAGCTTACGCGGAAGACTATGATATCATGTAAACTCCTCAGTACAGTCTCATTGGAAGCATGTTTGGTCAGAAAATCCTACTCTAGACACCATTGCTCCAGTGGTATCTTCACCACGGGTTATGGTGGTACCCAAGATACACCAATCTGTGGAGTACGAGCCCCTTGCTTGCTTCAAACACTTTGCTGAAAGCGTGTCAACTGCTCAACGTAAGGGAGACGTTAATCCTTCTAAGAGCATTATAGCCGACACCATGAAGCTAATAGGCAACTCGTCTTATGGTAAAACCATTACTAATAAGGAGAAACATCGAAACGTTGATGTGTGCGATGAAGGAAAAAGCACAGCAACATGTCAAAAGTAGTTCTTTCGGGACCTAAATCCCATTTCAGAAGATTGTTACGAAGTTGATATGGCGAGAAGGAAAATCAATATGGGCCTTCCAGTTTAGATCGGCAATTGCGTATAATCAATTGTCAATAATTCCTAATTTTTATGTCACAGGTACTTCAGAGTGATGAGCCCCAAGTCCACAATATCCATCACATCCTGCTGAATCAGTTAGCTACTCTACTTTCAAAGTTCATCAAACCAGGGTGCATATCCTTACATCATGATGTCACAAAATTAGATGTCATTACTGTCAATGATGCATCAAATCACAAGGAAAACAGTGACATTCAAATTGGACAAGAATGCAGAAACTACTTGAATGAGAACAAAGATGAACTAGATGTAGATAACTTTTACAAGAGTGTGAAGGATTTTTACATCTCAGCTGTCGAATATATGGTAGAACATTACCCATGCCATGATGAACTACTCATCAATGCAAGAGTTGTGGATATCAGGGACAGATTGAATGTAAAGTTTGAATCTGTTCTCTACTTTGTGAACCGTTTCAGCCTAGTGAAAGAAGAGGATATGGACCAGCTGGAGTCTCAGTTCAATCTTTACCAGATTGATGAAAACATTCAGTACAAGGAGAATGTGCATATTGACAGGCAGTGGCATGAGATTAGTATGCTGGAAAACACAATGAAGAGGAAGAAATAATCACTACTAACATTGGTCATGAAGGCTGTGTTGGTCATCTTCCACAGTAATGCTGACTGCGAGCATGTCTTCAGCATAGTTACCAAAGACAAGAGGAAAGAGAGAGCTGCTATGAATACAGATACACTGAATACTGTATACGCTATATATTTCGCGTGGGTTTTATTTTCGCGAATTTCGCGAGTCGGGAGCTATTCGCGAAATTAACAACACGCGAAAATATTACCTTCCAAAATGAATCCCTTGCCTTGACGATACGAACATTGTACGGCTTACAGAACAGACCATACTGGCTAAGCTTGTTTACGTACATACACGTCCACGTCTAACTACTAGTATTAGTATACACAGCCCAGTCGCTGTGGTAGCATTCGTTGCTAGTAAGTTGAAAATTCACACTTTCTTTGCCACTTCATATTTTCTCTGGTCCCCCAATCGCGAATTTAACCACTCGCGAAAATGTGTGACATCGGCAATTCGCGAAAATTTATGTACGCGAAAATTATAGCGTATACAGTACATTGGTCTCTCATAGAATAGCTATGTCGAGCAGGGAGGAATCGTGCTATTCAGCATCTTATAGCAGAACTGTCCTCAAGCAATGCAAGAGTGCAACATACAAGACTCTACATGGCTCAGAATAACCTGTTGATAGTGGCACTCTGGCAGTAGACAAGTTCTTCTATATTGTGGTAATTGAATGTTTGTGCAAGTTTATACATGTACTAGTATATTTTCATCATCACAGATGCTGACATTGAAGGGCCCTGTTTTATTGTCTTCATGATTGTGATCCAAATATTGTTTCTTTTGTCTTTTGTGAACTGGAATATCTGTCATGCATGCTATAATGGATTAGAGCACTTTTTAGGGAATATGTACTCCAGGATACATCTTTTACCATGTGAGTATTTTCTTCCAGTGGACTCTCTTGACTTGCTCTGCTGTCTACATTCTACATAGTCCTACAAATACTTTTTCATGTGAGATTCTCTGACAAGCACCAGCTCTGAACTTGTTCCAACCCTAGTACCTACCTTTTGTGCCCTTATATACCGGGTGTCCCTAAAAAAGCAGAACGGTGGATTTTCAGTATCTTGCGTTCTAAAAGTGATATATTTTTTGACATCATTAGAAAGAGCGTCTTCCGCAGAAGACAATGACACCGAAATCATTAAATTTGGTTTAGTACCAATTTCTGTAAATGCGGTCATTTTCAATTTTCATTTTCATTTTCACACTCAAATTATTATCTCATAAGTCGCAAATATCCGGCGGGGGCCTAATTTTGCTGTTTTTAAGGAATATTTGTCATCAATCAGTACAATCTCGCACTTTAAACTTCATTACAACCCCATACTGTACCTGTTCTGCAATCTCATTAGTGCTAGCAGCACGTCATAATGCCATTGCAATCAGTAAGGGTAAGTTAAAACGGCAACACAGCATCAATGGGAAGTGCCATAACACGCTGTTGGTATCACATGCACACAGGTATAATACGCGTGCATACAGTAGCACGGAGAGAAAGTGCTGGGGAATCGTGCACCGCTGACAGAGCTGCCAGTTTGTTCCACATGCCTCCAGAGATTTACGAGCATTGAAGTGACGGATTTATCCGCAAATTTCTCGTTAATGTGCCAGCTGCGTGAAAATGAACACACAGATTTGGGAGGAACGAATATTTACTGTAATTATCACATGTATTTTGCGTAAAGCATTGCCCGTTGTAACATAATTTGCAGAGCTGCCAAGTCTCCCGGATCCTGCGGGAGACTACTGGATTTTGATCCAATCTTCCGTTATCCCGACCCCATGCTAAAATCTCCCAGATAAAGCTGTTAAATTGTAAAATTCATACAAACGAATGTTTTTACGAGTCTTGCATGTTAAACTCCCTTCACCCACTGCCTTTGTATAATCGTACATTGATTTTCAATGTAAGTGAAGATAATCTCACTTAACGAATGGTGAATTAGTCTAACATTAACAAACCAGTTTTTTTCCGGTTCTGCAATGTGTGTGTGATGGAAACACATGCGTGGTGATCAGCGACAGTTCAAGCACATGCCCCCCGATGCGCCCCAGCACTGCGCTGCCTGGTCTCCGGATGCGCCGCGCCGGGAGGCTATGACTGAGAAGAAAAGTCCACATCAAGCACCGTGAGACATTTTTTTATGCTTGTGTGCGCTTCAAGCTGAGATTGTGGATCAACGATGGGATTTATAAGTGGATTACACCCCGACATTCAGGAATAATTTTAGTGACTGTTAGTATCCTGAAGAACAGAAGGAAAGTGGAGACCATTTTTTAGCCTACTTTCACAAAGACTTGGGTTGATCGGATTCAGACATTTTCTGTTTCGCAATTTCATAGGCACTAACGTTACATGTACCATCGCATCGTCAATGACAATGGAGTCATCCATGACCAAGAAGGCAAAATACTTTTCAAAGAACAAACATACTTTTCATGCGGAATGGGACTATGTGACAAGATCAAAGACAGGAGAGTATCATGCATTTTGCTCAATTTGCTCGGTTGATGTATCTATAAAGTTTGGAGGAAGAAATGACATGTTCTGACACATTTCTTCTGATAAGCACAAGGAGATGGTAAAAGTGAGGTCATCGAGTCAGGGCATCCGAAGCTTTTTCAGGCAGGCTAATTTTAGGTATTTTCTTGTTGATTTTAGAACTGATTACGAGTTTCTATCAATAGCAATGTCTGAAGTAAGAAGGGTGAAAAATGATTATGAGGCACTAAAAAAGCACTCCTACACTCTTTTCTATCTACTGGTAATGGAGAAATTTTTGCATGATGAAATCCCAAATTTGGCTCAAAATTTCTCTTACAACTGACTATTTCTGACTGTTAACTTTCTTTTTAGGTCCATATCTGATTGTTAACTTTCTTTTTAGGTCCACATTGGAAGCAAGACTCTCGCTGTAAATCGGCATCTACAACCGGGCAGATTCTTTCCCACCAATGACCAGCCGAACTATCAGGATCATGATTTTCCAACTCTGGGGTACTTGATAACACCTTCAGGATACTTCGTTATGAAGCCTAGCGAGAAAGAGCTGTTTAAAGACGAAAAAGGACGAGAGCATTTCAGGGTTGAATACAGCTAGGTTTGTATTTTGTGGTTTTGCCTTAATATCTAAAGAAATGCTAACGGCTGAATAGTGCAACATACATAATCATGTTGCTTGCTTTAGTATATATTAAAAGTCTCGTAGAGCTCCCCTTAAAATAACAAAAAAGCACCACCATCACCAACACACACACACACACACACACACACAAACACACACACGCACACACAATGGATGAATTTATTAATCATGAATACTTTTGGTTTTCACAGGGAATGTATATTTTTTACTCGGTAACATCTTTTCACGCAATTTAAAGGAACGGCACAATGTGCAGCCGACACACAGAAAGTAATGAGTTCTCAAGTCACATGAAGCAATAACGCATCAAGCATGACCTTCAAGCTTCTTTTGCATATTGTACGCAGAACCACTAGGGAAGTGTTGCAGGGCAATCGCAATATCTCCCCTCAGAAGCCATCAATAACGATTTAAATCTATACAGCAAATTGAAGGAGAAACAATTCTCTTACTGGCAATGTCAGCTATTTTGTGTTCTTTTGAGTATAAATCTGTAAAAATGACTTCAGAACTTAGCCTCCAAAAAAGAAAATTTCGTTACTAAAAAGTGTCCTTTTTTACATCTATTTTTATTACCCAAAAATAAAATTGTGGTATATGACTTGAGGAAGTACCGCTGTATGTCCATACTGTGTTCCAAATGTGACCCTGCACCTCAAAACAAACAAAAAGTAGCCAGACATGAATTTTTAGTTAAGACCATATTCTGAAAGAGCAGACTTTAAACTTTAAAATGATGTATAACTCAAATCAAATGGACTCTCCTAACCTATCTAAATATTGGAAAGAAAGCACAAACTCAGGAAAAGTGTGAACTGAGAAAAGAGGCTCTGAAGTAGAGTGTCTATTCAAGCGCTTAATCTTTACCAAACCGTGCTGGCTGTGCGATGAATGGGACAAAAAACAGGAAGTAAACCACCAGAGTAACAACAATGAAGCGATTATCAAACTAAACTGAAATTAAGCATGCCTCATTAACACATTCTGTCCATAATTAATGCCAACTTTCAAAGCAGTAGCACTATCCTTTCAAAAGTTACTAGAGTTGAAAGTGAAGAGTGTGGGCAAGGTTTTTCAGAAATGAAAAAGGGATTCTAAAGACACACCTCATCACACTATTTTACCAAAAATGTTCGAGATAAACTGCTAAAAAAACACACCTTCCTGCCCGTTTTATGATACCAAATTTTAGCATAATGTAAAAGAAGACCCGCTCTTTCAGAAAATATGAAAAAGTCAAGTTTGGCTAGGTTGACCCAGTTCACTTATTTTCAGTTCTCACGCAAAATCAGTGTGTGCGACTTTATGTACGTTTTGAGGTGCACGGTCACAAATATCTTTTCTGTAATATTTGTCGCAAAGTTATGTCGGTGGAAACCGGACCACTGTCATTTGTGACCCACGTAAAATCCATAACGTAAGCGGTAATACATTCTAGTTGTTTATGTCCAGTATTTTCTTTGAAGTTTGGTTGTACATTGGCTCTGATTTCAACCTAACTACTAATTGCGCAAACATGGACCTTCGCAGGTAGAGAGTCTAGTGTATACAGACGAGCAGAATAATCACATGCAAATTCATACCGTAAGAGAGTTGTGTCGGGAATTAATCCTAACCCTTTCCCACAGGGATAGAATTTTTAAAAAAAAATCAGAAAAAATACAAAAATCTCGAAAGATACATCAAAATTTTCGCCCAAACTTCATATGAAAGATGACATTTCTATATTAGATATATGGGAAGTTTCAATGGATTTTTGTGTTTAATAAAGTAAGGGAGATAAGAGGGAATGAACTTTCGAGATTTTTTTTTTTTGTCCTCTCCATGTATGCACAGTGCTTCGATGACGGATACATATTCAAAAGCTTTTCCCAGGCTCTTATCGCATAGTTAATTGCACTGTATCGCCGGGCCTGAAATGCAGAATAACTGAAAATATTCAACTCTGTTGCCTTGTATTCATAAACACGCTTGTTCATTTGTGTTCCATTGTGCTAGATTTGACAGAATCGGTGAAACTCATGTAGTCGACCGTCCTCCCGGCGTTGCCGTATACATTGAAAGTCATCTATGTGATGTTCTGCCCATCGCCCAACAACTCAGAGAGGATGGACGCACTGCAGTGCTTCTTGTTGTCGACAATGGGGCCGATTTCAATCCAAGGTATATCACAGGAATAAATATTAAGTCTCTAGTGAAGCAGATAATCCGACCCAAACTATCTCCTTAAAATTGGGGGGGGGGGGGAGGTTCCTTCCTAGACCCCAGGGAAATGGTGAATTTGACTTTGAATAGCAAACACATAACATACGAAAAATAATGTTTCCTTCAAAGTCCCTTGGAAGAGATAAAGCTATTGACAGTGTAAAAGCGAGAGACACACTACCAGACAGTGAAAATTAACACGCAATCGCATAGAGAGAGGGTGAGGTGTTCGAAAATGACCTCAAAATAAGAGGTGTTTTTTTTTTTTTTTTATTGTAAATCTGTTACACAAACACTTGTATGAATAAAATGCAAAGTGTTAATATTGCATTAGAATATTAGTTTTTGAACTGCACAGTAGGACTCTCATGTTGCTCAAAAAAAAAATCTTCACTATGATGAAAAGTATTGAATGTGCAGCGATATCAAAGTGGATACATCAGTGAATCTTTGATTAAAATAGAAAAAAACAAAACAAAAGAAAGAACATTCGAAATGAATCTTATGTAACGTGTTAACAAAATGAAATCTTTCTTATCTGACTGAGCAAAATATAAATCTTCACATTTTCTATACTGCAACGCATGAGCGAACATCCGACTTTTAGCGTTCGAGTCTCGAAATGCTGTTTTGTTTTGTTTTGTTTTCATTGTGCATATCATACCCTTGTATGCAATTGATTATCTTTTTTTTTTATAAACTAACAAGTCGAGAGAATGTCGACATTTCATGAAAATTCTCTTACTTTTGTTTTATCGTTTTCCACGTATTACTTGATAACAACAAGGGATTTTTTTCCCAGTCTGTGAATGCTGCCACAGAATGGACAAGTATGTTTGAGATTCAATTCCGTTAAAACAACAATAATTAAGCGATTTTCATATGTTTTAGACATGAAAATTGGGCCTCTTTGGTAACCTTTGAGTAATTTCTTTCATGTTTTCATCATGGCAGATCCCACGTTACCCAATTCTTTTACGGGAAACTTTGGAAAGATGGCGACCTCGACACAATGGCAGTTTTGTCATATTGTGCCGGGGATTCAAAGTAGAATCTCATCGAGAGAATTTGGAGCCATTTAACCAAGAAACTTACGGCAGGTTTATCTCAGTGATGTCCTTCAAGAGGAAGATCTGCCCCCAAGGCAACAAAGACTCAACCAAAGCCAGCTCGAGAAAAAAGAGAAAAAAGTCTTCAAGCTGGCACTAGAGCAGCTTGATGGCTACTGGGATGGCATGGCGTATGCAGGCTGCAAAGTATCATCACGCCATGTCATCTCAGAGCCACAAGCTGCTCTTCTGCCAGTTGTTCAACACAGCTTATCTTCAAAGAGACAGTTGTTGCAAAACAATACCATACACAAGGAAACGAAGTTTCAAAGCCACCACTTGAGGAAACTAGACGGGATGCTCATCTTCACTAAGAACCGTGTCGGCATTGCACCGAACATCCTCCTGTCAGCAAAGCAGCGTGCCAGCTATTCTCTACATTCCCTACCCCAGTGCCATCATCACAAGACACATATGAGACATATATCACAGCGAGGGCACAAGCACGATCACATAAAGACGAACACATGCCAAGTAGAATCACCAATCATTTAGGAACATGCGAACGCTGCAGCACTCTGTACATTTTCACAAGCAAAACCGACAAAATAAGGCACATGAGACTCATGCATTAGGCTATGCATCACATCTACATTGAACATTGTTCAATTCTTCTTCTCTCATCGCCCCCTTATGTTGTCTGCCCTTGAAACAAATTGAGAAAGGCTAAACAATGCTTTTTAGCTCGGTATGTAATATGATGATTAAACAGTGCTTATATAGCGCATATCACTGCCGTAGTGTCTCTTTGCGCTTTTGAATGGGGAAATCCAGTCCAATTGATTAAGTTAGTCTAGTATTTAGAAAAAGCGAGTAAAATCCTACGAGTTCAACGCTTAAAAAAGAAATGACTGCAATCGGATGAAAAATAAGGAAGTTATGGCATTTGGAAGTTATATACAATATGGCCAGTTGTTAGGAAATGACATGCTCACTTTTCCATTTGCACATTTTATATTGACCGTTTAAGAACTTTGCAAGTGGTGCTGGTCTTTGCAAGTTTGACATCCATGTATTTCCTGCAGTTACTGTGGGTTTCATGTAAAGATGAACTTTTCATTCACGTAATAACTTTTGTAAACGATTTGAACTTGAGGAGGCAGTTCAGTACTTCAACAACCAAACCAATTTTCATGATTACTTTTCATCTCTTCTTCTTGCATACTTTTAATGATTACACATACCTGATCGTGTTACCTGCTGCAGCAACCTTACCATAAAGATTTCGTAGCGGATATCGCATATGTTAGCATGTAGAGGTCTTGATCATCTTGCGGAATGAAAAACGACAATTTTGAATATATGATTTTGCACTACCTTTTCAGTGCAGTTGAAATTTTTGCATTTTTGCATTCGCCAATCTGCGCGCGCTGAAGAGCCCTGTCCCAGAAGCACTGTGTGATTTATCGTAGCCATCATCGCTTTCGGGTGTCTCGCAAGCGTCCAGTTCCCATACCATTCAATGGATTTTTTTTTGTCTGCTTTTACGTTGTTACTCCATTTTGGGGGGCTATAATTCAGCTTTAAGAGAGTTGAAAGTTTCTGAATTTTACTGATTTGCGGTCTCTAGAGTCATGGTTTACAACTACGAGGCTTCAATGTGCTGACCAAATGATGGAAAGCGAAGAAATCTTCAACAATACCCCTCGCAAAAGACAGGACGTGACACGAGTGTATATGCAGCCAAAACGGGGGCAAAGTTTGTCCCCTCAGCTATCCCATTATGCATCTACATGTATTATAAAAACCACTGCTCTGTACACAGCATGTAGGTATTGGGGATACCGATAAATTTCCGCTTTGTTGTATTGCAATTAATAACGTATTTTGATATTACGAACTACAAAGTTATCTGTATTGAAAATATTGTATACCATTGTATTACTGAATATTTCATAATGAAAACGCTTTGACTATTTTATAATTTCATTTTTCACTGAGACAAATGTCTCTGTAGGCCTTTATTGCAATCAGCGTGAAACGATAATTTGGCAAATATGTGCTAAAACAGAATGAGAAAACAGCGAGTTCCTTTTTTTTTTGTCATGGTACAGGTATATATTGCTACTTCATATCAAAATACAGTTACGTGTACTGGTTACAGTTTAATAAGAAAGTTGTCTCTCTTGCATTTCTTCTCTTGAATCTGTTTTTTTTTTTTTAATAATGGCAGCCCGTGTGTGGAAGAGCTATACATAATCATTGCGTTTTAAACTTCAGTTTCTGTGTGACAACCTTTTTACGTGTATAATATGTTTACAGATAGTTTATGGATTTTGTTCATGTGGATTGCTTAGATGTGTATGTGTGTGTGTGTGTGTGTGTGTATGTGTGTGTGCGTGCACTTGGGTATAAACTGCAAATTGATAGATCTTTTTTGTTTCATTATTTTGTGTGAGGTTTTCAGGGATATTGCCCCATGTGCCCCAAACACACACACACACACGCATTGTAACAAGGGATAATGAAAAATATATTATGTTATGTTACGTTAATATATAAACACTTAACTACAGTATGATACTATTTAAAGACAATCTATTAAAGCTCATCCAACGTTAATTGTTTCAGTCGTTTGGATGGCGGCAGTATAAAAAATAGAATACAAACCGTAGGCCCCCACCCCCCCCCCCAAAAAAAAAGGTACAACGGCACCTTCCGCAATGATAAAAAACAGGTAATCAATCAAAATACAATATCAGGGTATGAAAATTTAACTCATTTATTGAACTTACTTCTCTATAGAGGTTGTGAACTAATTTGCATGTTGCTGGAAATGCAACACAGAGCTGACCAATCACGCAGTTTCAGCCTCCGTTGCTATCACAACAAAGGTTTGTTTTGGGAAAGACAATGGGTAATGATCGATTCACGGTGCCCATCGCGGAAGTGTCCATCTTCTCCGGACATAACAATGGGATCGGAGATCTCACTATGGACAGGTCGGGGTGTCTGAAATTTATTGTTCCTGTACCACCTACTTTGTATATGCTGAATTCTATAGGCGTTTGGTTGGCATTACATTCTATACCCCATTGCGCTCTTCCCGCAGCCCTTTGGTGGGTTTGGCTGCGGCCTTTTCAGTCATAATCTCGCAGCCCTTTTGATCATTTTGCAGCAGCCCTTTGCACTCTTTAGACCACGCTTTCCCAATCGTTTGGTTGCAGCCTTCTCGATCACTATTTTTATCTAGAAACGTCTATATAGACATGCAAACAAAAATATGCACGCAATTATATCCAAAAAAAGTATAGCAATGAAAGGTCATGGACGTATGTGAAGCAGGGCTTATATCTTTGGGGTCCAGTATTATAATGATTTTGACAAAATAGAAATCTATATTTAATACATTTTAAACAGATTTAATAAACATTGAAAATAGACTTTCGTGTAGTTTGGAAACTTCAGTTTTACTAATTGACGTGTTATTGTACACCATGGATGTGCCTAATAGCAAAAAAAAACAAAAACATAATAACATAAAAAAACAAAAAACACTCTTGCCCGTGCAGGCCCAAACTCCCTGACTTCTATGCGTCATTACTGTCACTACTGGTTGCATGTGCTCGTAATACATAAATCACTGATAACAGCAAAAGGAATAAAAATAAAGTAACAAACCAACACACAAACACACGCGTGCTCGCACACACATACACACAAACATACACACATGTTACGACAAATAGATTAAAATGTCTACTGTCAAACCATTATAAAAAGTCCTGCTTGAAATATACTCCATGTTTGTGGCAATAAAGATCGAAAATATACCTCATTATTATTTAGAAGATAAGATACACTGTACAAACATTTAAAGCATATTGATATGTAAAATCACATGCTTTAAGTTTCATCTTCCTGATATGGGCCATTTGAACCTGCATTCAGTATGCAAATTGCAGAGGTGATACGAACCTATGAGGTGACAACGTTTTATCATTTTCTGTTTTGTGCTCCCTCCAGGGTTCAGAACTCTACACTACACTACTAACTCTGTGTGTAAAGTTCTGTGCTCCAGCGTACTGAAGTCACTATTAGACGCTGCCATGAGAGGGCGTTGTTCTAAAAAAGTTGTTCGTCACAACAAGGAGTTTGTTATTCATAAAAGGGTTTGCAAAACCCTAGCGGCGTTTTGAAAGGAAAAGCCGTAGAGTGGGCCACTGTGGGAATACGCTTGAGTACCCCGGCGCATTAACGGGCTTTTCAAAGCGCCGCTCAAAGGACCGCTGAACGGCGGCGCTGCGGTTTTCCTGCACAATGTAATCTGCCAAGGCGCCTAAGAAATGTCCTTGATTTTCCCACAGTTGAGTGTATGCGGTCCTTTCTAGGACCACATACGTAGTAGGTGTGCTGGAAAGCATTGATTTTCCATTAACGGCACATCCAACAACTGATCTATTAATTATTATTTCCGCCTTCCAGTTGTTGTGTTTGTCAGACAGTGAATTGCCATGATAATCACAGTTTTACCAAAATTGAAATAACTTCCACAGCATTCAAGCAGTGAAGATAAAATTTAGTAGAGTCTATGTATGATGATCTATAGGTGTAGATGCAAGACACCAAAGTCACTAGATCAAACTGCAACAGCAGTAGTGCAGTGGCTACGCCTTTTTCCTTGCAAGACACCAATGTGTTAGTGTGACATTTTGTATCAAAAAGCATTGCCATGGTAACCACTCATTTTTGTATCATTTGATTTTGTATCATATTTGATGTGTATGATGCTCTTTAGGTGTAGTTGTGCAGAATGTCCTTTGAGTTTGTAAAAATTGGACAATGTGTTGCCATGGTAACTATATATTCACCTCATTGCTCTCATGAGTTTATATCTATAAAGCAATACTGGAAGCAGGGGTATTAATCCCCTTCAGTGATATTTCAAGTTTATACTAGCCATTCAGTTTCACTTAAAAATCATAATTGATATTTGAATTTTTTTTTCATAGATTATAATTCGGTTTTATTTTTATATCCTGAATAGGTCCTCACACAATGATGGTGTTACAAATGCCGAGGCTCTCTTCGCAACATTTTTGGTGGAACATCAGATCACGCAGGTCCGCTTTTTTCGGAAAATGTTTCGTGATTCACAGATAGCTACAAAGTATGCATGTGCTAGGACTAAGACAACAGAACTTATTCATGCCATGAGCAAGAAGACAGCATCGGACATTGTACAGCATGCACGTACATCAACATTTAGTTTAGCTACAGATGGCTCCAGTGATGGGGGTTCTGATCAGCTCTGTCCGGTCTTGCTAACCTACTTTGATAACACAACAGGACAAGTCAAAGAGGGGTTGTTGAGCTTGCCTGCTCTTACAGAAGGGGCTTCTACTGGCGAAAATATTTTCAAACTTCTCGGTAGAGAACTTTCAAAAGACAGAATTCCATGGAGCAACTGCATCGCATTTGTTGCTGATAATGCTTCAGTAATGCTCGGGAGATATAAAGGTGTTGCAACTTTTATTCATAAGGAGCATGCCGAGTGCTATGTTGTTGGGTGCCCGTGTCACATGGCACACAATACCACAGAAAAGGCCTCAAAATGGCTGCCGATAGCTATTGACGAACTCCTAATCGACATTTATTACTACCTTGACAAGAGTAGTAAACGTTAGAAGACATTGCGGGCTTTACAGACTTTATGTGACACAGGAGCCAGAAAAATTTTGAAGCATGGTGCGACCAGATGGTTGTCGTTAGGAGTTTGCATTGACCGACTTCTATCACAGTGGGAGCCTTTACAACTATTCTTCAAAAGAGGAAGTGAAATGTAACACTGGAAAAATAGCATCAAAAATTCTGAAAAAGGGTTTATCAACTGAGAAGAATGCTAAGGAGGCTTCTACAAGAAAACAAACGTCAACAGTGACCGTGAAACAGAGCTCTTCTACATCTGCAGGAAAGCAAACCTCAACAGCGACCCTCAAACAAGGCTCTTCTACATCTGCAGGAAAGCAAACTTCAACAGCGACCCTCATATATTACAAGGCTCTTCTACATCTGCAGGAAAGCAAACTTCAACAGCGACCCTCATATATAACAAGGCTCTTCTACATCTGCAGGAAAGCAAACTTCAACAGCGACCCTCAAACAAGGTTCTTCTATATGTGCAGGAAAGCAAACTTCAACAGCGACCCTCAAACAAGGCTCTTCTACATCTGCAGGAAAGCAAACTTCAACAGCGATCCTAAAACAAGGCTCTTCTACATCTGCAGGAAAGCAAACTTCAACAGCGACCCTCAAACAAGGCTCTTCTACATCTGCAGGAAAACAAACTTTAACAGCGACCCTCAAACAAGGCTCATCCACATTGTCATGATATGACGTATTTTGTATTTGTCACGTAGTAATTTGTCTCATTTTATTAATGTTCAACATGTGGATCATGTAAGAAATTGATGTTATCGCACTGGTTACAAAAGAAGTGCAGCTTTAAAGACAAAAGCGTGCATCAACATAACCATAAAGGAGATTTTGCGATGCACAAGGAAAGTAAAAGTCAGTGTTTTGGAATTGAATGTTTTTAGGATGAGTAGACCCTATGTGACGTTGAGATACGAGGAAAGGGTATCCCTGATAGTATGCCTCATACTATCTGCAATGTGGACGTCATTCACGACGTCAAACACAAGTTTCTAGCTAGGTCAAAACAGGACCATTTCAAAGAATTTTGGGTTTCCGTGGACAGGAAGGGATGACATCAAGCAGAGGCTTGACCAATGCAAAATGAGATATTAAAGAAGTTTTGACGGGCAGAAAACTCCAGCCAATAAGAAAAGGGGGCAGGACTTCTGTACAAACTTTCTAGGAAGTCACTTCATTTAATTTATTTTACATGCAGACCTATGGGCCAAGAAATGTATAAATATGCAATGTTTAGGCACAAAATTCAGATGCCATATAATTTGCGGAACACTCAGGACCAGGCTACGTTACTTCGAGATTGCGAAGCTAGAGAGTAGCAGAGTGTTAATTGGAATCAGTGTGATTCAGGAATTGTTGCACTTCAGCTTGGACAGCCTGACCGTCCAAAAGAGAATCTAGGAGGATTAAACACCAACAACTGTTGTAAGTACATGACCATCTTATTGAAAGCTGTTTTTGCCTTGTAAGTTTTTATGTAATTCCTGATGTAGTATTGTATGTGTGAAGTTTGTATGTCAAACCAAATTTTAATTGCACTGTGGGAAAAAAAAAATAGGACCCAGAACGATGCTTAGATTTTAAGGGGCTGATTAATCATCCCTACTCAACATTGAAAGATAATGATGCACTGTGAAACATTATTATGGAAATTATGTGTGGCTAATCAGTGGTAATATGCTGGAATATAAATGTGTTTTGTTTAAGTTATAGGAATAAAATCAGGAATAACTAAAGACCACAAATTATAAGGGAGGTATCATGTTATTAAATTCACAGGGTGTTTAGGGTTCCAGAGAGAGCCACGGTTTAGGGTTCCAGCGAGGACCAAGTTTAGGGTTCCAGAGAGAGCCACAGTTCAGGGTTGCGACAAGGACCGAAGTTGGGAAGCCAACGACCAGAAAGGGGAGACGACCCGCTACTTCAAGGCAGGGCATCGTCGACAGCCTAGAGCAACCAAGCAAGGAAGCTTCTAGAATAAACCAACGAGCAGAGCAACCAAGCTCAAGACCAAGTGGAATTGGATATCTGTACTCAAGTTTGTACTATGTTATTGTTGCAAACGACCACATTTTTTAGACCAGTATAATAAATCTCATCGATTGTTATATTGTAAGAATACTGTGTGATTGGCTACTTATTTCGAGGCACATGAGTTGCACAAGTCAAACGGAGTTGATTGAATGAATGGTCTGCTAACAATCTGCTGCATTTGGAGAAAGTCAACCTTTGACTATATAGAAAAGATCCCAGTCGCAGGGAGGACTTTCGTTCCCTACATTCAGAGGAAAGTCCCCTGTGACACACATCTCCAACTTCACAAGGCAAGTCTGGTCTAAATAAATTGAAAAGGAAAGCAAGTGGATCTCAGAGTGCAGATACATTACCATCCAAACGTCCTCTTCTAAAACCAAAAGCTGGAACCAAAGATAGACCATGTATCCAAGAGTCACGTCTTGCCAGAATCCACCGATTGATGATTTCTCCACAAACAAAACTATATTGCC
The DNA here is from genome assembly GCA_033980235.1 of Diadema setosum. Taxonomy (NCBI): domain Eukaryota; kingdom Metazoa; phylum Echinodermata; class Echinoidea; order Diadematoida; family Diadematidae; genus Diadema; species Diadema setosum. The sequence continues at coordinate 11,977,943 of CM067075.1, read as the reverse complement.
ATTTTCTGCAATACAGCAACAAGATTTTTGACAGTATCAATCTTCTTTTGCAACGAGAGGAGCCATGTTTGCACATTCTGCATCGGAAGCTCAGTGATACGTACAAGCCAGAGTGTAATGTTGCATGTTCACATGTGAAAGATGTGTCTTATGGAAAGGAAAATCAAAGGTCAGACAAAGATCTGATGATAGGTACAGAAGCAAAAGAATACATCAAGAGCATGACAACTAATGAAGGTGATGTGTCTCTCCAGCTTTCCAAGGATGATCTGGATTATTTCTATCTATCAGTACGAAACTATTATGAGTCTGCATGTGGATATGCACTGAAGACCTGGCTCTTGATGTTAAGTTTCTGCAGGAAGCTGAAGTGTTGGACATCAATCTCAGAAGGAAGGTATCATTTTCTTCATTACATTACTTTGTTGCCATGTTCCATGTATCCTTGGCAACTCATCAAGCACCAGTGTAGTAGATGACTTAGAGATGGAGTTTGCAGAGTATCAGGTGGAGAATTTTGGGGATCATCCAGAAGTTCTTGATACCAAGTTGAGAACTGCAAGAAGTGGAATGTGATTTCAGACATGAAGGATGGAAATGGATGCAGAAGGTTCCCACTTCTTTGTAGAGTGATGAAAGCACTTCTTGCAGTTCCCCACTCAAATGCTGCATTTGAGCGGGTATTTAGTATTGTGAGAAAAAACAAGACAGATTTCAGAGGCTCACTGACTCTTGATACTCTACAGTCTCTTCTCACAGAGAAGATCGGAAATGTTGTGCCTTAACAATTGCCACAAAGGCAGTTTTCACAGGAATCGCTCAGAGACTTTAAACAGGCTACACATAAGTCTTTACAGGGCCAGGCAAGCTCATCTACCACTACTGCATCCCCTTCCCCTCTGGATAATAGAGGTATGTTCATGTTGAATGCATTCTTTTATGAATCATTTAAAAATTCTATTTTCTTTTAACATAAATCTATTGTATTGCCTGAAGTATATTTTTAGTCAATGACAATTCGTGAAATCTCTCTAATATGCATTTAATCTATCAGCAAACAGTTTTGATGGTTTAAACAACTGACATTTACTATCAAATGTTTCTGAATCATGTGTCGTGCTACACAAAACTCCCCGCTGTGGGACAACATTCCGCCGCTCCCTCACAAAATCATACCTCCGCGATATCTACTGGATTTTATCATCCCAATGTTGAAAGCTCTGAATTTGAAAACTATGCCGTTTTCGGCCTCTCGTCTCATGGCCTATTATCAGCGAGTGCGATACCCTACGAAGTATCTTCCTAAGGCCACCAATTACATCCTACCGACGTAGTAGAACGCTACGGGACATGCTCATGAATGCCAAATCACCCACACAACACACTCCAGACACACACCATGAAGAACACAACAACAAAAAACTCGACCAGTATCCATGCTTGTAGACGCAATTCACGAAGAGGCCCTACAGAGCACTGAATCCACAACAAGCACCAACCCATACACTTCTCTTGACCCATCCCCTCCAAACCCACCACAGATCAATAGTACGGCTACAGATATCTCCTCTTAATGCCTGATTTCTACCGACGCAAGTCAAAAAATGCATCCTGCATCAGCACATCCACGACACACACATTCACAAGCTCATGAGCACAGAAAACCTACTTCATCATAGAGCATATAAACTGCAAATCATCTTGGTTAATGTACCTGATCACATGCTGTCAATGCAGCCTACATTATGTTCGTAAAACTTCAATGATATATAATGGTACATGTATTGTAATGACAATGAGTATCCATGCATATGTACCCCGGTATGTCGTATGATGATTTGATGATTTTACGTATGCGCCTCAGCGGTTGGACAATGACATGAACATGGAATCAGATGTTCACAGTTAATCACGTCTCAAGTGTCTTTATTTATCACCTTTTGCACAAACCCACGTAACGCAACAGACATAACAATTGGCGACGAGTACCGGATTAGTGCAAATGTGTGTTGTATGGACTGATTCACCGTTTTTCTAGCCGAAAAACAGTGTGCAAAGTTTCGGGAAAGCCAGACCAAAATGGCGACAAATCGCATCGCCATGCATTGAAGTGCCCAATGTGCCGTAGTGAGAGTGAACGCCGTGGAATGCTGCCTACATGTATTATGTACTGTATATGGACGCTATGCAGTGTACATAACATGTAAAGTGCAAGCTGTAGTTGTGTATAATGAATGGACGCTTCGCAGATTAATACACACTACATGAATTAGAGGTCCGAGGTTGTCATGCCATACGTGTGGAATGAATTATGAATCACTTTGATTTACAGCATGGATGGACACTTTGCGGGAATGTGAATGGTCCTTTCATTAGACTTTGTCGGACTGATCATCGCAAATGAACACTTTGCCGAATTTGGACCACCTCATAAACCTTCAAGAATCTAACCAAGGAGTTACCAGCAACTGGAGATTCAGCCAGCAGTTTTACGAGCAGAAGTATTATGCAACGCATCAGATAATGGCCAACATCAGAGTGCCGCTCATTGCTATTTGACCCGAGGTGACCACCAAGCCACTCTCTGATGTTCGGGCTTCCAAGCCGGCGTCCAGGACCCATTCACAATTACTGGAGTAACTATTGTAACGGTTATATATTTATACATATATGATTAAGTATAACGTTCAGTACTCTGTTGTGTTTTTGTTATGTAAGTTAGGTAATTATGCTCTGTGTGTTTCTGTTGTGTAAGCGAGGTAAACTGCCAGCTCAGCGTCTTCTCTGTCTCTTCTCTTCTCTTCTTCTTAATTAGCTCGTCTATTGTCTCTTATGTTGTTCTTTGTCTCTCGCCTCGTCTCCCTCTCTCCCTCCTTTATGTTGTTCTTTGTTCTCGTCCAGTCCCTCTCTCTTCCCCTCTCCTATGTTGTTCTTTGTTTGTAATCCAGTCCTCCTCTCTTCCCTTCTCCTATGTTGTTCTTTGTTCCCCTGTCTAGTCTCTCTCTCTCCTCCTCTCCCTTCTTGTTCTTTGTTTCTTGTTTACGCTGAGTCAGGTGTGTTTAATTTGACCATCTGCTTTGTAAACGTGACTGACAGCTAGCCACACTGACGGTCACTTTCATGTCCACTATAAATAGAGCAGGGTTTCTCTTTGTTAGGCAGACTGGGATAAGATTACATTGAGATTACTGTGAGTGAGATCGAGTTCTGGGATTAGTGTCAGACTTCGGCAGATCACAAGGATAACAATGTTACACCGTGTACATGTATTGAATGTCATGTGGAGCAGGCGAGTGTCATGTCGCCTTAATAAAGTCATTGTGAACCAGAATCTTGAGTCTTAGTGCAGTCTGTCATGCTTCAACATCCCTTCAACACTCCGTGAGGCCCGCTACCAACCTCATCTATCACGGAATCTCAAAGGAACAATACATGTCTTCTCACACTTCTCCGACCCAGTACATCACAATCACAATCTCTTAATAACTATACCACATACGACTGTGTTCCGGAGAGAGACCCCGTGACACTGGTGGCAGCGGTGGGATGCTGTACTTCAACACGTGCCTGACTGCGTGATAACCATGGCTCCAAGACGAAAGAAAGCAGAGCTGGAGCAAGAAATACACCGTCTCGAGCAGGAGTTGAAATACGCGACTCAGCGAGTTCAAGACGCCCGGGAAAGCCAGGAGCAGAGCTCTCGCGATGACGTGCATGCTGATCTTGAGCGTGAGGAATCTGCCGTGCCAACAAAGCCCTCGGTCACCGTTAATCTGCCGCTTCAAGAAAACTTCAACGGACAAGGACGCCCGTGGGAGAGCTTTATTTCTTCATTTCGGAGTCTAGCTGAGGAAAAGAAAATTGGGCCCAAGTTTTAGAGGGTCGTTTTTTGTTTGTTTTTTTTAGATCAACCTATAAACATCACATGAGGGAGTGACACTTGCAATCCAATCCAGTTTTGGAATTACATTTGTGAAACTTACTCCCTTTATTGACAGCTATAAGCAGTATACAGGGCGGCCCAGAATTAATGGAAACGCAAAATTTTGCATATTTGCATTACTTTGATGGCAAAATGAATGACATGGCATTATAGAGAATTTATCTAGGAGTAGAATGACACCAAAATCGTCCGATTTGGTTGAGTGGTTCTCATTCTACAGATGTTTTTTGTAAAAACGGGTCATCGTAAATTTCTTAGCTCAATTCCCCAAATTGTCCAAATCGAACAAAAGCCACCTAACCCTAATTTCTTCTGTTCACTGTCTTATGGTACCTACGCGTACGATATTTATGTGTTTTATTCACAGTTTTGAGGATCACTTTCTGGATGGACTGGATGTATACTGTATGTCTTTGATCTGGATCTGGGAGCTGAAGAGGATGTTGAAGAGGATTTCACCAGCGAAGAGGACACCTCTGAAGACTATGAGAAAGAGGCTAGAGAGCACATCAAAGTGCATCGCATATGTGGATCGACTGATGGAGTTGTTGGAAAGCATTCGTGGAGAAAAGTGCAAAAAATGCAAGTCAAAAATACATTACCCAAGTGTTCAAAAAGGGACAGCACTTCTGATTATGTGGGAATGTGAAAACCACCATGGGAGTTCTTGGAGCTCACAGCCAAGATATCGCGGTATGTTTTCTGGAAACCTCCATGTAGTGTCATCCATAACAGCATCTGGAAATAGTTTCCAGAAAATCGCAACCATGGCGAAGTTGACAAATTTGAACTTTTTGTCAAGGACTCATTTCACGAATATCCAGAAGGTTTATGTAGCACCTGCAATCAATGAATACTATGGCAGGAAACAAGATGAAATATTTGAGAGATACCGTGGGCTTGATGTTCTGTCAGGAGATGGTCGTGCCGACTCGCCAGGATACAGCACTAGCATGATGGCATACTCCTTCTGTGATGAAGAACAGAAACAGATCCTCCACACCACAACAGTGCTCATACAGAAGGCAGGTGGGATATCCCCCAACATGGAACGTATTGGCTTCGAGCGAGGACTGGATTTGGTGATGAGCAAGGTACATTGTAAATGTGACCAGCATTGTAACAGATGCTCATCCCCAGACCGCAGCCATGTTGAAGAAGTCAAAGAAATATCAACCAATCCGTCATCAATGGGACATATAGCATGGCTGCAAGTAAAAGGTACATGTACAAGTGTAAGTCATGCATAACAGCAAAAGGGATGCGAAGAGCTCCAGCCGTGGATTCCCAAGATACTCAATTACTTCTGGTACTCTGCCAAGACATGTGAGAATGATGCTGCCAAACTCGCTGGTAACCTGAATGGCCTGCTTCATCACATCGTGAATGAGCACGAGTAGCCATTCACTACAGATGACAGGCCAGGGAAGTGCAAACATGACAAGCTTGAAGAAGAGAGGGACACAGCATGGCTGAAACCAGGAAGCCTCCCACATGAGAAGCTGTATGATGTACTACATGACAAATGATTCATAAAAACCTTGTCATATTACACCGCCTTCCGCCGTACGGGATGCTCAGAGGCTTTCATTCGACACTCCTTACGTACGCCACGAAGAGGAGTCATTTCACCCTTGTAGGATATGTAGCACGAGTGAAACTTGCTGTTCTTGACACAAACTATCATGCCAACAGACCACAGCCCAAAACAAAGGATGGGAAGTTGCAATGGAGAAGAAAGTACAACAAACGCATGAAGAAGCATGTGGTTGTTCCTGTTCCACAGCCCGAATCATATGCATACATGCCTGATCTCCTCACTGCGATCTACTCGAAGCGCGCAACAACACCTAGTAACATTTCCCAGCATGTTTTCATGGCCGAGGATGATCCATGACGTGTCCACCCAACCATTGCAATGAGGGAAGCAGAGCCAACATAAGAGCTTGTAGCAAAGCATGAGAGCCGCTTCTCAAAAGAGTAGATGTTATGAAGATCAGACAAGAACATTTCTTCACAAAGAAAGAATTTAAAACCATTTAATCAGATTTCTCGAACACCTCATTATTTGTAGAAACTTCATCAACATTATCTGCAAACAAGATAAAGTGATTGTCTGCTTTCAGATATATTTTAGTAAATTTCTGTCACTCTTTTTCACAGAACAGTTCAGTATGTGTGACCATACAGTGTGGTTGAGACTTGAGAACTAACATTATTTGTGATGTCTCATGTCTAGTTCTTCACAAGGCAGGAATTTTGTACCATTAAATCACATTTCTTGAACACCTCATTATATGTACAAACTTCATAAACATTATCTGCAAATAAGATATAGGGATTGTCTGCTTTCAAATATACTTGCCTTTGTGCATTGACCATTGTGGAATACTACATGTAGTAACTGGGATGAATCAGTGAAGCAGAAAAACTCTCATCACTTTCGTTTTCATTCCAGGATGATTACTGCTATCAAACACTATCAAATCTCAAGTTGTTTTCCTTTAAGTGAAGATACTTTATCTCACTCCAATGAATGGATTGTGCTGCGTGCTGGGCCTAAGGATATATTTCAGTAAATTTCTGTCACTCTTCTTTCTTTCTTTTTTGCAAAACAGTACATTATGAATGACCATACAGTGGTATTTCTACAAGTTTTGTGTGTTTTATGAATTGACATGCCCACAGCTGTAACTTGTGCAAAGCCGATGCTACATTCATACATGTACATGCACAGATGAAAAGAAAAGAAGAGAGAGAGAAGAAAGAGTAGAATTAAGAGAGAAGGCGGCAAGAGGAAGCAGAGAGAAAGAGATATTTCGAGATGATTCAGCCGCAGCTAACAGCAATGAAACCAACCAAACAAGTGCTGACAGAAGATGAAGACCATGAACAGAGCAGCCCTCTTCATTATTAGTACATGTACATCAGTCTATAATGCTGTTCTTCTCATGCACTAGAGAAAAATAAACTGCAGAGTGTAGATAGGATATTTCATCTGTTGATTTGTGAAGAAGAGTCAATGGACATTGACAAAGTGTTTTTATTTTTGCCAAACTAATTCTGTTGTGAAATACATGTATGAAGTACACTATAGGTCTGCAAATCTGTGCAGTAGTCTTTCAAACAACTATATGTCATCACATTCTGCAGGGGGAAAAAGTACTTTAACTGCTTTGTAAATCACCTTATTACCATTTCCTTTTTATTTATATACTGTACTTCATAGGAACCAAAGAGAAATATGTTCCACCATACAGACAAGATTTTTAAACCCCCTCCAAAAAAAAAAAAAAAAAACCGTTGATTTGTTAGCAAGAGGTGCTGGGCATTGACGAAGTGTTTACAATGTATGTTTGTGCCAAACCAATTCTGCTTGTTGTATGGTGCAAAGTTATTAAAGCCTTACAATCCGGAGGGTACATGGACATATTTCAGCCGCAGATGGCGCCACGTAAACTCGCTTCCGAAATTACTACAAAGCGAAATGCCTGAGTGTGCAAGACATCCCTGCTTCACTAATAATGCATTGAGCTATAGTATCTCTATTCCTCGCTGAGTGCTGAGCTGAGCTGTGTACGTACGTGTGCATTGCATGCATTTATATTTGGTAGCGATCGCAATATCGCCGGCAGTGCACATGTACGTATGTACAAGTATGTTCTGTTTACGTTCGCATATTTAGCATACGTGATTACATGGTACTATATGGGGTGCACTGTGAAGTAAATTATAACACTAACTGAATTTGGTCTGCTTTAGACTTAGCTTTGACTTTGGTATCATTACTTTTTAGCGCCTTGCGTAGGTCAGCCTCATCATCAGACAGGTACATGTATATGTGTGCATGTGATAATTGTGTAAAAGTGTGAGGATGGCCATTGTCACGTAAGAATTCCGTGTTGTGTTTTCGTAAGTTCCTTTGATTGTGCGAGGCATCTGTACGCGCACGCCCTGACTGAGGTCAGAGGTCATGCCACGGGCATGTGTTTGGTGGAGAAGAGAAATAAAGTCTCTTTGACCAGTGACCTAAAATAAGTATACATTGTCTCATTTCTGTGACAATTGTATGGCGACCCTGCCAGGACGAAAGTTTTAGGTCATTAGTAAAGTAGCACTGAGTGTGGAATGAAGGTCCATGCAACTGTGTGTAGAGGTTTTATGTACAAAGAGAGGCGGATATGGGCAAAAAGAGTGATTTTGCGATTCGGTGTGGAAGGCTTCTCGCCACGGTTTCAGTTGTGCGAACTCGCAGTTTAGTTTATTCACTAAGCAGCGTTGGGGCGTAGGGTGTTTGCAACGCTCCGTCTGTTATTCTCTACACTGAGTGCGACTCGTTGCGGAGTCGGCTGTATGCAGGAGGCGCTGTAGCTAACGGTACACGTACTGGAGTGGCTGTGCGTTATGATGTGCGGGTATTTCCGTTCACATGGGTATGTTTACATTACAGCAGTGGAGTACAGGGTTCTGATCGTACTAGGGCTGTCTGGTGATGAGATTCATACATGAATGGGACATGGTATTTTGTGGAGTTAACTTTGGTATGAGTTATCCAAGACTGAAGTATACACATATAACGTTGTGTCTGTAGTGTATCTACAGGGTGTAAGCTTGTACGTGAAGACAGTAAATGAAAGCACATTTTAGTTTAGAACTGTTAGTTCTGTGGTACATGGGGTTTCCAAGGAGTTTTTTAGACTGTCTTGCCTACTAGCCTCTTGTGTTTTTCTAGATTTAGAGTCACGGTGAACGTGTCTTGGCTGGAATTAGATCTGTCCTAGCAGTGACTAGAATGAAGTACATGTACATGCATGTAAAGGTATTCCGGTACTGTGGTTAAGCTGTTGCGGTGTTGATACTGTCTGTCGGAGTAGACCAGTGGCTTGCATCCCCAGCATTTAATTACATAACAATTTCATTGCAGTATTCTCAGTAAGATAATTATGGCTAGTATCGATCAGATGAGAAAATTTTCAACACTAGGTCGAGATTTAGGTCCTACTGGTGGTGAGCTAGTAGATTTGTGTCAGAGCGCTGCGCAGAAACGATGAGGCTGAAAGAGCTTGAAAGTCAGCGTGAAGAAAATGAAAGGCAGCGAGAGGAGAATGAGAAGCAGCGCGAGGAGAACGAAAAACAGCGCATAGAACGTGAAAAGGACCGCGCTTATGAAGTGAGGTTGGCTGAGCTTCGGGTAGAGGAGAGAAGATCCTCAGGAATCAGTTCTACTGCTACTGGTGGAGTGAAGTTGAAGGTGGGTAAATTTGATGACACAAATGATAGGTTTGATGCATACATATGCAAGTTTGATCTGATCATGGAAAGCCAAGGTGTACCTGACTGTGCAAGAGTATTGTATCTGATTGCCAATTTAACTGGACAGGCCTGATGTTGTGAATAGAATGTCAAGTGAAGACCGCAGTGATTATGAAACAGTAAAGCATGAATTGATGGCATTCTATCATCTGACTGCAGATGGATATAGGAAGGAGTTCCATACGGCCAGGGCGGAGAGGAACGAACAGCCTAGGCAGTTTAGCGTTCGACAGAAAGGCTATCTACAAAAGTGGATAGAATTGTCTGGGATTTCTGAAGATTACGATGCCCTTCTTGACTTGATATTAAGGGAACAATTTGTACAGTGCTGTCCCACAGGAATAGAAGTGTTTGTGAGAGAGGGGCAATGCAGTAGTATTGACAAGGTTGTGGAGAGAGCTACGGTGTATGTAGGGGCTCATGGACTGCATACATTTTGTGCTCCTCGCAAACAAGGAAGATTCAGACCCACGGCTACAGGCAAACTAGGTGAGGTAAATTCCAATCAGCCAGTAGTAAACAAAGGCAACACTAACACTAACAGTAAGGAACATGCACCGCGTCCACCCAGAACAAGGGGGGAAAAGTCAAGTGGTACAAGTATGCGGTCAGGTAAAGGTTGCTACATAGGTGGTAATTCATCACACTTCAAGCGAGACTGCCAATTGGCTCATGTAAAACATGGACAGGCGATGATGCAAGAGGAGACTGCAAACAGTCCAGAACCAGTACAGTCTGGTGGTGCTGCAAGCGTACCGCACACTAGTATTCCTACAGCGTCAGTAGGTCCGCTACGTGCTGAGCTGTGGCCGAGCCTCGCACTGTAAACGGGGTCCTAGAAAACTTTTTACTTCCATTTTGAATCATCGAATCTCAGAGTTTTTCGAAGCAGCTAATATGTTAGGTGAAGAACAGGCTGGCTTTCGTTCTAATTATTCTACAATTGATAATATTTTTGTTTTGAAGACTATAATTGATGTTTATCTGCAAAATAAAAAAATGCTTATACTGTGCATTTATTGATTACAAGAAAGCATTTGATCTAATTGATAGATCATCTTTATGGTACAAAATGTTGAAGATGGGACTTAGGGGTAAACTGTTTACTGTCATTAAGAATATTTATGAAAGTGCTAAATCATGTGTGGCGGTTAGGGGGGAGATGTCAGAGTTTTTTACTTGTAACATTGGTGTACGACAGGGTGAAAACCTTTCCCCGCTTTTATTTGCCATTTATCTGAATGATTTTCAAGAATATATTAGAAATTCATATGGTGGACTTAAATATTTGGAAAGTGAGGTTTCTTAACACCTGGATTCTGATAATGTCAAAAAAGCTTTAAATCTTTCTTGTTTACTTTATGCAGATGACACAATAATTTTAGCAGAAACTCTGGAGGAGTTGCAAAAAGCTCTTGATGCTGTAGATAGTTATTGTCAGACATGGCGCTTGACATGGCAAGCAAGACTAAAATTGTTATTTTCTCCCGTGGGAAGGTTAGAAGAATTCCTGAATTCGTTTATGCTGGTGATCCACTTGAGGTTGTAGATGACTTTGTGTACCTTGGAGTTAAATTCATTTATAATGGTAGTTTTAAAAAGGCAATTTCTAAACAAGTCACACAAGCTAGAAAAGCACTTTATAGCATGTTGGTCAAGGCTAAAAAGTTACAGCTCTCTGTGGACACACAGTGCCACCTATTTGATCATCTTGTTTTACCTGTTTTACTCTATGGTTGTGAAGTCTGGGGTTATGAGTGCATAGACCAAATTGAAATTTTCCATAGGAAATTTTTAAGAAAAATTTTGTTTGTGAACAAATGTACTCCTGATTGTATGGTTTATGGTGAAACTGGACGTGGAGTAATTTTGAACCATATTAAATGTCGAATGATTGGATTCTGGTTGAGATTAGTCAAGGGAAAAGAAACCAAACACTCATGTACAATTTTCAAATTTCTTCTGCATTTACAAGGAGATATACATTGTACACTCCCTGTCAAAATCACAATGGTTATTATCTATCTCAAATATTTTTTATTATGCAGGGTTAGGGAATGTGTGGTTAGCACAAGAGGGTGGATTTAGTGCTGCATGGATTTCACACACCTCAAAAGTTAGACTTTTTAATATGTTTATTCAAGAGTGGAGAGCAGCAACATGGTCAAATAGAATCTGTACAAATCACAGAATGTTTAAGGATAACTTGATGTTAGAGAAGTATTTACAAGTCTTGTGTAAGAAAGATTATACTACATTAAGTAAATTCAGATGTAGATCTAATGGATTACTCGTTAATAAGGGTAGGTTTGATGCAAGCCTGACAGATGAATTGCATTGTACTATTTGTTCATCCGACAATATAGGGGACGAATTTCATTATATTTTTGTTTGTCCCTTTTTCAACAAAGAGAGATTATTGTATTTACCAAGTAGCTTGACAGCCAGTAGACCAAGTGCATTACATATGGCTAAATTATTCAATTCAACTAATGCTTGCCATTTGAAAAAACTAGCCAAATTTGTCAGAATTATTATGTTTCAGTTCTCTCCAATACCAAAGAAGAAAGACAGTATTTTTGTAGAAAGTAAAGTAGATGTGAATGTTTGTAAACGTAGTGGTAGAGTAGTTAAACGTCCTTTACGCCTCGTTTTGTAAACATATTTATTTATATCTGTTATTTTCACATGTACATGTACATTATCACTTATATTTTTGTATTCATATATTGTAAATATGTTTGTACTCTCATACCGCGAGAGGGGGTCGATAGAGACAATAAAATCTTACAAATCTTACAAAACCCTCCAAACTGAAAGACACACGAGACCAAGCTGTGGTACAGCAAGTTGTGACATCGCTTGTGGACCAGGTGGTCAAGATTGTTGACAATGATGACGAATCCTGGATGGACTCTACCAGTGATGACACCAACAAAAAGGAGAATCACTGTGAGGACTTCAAAAAAGAGATAGAAATCATAACAGATCAGTACATTCAAACTGTCGAGGATTTAGAGAATGTAAGGGTGCTCGCAGATGAAACCAGAGAAAAATGGCAAGCCGAGAAGGCAGCAAGAAGAGAGATGAGCAAAGCTTATCATGATATTTCAGCTAAATACAAACATTGTGTCTCAAAAGTCAATGCCCTTCAAGAAAAAATTGCAAAGTACACCCCACGAAATGTTACCAAAAGAGCAAAGAGGCTCCAACAGTCGAAAAACAAGCTTTCTACCCAGGTAGAAGAACTAACTGAGAAAAATGAAATGCTAGAATCACAGGTCAATGACGTTCTCAGTAAGAAATGGAACAAAAGCAAGCTGGTGCAATATTATAAACAAGAAAGACAAAAGGCAAAAGAAGAGAAGGCTTGTGGGAAATGCAGAGAACTAAAGGAAAAATATGAAGAAATCATTGCTGAACTAGAAGAGAAGTTAGAAGAGCAATTGAACGAAACAAAAGTGGTGAAAACATATGACAAAGGTCACTACAGTGACAAGGTGGTGAAGTTATACATCAATTTGCTTAGTAAATACAATGTCGGTGCGAGGAACGTTTCCGGTGTAGTAAGTGAGGTGTTATCAGAACTGGTTGAGATAGAGGCAGAGCGGCTACCAAAGTACACATGGATTACCCGAGTACTAATCCGTGCAAGAACTCTGTCCCAAATCCAAGTTCTTGAAGAACTTTTGGGAAGTAAGGACAACACCCTTTACTTGGATGGCACAACAAAAAGGGGTGACCACTATGGGACATTTGATGTATCCACAAAGTCAGGTACATTTGTACTGGGCCTCAGAGACATGAAAGGTGGAAGTGCCACTGACTATTTTGACACTTTTGAGGACATAGTGTCGGACATTTCGAAAGCTGTCACTGTCCAGGACGTTGATTTAAATACATCCAAAATTGTTGGTAGTTTGAAAAACATGATGACTGACAGATGTGTGGTAAACTCAAAGTTTGGGGAGATTCTGGAAGAAGCACGACAAGTGCATATCCCTAAAACCACTGAAGAGTGGAACTCTCTCACCGCTCAGCAACAGGAAAAGATCTGCGAAGTAAACGATTTGTATTGTGGCCTACATTATCTTGTTGCACTGGCCGACAATGCTGAGCAAGCCCTCAAGGTATGGGAGGGAATTGTAGCCACAAAACCTCTAGGTGCAATGGCCAAAGGATTCCGATCAAGTAAGGGTGAGTCAGGAACCCAGCGACTTATTCGTACCACAGTTAAGGCCTTTGAGGAACATGGGTGTGAGGCCAGTGGAGTGATGGGACCATTTGACAACTTCCTTGCCAGGAAAGGGGTCAAATGCCGGCTGAAGCCTTTTCGGGGAAATAGATTCAATATCCTCTTTGAGGATGGTGGAGCAGTGTTTTACCATCATGACCATATGACCGAGTTTATTCTCAAGAACTGCCCAACACCTAATCGCCTTATCACATCGGTGATGGCTGATCTGTCAGAAGATGTGTATCTTGCAGGGCCCGGGCCTTGGGCATTATCAATCACAGATTGACAACTCCTCTGTGGACAGTTCTTGAGATGCCCAATGTTCATATCTTTGATATTAATGATCGTTACCAGTGGATTGTAGACAAACTGAACAGTTGGTGTAGAGACCCTACACAGCTGTTAAGCCCACCAGCTGAAACTGATGACCTCAGTCACAGTCTTGCTCCTCCAGTAAATGATGAGATCAGCCTATCACTATACTCTGACAAGATCTCAGATGAACTATCAGTGATGACTGCAGAGGCTCTAAAAATCATGTGTGCTGCAATGGCCGGAGTTTCAGAGCGCATGCTTACGGATCATTTGGCAGAGGGAAAGTGGGACAAACCATCTGAGGAAGTCCGCCGTCAGACACAAACCGTACCTATCACCAATATCGCCTCGGAACACGACTTTGGGCAACTTGATCGTCTCAAGCGTGAAAAGCCCAATGCCAACACCATAGCTATTGAGGCTTTGGTGATGTATGTCACAAATCACACAAGTTCATGGATAGATTCCCTACCCTCAGACCAACAACATCACTACCTCACAATTGCTCGCCAAAAAGCTCCTGCAATCAAAACAGCATTTGATGAACAACGAAATAACATGAAAGAGAAGATTACATTGCACTGCCTAGAAAAAGAAAAGATGAAGAGAGAGAAAGAACAAAGGCAGCAGAAGGAGAAAGAGGTGCTTACCAAACAGCTACAAGAGTTTGGAGGGCTATGGCTGGAAGGAGAGGTGGACCAACAACTCAACACTGTCTCAGCTCTCAAACAGAAAGAAGCATTGTCTGTCCAGCTCAAGTTTCGACACAAAGTGTTGCACCAGACCTCTCTTGACAGTTCAATGTGGTATTTGTCAAAAGGGGTAAGCCAAAGCCAGTCTCAGAACTCACAAACAATTTGAAGTCTATCATAACACATAATCTCACTAGCCCAAATTCCGAACCAAGAACTCCAACTCCAAACAGCTACAGACCAGAAGAAGAGAGACAGAATCTTCTTGCCAAGAGCGTGAGCAAGATCCAGCAACAAGCGCAGAAGGACAAACTGAAAATCTTGTCAAAGAAAAGGCAGACGGACTCGCAAAAACAAACTGGCTCCCCAACCAAACGAAAACGCACTGTGCCATTTATTCCCGATTTAGTTGGAAAAAAGGTTGAGCACCTTTATGAAGATGAAACCACAGGGGCAGAAGATTGGTATGTCGGGACAGTACTCCGTAGAGTGAGTGACCAGAGAGTGAAGAACCCACTAAAGGTTCTCTACAAAATCCACTTTGAAGACGGCGATGAAGCTCAGATTAATTTGGCAGAGGATTTTCTGAATGGGGAACTACGCCTGCTTGATGAAACAATGCAGGAATATAACTTTTTTCTTCTTGAATCACAGCACCTTTGTGCTGTGGCACCATGTTGTTTAAACTTCACAAAGGTGTTTATAAATCCTGTTTTCCCGCTTAGACCTGAATTTTTAACATTGATTTGGTGTTTAAACCTTTACCATGACTTACTACTATGAACAGTTTAGACTACTTCAGAAAAACACGGACTAACACGGATGTTCTGTATTTCTATGGGAAGGTTGTCTCTTTCTTATATACTTTAATCTTGTGTTACCATGCCATATACAGCACATGTTAAAAAACATTTATTCTTTGACACATTTTAAACCAGATTGAAAATCTCTAAATTGACATACAGAAAATATATATCATTATCCATCCTATTTTGATGGGCAGTGTATTTCAAGTTCTATAATGAAAAATTTGCTTTTAGCGAATTTTCTTTGTTTTTCTTTGTTACCATGACAACACCACATTTCATGAGATCAGTGGTATGAACAAATTATTTGCCAGTATTTTGGACTGCAGTATCTCAAATGTCAGTTCCATCTTGAAAAATGTTATAATTTTCATATTTACTTTTATTTCATTTTATTTTCTACGTTTTTCTTTGTTTTTATTGGTTTGTTACCATAGCAACAGTGTATTTTATAAAATTAATGGTAAGAAAACATGGATTTGATATCATTTTGGAATGCAGGTTGTTTTAAGATACAATATACTTTACCAAAATGTGAAATTTGGTATGTTTTATTATATTTCCTTTGTATTTCTTTGTTTCGTTTCCATGGCAACATTATTTCGATTGGTCTATTGAATTTTTTTTTCATTAAAATTTGATAAAACAGTATTTAAGAATAATATACTGCAATTTTCAACTGAAAATATGAAATACTTTTGGAGAAAAGAAACATCAAACTTTCATTAAGAAATAGATATAATCATCATTTGTAGACTTAATTTACCCACGGTGCCATGCTAGTACAGTGAAACCCTATGCCAACACTTCAGGAAGTACCCCCCCCAAAAAAAAAAAAATAAATAAATAAATAAATAAATAAAAAAAAAAAATAATAATAATAATAATAATTTAAAAAATCATATCTTGGGAACCGTTTGATATTTTAACTCCATTTTTTTTTGCATCTTGAATGATAAATTTTGTTCTCCACAAAGCCATCAAAATTTGAAGCTTTTAAAGTATTTGAATTTTTGGCCTAACATCCCTACTCAAAGGGGCTGCAGCAAAGTACAAGAAGTACTATGACAGGAACGCCAGGTGAAGGAAGTTAGAAGTGGGAGACCAGGGCCCTGTTTTATCAAGATAAAGTTAGCGTTGATTGTGAAATCAACGCTAACTTTATCCAACTTGAAGTCCGCTATAACTTTAAATCAACTGCAAGTTCCCGTTTTACGAAGAGACTTAATAGTCGATTATAGTTATAGCTCATCACCATGACTTAATTATTGATTTAGTCAAAACTAACAACACGGGACGAGGCTGGTTTCCGGTACTGTCTGCTTAAAAACAAAACAATACATTAAGCAAAAAAAAAAACAACAAAAACATGATTGTTTGCCATGGCCACGGATTCGTAGTCTGCTAGTGCGACGCAGTAGTATTAGCGCTATACAGTCGCTGAATTAGAACTATTAAGTTTGCAACAAAACCGCAAAATACGCCGTTTTGCGTTGTATTGCAAAAAGTAGGTCGATAGATCTAGCACATCCCCAGCTCAACGAAAATCTGCGTACGCGTGTACCGTAAAGATTCCGCACATACGTAGAATTACTTCAAGTCTTAATTCAATAGGCTGAAGTCCTGTGTGAGAGTGTGGTGATTACAGTAGGTTGTTTTTAACTCTACGGCGCAGATCGACTTTGTAAAGAATAGATCGCAAGTCTACATCATCAACATGTCGAAATTCTAGAATTACTTATTAGACGCTCTAATCAGCAGCACGCCACTACATAATAAGGTAAGTACAAACGACTCGCTGAACGTTATCTCTAACCAGTTGGGCCTAACGTTAAGCTGAATCTCAAGTTACTGTCGTACTCGGTGCTATATAGAATTAAACTCTTTATTTTCTGTATATGCCTATTAAACTGTTAATTAGTATCTATTGCCGAACTAGCTCTACGTAGGCCTACGCACGTCAGAAATCACAGGTTTCCTCGCATATGGGTTCTTTACTTTGGCAAGATATGCATTACACACAGACGCGGTTCCAGTTCCAGTACTGTACTCGGTTACTTGCCTGCTGGCGATAGCTTGATTGGCGGGCGGACGGCGTGCCGAGGCGCCGGGTGCGCAGGCTGGGATTGCGACTGCTGTCGAGGGTGTTTGCGTGCAGCAGTCGCGTAAGCAATGCGTGCCGATCGTGAATTTCATGCAAGGAAAAGACCATGATTACATGAAAGAAACGCAACAAAATGTTAGAGAAAGGTTAGCATCTAACAGACAAACATTTGTGACAAGACCCCAGCTAGACTAGGAAAGTGTGACAGTCATCTTTCTTCTGTAAATTGCCTTACAATTGAGTCTACCTAAACTGTTTCTACTTAAAGTTGATATTTATCACCTGTTAAGTTAATCATAGATTTGGAGCGGTTGAGAAAACTTATGTGTTGATTTTTTAGGAAGTTGGAGTTGATGTCAACTCTGGGTGTCTTGATAAGACGGACTTCAAGTTGATTTGGAAGTTAATCATAGATTAAGTGGACTTAGAGTTGATTTGAGAGGTTAATCATATATTATTTTGACTTAACGTTAAATTTATCTTTTGATAAAACAGGGCCCAGGTGTTAATCTTGCTTCCTACTGAGCAGAATAAGCTGCTATTGAAGTGGATGGGTCCTTTTCCTGTAGTAGGCACAAGGTATGACTCGGATTACATTGTAGATGTAGATGGTGTTCCTAAGACCTATCACACAAACCTTCTCAAGAAGTATTTTCAGAGGGAAGAGGTCGACTCTTCGGTAGCTGGATGCTTCGACATCTGTGGCGAGAGTCAAGAAGTGTGTGATGAGGATGGTGACTGTGACCAGATGAGTGATGGTGATGTGGGTGAGGTGTCAGTGATGTCATCCATGCATCAGAACGAGTTTGTTGAGCATGTTAAAGTAAATGAGTGCTTGGATGAGTGTTGCAAGAAAGAAATCTATCAGTGCTGGTTTGTATCAAGATAGGCTTTAAAATGGTTTGCTCAGTGAGTTATATTGTAGTTTTGATGTAGTGTACATGTATGGTAGAAGTAACGTCACATCAATTTCAAGCTGAATCACACAAAGGTTTCATTACGTAGGAACGAAAGTCATTGTGGGCAAAATCAGGAGTTCTATGCTTACAGAAGTTACAAAAATATGCGACCACAAATGACAAATACCAGGGGCATGGTCGACATCTACATTTGTTTATGTGTTCAATCAAAAGGCCACAATGAGGGCCAGGAATTCCTTGTGATTTGGAAATTTACAAGGGTAAATTATCTTAATTGGGGGGATAATTGTCACGTAAGAATTCCATGTTGTGTTTTCGTAAGCTCCTTTGAATGTGCGAGGCATCTGTACCGGCGCGCCCTGACTGAGGTCAGAGGTTATGCCACGGGCATGTGTTTGGTGGAGAAGAGAAATAAAGTCTCTTTGACCTGTGACCTAAAACTGATAAGTATACATTGTCTCATTTCTGTGACAGCCAAGGACGATGACACATCGTGGATTGCGGACATGACCGCCAAACTTTCCATTTTGGACATAAGACGATTGGGCAGGAGACCCTGTCTCATGTACATGTTCAGGCGTTTGCAGATACAAGTCAGGGAAACGCCTGTGTCCATGCAGGGCCAACAGCCACAGTTGTACTACACAGTGTACCTGTGGTAAAAGGGGGGTATGCACTAACCGGAACATTGTTTCATCATCTTCTGTACGTAGATCTATCAACACCAAAACAACTTGCCGTATGCATTGCAATTTGCTATTTATATGAAGCTCAGAGTTTTAATATTTCTTCATTGAACCATATTTTTAAAACTAAATATTCGATTAAATATTATTTGAATAATTTACAATGTCGTTATAGGTAATTTTTTAAGATTTTAAAATATTATTGCTTAGATTGCTCAAATTGGCACTACGGTGCAGATAAACAGACCGGAGCCCGTAGGAATGATTTTCATACGCATGGCTGTGTAGTGTCTTGAACTATGAGGGCGCTAGTCTCTGTTTCGTGGAACCATCATTGAACCATGTGAGCAGTCATGGAGGGATTGATAAGACTCTGATGTAGTGACAAACCTGATATGACAATTGTAAGACAGAATTTTATAAGATCTATGAATACTAGTACTGTAATTCAGCGTTCCATGTACATAAAAGTGTACATTTTAATACACATTGTGCGTTCATAACCAGAAGGTTCTTTCCCAAGAATTAAAGGTTAAAACAATTTGAGCGCCACATGAGTTCAGATTCGGAGAGCTGTATGCGAGAATTGTCATGATTTTTCAGGACCTTGTTATAACAAGATTCCCCTGCATATACCACTAAGGTCATTATAGATAAATATCTGATCACAGTGGAAAACAACAGCCCAATGTCACAAAGAGAGTTTCAATGGCAAAACATACACTTGTAGTTCAAATTTACCAGCCAACAGACAAAAATAAGCACAAAACAGGCATTTCATGTACCTTGCACATGCATGTGTCATTGTGCCTTCACAACTGGATGTTGCTTGTTGGCATACACAATGTGTCACTAGCATTTTTTGCACACTGAAATTTGCTCAATTCATGGATTACCAGTAGGTGTAAACAATTACCATGGTAACCTTTTCGAATTCTGCATGACAGATGTGCACTGGCTGGCTCCGCACAAGAATTAGTCCCGCTGATTCCACTGAGAAGACCAGCAGTTAAGCATACACTTGGCTAAGATGTGGCAGCGTTGCATTCAGAGCTGGACGTTTGGTCGTCATCAAACAGCTGTAGGTAGTCTCGCTTCAGGTGTTTCCAGCTGTACTTGGAAAGTTCCACCTACAATATAATATGAGAGCAGTACAAATGCAAAGTCATTGCAATATAACAACGAAAATAATAATAAATGCTACTAAAATTAAATCAACTTCCTTGAAATTGGAAATCAAATCTTTTCATAGATGTTTAAAGTGTGTGTACAGTTCTGGTCAAGGTGAGGATTTAGCTTTTTACGTTTTGCGAGATATTCAGAAACCACTCTATGAGATGTCAAAGAGCATGCGATTCTAAGGGGTATCAAAAGTTTATTTGATGAAAATCGGTTTTGAAATGGCTGAGATATCCAAAAACAAGGTGAAACAAAGAGATCCTAATAAAGTTGTGGCATGTCGCCTTTTATTATTATCACTTTATTGGATATCTCAGCCATTTGAGAACCAATTTTCATCAAATAAACGTTGAATCCTTCTTAAAAATACATGCTCTTTCACATTTCACAAGAGGTTTCTCATTATCTCACTTAAGAATGTTCAAAACATGAATCCCCACCTCAACCAGTACTGTACAGTCCCTTTAAACCCGATACATGCCCATGCACTTATCAGTATACTTCACCCATTGAGGACAGACTAATTTTGCTACCACACATATTTCCCATTGACACCTGCCCAAGTATACTCTGGCCTCTTCCTCAATGGGTTAAAAGGCTTTTTGAGGGAGGGATGCACTTGGTCTATCATGGTACATGTACTCCCCTCACATGCCATCCCCCTCAAGAAGACAAAAAATGGAAAAGAAGGAAGAAATGACTGTAAAATATGGGTTCAGCAAACTCTTGTGTACCAATAATACAGTCTTGCATGAATGCTATCTTCATGGAACAGCTTGATCTGTGCATTGTTTTCTGATGCTTGAGTGCTTTCTCTAGACCCATTGATACATGTACACTAGTGTCTGAGAACTAACTGTCCAGGTATAAAGATTACCTACCCTAATCCCCTTAATGTCTATTGAGTCACCATAGCCCTTCTGATGGACTGAGGCACATTGCTACACCAGAGTGTGCTTGCCAACTTAACAACTCAGTCAAGTTTGGAAGGATTTACCTGAATGCTGATGAAAAGGCTTGGCCAATTTAAGCTTGGGGTAATTAAGTGCATGGGTGCATAAAGGGCTATTGTGATTTTTAAATCCTCATGCACTTATACAAAGGTAGTTCAGCAAACACAGCCATTCATGGAATGCTTTCTTTGAACACAGTCAATTAAAACTGTACATCTGAGTTTATAAACATAGGTGTCCATAATCTAAAGTCACCTATAAAAGTACTGGTACCAAATTCTGGAATAATTTCCATGATACACATGAAGCCAACGAAGCCTAGGTGTCAGTTTACTGGACTGATACTCTCAATTGTTGGACTGTAAGCACAAACGATTTCACATCCCTCATCTCTGATTTACTACTTATCACGACATGGTCCCTGGTTACCATGTCACACTACAGAAAATACTTTGATGATGTCATGTCAAAACAAAATTTAAGTCTTAATCTGTCAAAATGATAGCATTCTTTGCCTGGTTTAAAGGCACAAGTGAAAAGTATGGTTAATGACAATTTCTGGGGGTGGGGGGTTTCAGTGCTTGAAAGTTATTATCTGGTCACCTGTGATAAAACGGTTTCATATCACTATATGAAAAATGCAGTAGCATGACTTAAACGAAATGTTGCGATGCGCTTGTCCACAACAGTCATTATGTAAAACTAAACACAGCTTATCTAGGCTTGAGCCTCAAAATAGAAATTTGCAACGTAGGGCTCCTACTTCAAAGTCTCTGAGAAATATTTCCTGAGTTTACAAATCCTCAACGTTTGGCACAATCAACATACACATATTATATGTAAATACACTTTATAGTAAACACTCAAAAGATATGCACCAAAGTTATCTTAATGAAGGATTAACCATTATACCTCTGTCTTGCTGATTTTTTCTCAGAAGCATTGATCTACATGAATTTCCTTACAGCTACTATAGGTATTAAAGTAGAAAATACAGAAAATAGTATAAAAACATTTAATTAACAACACATACAAACTGTATGTCTGCTTTGTAATTTTGGAGACCTACTTTACCTCACAAAGATGATTTCGAGCAAGATTAGGTCGAGAGCAAAATCTTTTCAGCTTCTTCAAGAGCTGTGTTGGAGTCCTGTAGATGTACTGAGCTGTAGAGAAAGCAATCAGCAAATACTACAGGGCATAAACATACAGATGAATTCATCTTTTCAAGTGAGAGCCCTAGCATTGTGTGAGTTACCACACGACTTTTTTGAGAAATCACCTTAAAGAGGCCCTAAAATCCAAATGCATGTTGATTTGTGTTGATTTATGATACCCTTAACATCACTTTTGCGGTAAAACAAATATCTAGAAACATTTCATATACTTTTAAAGATTTTTTTTCTTCTATTTTTCTTCAGATTACTTGGGAATGCCCACAAAAAAAATCCTTCCAAACCAATATTCTTGAGATGACATCATCTGTCAATCATTGCTAAAGTACTGAAATGTTTAACAAAAGACATTGGAATGCACCTTCCTCTCGACTCAGCATAACTTGCATGTTTCTATGATATTAATGTGACTAACAAAAGACATGGCGAGTGAACAGCGTTGTTTCACTGCAAAAGTGATGTTGAGGGTATCATAAATCAACACAAATCAACATGCATTTGGATTTCAGGGACCCTTTAAATTCAGAAAGAAGATCAACTATAAACTCAAGCTTCAGCAAATAAGTTTTTACTCCTAAAAAGAAACGTACCTTCTTTCTGATATTTTAGACTAGAAATTATCAAAAGCAATAAAAAAAAAAAAAAAAAAAAGATGGGGGGGGGAACTT
This sequence comes from Diadema setosum, assembly GCA_033980235.1. Lineage (NCBI taxonomy): Eukaryota > Metazoa > Echinodermata > Echinoidea > Diadematoida > Diadematidae > Diadema > Diadema setosum. The sequence continues at coordinate 11,954,952 of CM067075.1, read as the reverse complement.
TCTTTTTGCCCTTACAAAAGATTAGATGAAGAATGTCATACAATTATATACATGTATCTGTAAGTATGTATGCATAGAGGCAGGATGAAACTTTAAGAGAAATGATTCATTTTCACTGCACTGGCTCGCAGTCTTTGCTTTGTGACCAAGATACTTACATGAAAATATCTCAGGATAAACAAGGCGATTCGGACACATGGGGTAACAGCCCAAATACACAGCTTCAAGCCTATACAAAACAGGATGAGAAGGAAGGTAACAAGTTTTTTTACAATTGGTGATAAAATTCTCTCTATATTGTTAGTTACACCTGTATGTTTACACGAACCATCATATACATGTATGTGCATTGCAGAGAAAGTCACCATGGTTGATGTCACACAGCAGAAACACATACATCAAGATGTATAAAACATTTTTTACTGTTTGATATTGGCAAAACATGCAGTAGCTATGGATCTATACTTCCTAAGGCCTTACTTTGTAGAAGGGTGGTAGGGTACTATCTCTTGCTGCAATGGCAAGTGCCATGGGAATGCCAAAAGTCCCTGCTTCCTGACTGGACATTGCTACAAGGAGATGCTATTCTAGGAAGAATTGTCATGCGATTTTTCCTACATTATAATAAAATACAACATAACATTTGTGTAGCACTCTTACTTGTACTTGTTTCACAGTGCTTTACATCACATCATCTATAGCCAACAACTTTTTAGGACATAAGATTCTGTCTCTTATTGATAATGAATTAGGGGATTACACAGAATGAATGGATAAAGATGCAAGAGGCTGGAGTATCAAAGCAGTGTTAACAAGTACCTCTGTTCTTCCATGGGGAGTGGTGGCTCAGTATTTCAACCCATTGAGGATGGACTGATTTTGCTACAATCCATAGACACCTGCCCGAGTATACTTGGGACTTGTCCTCGCAAGTAAAAACCCTTACTTTGCTTTGTTTGCTACTTGGTACTTGTGCCGGAGTGCTTTCTTTGCTGATTGGCAAAGATTTCAGGAAACTACATTGTAATTGCCAATTAATAGAGATTACCTAATCCCCCCTAATCCCTACTCTCTCACCAAGGTCATCTTGTTGGACTGAAGCACATTGTTACACCTCTCTGGGCGTGCTAATCTACAACTACCTGTACATGTAGGTCAGTTTGAATGTAGGTCAGTTTGACTGCTAATGCTGATGACAAGGCTTGACAAGTTAAAGGTCCAGTGTACCTTTGGGAGCAGTGATTTAAAAAAAAAAATGTTCATAATATATCATTTGATGCATATGTATAGGTCTGTTCTATTACAAAACATCCTACCACATAAAATTTTTGCAATGAAGCCTAAAATATAAGGAGATACCAGGATTATTTTTCTCAATAAACCATAACTGTAGACGGTTTAGTCTGGAATCATTCTTATTATAACTATTGTTCACATTTTGTGTATATATCAATACTTAACATCAATTATATGGATTTAAAATTTTTACAGTGGTTGTTTCTGTCCCTAACTCACATTTTGGAACTATTTTAAAGCACTAATGCTGGGTTTTTGTTTCATCTGCAAATTGTAAATCATGCCTTTAAGGCTGCTGTTGATACAAAGTGCCTGGATGCATAAAGGGTTAAAGATTTACTCTGTGGCATGTGAGTAGTCCTGAGTACAGCTTTTATCTAGTAGCTGGGAGTTTAATACAAAAAAACAAGGGGAGCCACAACACCACAGAGACAAAGGACAGTGTGGACTACAGCAAGGACCAATGTGAGATGTAGCAGGAGTGGGAAGGATGGAGTGCTGATACTTCAAACTGATTAAGTCTTTAAGTGCCACATTCGCACGCCCATCTCAGTCGACAGCGTACTAAGTTCGCATATTCTGATCAAATGCACAAACCCGCCCAATCTGATCAATAAATCGCCAAATGCCAAAGTACAATTAAAGGGTTTCTCGGGATGCCATTGCTGTCACAGGTGGCTTGCATTTTATGTGATGATTGAACATCAAGTTGTGTTCCCTACTGGATCCATGAGTTAATTCTTAATTTTTGTCACGCCTCTATACAGTAATGTTGCTTCTGGTCATTTGAAAGAAAACAAACTAAGATTTGTCACACAATTTACATCAAAGCAAAGCGTGGCATCTTCTCTACAACTTTGTTCATAACATGTCAATAGTAACCAAAATCTATAAGAGTTACATTGATTTGAAGAACAGAATGTTTTCAAAAAGCATGACAATGTTATTATTATTATTATCATTATTTATTCGGCAATTGCAAAGCAATACAAGTGATAACAGAGAAACAGAATAAACAAACAAAACACATGAAAACAAAGTGTCAGGCTTTCCCTGTTGAGCTTCCCGAAGGAGCCGGGTTGGAAAAAAGCAATCAAAATCACTATGACCCTTGGGCCTCTCCAACCAACTTAAGGAAGCACATCAGGGAGTTGTTGAACATAAAAGAAAAAAAAAATAATACAATTTTGAATTAAGCGTGTTGCTCTCTCAGAATAATGTGGCACACAGGGGGTTTACATCATGGCACATAGAGCTAACAGGACACCTTTAGAATAACCATGTGCATTTCTCAGAAGGGAATTAATACTATTACTACATGCATCTCGTATTTCACAGTGCTAGGATGCAACCAAATACTGGACAAAAGCAAAAACTTTAATTGCTCATGATTTGGTTGTTTTGTTTGTTTGTGCACTGGGCAAACATCAATGAACTTCACTTGTCTAGCATTTCGCAGATGAGAGCATTTCTATGCATATTTTAACATATTCCTGATTTGTTACTTTCATGCTCTAACAGTACTTCTACTCCATTTTCACAGTGTGGTACATTAAAACCCTCTTGCCCATCTGAGGAAAAGTCAAGACATTATGCACACCCCAACAGTACAACGAAACTATAAACTATCAATTGACATGTATAAGTTTTTTTGTTTTGTTTTGTTTTTTCTCATGCATGAGTGTGTGTTTTCTCTTTCTTTTTATGGAGGTCTTCTAGACTACATCTTTCCCTTACTGTGTTCCAGAAATCACTTATCCTCACATTGCTACTCCAAAGAACTCATGGTGGGCAGTAGAAATGACGACATCAGCCATGGACAGGACGTTGTAGTAGTCCTGCTTGCTGGGCAGGTAGCCCCAGTGAAGAATGTGGCCAGAAAGCCTTGCCCTCGCTTCTGCAAACACAGCTGAGAATCGGAAAGACAAGACAAAAGTTGACAATGTGTATTCAGACCTTTTGAATTCTAACTGCTCATGAAACAATATTGAAACATTGAAATCGGGCACTTAGCCTAGTACTACCATGACTCTAACATGGAAGCCAGCGAGTCTAAACAACAAAAATCACAAACAAGTAAAATAAAAGAATATTTGTGGAGGAAGCCTACCTATTCCATTACAGCATACAATGAATAGCTGCAGCAAAGGAATACATACATTACATATACATTTGAACTTTACAATGGGTAGGAAAACATGCTAAACATATATCAAAGCATTTTTAAAGGGGATGGCTAGTGACTGATCAGTGGGAATGCTGGGGATGGTTGTTCCAATATTTGTGGGATTCATTTAAGAGTACAATTGTACATCTTTTATCTTTTAGTGATCATGAATTCTGTAATCTCATTGGTCAATCACATTCAGACCAACCACTGAATATTTTCCGTACTCCATGATATGACGTCATGATATTCCAGGTTACACAGCAAAGACGCTTAACTGAAAAGACAGGAAAGTGCGCACTAATCCTGTACAAAACAAATTGACAGCGCGCGGTCCTCAAGCGTATTACGCACATCACCTGAGACCACTCAGCGCGTCTCAGGTGATGTGCGTCTTTGCCTGAGACACGCTGTCTTACAGCCAGCTGCGCGTGTACGATGCGCGCATACAGTAATCAGCTCGCGAGACGTAAGTCAACATGGCTGACAGCCGGCGATTTCCACATCATTCACGAGAGGAAATCAGTGAGTACCCAGGGGGCAAGACGGGTTTACCAGACATGGGCTGTTGTAAAAGGTTGTTTGGTATCAATGTGTTCAGAAGACCCTCCTGAATAACTTCTAGGTGGACTACCTTGACAGTATGCTGCTGGAAAAAAATGGCGGCCATTTTTTCAAAATGGCCGCCATGTTTAACTAATATCTATATTATTTACAAATAACTTTTGAGTCTTACCTTTATCCACCATGTGCGAGGTATCATATTAAAGAGAATTAAATTTGCTACAGGATGATACCTCACTTGATTGGTTTGGTAATATTTTGCATAAAAATTTCCAGCCAAAATATAATTTTTATTACAATTTTTACAAAAAATTTGAATTCTGCAAAATTGCAAATTGTCATACTTAAAAAATCATCTGTTCTAGAGAATTCAAACTTTCTGGAAAACAGTCCATACATATGGGCAGTATTCTGTTAAAATTACAGGTTCATTGCATATCTCATTAAAAAATTATAACGCTCTGAAGTTAGCACTTTCATATCAGCCGCAAGGGCATTTTCTACCTTTATACAGGCAGGCCTTGCTCTGCCACATGATTTATTTGCATTGGCTTTCAAGGTTATACCTTTAGACTATGGATGACAGGCATTGCACAACACTGTGAAGTTCCAAGTGCCATAAATACCAAATCATAGATCTGTAAATATGCATCCTGAGTTGTCCTCACCCATAGTTTAGGTAGATCTTTTTTACATGTGTTGCACCAGAGTGTAGGCATACATATACTATTAGAAATTATAATGTCTGTATCATTCACATGGATAACAACTCTTTTAACTCTGTCATTCGGGGCACAGTACAAATTGTGCAGTATTACCCTTGTATCAGCATCCTTTTGTGTTGATTTCAGGGCAGGGACATTCATAACAGACTCTTTTGCAATTAACATGCTTCTCACTTCTTCTGTAAAGCCACCACTTAGGTAGATATAAGGCGGGCTAACAGCAGAGTGAAGACAATTTCTCACAGAGGAAGTTTAGGAGTTTAGCCTCATTTGCTGCCACTACAAAGAAATCTTGTGTGTCAGGGACCATGTAATGATCATTGATTTCCTATGTCTCAGCAGGTTTTGACCTGTGTTCTTGCTCAGCAGACTTAAAGGTGGTAATGGCCCACTGCATTTGTCACAGCAGAAGTGTATGAATTCGGTACCAGCAGGTACATCATTCAGCAGCGGGAATTTGTATCGTTCTGCCTGCAATGGTTCTGAAATGTCATCTTTGTGAAAAGACCAACGTCAAATGGCATACATGGCATCAAAGACTACTGCTGTCTTTCTGTCGAGTTGGGGCGCTGCTGGTCACTTCAGTGTCCTTCATCAGAACTTTGACACGGCTTGACTTGGTGGTGCCTGTTCTCGTGCTGCTATCATATCATCCTTGAAGAGAGATAGTGGGTATTCACTGCATTCGTGATTCCCAATGAAGTCAACAAAGTCGTAATTCTCAGCCACTGACAATAATGCAGAATCATGTATTAAAGCAGATGGTCACTTATTTCGTTACTCTGACCTGATGCTGCTGTTTTATCCACAGACTTCTTTGGAGTCTTGTTATATGTGTTGAATGTGCTCAGCTACTTGTTTTCTTCTAATCACTAGTCACTGATTGAGAAAATGCCTCTAGACCAATTTGTTTCACTCTAACCAGATTGTCCTTTACGTTGGAATCGGTGCATTGTCCAGTTGTTACGCTTTATTATACAGGGAAGTTGTAATTGCACTGAACAGATTTGTCTCAACTGCTGCCATTCTTGATCGCCAGGTCTTCATCCATTAAACCCGATTTACACTTGGTTCATGGTGGGGGCTGTAAGAATGAAGATGTATAGCATAGATTTCAGCTCTTCAGAGACAGCAATTAATGAATGGTTTTGTGTAAACCCACTCATCTGTTCTGCATGGCTTAGTGTAATGCCATTCAGACACTTCCTTCCTCAGTGGCATGTGCACTAGTAGGGTTGTTCCAGAAGCATGACGTGAGATACACTATTGTGACTGCCATCCATTCTCCTCTCTACAAATGATGCACCTACCATAATGCTTTATTAACATCTGAGGCTGTTACAGGTAGTTTTTTCCTCTCAGTCAGATATATTGTGACAGAGAGGCAAGGACCATGTTCATATTTGTAGTGCCTTGCTACTTGGTGGTAAGGTAGCATTTGTGATGATTCACAGAGATGTTCTACCCAGTCAGTCTCTCGCTGGTAGCAGATAGGGCTTGAACATGTGAAGAATGTCTAACATCTCCGAGAAGGTGGTCCAAAAGATTGCAGTTGGTTGTTCAATCACGGATTCGTGGAAAAACATCTGTTCCTGCAGGGCTTATTACTGCTCTTTGAATTTCTAAATCATGTCTAACTTCTTGGAGGTTGCAATGTCTTTGTCAAACAGCATCTTCAGGATAGATTCTACCTGTGGCTGATTTCCTTATCAGGCATCCATGCTTCGAATGCGTCCCAGTACAAACACCACATAGCTTCGCTCAGGATTCTCAGGGCATGTATGGCCTGGTAATAGTCAGCTTTTTCACCAAACATCTTCTTGCCGGTCTCCTCCTGGCATAGACCAGCAGCGACAAGAAATTCTTCTACATCTGCTTCCCTGATTATCTTGCAAACTGCTTTCATGTACATTGTAGTTGTGCGCTAGATGAAAGCAGCCCAACAGCAAGAACTATCCACGATGCTTGATTGTGATGGCGACTGCAAGTTCATTATAGCCTGATATCCTGTGATTATTAAATGTTGATGGCCGATTGTGATACCTGACAAGTCGCATCATTTTCCCCTTTAGAACAGCCGGATCCATTCGGGAAGATGGGGTCAAAGATAGATAGCCAATGGTAGGACCTACTTGATGTTCTTTGTGGATAGAGATCAGCGCAGAAGGCAGAAAAACCAGGAAGTTCTGCTTCTCCATTCGTCTGTACCAGTTCACAATCGCAAAGATGTGATCATTCCTCCGAGGTGCCACACAAGCAAAACTCCTATCGACCTGCATATCTGAAGATGTCATCAAACTCTCGAGTTTCTCTATATGTTGAAGTGACCTAGATGTCTTTACCTGAGATATGGCATTTGTAAAAGGGTTGGTCTTCATCATCAAAGAGCGTCTTTCTTTTGTGTGAATGTGGATTGGACAGTTTAGTACCTTCCCGGACATTCTCTGAGTGCTTGTCCTGGTTTTCAGTGACAATGGCAGTAGTGGCATTAAAACTCCCACCCTCTAATGTCTTTTTCTTCCAGTCAAGATTGTCCTGGTGCTCGTCACAAGACCGACACTCACGAGTCATACAACCCAGAGTTATACAGCCCACAGAGTCATACAGCCTACAAGTTATACAACCCGTAAGTCATACAGTCCATGAGTTTGACACTAGCAAACAAGGCCCACGAGAGTGACCCATTAAACTTTGTGTTGTGTCTGTCGAACTCCTGAGCTGTTTTTACCTAGAGTCGCTCTCATGAGCTCTATTTACCTAGTGTAGGACTCGTGGGCTGTATGACTCATGAATGTCGGTCTTGTTGGATAACCCTGATTGTCCAATCCAAATACATCTACATGGGGAAATGTGCAGTATTTGTTCATGGTCTCTGAAATGTAGGCCTACACACCATCAGTTTGAACCTGCTGCATGGCTTGTACACTGTCCATGTCATATATGTACACCATCTTATGAGATAACAACTACTTTTACTTCATCGGATACCATCTTGGCTGTATGAACTAGGGTCAAAGATCAAGAATGTTTTATCCTGTATCTTGGTAAATACATGCCTTATTACTCCCATATTTTTGCACGAGCAAAGACCATGGTTGCAAGAATCATTTCACAAAATAAAAACTTTTTTCTTAGATGCCATCCTGGCAAGTGCAAAGAATGGTCAAAGGTCAATTAATACTTCATTCTTTGTCTAATTCGTCAGTATATGATACGTATCACCCCATATTTTACACACATATAGACCATGATACATGGATCGTCAGCAGAAATAACAACAATTTGCTAGGACATCATATGGGCAGTCCAAATTTGGGTCAAAGGTCACAGATATTATATCTCTTATCTTGGTAAATATGATCGCCTTCATATTTTACACACATACATGTATACAGACCCATAATAATTTTATTAGATAACTAGTTATTGCTCAGAAGCCATCTTGGCTGTGCAAATATGGGTCAAAGGTCAGAAATACATCACTAAGATATCTTTGAGAATACATTACCCCATATATTGCACACATATGGACCACAATACATAGACCATTTTGTGAAATAACGACCCTTTGCTCAGATAACATCTGAACTGGGAAAATTATGTTCCGATTTCAACTGAACATTATGTATATTGTACATGCCTGATCACCCTCATATTGTGCACACTTACATAGACCATGTTGCACTTATGGTTTCGTGAAATACCGACTTCTTGACATAATACTATCTTGGCCATGTGAATTACAGTCAGAGCTCAAAATATTTATTTCTTAATGGAGCGGATCACTGCAGGCACATTTTATTCAATATCCAAAGGCCAACGAAAGTTGTACATACACTGTATGCATATGCAATAGAAAACCTAGAAAACTGCCGTTTTATGTTATATAAAGTGTCCACTTTGGAACATCATAACTTTTTATTTAGGAAAGCAATGGAATTGTTATTTTCACACTTTGTTAACCATATATAAAGACAGTTTTCTACCAACTTTGACATCTGTAGTTGCTATAATTTTTGGAATATGAACAAAATAGTAATTTTGCAAAATTTACATAATGTGGAAAAATTAGTAAAAAATTGATTTTGGCCGAGAAATTTTTATGCAAACTGCCTTTAAACCACTCAAATGTGGTATATTCTTGTAGATAATTTAATTCTCTTTAATTTGATACCACACACATGTTGATTAAAGGTAATTTTCAAAAGTTATTTGCCAAAAATATCAGTATTACTTACATATGGCGACCATTTTGAAAAAATGGCCGCCATTTTTAACCAGCAGCATAATTTTCAGGTAGTCCACCTAGAAGTTGTCAAGAATGATCCCCTGAACATTTTGACACCCAACAACCTTTTACAACAGCCCATGTCTGATTTCCCCCCAAAATGGGGGTTTGCCCCCTAGGTAGAGAAGGTTAGCACTTACACTTAAAAAGATAAAATCGTTACCCCCTGTTCTTCACGAAATACGGGCAAATATCTACGGTCTGGTGCCATATTCCATGAGGCTCCGGCCTCATGGAATATGGCACCAGACCGTAGATATTTGCACGAAATACAGGCAAATATCTACGGTCTGGTGCCATATTCCACGAGGCTCCGGCCTCATGGAATATGGCACCAGACCGTAGATATTTGCCCGTATTTCGTGAACAAGCAGGGGGTAACTAATAATATCTATTATAATTGTTGTGTGAAAATTATTTATTGTTAACGATCGCCCAGTCACTGTACAGGCATGCTAATCTGGAAACATTAAACTGTGCATTACATGTACTTGAATATGAGACCATTCTGAAACAAATAATTTTCACACAACAATAGATATATAATGAACTCTTAAATGAATCCCACAAGGATTGGAACAATCATCCCCAGCATTCCCACTGATCAGTTACTAGCCATCCCCTTTAAATTCAACATATCATCAGGTGAGAATAATGAGGGCATTAGGTGCCTTGATGAACACTATGGCTTTCATGGCATCTTAATGCCCATATCATTCTCAACCGACAACATATAGATGAAAAAGCACAGCACTGCTGTTTTCTAACTACCGGTACTGTGTGCTGCCTTGTATTTGTTTTGTGTGTGTGTGCATGTTTTTGTTAGCTTCTTCAGAAACGCTACGAAAACAAGAGGTACTTTGATAAATTGCGAGCTAAAAGCCCATTTACTTACGTGGAATTTCTTGATATGTCTCGCCGAGGACAGACACATGAAATTCACATCCTGCGTCACGGAGTTGAAAGAGAATGTCAAAGAGCTCTTCTGGGTTCTTGTCATGTTCCCTGAAATGAGAACAGGACCAGCATGTCAAACATTTTGATCAGTTTTTGTAGTGCTCTAGAGGTTGTAGTTTTAAAGCTGTGACAGTAGTAGAAGTAGCAGCAGGAGTAACAGCAGAGTCAGCACTAGTGATCATAGTAGTAACAGTACATTTATAGAGTAGCAGAAGCTCTGCATGAAGCAGGTATAGTGGTAATAATAGAAAACAGTGGCAGTAGTGGTAGGTTCAGAGAAGTTGGAAAGTACAGTCAAACCTGTCTATAGCGGCCACCCAAGGGATACGGAAAAGGTGGCCGTTATAGACAGGTGGCCGCTATAGACAGGTAATCCAACTTTGTGTGCATTGCCTACATGTACATGTATCATCGTTGTATATACATGTACATTTACAGTATGTGTTTACGTATGCATACGTGTGTATCATGCATAGAACAATGCCGGTGTTTATGAAATTGTTGCACAGTACACGTAGATGTAGCATGTGCACAGTCATGAATTAGTGCATTATTGTGACTGTATAAGTGATGAATGCAATGGTGGCGATCACTGAATGTTGCCCAGATATGACTGGCACGGCTAAAAAGCAGAAAAACACCCTGAATTATCAGCTCGGCTACGGCTCCATCGGGTTTTTGGCCGCTCTGAACAGGTTAAAATCTACCGCGGGAAACAAAATTTGTGGCCGCTGGCCGCGTTAGACAGGTGGCCGCTATACACAGGGTCTTTAACATGGCTTTTCTCTCGGGGGGATTTTTCAGTGGCCGCTATAGACAGGTGGCCGCTATAGAGAGGGGCCGCTAAGGCAGGTTTGACTGTATGCTTTTATCAGTTGTCTTTTTTGCGTAACACATACCATGCATCTTGCAACAGTTCTACATAATCATGACCATGCATCAAAAAGTTGCACCAACTTATTTTATGTGAGGAGTCCAAAAAAAAAAAAGTAAAACAGATCAACCTCATCAATCTTGGCCTTTTCACAATTTGTGAAAAGGCTATTCCTTTTCTACATTATTCTTAAGTTTGGGATCATAAAACAAATAAGAAAGTGTGTTTTTAGCAGCTTTTTTTTAGAACACTTTTCTCCATAATATAGTGTGATTACCGTAGGTATGTCTTTAGAGTCCCCTTTTCATTTCTTAAAAATTCTTTACATTCCCTTCACTTTCAATGCTAATAGTTTTTGAAAGGTTAATGATGATGCTTTGAAAGTTGGCATTAATCATGGGGGCAATTCCACGGTAACTGACGTTACACGTAAGGATTTTCATTAAATTGTTTACCTTGTAGTTTTGTGAATGAAAGCACCTTGGGCTTGCAATTAGCATTGATGAATAAGTTCATGAGAGTGAAGAAATAGATGGAAAGTTTTTCTCTCAAACTGCATTTCTTATCACATAGCAAGTGAAAATGTGTTGGTAACTGACGTTACGGAAAAAGGACATGGGAAATTATGGTGTAGATGTAAATGGAAATATCTCATGTCCCTGACTTTTAGCCTTTATGTGTTTAATATGGCAATACACCTAGGTTCTTAGAAACAGGTGTGCAAAATAATGTGCACTTTAGTTGCCTCCTTTTACCACCATGCCAATTTTAGTGAAGGCATGACGGTAACTGACGTTACGTAACTGACGTTACGCTTACATTTGCCATAGGGTTTACACATGCAAAATCATGATTGATAATAGCTATGTGATATTTCATAATTCTGACCATTCAGGATGATTTGGTTGATATGGAGTCATACCTTGGTTCATCAGTTATAAATACACAATGAAATGAAACAGTAGTCCATTTTCTTTGTGTTCTATGAAAACTTAAAGGTGAACATGTCAGTAACTGACGTTACGTAACTGACGTTACACATACTTTGCCGTGGGGTTTACAGAGAACTAATTTATTTAACAGGTTATTATACTGCTGCAATGTACCAGTGACAATCCCAGGCAACTACAACAACGAATTAAAACAAAATCTAAAGACACAAATAATATTGGGTGGGCCCTTAGGGGGCACCCCCCCCCCCCCCCCATGCCATAGCACAGTTGGGCAAAAATAATGTAAATGCACAAGAGGATATTTCTTGACATTTGTCTGAAGATTTAATTTTTAGTCAACATTTATGATTACACAGAGCCAAAAATAGATTAAGCAGTTCCAAGTATAAATACAGCTGTATATTGACATGGTGATGACTAAGGGCTTTTTTGTTCGTTTGTTTGTTTTTTAATGAACAGGAAAGTTTTTATCTACATAGAGTGCTCCACCCATAATACCTTGTAGTACTACACAAAACATGGATAATTTTGTGCTTGAAAAAAATATCAAAATATCTTCCAGGTCATGGGGAAAAAAACATGTATCAACTCATAAATATGCATATATATGTATGAAACCTATTGTGATATATTTCTCCTTCTTTTCTTTATTTTACTCCTGATGATCTTCATCATCAATTGATTTAAATGAAGTGTCGCACTTTTAATATTTCTCTGTGAAGAAGAAAAATAAATGCTCTTTTGGTCAAAAGAGCATTATTGTTTTATTCCTAGCTTGAAGTAATTTCTTTCTTTTCCTTTTCACTGATATATCATGGCTTGCAAATACATTCGAGATATCAAGAAATCGGACTTTCCAACGAAAGAATACTAAAATCAATATAAAAAGCTCTTCCTGTTTTATATAATTATCATGTGTTGTATTACAAAATGTCCCTGCATGAATAGAATAAAGTAATCAACAAATACACACTGTATGAACATTTTTTTTTTAACTCTATAGAATCCTCTCTCACTTTGAGCAACATCAGTGTTAAGTTTCAAGCAATGATGAGTACATGCCTTACATACCATAATACAAGATTAGCCATGTTAACTACACCACACATTTAAGTGCAAGAGAAGAAATATCTGTTTTTGCATTTGCCTTGAAGTAGAAACTTGACTAAGCTTCCTGAAAAAAAAAAAAGAAAAATGCCAGCAAAAGCAAACATTGGTGAAGATTGTTAAACTGTTGGTATACAGCTGTGCAGAAGTTTGTTTGTTTTTTTTTATAGAAAATGTGGTTAACATGCAATCATGTCCTGATTAGGCCTACAAACTTTGGTAGCTTTATCATCCCGTAGGTCTGGGAATGTACTAATTTGAGTGCATATACTGCATGTGGCAAACTAAACTTCCAGATGATTTAACCTTAAACTTGTGCTGAATCAAAAATCGAAAGCTCAAGCCCCCCCCCCCCCCAAAAAAAAAAAAATATATATATAATAATCATGGTAAATGAATGAATAAATGAATTTAGAAATAAAAAAAAAATATATATATATATCCATGGACAAACCATGGTAATGACATCATTTCCTATGAAAGGGATTGCTGCTCTTTGTTGTAAGTTGACTTCCCAGATGTATTGAAATGGCCAAAAGTCAAAAAAATTGCCTCAGTTAGAATTACTGTCATGGTAACTGACGTTACATACTCGTGTATGATGTTTCGGTAACTGACGTTACACATTTTGTAGTGTTCATTTTGACTCTCCAGTATGCCAAGTATCCTTATTTTTGGTATTAAAATAAAGGCATATGGGCATACATTAGAAATCCCAAGTTACATCATACAGCTCCCTTCCTTTGGTGAATAAACTTAAAAATTCCTTGTTTTTGGTAACTGACGTTACATCCATCATTATCAAAGTAATTAACAGTTTTTATCCAATTCTTTAAAGCTACCAGCTTTTTTTTCTATCGTGTGGTAAAAGACTTCTCTGGTAACTGCATACATATGAAAGATTGTTGTTTAGAGTACTAATAAAGTGGATATACAGAGAGTAAGTTATGCGACAATACACTCTTTTCACAATTGAGATATAGGCATCTTTTGGCAGCCATTTTGAAAATCAAAATGGCCGCTTTTATTGAAAAACATAATGATTCTTAAAACTTCAACTCAAGTACTGTCTGAAAATGTATGGTGTTTGAAACAAATATCATTTTGAATTTTTGGCACCTGTGTCCTAGTTACCGTGGAATTGCCCATGGACAGAATGTGCTAATAGAGCATGCTTAATTGCAGCGTAATCTGATAATCCCTTCATTGTTGTCGCTGTGGTGGCTTACATCCTGTTTTTTGTCCCACTCACTGCACAGGTAGCACAGCTTGGTAAAGATTAAGTGCTTGAAGAGACCCTATACTTCAGAGCTTCTTTTCTCAGTTCACACTTCTCCAGAGTGTGCTTTCTTTTCACTATTTAGATGTTTATTTAGAATGTCCCTTTGAATTGGGTTATACATCATTTTAAAGCTTAGTGTCTGCTCTTCAGAATCTGCCCTTCACCAAAAATTCATATCTGGTGACTTTTTGTTGGTGTGATGCAGGGTCATATATGGGCACTTGCAGTCACACTGCAAATACCTAATAGCACACTAGCCATACAAATACACACAAAAGCACTCACAAATCAGCTACAGTAAATCTTCAGGACAGAGGGAGGTAAAACAAAGAGTTCAAGTAAAAGGGGGAGATGAAGCAGAGTTACATCTACAGCTACTGCAACAACAACCTACCATCGGTGTGGCCACACAATGTGCAGAGGTCCTGTATCTGTTGAACATACAGCTCCTTCCTCATCCTGAGTGCAATAGGAGAGGCGGCTGCCACCACACTGTCCTTCCTTCGGCCCATCACTATGGCAACTGCCTCCAGCACCTCCATCTGTGTCCTCATCATTATCACCGCTGCATCGCAGCTCAATGGAGTCACCTACACTACCCACAGGTATCAGACTACTCTGCATACATGTATTATCTCGTTCATTTCGATGGACATCATGGACAAAACTCCTTTTGCTTTCTTTCTCCTGTACTTCACGTCTTTTATTGCTCACATCCATGTTCCCATCTGGAGGGACACTACCACTACAGTAATCAGTGTTTGCTGGAGGGTTATCCTCACTTTCCTCATTTGGATCAGTTTGACTGTCACGGTCGCCACAAGGACAGGCTGTTTTTGCTACTAACCAAACAGAGGTTGGGTCTGAGGTCACTTTACCTGCTTTCTTCCCTTCAGCAGCTACTTCTGATTCATCAAGTCTAGTTGCCGATGATGCGTATTCGCATTTGTCATCCTGTGGCAGCAGCAAAGTACATGTAGATGTCGGGGCCGTGGGCGCTGCTCGCTCCACGGCTTCCCTATCGGGGAAGTTGATGGGAAAGGAGACGACTTTGCACTTTGGCCGAATCTTATCTGCGAGTCCGCGAGGGCGGTCTGGCATGAGCTTCATGAAAGAGGCAATGGAGGTGAGGAAAGACTCCTGGTTGTATGAAGAGTTGAAGACGACAGTGTCTGCAACAAGACTGTAAGCAGAACAAAAGTTCCATGAATTGATATAAAACCATACATTCAACCTCACCTAAAGTTGACCTCACACAAGTTGAAGAAAAATTCTTGCCCGGATGGATACATGGCTAGCGCAGCCGTGGGGGCTCGGGCCCCCACACTTTTTGTGCGGCATACAAAGGAATACATAAGGTGTCATCACTTTGGGCCCCCACACTTTTTTTTAACCCGGAAGTACGTAAGTGGCACTAAAATAGAAATAGATAGGGATCTTGAAGTAAACCCGAAGTGGACAGGTAGAGATGAGCTGAGGCTGAGGACCTTTTTTTTTTTCTTTGCTTGTCAGCTGAAGAAACCCGGAAGTGGACAGGTAGAGATGAGCTGAGGCTGAGGACCTTTTTTTTTTTTTTTTTTTGCTTGTCAGCTGAAGAAACCCAAAAGTGGACGGGGAGAAGAGATGAGCCTTTTTCTTTTCTTTTTTTTTTTTTTTTTTGGCTTGTTAGCTCATGAAACCCGGAAGTGGGCCCCCACACTTTTGCTGGGATATACCTATGTTTTGATTTTATTGCGCAAGTCAAAATTCACAGCAGATAAAAGGTATTCTTTGGTCACTTTTTAAAAACAAATCTAACCAGAAATGTCACAGGGTAGGAGTGTACAACGTATGTCTCACCGTCCTGGAACTACAATTGACCTGAATCACTTTCCCTTTCTACTGACCAGAAAGTCATCACTGTTAATGCATCTTGTGGGAACATAAACACAAGTACTTTGAAGAAAAAGGATTCAAGATGTATTTTTATCAGCAATGTCATGTAAATTGGGAAGTGTTGTACTTGAGGAAATATGAACACCATCACATTTTTATGGAAACAAGCACAGAAAAACAAAATGAAAATCATAATACCCATACTTATACTCAATGTTTCATTTGCATATTTTTTTTTTAGAACTTAACATATCTTAGTAACTTTTCTGTATTTCCAAGATTTTTTCATATTTTCCATGGAGTGGGGAGCTCAAGTTATGGACATTTTTATGTCATTGTAACCTGCTGCATGCTGTAAGAATTAGAACCAGTACCAGGTGTAAGGAAGAAGCTCTGTGGTCTAAGCCTGTCTGGTAATCAGGAGAGCGTTAGTTTGAATTCACCCGGAGTATGTATGCCCATGATTTTATTTTTTTTTTTTTATCATGCCTACTACTAAAACACTGAATAATCTGTGCTCATTTATGTCGATGAGGGGCAATTTGTCAATAGGTTCCAATAAAGAACAACTCGACACAAAAATTCAATAACTTGAACTTTAATTCTAATTTGAACTAAAAAAATTTGAGCGAAAAAAAGCGAATTAAAGCCATTTGAATTATACACTTTGACATGCCAACTATCAAAGAATGCATTTGATGACATCATGCTAAAGAAAAAAAAATCTGCTCTATGGGAACGGTATCAGAAATATTTACAGGATAACAGTGTCACCCACTATTAGAACTCTTCCCAGCTCTTCCACTGTCAGTCATCATACTCACCAAGATATGATCTGGTTGTAGCCATACTGGAAGTCGCGATCCTGCTGCTTTCGCACCGGGTAGACCAGCTGATTTTCGTGGAAGTAGAGCACTTTCCTCAGGCAGGCAAGGTCTGGTCGCAGGGCCACGAGCTCGGCAAGATTGAGGACGGAGCTGGCAAACAAGAGCCTGTTGAGAGGAAGAACGCAGGCGTGTGTGTTCTGAGCTGCTCTAAACCTCTGCACACTTTCAGTGCCACTTGAAAACCCATGGCATTGCACACAATGTCCAAAGTCCCTGACAAAGAAAGCTTCACTGTCTTTTATTACCAAAGAGGTAAAATTACAGATTCTTTAAAAAAAAAAAAAAACAAATGAACAAACTGTGGCCCCTAATCTTTAAAAGATATGTGAGCACAAGTAATATTATACACTAACCTCATTTTTCATAGCTTACATTCTCACCAAACTTGACTGAATTTGACATATTTCTTGAATTGCAAGCATTACTTGTTTAAATCATAATTTGACAGTGACCTCTGACCTCGGCACATTTCCAAAAAGTCACATCAGCAAACAGCTACATGATGACTTATAATTTTGCTAGATTTGGTTTAGTTTCACCCAACACATTTTTTTTTTTTTATAATCTTAACTCAAAGACTCTTATAATTTCTCCTCGATCTTGACTATCAAACCACAAACTTTACCAATTTGTTTTTCTTGGACTTTTTAACTACATTGTATGTGACCTTTGACTTCACACCCTTGATTCCCAGAAATTATTCTTTGAACCAGTAATTAGAATTAAGAATGTTCCACTCACTTAAAGCTGTGGTTGGTAGGGATCTCGGAAGCGAAATACAGGGCTGATGTCCGTGCTCTCCAGTGCCACTTGGAGGCTGGGAGTGTGAACAAGGTGGTGCAGGGAACGTTCTCCTGCAGGAGATCAATGAGCTGCTTGTGAGACCCTCCATAGAAAGGTTCCAGGAGCAGGATATGGGGTGAGCTGTCACGTTCACACTGCACGCTGGATGCATGCTTTGCAGCCATCGAGGGAAGCCACCTCACCTAGCTTTAGATAGAGGAAACAGCACAAAAAAAAGATAAATCCCAAATACAATTGTACAGGTCAGTGTGTGGACATCTCCTACACAGAAACACTGTAGCGCACCGTTTCCTACAGTCACAAATTCAAATGCTCAGAAGTCCTTGTTCAATGTAAACGTGGGTTTGAAAAGATTCTAAAGGCAACAAGACAGTAGTTTTGGATCAGGAGGACCACTAGCTCCTCGGGGCCATCTCTATGGCAGTGCTTCCCACCTACACAACCAGCACTACTCAGTATTTCTACAGGACGCCCCCCCCCCCCCCCCCAGCTGAATTGGCACCAACTAACGATGTCATATAGTTACACTTTTTCCCCCTTCACTATGGTGTACAAGCGTGAAATGAAATTTCAAAAAGTAAAAAATGAAAGCTAAAAAGATGAAAAAATTAACCCACATTTAATAAAAAAAAAAAACAATTAACCAAACTTAAGACTTAGCACCATTCACATTTGGTGAAGAGGGGTAAAGCCTAAACCAATCCTCTTGTTCAGAGGACTCTTGTTAACTGTATGGTCTGTAATACGGTCAGCCCTTCACAACAGACAGATCTTCCATTCACTCTGATGTGCGGACTTACATACCTGACAATGGCAAGAAGGAAACGGGGTCAAATTCCCCTTATTCCATTAGACCTCTTTACTGAAAAGATCACAAAACTTGGCATGCATATCTATACGGGGTCAAATTCCCCTTATTCCATTAGACCTCTTTACTGAAAAGATGGTGTGCATATCTTTACTGAAAACTTGGAGTGCATATCTATACGGGGTCAAATTCCCCTTATTCCATTAGACCTCTTTACTGAAAAGATCACAAAACTTGGCGTGCATATCTTTACTGAAAACTTGGAGTGCATATCTATACGGGGTCAAATTCCCCTTATTCCATTAGACCTCTTTACTGAAAAGATCACAAAACTTGGCGTGCATATCTATACTCAAGGAACAAGTGAAGCTAACTAATTTTATGATTTATTCCTCCATCTTACATATTTTGTCGGGTCATCGACCTTCAAACATGGCAAGCTGCTCGCCTACAAGATGCAGCAGAACCCTTTGCATTCACACCACTGTACGCTGATAGTATAGTCACGAGTGCGATGGTACAAGATTTCACACAAGGTGAAAGATAGAGGCGCGGTGCTCTATTCAATGAGGTGAAGCTGAGTTGAAAAGTGCGCCTCATCTTTCACCGAGTGCGAAATCTTGTTCTACTTCATGAGTAAAGACCATAGGGTCCTACACTATTTGGTTCACACAACACCTCGGACATCAACAGATGTGGTCCAAATGGATTCTTCAATTTAGCACATAAATGGCAACCATTTTCCGTGGAAGGCAAATGAGTGGCTGCACAGTCATACAGCCGTGTGTGCATACGCAAAACCAATCGGTTGAAGTTGTTTACAAAAATGAGTTACAAAAGCATGCGCTTTTAAGCGCGGTTGTAATCGTTGAGTGCGCGCAGTAAATGTTTGTTTACTGTGACATCTGAGAGATGGAATGGAACAAGAACTTTGAGTCAATCGTAAGTTTACCAATAGGACATCAGCCATGCGCAATCCATTTTTGTTCAAACAAAATTGCACAGATGACAGCCACAGCGTGCGCATGCGATGGTACTTTAAGCGAATGTCACGTGATGGGCAATCAATCAATTGGATAGCTACATTCTTTATAGGGGTGTAAAATTTATGTGCACAACATATAGAGTAAAAGCCCCAATTTTCGGCCGGCCTCAAAAATCCGGACACTTATCACTTATCACAAGCCAGCAATTCTACTGTCACAACACACGCATATCACATCATTTCACATACTGGCACACTCGTTCACCACAGGAAAGTGCCTGAATCACTTCCAAAAATCCATCTAAAATCCCAAATTTCGCTGTCAAAAATGCAGAATCGCCGCAACTTTTCCAAAGCACACGAGAATTAGGTCCCGTGGAAAAAATTAGGGTCGCCGGAGAAGTGTTATTGAAAAATTATGCCATTCTGTTGCGAGATTTTTTGCTTATCGCAGGCTTAGAGTGTTATGGTATCCTCAAAAACTCAAAAGGAAAACAAAATCTCTGTACGTGTCAATGCAGTGAATAAATGGACAGGGGCTGAATGCAAGTGCAGAGTCACCAAAATTTGGGCACCGCCGCAACGTCCCCAATGCAACCTTGCGCCTACAAGGTATGGCGCATGCTCATTTTTCAGTGGCTTTGTATGCGTATTGACATCGCGCGCGTGTCCGAATTTTGGAGCGGCTGTCCAAATTTTGTGGAATTGACAAGGTGATAATATTTGGGGATTCTGTGAAATTTTATGATGTATTTAACAAAATCAATATTGGGAAAAAATAGTTTGATAAATTTAACATACAATATTATGGATATGATTTTGAGGAGTATTTATTTGAGTTGAACAAATATTGGAAAAAAGCTTAAGTGTCCGAAACTTGGGGGTTTTAATTCACTCTACATTGGACTTGTAATTCGCATCTCAGAATGTACCTATGGAAGATATTCGTCTGATGAGAGGCCGACCATATTATTATTACCAACCGTACCATGCGATGCAGTTACCAACAATTGACTAATTGAGAGGTCTGTTGACTGTCTACGACTTAGGGGGGGGGGGGGGACTGTTGGGAGACACCCTCTCCCTAATTAATAACTGGTTAGGCCTAGAACATTTAACTCAACTGTTTAACTGTTAGATGATATCATATCCCTCGCCTCAGCAACTGCCAACTGCTCAGCTCAGCCCTCCCATCTACCCCCCCCCCCCCCCTCCCCCGCACGTACCTTGATACTTTTGCTTCCTCAGGCTTTGTTGTTTTGCTCCCTTGCAGTTTCAGTCCCATCCGTAATCTTTCAGGTAGTTTTAGAATCATAAGTGGATGTCAATTCTTCTTGATAACTGTGCAGCCCGCGATCGATCAAACTCACCTCAGCTTACAATGTAGGTTGCTTGGCACCTTTCTATATGTGCCTGGTAATGTTTACATACACGGTCTTGAAGGAATCGTGTACAACTATTCATAGTTTTGGAGTCAACATCAAAGCGCACAGCGTCATTGCGGATAGGCTCAAAGATCGTACCCGTACGCGTACGATCATTGTACATGTAGCTAGGTAGGCTCTTTACTAGTCTAGTTAGAGCCACCGAGCCCAACCACTCGCTGCTACGGCCCAACACACGGCTACAGTACGGCCACGGACGGCACGGAAGCATCGTGCTACGTGGTGTAATGTTGTGTTCACAGAACTCTTGTAAGAGTTCTGTGGTTGTGTTCTGTACGTGTTTTGAGATTCGCGGGACAGCGTTCAATGTCGCCATCTCTTGGCGGAAAATAGAATAGTCTTGATCAATTTTATGAAAATCTTAGCTGTGTTGCACGTGTTAAAATTAGTAATATTAATCAATAATAATTATTATAATCGTGTTTGACTTTTTAATCCTTTATAAAAGGGCGACTGGTTAAAAAAGGGGGCTATACAAGGTGGTCACAAAGTTTAGACTTTTCACGTTTTTATAGTCGTTTAGACCTCCAGGAAACAGCAAGTAGTTCTTGCCAATAAACAGTCAATATGAAAATGCAAAATATGGAAGTGATGATTATCCCCACTCAAAACTGGCCATAATAATTTATTTTGTACATAAAATTTTGACACTTTCAGTTTTTTTATTCATGCAAACACAATATCTGTAAATGAATTGTACTATAATGTAAATAGCACAGTCTGCAAGAATCTTCAGTCTATTGCAGAAGGATCGAGGCAGACTTTATAATCGGAAGAAGAAGAAGAAGAAGAAGAAGAAGAAGAAGAAGAAGAATATTTACGTCCAAAGTGTCATATCCTGACTCGCAGTGGCTAATGAAAATGTTAAAATCTGAATTTATTCAACTGTAGGAATAAAATCATGCTTTACACTTTGATAACATCAGAGACTCCAACTCTCCCGTTTTCGACGGGAGATCTCCAGCCGAAAACTCATTTTTGCAAAATCTCCCCTTCTCCCGCTTATGATTTCTCCCGCCCTGGCTCTGTGCCTCCCGTTGGAAAGGATTTCTTTTTTTTTTTTATTGCTATTGTATGTTGAAAAAATAAGCCTTAGATAGCACCAGAGAGCATCTAGAACCCTGAGAATTTCGCACTTCGCACACATCAACTTGGAATCTCCCGTTTGCTAGGGGTTTCAGGCGGGAGAATCTCCAGATCAGAAGGTGCTTTGGGTTGGAGTCTCTGTAACATAAACATCGATTTTTTTTTTTTTTTTTGTACAAATTAATGGAAAATTGTGATTTGATGACACCATCACCTATCTCACTTGTTTATGTACAAGAAATGTTCTGCCGAAATTAACGAAGCTTCACAATTTCATAGTTAATCATTCATTAATTTTTATCAGAATTTGATCAATTAATTTTCATTGTTGTAGTGGCAGGATTTTACTCCTTCTTATCAGACTAACTTATAACTGGACCGAAATTCCTCTTTGAACAATATCCGGCTGAAAGAATATAACCTCTAACTGGTATAAGACATTGATATGCCCTTATATAACTTAAACTTGTGACAGCGAGCAAATTAAAGAGAACAGCTGAATCAACTTAATCTTCCATATCATGCAACATAATTAGTATTGAAAACGGGAATTATATCTGCCCGTTCACGTTTACTCGACTTGGTCACTCTCCTCTGAACCATTTCAAGCCTTTTTTGCATCACTCTCAATCACAAGAACTTAGGGCCTTTAATGACACATAATGTTACTTCATATCAAAGTCAGTTGCAGCCGCCTTTGTGAATCGTATGGAAAAGAAATCGGGGCAACAGTATGAAAGTCTATTGAATTTGGTAGGTATATTATCTGATGCGAAACTTGTTTGCAAAAAAAAAAAAAAAAAAAATATATATATATATATTGTATAAAACAACTTCACCGATTGTGGCACAATATGCTGTTGGGGATTGTCAAAGGATAACCAATGTGTATACAACCACAAAGCTATAATTTCCGATAGGGATTATAAGAGTAGCAGCTCTCGTGACGACGAAATTTAGATTTTTATAAAGACTATGCAATACATCCACGTTTTATTTTCTGAGCCGAAAAGTTAGTTGGTCACGTGATTAGATGTCATTGGCATCATTTACATCTTACACTGGTATAGCAACATGATGCAAAATAAGATGAAATAAAAGAAAAACAATCCTGACTCCTCTGCTTAGGCTATATGTGTTATGGGCGGTTATAAGTGAAGTATTATTTTCTTGAATTTCGAATTAGACCCGATACTATACTAACAAGGAAAAGTAGAAATTACGCGGTGCGTAATATATGTCCCCGCCGGAAGTAGCATTTAGTAGCAAAATGTACAATATAGTTAAAAACTCAAGGTCAAAGGTCAAAGAAGTCAAAGGTAAAAATTCTGTGTAGAAGTTTTGAAGCCCTCACCTAGTGCCATCACATAAAGCAAACGGAATCGAAATCGGGTTAGAAATGGCGAAGGAGTAGCATTTTGTAGCAAAATGTTCAATACAGGTCAAAAATCAAGGTCAAAGGTCAAAGAAGTCAAAGGTCAAAATTCTGTGTAGAAGTTTTGAAGCCCTCACCTAGTGCCATCACATAAGGCAAACGGAATCGAAATCGGGTTAGAAATGGCGGAGTATCATTTTGTAGCCAATGGACAATATAGGTAAAAAATCAAGGTCAAAGGTCAAAGAAGGCAAAGGTCAAAATTCTGTGTAGAAGTTTTGAAGCCTTCACCTAGTGCCATCACATAAAGCAAACGGAATCGAAATCGGATCAGAAATGGCGATGGAGTAGCATTTTGTAGCCAATGTACAATATAGGTCAAAAATCAAGGTCAAAGGTCAAAGAAGTCAAAGGTCAAAATTCTGTGTAGAAGTTTTGAAGCCCTCACCTAGTGCCATCACTTAAAGCAAACGGAATAGAAATCGGGTTAGAAATGGCGAAGGAGTAGCATTTTGAAGCAAAATGTACAATATAGATCAAAGGTAAAGGTCAAAGGTCACAACTGAAATTCTGTGTAGAAGTTTCAAAGCTCATATGTAGTGCTATCATATAAAGCAAACAGGATCAAAATTGGCTAATAATTAATGACAGAGAAGTAGCAAATTGAACATTTTGATCAAACACGGACGCACGCACAGACAGACGGACGGACGGACGGACACACGGACACACACACACGTACGGAGCCCGTTTCATAGTCCCCTGCTCGAACTCGTTCGGCGGGGACAATAAACGATCTTTCTTGTAGCACATTTCGAGATAAAATCCTAACAATGACGAGGTTTATATTAAAGAACATCACAGAGGACTGTATATCTCAATACCCATTTTACTGATTAGGTTTCAGAGAAATGAGAAACTATACGCTCACTAGCTTAAGTTTTTGTTTGTTTGATTTTTACACGTGCTATATCATGAAGAACCGTATATCCCAATACCTCTTTAAAGTAGGTTTTAGAAGATATCATATTGATGAAAATTTCATACTGGAAAGTATATTGGAGCACCTTCAAAAAGCTCATAACCAATGGATATGATGATGAGTTTTGCTAGTATCACAAAACGAGCTAATCTTTCTTTCTAAGTTGAAATATTTGCGACTGCTAAAACAGGGAAAATACAATAAAAAAATCACATTTTGAAGCACCTTCTAAAAAAACACGTCTGTTTTTTTTTTGTTTTTTTTTAATGCCTCCGCCACGAAGTGGTGCCGGAGGCATTATGTTTTCGGGGTTGTCCGTCCGTCCGTCCGTCCTTCCGTCCGTCCTTCCGTCCGTCAGTCCGTCCTTCCGTCCGTTCTTCCGTCCGTCCTTCCGTCCGACCGTAATGAATTTTGTGGACAGGGTAACTATCAAAACCTTTTGAGGTATCCTAATGAAACTTGGCATGTATGTGTATTAGGGGATGAAGTTGTGCCTATCAACTTTTGGGTGCACTTGCTCAAGGTCAAAGGTCAAGGTCAAATACATAAAATTTCACTATTTCCACCATATCTATGCAATGCCTGAAGATATTTTCTTGAAACTTAGTGAATACATGTATTACTCAATTAAGATTCTCTTGTTGAAGTTTGGGTCATGAGGTCAAAGGTCAAAGGTCAAGTAGAAATATTAAAACTTCACCTTTTTTCTCTGTACCTTGGAAATTGTTCAAGGTATCTTCATGGAACATAGTATATATACATATACTGACTGGCAGTGATTATCTAGAGAATTAAGGGTTCATGGGGTCAAAGGTTAGGGGTCAAAGGTCAAGGGCAACACTTCAAAATTTTACTATTTCCGTCATGTTTATGCAATGCCAGCAGGATTATTATTTTTTTTTACACTTGGTGTATGCATGTATAACCTAATAGAGATTCTCTGGAAAGTTTTTTCTTCTTTTGTTTTTGCCTCAAAGGTCAAAAGGTCAAAGATAAAGTGAAAGTGCTTAACTAAGCTTTTCCTCCATATCTCGGAAGTGGCTCAAGTTATCTTAAAATGTACCTATGCATGTTCTGCCTGACAGTGATTATTTTATGAATTTTAGGTTCAAAGGCCAGATGAAAATGATAACAATTTACTATTCAATACAGAAATTGCACTTTTTCTCCTTACCTTGAAAATTACTCAATGCATAAACGAATGAATAGGTCAAGTCAAGTTAAAGTCCTTAAATCCGAAAAACATGCTCTCCTATTCATCCAAATAAACCTACACCGTAGGTCAAGGAAGGTGAACATTCAACACATTGTGACAAACTTGTCATTTTAATATTTGGCCAATTTTGTGAAAATGTAATCGAAGACCTGAATATAAGAACGACCCGAGTCCAATTTTTGGCCAAATTCAGTTTGAAATGGGAAATTGTAGCTTATGCATGGACTCATCTTGTGTATAAATGATAAATCCTAATTACCCCCGGAAGTGCCTGAAATGAATGAGTTAAATCTTATATGAGTGTAAGAATGAATGACTTGGGTCATTTTTACATTAATATTATAGCGCCCTCTCTCATCCTTCTCTCATCTCTTTTGCAGAATCAAAGAACGACCCAAGTCCATATGATCAAAGAACGACCCAAGTCCATCACACAAAATGGCCTCTCCACAATTAATGTAAATGTTAATTGTTATAATAATATAATACTATGTTGTAATTTGTATATTCAATATTGCCTTCTCATCACAGTTAAATAGAATATTATTGGACAAATAAAAAAGATATGAAGTTTTTTAAGTTTACTCGAAATGGTCTTCCATGGCCTTGGGTCGTTCTTATATTCAGATACTCATGGTCATTGTCCACATGTACTATCTATATAGACATATTAGGAGAATCATGCATTATGGCGGAGGCATACCTTAGCGACATTTCTAGTTTGTTTGTTTGTTTTTTTTTGTATTACTGTTATAGGGTGATAATGTTATCATTGGGAAGGTTTTATTTTACTTTAAAATGCTTAAAAACGGTGCTTGGTCCATTTTGCAATGAAACTCTTCACATTGAGAAAAGAGCTTGCACATCAAAGAATGATTTCAAAGACATCTATTTTGCTTATCATGCTTTGATCTTTGAATTCGTGATCGTATAGCTGTTTGCCTTCGCATAGTAACTTCTTTTGTTTCCACAATCTACTGTCATAAAGTAAAATGCGGCTTGGTACAGCAGTGATGTGAGATTGAGTGAGTGGGCAAGATAACGCGTGATACCAAAATGGACCTATAAAGATGTTTTTAAACGCTCACAAAAAAAAGTTACATACGAGTATATTGTGTATATTGAAAGAGAACTCTTTCTAAAGTATGCAACTCCAGAATTCGCGGATAGAATGATACGTGCGTTAACATTGTTTCAGAATAAGACACCGAGGAAATAATATAGTATTATTTTTATCGATGATTTTCAGTTAGTTTATCAATGTTTATAGTCACTGCTATTGTGTGTTTTAAAGGGATGCCATACCATGAGGTGAGGATTCAGTTTTTAACTTTTTGCGAGATAACTGCAAACCACTCTATATGAAATGTGTAAAGAGCATACATAGGAATTCAAGGTTCATTTGATAAAAATCAGTTTTAGAATGGCTGAGATATCCAAAAACAAAGTAAAACGAAACGGTCATATAAAAGGATGGGTCCCATGCACCTTTTATTAGGTCACTCTGTTTTGGATTTCTTAGCCATTTCAAAACAAACTAATTTTGATTAAAAAACATTTTTGATTCCTCTCAGAATTGTCCGTTCTGAAGAAGTTTCTCATTATCTCACAACAACAAGTTGGAAGCCTAAACTGCGGCGCAATAAAGAAACTCAAGTAAGAAAAAAAAAAACTACAACAAAACTAAAGTTCTAAACGGATCGTCCGGTTTTCCTCAAACATTCACTGAACGTTTCGTCAATCTTTCTGCGTTAGCGTTGCTGAGTCCCCATATATTCTGCCCTACTTTGGCAAAAGGAAGCAAGTGACAAAAGTGACATTTCTCGTAAAAGAGCAAAATGTGTCTGTCATTTACACTGACGTCAATGGACTATCATGATGTCTTATCTAACATATCTCTTAGTAGGATGAGTGTCTCTGCATGAAATTTGGCCTGGAAGAAGAGCTCATTATGTGAATTATGAAAACATCAATAACTCAAATTCGGATGGTATGTCACTTGCTTCCTTTTGCCAAAGGAGGGCAATATTGATAACCGTAAATGTTTCGGGTAAACAATGAAGCAAAAAACAAAACAAAACGGGAAACGTCCCAGATCCTCTACCTTAATGGACAACAAAATATTTGGAAGCTCGAAAGCAGTTCGATCACTACCAATCTTGGTAATATTATTCAGGGATTCTTTACTACATTCTTTCTGCACACTGACAATGATAAGAAAGATACTGACAACTGGGTGAGGCCTATTACCTCAACCACCTCCTCTGTAGAGGTCCCACTCTTTCCTCGAGAAACGCGGGGACTCCCCACATTTCTCGACGAAAGTGGTGACAGGATTTTGCAGCGGAGCGCCATTACACAACTCGAAGCGCCACCATGCTTTAGCTAAGCAAAGCTAAGTAGGGGAGAGATGTGCTCCGAGATACTTTAGTATCATTCCCCCTCCCTCCCAGACTGAAAAGAAGGAACAGATTGTCATGATCAGGGGCGGATTCAGGTCAGGAATTCCGTAAAGGAGGGGGGGGGGGGGGAGGTGCCTGCACGAGAGGGGCGTGTCCTCCCTCCCCCTCCCACGGCAGGGATTTTTTTTTTTTTAATTCGTCGTGCGGTTTCATGCTTTTGTAGATGCTTTTGGTGTAGGGCCTACTTTTTTATGATTTGATAACTCTTTATAATTCTGGAAATATGAAAAAGAAAATAAGGGGGAGGGGGCACCCGGTATCCCCCCCCCCCCGAACCACCACTGATATTAAATTGTCAACAACAACAAAGGTCATTTGCTCTTATTGTTCGATTTTCGCGGTATAAAGCATTTGATATGAGCGTATATGCCATACCCTAAACTTTGCATGACTGCAATGGATTATAATTTATGGATATCATCATAATGGTTCTTTGAGCTTATTATGACAGTGATTTCATTTTGCTAGAAGAGATCAGAGCTGCAGCGTTCCAGTTGCGAGTATATTTAAAAAAAAAAAAATAGTAGAAGTCGAAGACCGTTTCCTACAGTGCAGAGCTCTGCTTGTTTGTTTGTCTGTTTTGGGGAGTGGTTGCCAGAGCTGGAAAAACGTACGAAATGAATCTTGATGGATGGTATTCATCCTTGGCCATCGGAAAAATTCGTCTGCAATTAAAAGTAAAAGAAGAAAATGTGTGCGAGTTTATACGCAATCATACGAAATAAACTTGTTTGTGTTCATTGAATAGGATACTTAGTATAGAAAACTTGGCTCCACCACAGCTTGTCCACGTAATACAGTATGTACACAAAATACGTGGCTCCCTGTAGTTTTCTCTTGTGTTTGTTTTGTTTTTCGTTTTCATTTTTCCTTACACTCTATCTAGAACAGCGTGCACAGTCACACGCAAAGGAGAATTCGCTCAGCGCGCACGCCCTTGTCTTTTCAACGCAGTGAATGATGTGCGAGTGCATGCTAAACGCCCGCGTTCGCACGCGTGTGTGTACGTCGTCGTAGAAAACGTACAAGCAGGAAACCACCTCTTATTTCGAGGCAAAAGGGAACTTATCTGTGTTTCCACGGATTCTTACGAGTAAGTATGTTTTAAGTTAACCAATTTATCTTTAATATAACAAGGAATAGTTTGATTACTTATCTTACTTTAACATCTTCATAACTTCGTGAAAATTGTCCCTATGCGTACCGGTGCAAATACTCAGCGACCTTTCTTCTCTGTGCGCGACATCCACGCCGGTGAAGCCCCGTGAGGTGCTGCCATCGATCGCCCTTTTAACCCGCTGTCGATTTTCGTGAGCTAATCCGAAAGTCTTCGTCCCTTTTTAGGCGGAAAATACAGTTCTGCTATACCCTCTTTCCACTTGTAGATGCTGCACTCGAAAATGTACATTCCTTGATATGACCTCATTTGCTTCTGATCGTATAAGCTAGATTACTTTGCATAAATTTAGATCCTAGGCTATATAATTTAGACCTAGATATCCCTAGTCTAGCCCCTAATGGTTGGACCTACTAGGCCTACTCATCGACCGCCTATAGAACTCTAGGCCCCTCCTAACGTTAAGTATAATGTTTATTTGCTTGATAAGAAATTTCACGTCAAAACTTGACCTACGTGATTGAGAAAATCCAGCACTATCAAATGCTGTTGTTCCTTTTTCAATTCGAAGTTTTAGTGCAAAAATATCGCTGTTGAACTTGCGTGGCCTCTTTTCAGCTCCCCGTGCCGCGGTGCCGCCCTTATTTAGATCGACCGCTGTTTTTGCATTGACAATGCACACAAACCAAGTTGTATTGAATACCGTGTTGTACGAAGCTTTTTAGAAACTTCCACAGACATGACATTACGATTGGTTAAAATATTTGTTCGAAATTTTGTCCTTGATTCAAACCATTAATGAACAGTGAATTTTCGTGCTTTTCCACACATCCTCATCAACAGTCAAAGCCAATCCATTTTTATGTGCTCTGCGCGCAGTGAAGTGCGTACTAAGCGTTCTGTGTGCCAATACTACGCGGTCGGTTTCAATAAGGGCGGTCGATATGTAGTAGGGTTACCATACTTTGCCTGGACTTACGCTCAGAATAAAGTCCGCTGCTGCTGCACTAGCTGCTTCACTAGCTGTTTCGAGAGCAGGGGGGGGGGGTGTTTCACAAAGCTTTTTAAAGTTAAGAAGGACTTAAGAACGACTGGTGATCAGTTCTTGTGCTGAATTATTATGATTCTGATAAGTATAGCACTATAATGGCCATGGATATGGATTCAATGTGATTTGACTACAATTCCTACTTGTAAGTTGTAGATGTACACTAGTGGTATACTTGGGTGACCCGTACCTCGTCATAGTTAATGTTTGTTCATATTTGAATCACATTTTGTCACTGAAATTCTATGAAATCCCACTCACATACAGGAAAAATGCTGAAGATTCCAATAGAATCACAAGTTCACTGATCAATATCGAAAATTTGCAGAGCCCTCTATCGTCATCAAATGCGAATGATGCGGAATAGTTGTGTGCTAAGGAAGGGGCCCGCAATTTGTTACCGCGCTCCCATAGACAAAGCACGTAAAAGATGTGTGCGGGTGACCATGATGCTCCCATAGACATACACGTAAAAGGTGCGTGCGGGTGAGACTGTGATGATATAACACATATTCCTATAAATGAATTCAGATTTTTGCGAAAAACTGTTCGGTTTTCACCACAATTTGCTTGGTTGTGGTAGCCCTGCCAAGTTTCAAGCGTACTGAACACAGTCCCGGGCATAAATTTTTGTTTAGTGCGCTTGTAACAATCTTAAGCGGGGTGACGGTATTCGGGCCCCTGACGAGGTGCGGGCACCTCACTATGTACATGCCACATGATTACTTATTGCTCACATTATTTTCTGCTTACAAACCATGCTCTCCTTGCCCAAATTGTGAATTTTCTATGCTCTTCTGGAAAGTGCAATTATGCAATAGAACTCGGAAGAGAAATGTTAGTTGGATGTTGGGAAGCGGAAGCGAAGGAAAGTTGTCTGTTGTTTGAATGTTTTGTTGTAACAAGAGATAGATAGAGAGAAACAACTTTTTCTTGTAGATGTACAAGGTACATGCACTACAACATATAATTTAGTTCAGAGATGGCTACTGCCATCTGCAGTTCAAGGTCTGTCAGCTTTGATTGACAATTTTGTGGCATTTTAAAACATTCTAGATTGTAGACCTATCCCATTTTTTAGTCATTTGGCTTTTGATTTTTGCAAAGTCGTTTAATGTGGAGGTCTGAAACTGTTAATCATTTTGATCTAAGACTGAAAAATACATTAATATTCATGTACAACAAATTGGTGAAGACAGTCATTTACCATCGACAGCAGCATTCAAACTTTGTTGACTTCAAGCTATACAGCGATATCCATATACAGTTGAACCTCTCGTATCCGGACAAGTCGGGACCGGGGCTCGTCCGGATAAGGGATTTGGCCGGATACGGGAGACTCAATGCTTTATACATGTACATATACATACACATGTACAGTGTACTGATGTAGCCCATTGTAGTACCACATGTAGTACATGTAATGTGTATACTGCAACCTTTTCATTGTACACTCAGTAACAGACCCCAAAATAGAGGTTCGTGTTTCAAGAATTAAATCATTTTCTTTTATAAATTCTTGGAATGATTTACCTAAATAATTATTAAGAAATGTATCAAGTATACCGGGTATGTAATTCATGTGCATTTGTGTAGGCGTTCTCAAGGAGTTGGGAATCTCCCTTTCCTCCCGTAATTATGGAAAAAGAAAAAAATCACGGCGAGATTGCGTCCGGATAATAGAGAGATCCGGATAAAGGGAGGCCGGATAATAGAGGTTCAACTGGGGATATGCATGATCATGAGCCCCCCCTCCCCCCCCCCCCCCCCAAAAAAAAAAAAAACCAACAACAACACCCAAATACATCAGCAGAAGGTTTTGAGAAACATGCTGTCCTATCAAGAGAACTCTGAACACATTGTCATTACAAATACAATGTTTGTACTCCGAATACTCGACATACATTGTACATACAGTGCACTCCCATTATAAACGAACACAGTTATAACAAAAAATCCAGTTACAATGAAGTAAAAATTCAGGCTGCAGCATTATCCACTCTATGTATTTTTATTGTTTATTTGTTTGATTATAACAAAATGTCGATATAACGAAAGAAAACTGCCGGTCTTGTGGACTTCATTATAATGGGAGTCCACTGTTTAATTTTCATTGCATAACCATACATGTGCCCCGCATTATGTATGTACTTCAAAACACACACAGCACTGCACATGACTGGGTACTTGTGTGTGTTTATGGGTGTACATGTAGTTAAATCAGTACTCTCAGCAAGTGGAGTGCACTATTGGATACATTT
Source organism: Diadema setosum (assembly GCA_033980235.1). Classification (NCBI taxonomy): domain Eukaryota; kingdom Metazoa; phylum Echinodermata; class Echinoidea; order Diadematoida; family Diadematidae; genus Diadema; species Diadema setosum. The sequence goes on along the minus strand of CM067075.1, from coordinate 11,922,388 downwards.
TGTATCATCTGTAAGATTTGCTCTGCTCAAACTAACCCCGGGACGCTCCGTTTACACAGTTATACACTGTGGGAGCGTCCTGAGTCAATAGAGTGCTATATCGGTAAGCTTGAAAAACATACACAGTCTGTCACAGATTTTCGCGCCTCCGTAAGTTTCGAATTTCACTGGAAAAAAAAAACTTACTTTTATAATATAGATAAGATTCTTATCTAATTCCTACCATACGTTCACCTTGTTCTTGTTCACACTGGTCCAATGATCTTGAAAAAACGTTTTTTTTTTAAAGGTCCATCTCCTTGCTCCCCATCCCATTCACCATTTTCGGAATCAGTATGCAGTACACTGTGCACGTAAATATTCATGTGCTGGGCGGAGTCACAATGCTTTTAGCCTTCTGACAAGGCCTGCGCGCGCGTACCCACCCAGAAAGCAACGCAATATACAGCGAGAGGGTTTGCCACAACAGTATGATACGGCCTTGCCATAAAGCTACAGCTGTACAGATGAATTGACGGCCAGCGCATGCGCACAAGTTTCAAATCCATTGCCTGTATAAGATGTCGTTCTCCCAAGTTCCTTCCGACCGAGTCGTATTTAACTCATCAATTCGAGCAGAAATGGAATATTTGCAGGACCAAAAGTCGAACGCAGTCAGTCTTCAACATTATAACTTCACCTGTAAGTCTTCATATTACAGAATTTTTGCGATTTAATATTGATATTTAGGCGCTATACTTCGCCTGTCATGATCATATCTGCTACAATGCGCAGCCCCCACACTGCGTGTTGGGGCTGGTCGCAGTTATGCTCAAACATACCTGGTTATATGGGGAGATCTACATGTAGCCTAGAACCTTGCAATTACACAAACCATCTAGGCACACTCCAACTTCACTTTTTTTTTTTGGGGGGGGGGGGGATGGAGGGGGTCTTTTCTTCTTCTTTTTAGGTGATCCGAGTATCCTCTCGGATCACCTTCTGTATCTGTACGGATTCTTTGTTCTTCTTCTTCTTCTTCTTCTTTCTTTATTTCTGGACAAAAGTTGTGTATCTACTTACTCAGAAAGTACTCACAGTGTCAACTTCAAACTCATACCATATATGTATCATGTCCCAAAGACGACAAATTTTCTGTATCATTGTGATCGGTCGACCGTGACGTCACTATGACGTCATTATATGAAAACACATTCTCAATCATATCTCATTAATGGAATAGAGTTTCTCAATGAAATTTACGTCACATATATTTCAAGTTATGCACATTCTATTCATATTCTCAAAATTCATATTTTCTCTTAAAACGTGCGCGTACGCGCGCGTTGAAATATTTGTATGCTCAAATCGAGCTCAAAATTTTTTTGGACACGTTTCAGACCATTTGGAGCATTTTTTGAAAAATTGAAAAAATTGGACGGACGCGTACGCGTGCGCACATATACGCACGCACAGCTCATATGCAATAGAAATTTCCCGTTTTTTCACACTTATTGGATGCCTGAAATGTCAAGAAATATTTCTACCAAGTTTCAAGTCAATCCGACTCAATATGACGTCATACGGACCCGTCAATGTTGAAATTCCGCGCGCGCGTCAATGGCGATATACAGTCCAACAATGCCAAAAAACCGCAAATTTTAAATCCAATTTTACTCGTTAGGATGGACGATAACCCCCCATTTTCTTTACATATTTTGAAAGCTGATGAGTTGTACATGTCAATTCATGGGTTGGCGATGGTGGAAAAATGATTAAAAGATATCAAATTTCTTAATACAATTAAAAAAGTAAATTTTCAAAATGACGTCATCAAATTTCAAGTTCACTCGAGCGTATCTCACTTATCCTTTGCCAATTTTCACCCAGATTTCATTATGTTGTAGCTTATTAAATACTCTTTCATTAATGTAATAACAACATTTTGATTGGATGACGGTATCACCTCGTAAAAATGGATTGAAAGTAATCTTGTCAAATTTGACCAGTTTACGTGTTATCTCTATGGGAGTGCAGTTTTTCTGGAAATGAAAATTGACATGACTGTCTTTTTCGAGCACTAGCTTACTTATGCTTCGGTGAATTTCTCCCAGATTTTGATATGTTGTAGCTGAGACTTTGCGCTATCGTAAGTGTGCCCTTCGTTTTTTCATACGGTGTCGGGATCATGTCCAAAAACTTGGTTGAAATTAAAGCTTATCTTCGATGTATTGAGATATTCCTTTCTTTTTGCAACTTTCTTTACAATAACTCAAGAAAAACAAGCTCTATCAGCCCAATATTTTGCACATGTTTAGTTCATGTCACATACATTGTTTCATAAAATAACAACTACTTGATCAGACGTCATCTTGGGTATGTAAATTAGGGTCAAAGGTCATAAATGTATCATCTTGTATCTTGGTGAATACATGTCCTATCTTTTCCATATTTTGCACACGTAACGACCATATTTTGCACACGTAACGACCAAGGATCATTTCACAAATAACCACTTTTTGCTCAGATGCCATCTTGGCTGTGCAAAGTGGGGTCAAAGGTCATATGTACTTCTTTCTTTATCTTCGTTATGACGTGTTATCTCTATGGGAGGGAATTTTTGTAGATGTGAAAATTGACATGATTGTCTTTATCGAGCACTAGCTCACTTATGCTTCAGTGAATTTCTCCCAGATTTCAATATGTTGTAGCTGAGACTTTGGGCTATCGAAAATATGTCCTTCATTTTTTATACGATGTCGGGATCACGTCCAAAAACTTGGTTGAAATTAAAGCTGATCTTCGATGTATTGAGATATTTCTTTCTTTCTGCAACTTTCTTTACAATAACTCAAGAAAAACAGGCCTTACCACCCCCATATTTTGCACATGTTTAGTTCATGTCACGTACATTATTTCATACAATAACAACTACTTGATCAGACGTCATCTTGGGTATGTAAATTAGGGTCAAAGGTCATAAATGTATCATCCTGTATCTTGGTGAATACATGTCCTATCTTTCCCATATTTTGCACACGTAAAGACCATGTTACAAGGATCATTTCACAAAATAACTACTTTTTGCTCAGATGCCATCTTGTCTGTGCAAAGTGGGGTCAAAGGTCAAATATACTTCATTCTGTATCTTCGTTAGTGTATACGGAATTGTGTACCATAGATGGCAGGTCTGACTCCCTTTTCTAAATGAGAATCCAAACATCACACGGCCAATGTCCACTAAACACAGATGAAACCGGTATGGTCATGCCTATTGGGATCAGGAGACTCAAATCGTTGATTTACGAACAGATCGGATCACCTAATTTGTCAGTCTTGACAAATTCCGAGTCTAGTTTGTTTTGTTTTTGTCATTGGCATTCTACCCTGAACACAGTGGATTAACTTTGCATGCTGTTGTCATTTTCCTCTATATTTGTTGCTGTATCACCCAAAAAAACTGGAAAACATCCTGAAAAACTTGAACACCATCCCAAATCTGTTAAATGGGCCAGAGGAGGAAGTTATATCTCAATGAATACACTGTTTGGTGCAAGCAGCAAAACATTAGACAACATCAACAAGCTGGACAGTGAAGTAGAATTTACAACAAAAATCATTTGACCTCTTGAAAGTTCTACATTATTTACAGATGAATCTTATAGGCGGGGGCGGAGTGACGTCACTTCCGCATAGCGACGAACTCGCTGCCCTTAGTGCGATGAAAACAATAGCCATCAAACGAGCGTGCAACAGAGCATGCAATGCCGTCATACAATACGCGAATTGCAATATATGGGACCGTTCATTAGCACACATAAACGGGAGTTTACATGGCTCTGCAGTGGAGCTGTCAGTTCACGCTGTGTTACTACTGTCGCGTGTAATGCTGTTCATTTCACTTTTATTTACCGCTGAATCTAGTTCATTGTTTCAGTTAAAATATGCTTTCATAGATTATAAGATGTCTTTCGATTACTGTGATAAACTTTCACGGGAAGCAAAGGAGAGATACGAGACTAAACTGTCCTCCATCGGCCTTGCAGTTTGTCCCTACCGTGTACCTAACTATACACAGCCCAGTCGCCGCTGTACATACGTATTCGCGTAGCGTATTAACAGCGTCTGGTTGGGCTACCGTGTACCCGCAGACTCGTGGATCAGTGACCCTACGTCGTGGCCAGACATTCAGTTCGCCGATGTGTACATGTACCTAACGAGTACACCTGGGCCCTGTTGCATAAAACCCTTACCGCTGGACTTACCGCTCCTTTCTAGCGGTAAGTCTTCAAATCAGCGGTAAATCTTATAATCCTTGATGCTGATTGGCTGTGATGCCTAATTTTGACGGTAGTTACCATTGAAATTCAATGGTAAGTTTTATGCAACGGGCCCCTGGTTAGTAGCCGGTTATCATTTACTTCCAGTAATTTGAATTCAGAGCATATCGTCCTTGACTTCACTGGACTCCAGTGGGATCCGTCTTCATTCTCCCGGCTGATAGCAGCTAACCACCGGTTCCTTCTTTCTGGACTGCGATCACGTTTTGGAAGTTCAAAGAAAGATTGTTTTTTGTCCAACATTAGACTATGATTATGGCAGCCAAACACAACACAACTTCGAGGCATTGTGAGGATGTGAAACAAACGATGAAATGATGTACGAATCTGCAGTAAAAATGTCAGAAAGCTGTGCAAAAATAACCAATTTTTTATAGCACACTAGCGTATAGCGTTCATTCAGTGCAGTGCATTATGCATGTACCGTGCGTGTATTATGCATGCGATGCATTGCTGAGCGCTGCACTAAGGTACGGTCGCTACGCATTTGTTTTCATCGGCCGGGTCGGTTACTAGGGCTCCATGTTGAAAACGCCCGGATGTCCGCCCCCGCCTATTGCTTTGTGTAATTCATGTACGTAGTCATCCAGGTCATGTGACTTGTAATAGTGATACGTGATACATAATACATCCCATATGTATAATTTATTTAATGGAACCCAATTTTCCACAACCCATGCATACATTGTACATGTACATGGTTATAGAGACACAATGCATGTTGTGTCCAGTGAACTGCTCTGGGTATGTAAAGGATTTTTTTATTCAAAATAGGTCCAATGTCCATACCAGTTTTGATTAGTACATGCTGTAGTAGTAGTATGCATTGCACAGCACACAAAGTGGCTTATGGTACGGCAAGGCTTACACTTACAGTGTTTGCCAAAACATCAACAAGCGATATGTGTGTCTGGCTGTGTGTGTGTGTGTGTGTGTGTGTGTGTGTGTGTGTGTGTGCGTGTGTGTTGTGTGTGGAGCCTATTTGTATGTCCTCAAGTCACCCTAAGTGTAAAATCCATGTAAAACATATCTTGCATTAACTACACTTAATGAAGAGTGATCCACACAGCTGGAAACGTGGAAAGGATGACACATGATACACGTAGGTTGTGTGATTCCTCATCTATTTTTGGACATCTTGTGAACGGGTTGCTTTCGGCTCAAACTGTCCGACAAATTTTGGACGCCGCACTCAGTACACCCTATGAAGGACCTCATGCTGACTGCATGCTTTTCTGTGTCAAAGAAAATGTTGCACTCCCCTTCTATGAGTAAGAAGTGCCCTTCTTTGGTCAGCATAGTAGACAGATATTCTTTCCGTAAATTAAAACTAGACAGATTATATATTTTGTTTTCTATTTTGGATCAAAAGTTTAAACAAAAATGGAACTAGGGAGGCGAGAAGTTGTGGTCAATGTGATACTGTTGAGGAATCTCACAGGTACACTGTAGGTATCATGTACTTTTACTTTTAGGTAGAAGCAGTGCGCGATGGTGTCATTATTGGTGGGGCAATGGGGCATTAGGGTCTTCAACAAAACATCTGATAAAATATACCTTTTTATGGTAGTAGTGTTACGACCACAATCACTCTGAGAATGATCGCACAAAAGAAACCATCAACTAATGTTCAGGCGGTTTATTAACAGTGATATTGTGGGTACAGACTCGTAATCGGTTTTCACATCAGTACAATAACGATCAATACAAACAATTACAAATCGGTAATAGAATCACTTACGTGCATTACAGTCCAAAATTTGAAAGCAAGTAACCCTTTGACAGTGTCCAGATACGATGTTCGATGCACAGATGAATGATCCGCGATGCACCGATGAATGATACCTCAGACGTAAATCCAGAGGCGCAGGTTGTGATAATCCTCGTTATTAATCCGCGGTAAAATCCAAGTTATGTGTCCACAGCAAAACGTGTAGAATCCAGACGTTATGACGATCACGTTCAGTTGATGTGTTGAATGACGATTCACTTTATATTGTCCAGCAAGGAATCCAGCCCGTCACAGCTTTGCCGTAATAATGTCCGTTGACACTAAAATATGGAGTCTATCTCCAACGTAGGCAAATTAATTCTCTGCAGGCAAAATGTCTTCCAGGCCTTATCTCCACAAACACAGGTTGTATAGCAGGTCAGCAGGTAACACAGGACTGACTATAACAAGTCGCTTCAGAGCCAGAAGTGACGTAACTCTCAGAGCAGAGGTGTTGGGTACTCTGCCTATCTCAGAATTTCTCCTGCTTATATACTATCCATTCACCCCTTTCTAGTACATTCTGTAATTTTCTCCAACCTGGGGCTACATACCTGAACATACTAGCAAGTCCAAATTCCAGGAATCCTGGATGACTCACTTCCTAATATGTGCATAACATCATTGCCAAAATTAACTACCAATCACATTGGGCTACAAGGGCAGTGCCTCACTCAGCCAGCACTTCCTAGAATTTTCTGGAATGGGTTAAATCATTCTAGATTGAGTTAGCTATAATGTATTTCCTGTCACATGCATGTACTGTAGTTACATTGTATACCATGTAGAAAATTCTCCACTGATCTGGTCAGCCTGTATGTACTTTTGTACTATATCTAATATCATATAGAATGTTCTCCATTAATCTGGTCTACCTGTGTACATACACATTAAGCAACCATGCATACAGCCTTGATACATGTACATAACTACTTGTGTGTACATTTGTGACAGTAGCAACCACAGTCATTCCTGATAACATATTGTTCTCTCCACTACATGAGTAAGATAGCGCTGTGTCACTGACACAAAAACTATGCATACTATTTACAGGGGTCGCACTTAACTTTTTTTTTAACTAGCCAGGCGGACTACTTAGAATCAATTTTGACACTGAAGCAATACTTTGGCTAGCCAGACGGACTAGTAACTTCAGAATTTTTCGATTTATAGCTAGTCCCACGTGATTTTGGGTGGCCAATGGCCAGCGGACCATCGCCAATTTCGAACCCTGATACACATTTTCAATATTGACTGCAATGAGGGTAAAATGCAATCGCCCATGAAAAATGGTGATATTACCTTTGTTTTCTACTGACAGTAATGGGCTCTGCAAAGTGAAACCCAAATCCTGAATGTACCCATCGTGTGCCAACAAATTTGTATACTAAGATTGTCGGATGGGATCTATAGGCACTAGATCTAATTCTCATGTCTCGTTTAGAACTACAATGTATCAGCCACACATGTTTGATAAATTGCAAACCTCTTCCAGGAAAACGTACGTGGAGAGCTGATTTGATTATGTCCTGCTTATCTACACAGGGCAAGAGCAGAACACAGAAATGGAGCAGCAGGGGCAGAGACGTCCCTGCAGAGATATTTAGGATACCGTAGTCTTCCTTTTGGGGCAAATATTTCATACAAGAACATGTGTAAATACTGGTGCATGTAGAACAGAAAAAGAAATGAAATACCGAATATGACAAGATGTTTTCATAAAAGATGAAAGGGAAAAGTACTTTGAATTATACCGAGTAGGTATGCTTGTGAATTTGTGAAATTTATGGGCATGTGTGCTCTTTTAGTTGTCATGGGGGGGGGGGGGGGGAAACCATCGCTCCCCCCCCCCCCCCCCATATACATGTACTTGTATTTAGAATGTCCATCTTACTGCCTTGTGTGTGCTTGTGTGGGACAGGGCTGTAAGTGCATCTTCATTATCTGGATGCGAAACTACAATCGCTTCAAGTCTAGAGATATCCTTCCTTGCTATCTAGAAATTATTTGCATTGGAGTAGGGGTATTTGAGTACCACAGTATAGAATTCTGAGATCTGTACTACACTGTATGCACACTGAGTGGATTATGAAGGCCTCTCTGAACGTTATTATTATTTTTTTCTTTTGGTTGTTGTCGTCTCAAGCACACATTGGCTTTCAGTTTCATGAACTCCCCCCCCCCCCAACACACACACACACCATTGCCTTTACCCATAGATTGTTTTAAGATCATATGGGTGCTTGCATTTACTAAGCTGTTGAAGGAGAAAATTTGCCCTCTTCTGCCAAAAATCAATGGCAAAAATTAGAGAAAGATGAGAGGTTACACTGGATAGTACCTTGAACATTTTACAATTTAATAATACTGTACCTCTCATTGCTGAAGAGTATGTAGAGAGCTTTTGCAGTGGCAATAACCCTATCAATATGGGAATGGAAATATTTTTTAAAAACCAGAATGAAAGGATTGAAAGCGATATTATGCCATGCCAATATGACTTGGTATGAGGAAGGCACTACATTGTACAGGTGTAAGGTATTCATTGTGGTGGTTACATCAGGCAGCATCGCGATAAACCACAAACTAGCAGGTGATTTTCGAGACAGTGTGTTGCACACCCTGAGAGAACAGGCTTCACTCATCATGGCAGTCATTTACTAGCAATCTTCGTGAGTGTGGGACTGCTCTGTTATCGTACTCGTGATTGCACTGGTGTTCGAACTCTTGAGCAGTTCTTCATGGTCATGGGGGACATTGTTGAAACTAGCCACGACAGGCTGGATAAGAGCTGTAGAAGTGTACGTTTACCATGGAATAAAGTGAATTCAGCAAAAAGGATTTGTGATGCGATTGAGATTTGCTAAAGATTGGTCAAGGTCTCGAACAGTTTGATAGTAGAATACTTTAACATCTCAGAGTAGTACATGTTTAGTGTTTTATTGTATGAATGCTTATTTTGTTTCTACAATGTACTGCTCATTAGGCAAAGAGAACAGGGGAATAGTATAAAAAAAAATATAAGGTTGCTCTAGGTTACATTAAAACAACCACAATAAGCAAATCAAGGGATTTTTTGTTGGCACTTTCTCACAAATTCTCCTGTTAGTTTTATAGTCCTAATATACAGTGTAGTTCCTAAACAAGACAATCACACCATGGAGCTATAAAGCTCAAACAAATCATGGCTGTTGTGAGCAACTACAACTCTTTCTCCTGTAATGTCATGATACCATGGTTTGTATACCACTGGGCACATTATAGGGTATTTTACTGCAACAACAGTCTCTAGCATCAGACAACTTACCAGTAATCTGATTTTTTTTTTTCTTTCTCGTGTAAATTCAATGCTCATTCATACACATGTCTGTGATATTACCTCATCTACTCTGATGTTTCATTGCTCTGTCATGAAACTACTGCAAAACATGAAAATCCCACTACTTTCTGATTTCATTTTAGAATTTAAAGAAACCTGTACCATTTCGTTTCTGTGATAGTTCAGTTTATCCACATCAACTTCAGCATGGAGTGACATGGCACTATGTAGCATGTAAACATGGAACGCAGATGGGTTATCTGAACAATAGAAGCAGTCATGCGTAATGTTCATATTGATACATGTACAATCTGTCAAGATCAATGGGCACAGATATGACCATGACCGAATGCAGTTTCTGAGTAAAACGTGGCACCTCTATGAATGGTGCTCTCTGCTATGAGTGAGTACACAAGTCCTTCATGGTACCGTGTTCAAGGTGAGAGCACCGGAATGTGGCCTGTTACGAGTTTAAACAAATGCCCAAATGAATCTTTGGCAGGGTCAAGCAGTTTTAAATGAGTTTCGGGTGAATGGTTGAAACCTATTTTGCCAACCCATCACCATGTGTTCATCATACCTTAGATAATAGAAACAACATTGAATTGATGCCTTCAGTTACACCCATTTTGCTCTTCTTTGCAGATTCACTTATGACGGGGACACGCTTCTACCAATGACGCGGTGAACAGAGACGAGAAAGGGAGCGATTGCCGAGAGAAGGAATCCTTTTCGAGGAAGTACAGAAGGAAGCGGTGCAACCGAGGACTGAAAGAACTAGATATTAAACCAAACATGTTGCCAAAGAGAAGACAGTGTAAAATAATCATAGCCACCTCGCTCTTTTGGATATTTGTGGACTTCGTGTTATTGCTCTACTACACGGCGCCATGTATAGGACCCACATGCCAAAAGACGGAGGAGAACGGGGGAGCAGGAGCCATAAAGAGGATGATCGACCGAGCAAACGAGTGGATTAATAAACTACCCGAGGAGAGGAAGCAAATTGGTAAGGAAGAAGATGCTGTGTGGAAAAATACCGCTTTTAGCACCAAAGTAGAAGTCAGTTTGTCTTGTGCAGACCGTAGATCATGTCATCAGGATGATCTACATCAACTGTATTTTTGTCGTTTTTGTTTTTTTCTTCAGAAGGCTATTAATTTGCACTGCACTATATATTGGTTGTACCTTGAACTGCTTAATTTCCAAGGAGTATGATGCTCTTCTGATATTATTAAATGCTGCTTTAATGGGTATCGCATTAGAATTGATGATGATATCATTCATTCCACTCCTGTTTTTCTAAATCTCTCAAATGATTGCTACTACCAATACCATTCCAACAGCAAAAGTGCAGCAGTTGTGTGCCTACTACACAGTATTGCTGACCAGTACTACTGCTAAATTTTGTATTAAAATTGATGAGAAAGTGTAATTTCTGCGTTTTAGTAGGGACATTGGCTGGAGAGGAACAACTCGAAATACTGTATCATGGCATTTCCAAGGCACATTGATCTTTACTGCCTTGTGTGCAAAATGCAGGGTTTCCAAGTGCTGTCTTGTTTAATCAGTTGCACACGCCACAATTGGCCATTACATTTTGTAGTAGCTGATCGTGGAATTTTTCATGATGATATGTCTATCACAATGTTCACAGTAAAACTGACATTGAAACTCCTCTATGTACGATAAATGCATTCAGGTACAAAAGGTCTATAAATCTTTTTTAGTAATACCCCAAGTACCCTGTTTGGAAATTACAATGTATGCTGTAATTTGTTTGCCCATGTCTTGAACTTGTGCCATAAAAGCAAATGAATCTTCTTGAGGTTCTGGAGGTTGTAAAATCCAAATTATGGACTGTGCATTTAATCAACATGTTAGGCCCAAATTCACAAAGGTGTTTTAAACTTAGACCATGATACAAAATTTGTACCATCCTGTTCTAAAATTTTTAAGGTGATACCTTTGACATGCACGTATCACTGCACATTTGCTACTGGACGCCTGTTGGCGTTTGGAATCTGTCAATCGTATACATGTATTTACGCCTGCAGAAGAAATTTGCATACACCATGGCTTAAACCATAGTTTCAATTGTACCACCTTTGTGAATTCGGGCCTTATAGTGCAGTCGGAAAGGGGGGTTCCCATGCACCCCAAACATATATTTTTTTAATCTACTTCATCTAGACCAATTTTGTGCGTAGATTTCAAAAATGCAATGTTAACAGGTCAAAGCGTGTCCCATAGTGGTCAAAAATCCGTTTCCATGGTAACGCATGGTGAAAATGTCAGTATCTCATAAAAATACATGTAATCTTTGATAAAATTGTTCAATTATCATGGCTTTGGTATCAAATTAAAGAAAATTAAATTATCTATATGATGATACCAATTATGTAGGGGGTTATACCAATCTTCATATTAATTTTGAGGCCAGAATACAATTTTTCCACATTTTTTAGCAAAAATGCATTTTTACCATAATACTAATCTATCTCTAAATCATACCAAAACATATTCAATTTGTTTGAGTATTCTTCAAAATTATACCAAATATGTATGTAATAAAATGTGAAAAATTCGTAGATATTGCTCAAATAACAAGAAAGTTACGGCCATCCAAAGTTGACATTGACACCTGTCTAGAATTGGTCAAGAATTTCCAGATGGATGATGATGCGCGCCCTCTATTCTGGAGAAATAAGCAAGCTTGCTTGTGATCTAGGACAAAAGTTTCGGTGAGAAGCTTTATTGTTTGGATCAGACCGGGATCAGTCAAAGAAATCTGCCATATATTAAACCTCTGACCCTTGTATCTGATTGCATTTTGTGTCATATTTTTGCTTTTAAAACCATTCTGCAACATATATTTATTTTTGCCTGAAAGCAAAGTACCAAAAAAACTTCATCTATTGAAGCTTTTCCACTACAAGTTTATGTTCAGTGAACTTCAGTCTCACATGTTTAAAATGTGTTACGATTTAGGTATGACATGAAATCAGAACTTGTTGATGTGCTGTGTTGAATTGAGTTGAATTTACTAATATTTAAAGAGAACATCTATAATAGATTGTTATTTGAATAGTTACTTTGCTGAGTGTGAAAGTAACGGATTACAAGATTAGTTTGATGGAATGATACTGTCTGTAACATAATACTAGTTTTGGTGTAGACCTTAGTTCTGTAGACTACTAGACTCCACATAATTTTGTATACATTACAATAGATCTGTAATGTTAGAGTCTAGTTGTATGTAATTAATTGATGGTGAAAACTAAAAGTAAACAGAAGCACCCAAATTTTATCTAAATTTGCAATATTTCATGAGGTATATTTTCATGCCTCTGCACTGAAGGTGGCGGATCGGGGGGGGGGGGGGGGGGGGGATTGGGGCACATCCAACAGGATTTGCATTTACTGTACATCCTCTTACTTAATAGATATTTTGAAGCAATGCTTCTCCTATCATTTCCACGACATTTACTGATATAAAAGTGTGTAGCTGTATTGCTGGAACTACTTCTAAAACCATGCACGAAAGAACGTCGGTATTTGCGTTCATAGTATCCGTGTGATGTAATTACGGGGCTTGAGCGGCGATGTTTATTTTGGACACTTCCCAGGGGATTGCTTTTGAATGTTGACCCTTTTAACAATATAGTTAAAGTAGAGCATTTTTACTTTTTATAATTATATTGCATTTCATACAAACAAAAGGGCAATCACTGTACAACCGTAACGACAATGTGAAGGCATGGTAAATTGAAACATATATTTAGTTGTGCTATATGCTGGTGCATGTTTCCTATATTGCCCTTGGGTTGGATGGTTTTGAACAAATCCCACTCGGTTGCCTTTGAATGTGCACCCCTTTGACTATGGTGATTGTAAAGCAGTGTCTCTATACCATTTAAAAATTATGAAAAGTAAAGTGTCTTTATTTACCACTCGGCAATGACTTTACATGCATGTACAAGTGAGTTTACTGTGGCATATAATGTATGTTTCGTTAATCTGTTTTGGGACCACGACGGTCAGGGCAGGGGTGATCTGGGCACTTCACAAGGGCTTGACAAAATAGATATTGTAAAGCAACGTCTCCTATATCACCTTAATTGCATTTTACGAAAGCGTATGTGCTACACATGCGGAAGAGCTTTCCAGAGACATGTAACCATGGAACATTTTTCGCGGTTGTACAGTGTATACTGCATGTTTTTCATTGCATTTAGGATTACTTTGAGCACCTCCCACAAGGTGGTCTCTGCAAGTGAACCCTTTGGACTGCATAGATATTATGGATCAATGTTGTTATTTTATCTCTACCCCGGCAGTTTTTTTATAGAAAAAAGTGTCTTGATATGACAGGAATCCAATTCAATAGAATTCAGTTCAATTTCTATTTCATTTTTCGACAAGAACAGATAGATATCACTTTCTTTGTAACAGAAAGTGAGGTGCGTAAAGTTATGTCGAATGAGAAGAATGTACAATGATTATAGCACCATACGATTATTATATATATATAATCACAAAACTCAAGTGATAGTCCTAAAACTCAAGGAATGACCTTTTTTTGAGACATGCACTTTTGGAACGACTGTATATACTATAATTGCGTTGATATTTGCGTTACAAAGATCATGTATAGAGGCAATTAATTTGTGCACTTCCCATACAGTAGGCTCCCTTCGAATGATAACCACTTTAACTACGTATGTCAGTGTAAAAGTAAAAATTACAGAGCAAGACATTGTCTGTTGACTCCATTGAATTTCATTAAATAAATGTTTCTGGGCTAGAGGACCAGAAGGACTGTTTAAAGGCATGTATCCATAGAACATATTCATGTATTTGCACTGGTACATGATTATTGCATGTCTTAGACTGTCTGTGGGTGGGGTAATTTTGGGCACTGGCCTCCACGTGGTTGTCTTCGTATGTGAACCATTTTCACCTTATACCAAGATATTGTAGAACAACAATTCTTCGAGAACTTCCACTGAATTTTAATGGAAATGAAATGAATAGGACGTCATGCACAGAGGTTTTTTTTTGTTTTGTTTTTGTTTTGTTTTTGTTTTTTGTTTTTTTTTGCTTCATACAGCTGTATTCACGTGTGTATAATATGTTTTGTACCGGGCCGTGAGGGTATAGGGATAAATTCGGGTACCTCCCTGCATGCGAGCCACTTTGACTGTGCACCACTTTTTAAAGATGTACACATTGTAGAAAAATGTCTCCGCTGTCAATGCCAATTGTATTTCATGGAAATAACAAAGTCTTTGCTAGACGGCGAAACGACTTAAGAATAAAATCTTGTACGCTTAGAACAACGGAAATCGTGTTGGTTGATGCATGTTTTGTAAATTAATGGTCGTGGGATAATATGCTCGACTGGGGTAACTTTGGGCACTACCCACAGGGTTTCCTTTGACTGTGCCATCTTCAATATCTCAAAACCCTCAGGGATGCAAGAGCTTAATGATCAAGATTCGAACAAACCACCCTCCAAATAGAGTTCATTCATTACAAAATTACCATAGACAAATTATAGATGTTGACACTTGTTTAATTTCGTACTTTGATTCTACGTAATATTAATGGATAAGCTATCATTATCTGTCTGATAACAAACTCTAATCTTATAATGATAATTCATGCTAGTTTACCAATGCTGTAAAGTTTGTTTTTGGTGAAGAGAAACTGAAATATCATATTTGAACACTCTTGATATGCTCATAGCGGGCACTTTGATGCATCAGAATATTCCGTTGGCTCGGATCCTTTTGCATATTATGCAAATGAGGCCCAGACTATGTACATGGTGAAATGTTTGCATCGCACTAGTGACGTTGCAAACAGAAGTTTCAACACTTTCGGTGTTCCAATCTAAAAACTAGAAACCTAGTTTTCATGGAAACACTGTATTATTATCATAATGGGAGCTAATTTGCATATTGTGGAAATTTAGCCACTTTGCCCCACTGGATTTCTTGGGACTTTTAGTATGGTGTTTAGGAGCCCATAACAAGTATAGCACTGCAGTGGAATTCCTACTGTTGCAATCAGTGTTGGGTGAAACACTATTTTGACTGGACTAATGTGATCTATGACAAAATGTGTATCCGGTGTCTGTTAACAGTGCGTCATTTCTTTCAGAAGTACAGTATTAGTTGTAGTAGTCCATCGAGTATAATGAGCTTGCTCTGGTATCGTACGGAAGTTCATGCAGGACCCGTTTCACCAACATTGATTTCAGTGAGATCAGTGCCACTAGTGTTTTCAGTTTCACTTAATTAGCAAGTCCTCGTGACTGAAGCATACCAATCAAAAAAGTGAGATAGCGAGACTGAAACCAGTGAAGTGAAACTGAAACCAATGAAAAGTTTGTTGAAACACCCTATTGTACAGGACTGCAAGAAAGGAAAAGGCATGAACTGACCATTTTTATTGGGATTGGGGGCGGAGGTAGAGGGTCTCTTTTTATGAGAAATTGACTTAATCTATGTTCTGTGCCTAATTGACTTGAACGAAATGTCAGCTTGTGCCAAATGCAAAACAAAAAACAAAAAATCCAGCTGTAGGGATGGAATATATTGGAATATATAATACAATACACCACTAATAAAGAAAATCGTGATTTCTGGACAGCTGTGTTATAATGTCTACAGGCAAGTTTGAGTGTAACCATGGTAGCTATGATCTCTAACAGGCTAGGTCTAAACTCCAGTCAATTACATTTGTAAATAGCTATGAATTTGCATACTTATGTAAATTCAAAATGGTGTTTAACGTTGAGAAGGTGTTGCATTTTTTTTGTTTGTTTGAGAAAAACATTGTTTTTAGCATAAAGTTTTCATAGAAATGACCTAATTTTGGATCAGATCTTTTGAAAAAGAGGTCACAAATGTGCCCAATTTTGTTTGAAGAAAGGCAGGAAATAAGAAATACATACACTAGAAACTTATCTTTAATGTCAGTTGTATAATCAACACCTGAGGTATCCTAAAATTCCCATTCATTTACATTGTATCTGGTTTGCGGGGTAGCCATGTTGATGATGTCATTTCAGCATGTTCCGAAGCAGAACTTCTGGGTAAATTTTACTGGTAAGTTTGTAAGACATACATGTATACTTTCAAACACAAAATTTGTTTGTTATACGATAGTTGCCAGTTGACCCCAAAATTCAGCCTCAATTCCCTGGCTCATAGACTTACAGTTGAAATCAACTACTAGTATATAATCAATTTTAAACAGGGCCCCGGTATTACGAAATCCTATTGTTCGATTCAAGCTATTCGCATGCCCTCGATCGAAAACGTGCACCATATACCCGAGTAGTATACTAGTACTGTACTGTACTCCTATGTGAACCAATGATTTTTTTTTCTACTAGCCCCCCCCCCCCCCCCCAGCAGCGCGCTGCAGAAACTACTACCCTTACCTCAAAATTGATATGAAGATTAGTATAAATTTGACATTTAAATCATGATAAGTGAACAATTGTATCAAAATATTACATTTTAAGGAGATTCTGACTTTTCCATCATGCGTTGCCTTGGTAACAGATTTTTTTTTTTTTTTTTTTGCCACCATGGGACACTCTTTGACCTGTTAATGCATTTTTTTTAAATTCTACCCACAAAACTGGTCTAGATGACCCACTTTATCACATCCAACTTCATTCTCATGCTTTTGGAACCAAATTATGATAACTGAAATGTTTAAATGAGATTATTCAACAATAGAGGGCGTACATCACACTCCCACCTGCACATTCTTGACATGCTTGAATGTCAACTTTGCATGGCCGTAACTTTCTTATCATTTGAGCAATATCTATGAAATTTTCACATTGTATTGCATACATATTTGGTATAATTTTGAAGAATATTCAAACAAATTGATTATGTTTTGGTATGATTTAGAGATAGATAAGTTTTATGGTAAAATTGCATTTTTGCTAAAAAAATGTGAAAAAATTGTATTCTGGCCTCAAAATTAAGATGAAGGTTGGTATAACCCCCTACACAATTGGTATCATCATATAGATAATTTAATTTTCTTTAATTTGATACCAAAGCCATGATAATTGAACAATTTTATCAAAGGTTACATGCATTTTTATGAGATACTGACATTTTCACCATGCGTTACCATGGAAACGGATTTTTGACCACTATGGGACACGCTTTGACTTGTTAACATTGCATTTTTGAAATCTACGCGCAAAACTGGTCTAGATGAAGTAGATTAAAAAAATATATGTTTGGGGTGCATGGGAACCCCTTTCTCCTACTAGACTATTAGTGTTTTAGAACAGTCTCACTCAGTAGCTATGTTGTAATTGCCCCACTCTCCTTCATGGTTCCAAGAAAGTTGTAGAGCTCTCTATTATTATATCTTTTTCTTCTTCTCTTTTTTTTGTTTCTCTCTCTCTCTCTATAAAGCACACAACTACATTGTATCTTTAGGAGCATTAGCCATTAATGTTTCTTACTCTTGATTCGACTCGATATCAGTTTGTTTCGAGGAGCATTTGGGACAGTATTTGGGAGCAGATTGCAAGAAGTAATTTCAATTTCACAGACCTGTTCAATGCCTGCACACTTGATGCATGACCGAATGTCTTACAGACAGATATATCCAATCGTGCATTACATGTATACACGGTTGTACATGTCTCATTGTGGCAGATAATGTTAACCCATTCTCTACAGGAACCTGGTTACCTGTGTGGTAAGTCTATGGGGACCTAAGAATTCAGTATTGAACGGGTTAATTATATCAAAGCACATAATACCGGTAATGTCTTTGATTACTAATACTTGAAACTTTGCCTATTTTTCCTTTTTTTTTTTTTGCATTGAAGAAAGAGGGTCAAAAGATTGACAGACTGAGAAAAAGAAAGGGTGAAAGATGTGCCTTTCCATATTAGTCAGTAGCCAGATGATTCATTTGTGTCCATCCAAAATAGTGAGGATATGTATCAAATATTGTATGTGAGCAGTAAAACCTCAGTGACAACATACAACTGTTTACATTGTACACTGTATGGTAATTTATGTTTTTGTGCTGTAATGACCTCTGCATTAAGTTGCTTTACACTGTACCATATATTTTATGCAGTTGTTGTTTTTTTTTTGTAGTATAATCCACAGATTGTAAATTAATGCCTCCATTTTTATCACACATTTATGTCACTTCAATTGTACTATACATGATGTACACTTTGTAGGTGCTGTACACTTGTAGGTGGCCTTTATTGCAGACTGATGCAATTTCCATGTGATTCACCTGCAGACCATGATAAGCATTACTGTGCCAAATTGGGTTCAATGTACTATTCTATTTTGCAGGCATGACCGACATTGTATGTAATTTTGTTTTCGTAAGAGGCAGTCATGTACATGTATAGTCCTGTTCTGTAAATGTAGTTTCAATACAACGTTGGAAATATCAATGATTATATGGAAACATAATTTGCACACAAGGTTTATATATCAATGTGTTTTCAAAACTTTGTTGACCCCAGCCACTTGATACAGTGTAGGCCTACCTGTACTGTACCCCAGTTTAGAGAGTTTGGTACTGTACACGTACCACACAGTTGCGCAAAAGGCAGTGACGTGGCTCAGTCAGTACATAGCACAACTGCCTCACAATGGACTGACTGTACAGTGTGAGTCCCATCAAGTGTAGCTGAGCAATGTTGTGTGTAATCATGCTGTCCCCTCTAGTATGAGACAGAAATACTTTGTCTCTCAGATAGGACATGAAATGGAGGTCCTGTGTATTTTTTTGAGGGAGTTACGACTCATGCCAGAAAAGGTCCCACTTTCTTCATTCATTCATAGCGAAGAGGAGGGTGCTAACCTGGTGAAGTGGTCCTCCCATAGCACATTGTATGCCTACAGTGTACTCCAGTATACAGGTGAATGATGTCAATGGTGTGGTTAACCCAAGGTGACCAGAAATATTCAGCAAATGGCATTAACCAGACACAATTGAGCATTATGAGGAACTGGACATACAATTATGCAACCTGTACAGTAACTAGTGTCAACAATGGAGTTGGCCAAACTTGACAGGTTTTTTCAAAGGTTTTGCAGATCCATGCAATTGCAGTAGTGTTCACTAAGGAGTTGTTCTTAATTTTATCAGTTCAGTTCTGCTACATATGGAGCTTCAGGAGAAAACTGATAAGTTAAATCGCAGTTTAAACCTGTATGTACAGCTCTAGTGTAAGTTTTCATGTGTACCATCCCATATTATTGCTTGTGACAGAAATAGGGATGCCAGCAAAATAAACTCATCAGTGGAAAGTGAAGACAAGGGGAGAGAGTGTCTTGAGGGGGAAAGGAGAGAGGGGGTGGGGTCATGTATACTTCAACTGACCTCAGTCAAAGGTCAGCTGATCCTGCCTGTACCTTGGGTCAGGCAGAAGAAAGACACATAACAGGGCTTGAGTTGTCCCTTGTGGTATCAGGAAGATGGACTGCAGGCCAAGATTTAGTTCAGATTCGGAACGTTTTTGATTGGGTTTTGTCCTCCCTGTTTATACCGCACATGGCAGTGTCGCACATGCCTTGGTGCTTTCTTTGGCGTGCAATTTCTCAGGGTATTGCCACCAAGCTGCAAAGAAAGCACAGGCTTTAAAGATAATAAAAAGTTTTGGTACCTCAAAAGTTTCCCTGAATTTCCGTGTTTCAGGTTAAAGTATCTTTCATATAACTAACACTGTGAGACTTACTCGCCCCAAAGTGCTCTCATTTCTTAGTAATCATGCAATTTACTGCGACCAGCAGCCCCATACGCATAGCGACCAGCAGCCCCATACGCATAGCGTAATGGGGCTTCGCATTGTAGCATCCAGGATCATGACAGATTTAGTATCGCGGGCAAATATCAACTTAAAATCCACAAAATTCTTCAATTTGAAGATTTACCAATTAAGTTGAAGTCTTGACAACAGGCTTTGGGCAACGTTTGGTTCTGCCAATAGTCCCTTTCTGTTCGAATTGATGACTGAATGTGACTCTGTCGAGAGGACCTTGGGAGAGCTACATACACTGATTACTACGGCCAGCGCATACGCACACATCACATGCGAACGAATTTCAAATCCATGAACGGATAAGATGTTTGTGTGCGCATGCGCTGGCCGTCAATTCAGTGTAGCTCTCCCAAGGTCCTCTCGACCGAGTCACATTCAGTCATCAATTCGAACAGAAAGGGACTATTGGCAAAACCACACATTGCCCAAAGCCTGTTTTCAATACTTCAACTTAACTGGTAAGTCTTTAAATTGAAGAAATTTTTGGATTTTAAGTTGATATTTACCCGCGATACTAAATCGGTCATGATCCTTTGAGCTACAATGCGAAGCCCCATTTAGCTATGCGTATGGGGCTGCTAGTCGCAGTTAGCTACACAGTATGCGTATAATGGGGCTGCACGCTGCTGGTCGCAGTGATATTCGCACAATACGTGTACTACCTCGCCGCTGCCGTACGGCGGCGGCTCTGGTACGAAACCATTATTGCATGATTACTAAGACATGAGAGCACTTTGGGGCGAGTAAGTCTCACAGTGTTATTTATATGAAAGGTACTTTAACCTGAAACACAAACTAAGACAAGGAAATTCAGGGAAACTTTTGAGGTAATACCAAAACTTTATATTATCTTTAAGTGCGAGGCTAGCTGCCATGTGCGGTAGGATAAACCCAGTCAAAAACATTCAGAATCTGAACTAGCCAAGATTTGGAGAAGGTCCACCTTCGTTTTATCTGGCACTCTCCCCCTCACCCCCTCCCCAATGGGTTAATGCCTGAAATGTGATGGCTCAGTGAGTATCAAATATCATGTTATTTCAATATGTCTCAATTCTGGTACTCTGTGTTTACATTACATGATCCTTCCTTCATGCTACAAAGGTATTAAATGTGATCATTTCTTTTAGGCATCATCTTGCAGATTTAAATAATGAGCATCTGTCTCAAACCACATGTTTATGAAGTGCTTTGATACAAAGGCTCTAATATTTCAAGCATTCTCCTGGGTATTGCATTTGTAGTACCATTTTTTAACCAAGGCATCGATTCTCCAATGCTTGATGTGGAGAGTTGATATCATCAACTGTAATAGCGGTTTTGTAGACTTCAGCAAAAGGCTTTCAGATAGACTAACCAGGAGAGCCTGGGCAGGGTTGGAATTCTAAAATATAGACATGTGCACTTAAAGGACAAAACAATCTGATTACCACTTGCTAATGACTGTATGCAAAATTTGTATGGGTGCCCGTGGAAAAAACAAAAAGCATGATTGCTGCTCTCAAAGGTACATTTGTACATGTACTCGTATTCATGCCAGTGACTGTAACATTGGCACATGTACGTGTAGTACACATACAAACTAAAGTCCATCATTTCCCAGCCACCACAACTGTCTCAATTATGGTATTTTTGTTGTAATTCTCAGATACATTGTACATGTGCTGCGGACAAATTTCAAATAGTGAAATTGAAGCTATCCATTTCTCACTGTTTTCAGAAGACAGTATCATGCAGTATTAAGTTAATTCACTTGTGTAATTATACCATTGTACATTGTAGTACATTTAAAAGTATTATACAGTACCAAAAAAAAAATGCAAATTGTATGAGTTTTTGGAAAATTTGCAATACTGTCAAACCACAAGTATGTCAGCCATTTGCTGTTGTGTCCAGTTATTACCTTTACTTTGGAAATGGATGCCTTCTAAATGCAATGCTTCCATTTGTGTTTTGACACTTCATTTCTTGTGCCAGACTTTGCATTTTGAATTACTTCTTTGCAAGTGTGTTGACTTTTTTTTTTCTTACCTTATTTACCAACACCAAGTGAGTGTCCTTAATTATCTTCTATTATTTTTCTTCTCAGAGTTTATATGGGTATCTTCCATAGTAGAGCTATTATAGAGTTTACATGGTTGTCTTCCATAGTAGAGCTATTAGTAAATCAGACTTCTGTGTCAGTGTACAAAATCTTATTGGAAATTGAAAAAAGGGTACCAAAGTATGATGTCATAGACATTCACTGCCATGGAAACAACATCTGTTACACAACCTCACCCGGCCGAACGTACATGTATGCACCTGGTTCCAACCCAAGCTGTAACAAAACATTGTGACATCACTTCGGCACTCTATAATCATTGAAACACTGAGCAATTATAAAATGTGAAAGATAAACTTCAGGGCCCCATCCTCCATTTCTCTCATTTCTGTTTTTGTTTTGTTGTTCTGTTTTTTTTTTTTGTTTTTTTTTGGGGGGGGTTAATGTTAAGTTGAACCATCAGCCTTTACTATTACTATGATTTTCTTCCAAGTTGTCATAACGGGTAGTAATTTCAAATTTGTTGTCCTTACGTTTCTGTCAGATATACCCAAGCCGGTTAATCTGGACGGTCCAGGCGAGATGGGCAAGCCGGTCATCATCGAACCCGAGAAGAAGGCAGAGTCGGAGAGGTTATGGCACATCAACGAGTTCAACCTCATGGCCAGCGACAGGATAGCGCTGAACCGGTCGCTGCCCGACGTCAGGCCGAGGGGGTAAGTCACATATATATGTAGTGTTTATCTCTGGCTCAAGACTACAGGGGAGGGGGGTGAGGGAGAAAGATGGCTGTTGTAGCACAGACTTGCTCTTCACCCATGTCAAGTCAATTAATGATACGTGGTTGTAGGACTGAGGATGGCTGTCTGGGGAGGTGAAATATTCAAGGGCAGGGGGATGACAGTCCCTTGTCATCACAAAGAGTACACTTCATCAAATCATGGTCACCTACGATGTGGTATAGTACAGGGGAACCTAGAGTACTCTGAAACACTTCTCTTGGGGAGAGCAAGATAGAGAGCCTGAGATGATGGTATGTATTTCATTGAGCAAAGATGTTTCTTGGAGCTATTAGTTTACAGTATATCAAGTTTTCTTCAACATGAACCTATGAGATTTCCGTGATAGGTATTAAATACAAAGGCGTGTGTAATACTAATGAAATGATGATGATGATTTCAGTTTATGATGATAATGCTTGTGAAATTCCTCTTCTAAAACGATGATGATGGTTATATTGATCAATGATCATACAAACATCTCATTTTGTGCAGATTAATGAAGTTACCCACTTCCATTTCATCTTTTTTCACTATGGGATATGTAGTAAAATCCAGCATTGCCAATTTGATGCAAAGAGCAGCAAAATTGCCACGGGACTCGAGGGGTTAAAGAGAAGAAATAAACACACTGATGTTTGACGCTTCGTATACAGGCATGAAGGTCAAGTGCAATTGTGTTGGTCGATTCTCCTCAGTCAATAGCGACCTGTATAAATTGTAAATCGTCACTAGGATACCACATCCGTGTTAGAATGCTGAGAGGTATGCCTTTTAGATGTGCTCATCAACCACGCATGCTGCATTGAGCTCAGCACTGTTGTGATTTCACCAATTACTGATTGACACGATGATACTGTATCCAATTTCATGAAGGCATATTGTACATTGTATGCAGCAGTACGTGTATCATCAACTGTCACATCTCATTTTTCTTGAACTGTGTAATTAATAGCAACAGAGATTTTTGTACAATACATTGCATGTTGTTTGTCAGTTTCATTGTTTCTGGTTTTTTTTTTGTCTATTATAATGCTGCATTATGCTTACCAAATTTTTATTATCTTCATAAACTATGGTCTCTTAGGAATTAATTTATTGTTGTTGTTATTGTTGTTGATCCCTTGATCTCAAGGCTTATATAAGGTGATCACAGTTGAACTGGTTTAAACCTTTATAGCCTCCTCAACATAGAGAATGATAGTACTCTCCACCAAGAATGACTTTTGTATCACAGATACATGCAGGGTTACAGAGACATGGATTAATACATTGTATGTTGAAGAATTAATGCCTTAGTAGTTGTAAACATTGAAAATCACTTTCTTGTCGCACAAAAGAGGGAATATTGGTGCGTAAATAACAAGTGTCCCTTCTCCTCCCCTTCTCTTCCCCTCCCCTTCTCTTCCCCTCCCCTTCTCTTCCCCTCCCCTTCCCCTTTCTTCCCCTCCCCTTCCCTTCCCTTTCCTCCCCTTCCCTTCTCCCTTCACTCCCCTCCCCTTCCCTTCCCCTTCCTTCCCTTTCCCCTTTCCTCTTTCCTCCTCTTTCTTCTCATCCCCTTCCTCTCCCCTTCTCTTCTCTCTTCCTCTCTTCTGTCCTTCCCCCTCTCCCTTCCCCTCCTCTGTCCCTCTCCTCTCTTTTGTCCCTCCCTTCTTGGGGTCTTCCCCTCTCCCCTCCCTTCCTTCTTTTCCCTCCCCTCCCTTTGCCCTTTGTCTTCCTTGCCCCTCCCCGGTCCCTCCCCTGTCCTTCCCCTGCCCCTCCCCTGCCCGCCGTCCTCCACTCTCCTATCTACCTGTACCACCCTACCCTTCCGTCTCCCCTCCAGCTGTGCCAATAAAGTCTATCCCAAGAAGCTTCCCACTACCAGCGTCATCTTGGTGTACCACAACGAGGCATGGAGCACTCTTCTTAGGAATGTCCACAGCATCATTAACCGGTCGCCGCACGACCTCCTGGCCGAGATCATACTGGTAGATGATGCCAGCGATCAAGGTATGGGGTAACCAATTATGATTCCATAGTACCCAAACTGATATTGTTTCACACCATTAATGAAACTAAATGTACACTTATTGTGAATTACGAGTTTGTTTATTTGTTTTTATATGTTGTTGTGTTTCTTAAAACTTTTTCATCCTCCCACCTCCCTAGGTCAACCAAATGGTCGACTGACCATCAACTCAGATTCTTCTGTGAGTGTACACAAAAATTTGTATTAAAACTCACAAAAGTTATGATATTGCAATTTTTCATCTCTTCATGTGAGTAAGTCACTTGTGAGATATCTACTGTGGAGTCGGTGACTTGAATCTCACAGGATTTTATTCTCACAGCATTGACAGTTTTTCCCATGCAAGTTATGTCAAGTTGTGTATTAAAATCTGCTTGGTGAGGTATACAGAAGACAGTCTTTTGTTCTGCTAGCGAATTGTCCATATAATCAACACAGCTAGCAACGACATATGGACAACAATGATTTGCCCAAGAGTGGTGTATGCCAGAAACACAGTGAATGGAAAGCAGTGTCTGAACTGAACAATTAATTCTTGCTAGGTGTACATACAGTGTATTTTCATAATATTAGCAAGTAAAACTTGCCTTAATACCAACAAGAAATAAATGGCTAGCATAGATGCATTGTGTAAATATAGAAGATGTCAGCTAATTCTCACTTTTGTCTGGAGTAAGATTATGTAGCTCTCAACAATGCTGAAAACTAGTTTGTTTGCTGCATGTTTTGGTTTAAGATACTTGACTAGCTTGGACTTAAATGTTCTGAAAAGACAAAAGAAAGATTCAACATCTTTCAATTTAAGTCATTGAGCAAACTGAGCAGTTGCAAAAGATACATTGTCATTTGATGAGCATACAGTTTCACAAGTACACTTACCTTTCCCCCAGGAGACTGTTGAATATTTACATTCAGACTTCATAAGCAAAGTGTATTGCGTGATCTTAAAGTTCCTGAAATATAGGTAAGGAGCTGGTGCTTAAGTCTAGCAAGTTTCGATGGAGGATCTGTAGTGAACAAACTGTAATAAACCCTGCTGTCCCTGTGACTGGCCGTTGCCAGTGTAAATTGACTGCTCTAGCCGGGAAAGTGCGACCGTACCATCAGTCATAATTATTACTTGGTTGCGCCCAGATGGTAATAACCAACAGTTGCTAATTATGATTATTTCTTGTGTTGCCAAGTCATTATGTGTCAGAATGTTGCTATTGTTGTTGTTGTTGATTTATTATTCATGCATTGTTTCTCCAGACTGACTTTGTGTTCGTTGATTTTAATTGCTCGCAAATCGAAAACAGAGGTGTAAATGCCTCTCTTTACAAGGTGAAGTATAGGAAAGCAGCGTTGAAGAAGGAAATTATGGTTGTCCTCCACCAATGACCTCTATGAATGATTCATTGCAGTCACCAAGTGTGCCTAAGTGATTAAAATCACTGAGCGTACCCTTGTCACAGAGTCCAGTAGAAAGCTTAAATTGCTAACTTTTTTTTTTTTTTTTTAAAGAAAGGCAGCAGACAAATAAGCTACTGATAGAGGCACTGCACAAATCCCAGAGATTGCTTGATGCAAACATCATTTAGAACAATACCAGAATCATAATTTCCTTTAGCCAAGGAAGGAGGTTAAATGTTTTCATTGGCTTTGGTTTGTGTGTTTGTTTGTTTGTTTGTCTGTGTGAAAAATAATTCAAAAATTTGAGAACTGATTTGGATGACCTTACTGGAAAGTTTGAGAATGACACAGGAACAGATGATTTGGTAGTGATCTGGGAGTTTTTATGGATATATGTTATGAAGGATTTTCAATATTCTAGCTGGTAGGGCCAATGAACTTGGGAGTTCAAGCTGTGCATTTTGTTGAGATTTGCATACATTCACCAAAGTGTGTGCTGTAGTTTCTGCTAGGGCGAGGAGTGCAGCGCAGCTGAGGGTTGATGATGTAAACAAAAGGCTTCTATATTGGGAAATCGGGCAATTTTCCAGATGCATATGGGTTGAAATCACTGATCTCTATGGAAGAACAAGACCAGTAATGGTGGAAATGAGCTGCTTGGTGGAGGTCTGCACTCTCAAGAGTGCTTTTCTCATTTGCTATGTTCCTGTCAATACACCTAGCCACTGCATCTTTTCGAAGACTCAAGAAGATGAGATATTAGAGTACTGAAGTGATGAGTTGACGGTATGTGTAATAGCAGCATGGACTGGAAGAAGCGCGCGTAAGCACTAGAACCAAGTGAGGTTGTCTAGAACCAGTTTTCATGGTGTTAAATAGCTATGACATCACACTTGGTACTCTATTATCAAATCTAGTCTTCTCGAGCCAGAAAAGGTCGACAAAGAAAGGAATTATCTTGTTCTCTCTATGAAACTTATAATCTTCCATAGGGAGAGCTGTGGAAACTCTGAGCGCAATCTCGAGATAACAGGTGGCTTTGAGCCCAGAAATATAAATCTAGCTTTGTCTAGTGGTGCCTGAGAATCTGTCTTATATGTAATCTCAGATATGTATGCTAACACAAACACCAACACCAACATCAAACACGAAATGACACATGTCATTTGAAGTTAATATGCTCATGAAGTGTTCATCTCATAAATGTAAATACTTTTTGTTTTGTTAAGAGTAGGCATTGTGTATGACATATGTACAGCTGTGTCAGCAGATTCATCACAAAATGCTCTATTAATTTTTTTAATTTTTTTTTTATTACTAGAATATCTTATTGATAACTATCTAACAATAACTGTGGTAACACATTACTGCACATTAAAAAAAAAAAGATGAGAAAAACACTTTGTAACTGCTTGAATGGCAAGGACCTAGACTCAAGTAGCATTCATGCTATTTTCCGGTTCCTATTATCCTTGCATTAGTTTCCGTGTGACTGCATATTTGTAAACATGTACAATGATTATCATTGCGTTGGATGATTATTTCAAGTTCATTCATTTATTCATTCCTATATTCCTATATTCATTCATTCATTCATTCATTCATTCATTCATTCATTCATTCATTCATTCATTCATTCACATGAATGTGATAATCTCAGGAGGCTACTGGTAGCTAGTGTGGAAAAAGCATGTAAATTGCCAACACAAACAGTGGAGCTCAGTTCAGCAGATGTCATTGAACACTAAGCCCAACACCTTCTGCAAGAAATATGTCATGATTTCTAGGTCAACCTGCTAATACTGACTTATTTCAAGCTCAGTTTCATCACCTGTGCTAGTGTTAAGATAGCCTTTAACACTAGAGCTAGCACCAAACTTGAGATCACCCATTCATCAAGTAATGTCAGTGTGTAGTCTAAGCAGTGGAACAACAGTCATCCTAATCAGTGATGGCGAATGATTTCGTGTGTCATATCCCTTGCAGTTCCTCTTTTGTACAACTCTAGGGCCCGAATTCACGAAGGTGGTACAAATGAAACCATGGTTTAAACCATGGACAAAAACCATGGAGCGCCAAGTGTCGCACAGAATATTTCGTTACAAAATTGGTCATTTTGTCGACAAAATAACTGTTTCGTTGACGAAATTATCATTTCGTGGATGAAATGTTCATTTAGTTACAAAATGTTGTCATTTCGTCACAAAATAATAATTTCATCGACGAAATGACTGATTTCGTAACGAAATATTCCATGCAACACTTGGCGCTCCATGGTTTTTGTCCATGGTTTAAACCATGGTTTCATTTGTACCACCTTCATGAATTTGGGCCTACAGTGTAGGTGTTATACAGCAGATGTGTCTGTAAGCAGTAATCTTGTTAAGCAGAAACTAAGGCAGGATGCAGGGCGATATAATGGGTGTCTATCTTCTCTGCGTTGGGTCCAGTGAGAAATGACCAGGTGATTGTTACGGTAAATATGATCCTGTAAAACAAGTCAATAATTCTTCACGAATTGTACAATAGGGCTGTTGATGTTTTTCTAGTGGGATTTTTTTTTTCTCTTTTTACCCGACCTAATTTATGGAGGAGGTTTTTGCGAAAAGTGCCAATATTTGTTTTAGAGCCAGATTGTTTCTCATTCTGCCCCAGCTGACTGGCGTATTACTGACTGCATTTTTAGACTCGTAACTCCACTCTGCATTCTAGATGACTTCAGCATTAAAGTGGAAGAAAATCAAATTAAATTGATTTTATGAACATAGGGACCCCCTCCACAAAAAAAAGAAAACTTAGGAAAAAAAAAAAGAAGATATTGAATTCTAGAGTCATGCAGTGCCATGTTTTTGCAAAACAGTAGTATCTGCCATGATCACAAAATGCAAGTTACGTGTAGAACAAAGTGAGGATATCATGACTTTTCATGTATATCCTGATGGTCTGTGCAAATATTAGTAATGGGCATGAGCACATACTTATAATAAAAAGCATACTTTGAAAAGTAAAATTAGGCCTCTGGGCAAAATTAAAGACTGGTCTCTTGACAGCTCTCAGCTAATCATTTGATCAGGATCAATTTATTATCACCATTTTACAACATAGCACATATTCCCAGGTACTTTCTAAAAAAAAAAAAAAAAAAAAAAAAGACTGGGAGATCCTTACCCAATGCTTAATACTGGCACTGGTCTGACTGTCCCAGACTGGTAAAAATCACTGTCCACCCAGTAATTTGTCAGAAATTGCCAAATTTTCCAGTCGGACATTGCTGAAAAAAAAAATATCATTGTCGGGGCCAGTCAAAAAAAGAAAGAAAATCAATAGGACCAATAAATTTTATGTTCAGACCAGTAAAAAGTGGAAAAACTGGGTATTTTCTGGTCTGTCAGCAACAGGTCGGACTTGTAGAGAAAATGGGTTAGTGTGCAGCCCTGTCCTACCAGATCCTTACCGTAATATTGTAAGGCAAATGCAAGTGCTTTTATCTATTTATTATCTTTTTTTTTTGGGGGGGGGGGTAGGGGGAAGGTGCACTCAAAAGGAATCATATTTCACCTTTATCCCATAGTGGTGATGATACATGTTATATGAAAAGAAAGTTTTCTCAACAAGTTCACAAGCATATTTGGTGCATAAACCTGTATCCTATTTACTTTATAGTGTAAGATTACAACTTGTTCCCTTTTAAATTTTTTTACTACTCTATTGTACTCTGCCAGTTTGTCCCTAGTCATTGATTCATCGTTAGACACAAAATAGATAATTCAAATCTATGCACAATGATGGAAGATGCGTTAGTGTCTGAAGTGATGGTATTAACATAAAGTCGGCAGTAGACAGACACTGTACATGTAGATTCACCGTCTTAGATTTAATGCAGGGTTGTGTATCAGCTCGATCCAACTTCCAGATGCGCCTTGCGGTTACAGGTAAGGATGCCGTGCATTTAATGTAGCATTATACAGCAGTTGGAACCTGCAAATTATCGTCATATCACTGGCCAGCGTTTTTCCCAGACTCGTGGAATACGCCATTGCCGTGATGCAAGGCATGTAATGAATCCAAGCTATACAGGTACTATGTAGGCCCAGTATATCACAGTGGTAATGATGCAGAGCCAATGGATATTATAATAACTGTAAATTGATGCACTGTTTGCCGTTAGGCAGCCGTCTGATTTGTTTGAACTTCTCCACCATCTGTGCAGCGGGCAACAGATGGCTTCGTTCAGTGCCCTAAATGTGCCTCGCCAGCGAAAATTAATCCGAGCAGCTAAGTCGTAAATCAGAAAGCGATACATATGTATGTGGCATTCTGAAGGTACAGAAAGGTTGTTATTGGTGTGAAATTGCAATGTTTTGAAGTATAGCCCTTTTTAGATGTAAGATATCAATTAGGTACATTGAAAACAGCTGGACTGCCCATGTTTGTTAGATTCGTCGCAGTATAATATTTTGATAGAGCTACAGTAAATGTGCTGAGTACTGAAGCACATATAATAGCAGCTCTAGGACATACAGTTGTGTATGTACACTGTATTTTCTATTTCACTTTGTAATTCAATGCAAGGCCCATGTTGATTTTAATAAAACCATGTCATGCCATTTTAACATGTGTGGTAATTTTAACCAGAGAGAGGGTGGTATTCTGTTTTAAAGGGTATGTACAGTTCTGGTCGAGGTGAGGATTTAGCTTTTAACGTTTTTCAAGTTATTCAGAAACCACTCCATGAGATGTCAAAGAGCATGTAAGTCTAATGGGTATCAAAAGTTTATTTGATGAAAATTGGTTTTGAAATGGCTGCGATATCCAAAAACAAGGTGAAAGAAAGAGTTCCTAATAAAAAGCGTGGCCTGTTGGCTTTTATTATCATCACTTTTTTGGATATCTCGGCCATTTAAAAACCGATTTTCATCAAATAAAGACTGAATCCTTCTAAAAAGTACATGCTCTTTCATATTTCATAAGAGGTTCCTCACTATCTCACTTAGGAATGTTCAAAACATGAATCCCCAATCAGTACTGTACAGTCCCTTTAAATTTCCAATTTTTGTTTGTTCAAGTCGTTTTTTTTTTTTTTTTTGGTTTTGTTTTCGTTTGCCCTGGAGATTGCCAGAAGGTACAATATGTAACTTCATCTTGTCTATCCATCCACCCACATACTTACAACGTAGATCTAATGCAAATTAATGATTCTTGCATCAAGGTGTTTTTTTTTTTTTTTTGACTCAATTATTGGAACCGATTGACAAATTACCCTCCGTCAACTTAAATAGACACCGATTGTTCAGTGTCTGAGTAAAAACCATTGTAAAAAATCATCTCAGGCATATCGTCGCTGGGGTGGCAAGACCTCATATCTAAAATTTTGGTGAAAATGACTTTTTTGGATGAATGGTCAGATAATCAGTGAAGTGATGTCCTGTCCATATCCTAGCAGTCTAACACACACACACACAAAATAAAAATGAAGCCATCACGGCATGTCAAAGGAAAGGTTTTCCCATTTGATATAGTGCTTTGGCTGCCATGTTTTTTTGCTCTCCTGAACAGTTGACATTTTGTAGATACGAGGTCTTGTCACCCCAGCGACAATATGTGGCGATATGTGAGGACGATATGCGATATGTGATAGCCAATCACTTGATCTTGTTTGGAAATATATTGGATTCCTCATCCCCATCAACCCTTCCTTCACTTTGTCACCCATCAGAGTTAAAAGAACTAAAATATGTTGTATTTGGAAGTAGGTGTGTCTGTAGACATTGTCATTTCAGAATGTGACAGATGATATTCATTACAGTGCACTCTAGTTATAACAAACATGGTTATAATGAAGATCTTGTTATGATGAAGCAAAAATTATATAGATCCCAAAGTTATTAGCTATACATCTACACATACTTCATTGTTTGGCTTTAAGAAAAATTTTGAAAAACAAAAACAAAAAACTGCTGGTCTCTGACTTATTTTCCGGAGGTACAAATGTTCTATGTACAAACCTTCAGAATGATGGCACATAATATGTTCAGATTAACAAACATTTAGGTATACAGAATGTGTGTGTTTCGGAATATGAACGACCCTCATTACTTCAGTTTGGATTAACCAACCTACAGAATGAAGAACCTCACCTCATCCTAAAATATTCTGCTCTTCTGTTAGAACATCTCAGAATGTTGAGCCCTTTGAAGAACAAGACCAATGATCTACGATCACGTGATCATGTTTGTATGACTCATGAATACATGATTCCTAATATCATTTGTGTGTCAAGTATCTGTCACACTTCCTGTGATTTGTTGAGTTTTTTCCCAGAGTGAAATCAAGAAGTCATTCATGATCAGTTTAGTTGAGTGTCCTTAAAATGAACAAATCATGAATGGATTACTTTGTAGGTGTACATGTCAGATATCCATCCATTACTCAGGACGAGATATCTGGCACGAATGGGGTTTGTAAGGATTGTGTAATAGTTCTTTGTTCTTTGAACTAAATATGAAATATCTAACTAATAAAAAAAATACATCAGAAGTATTCTCGTATTTAATGATGTTAAAACAGCATGGTACAACAGTAAATGCATTTATGTTAAAGATCAGACAGTTTAATATTCAGCAGTAAAATTAAAGTTAAGAGATGAAGCATTCATTAAGGTTACTGTAGAAGGAAGAACTTATGCCTTTAGGTTCTCATATTGCTGTGATACTAACAGAGGAATTGTAGACACTGAACACCCAGTGCTTTGAAAGTAGAATAAAGGCAATTTTTACCTTTTACCCCTTCACAACCAACCACTTGAAATATTTCTGGTATCTTTAATAAGCTGCACAGGGTCTCATAGCAGTGACAGACTTGAGTAGTGTTAAACGTTCTCTTGAAGAAATGAGAAAAACAAAAAAACATGGGCAACATCAGGGAAATTTTGTCAGTCTATTTTTGGATTTGTAATGTAGCACTGTTGGCAGACGTAGCAGTCTAAGATTATACTTTGGCACTAGCTTTACATTGAAGGAAAGCTGCTCATGGACAGTGTGTGCGTATTAGAATACTGACATTTTTTTTCTCACAGTTTGTTTGTGAATCACATTAAAATGTTTATAAGGCATGGCTATGAGGTGGAATCTCTGTCAGACATTTGCAGATGTGCACCCCATAAAAGGAGGCAAATGTTTGGTGATAAAGTGACAAACAAATTAATATTTCAGTTCGCCATCGGGCGGGCTCTCTTGTACTGAAGCCAAGTTTAAAAAAGTGTCCCTGTCACATTTTGCGAAGGCACCTTAATCTTGATGGGCCCTCGAAGGGCTGCATAACTCGTACCGCCTGAAGACGAGAGTGGGAAACCATCTTGGACCACCAGGTTTGCCAGGGGGAAGATCAACACGTGTGATGCAGTTACGATCGCTTTCAGAACAATCCAGGAAAAAAAAATGTTTTTCTGTCATTATATCATGCTCTCTCTCTTTCTCTTCTGCTCTCTTTCCCATATGTCTGTTTTTCTGCCCTTCCCCTACATTTGTATGCTAATACAATAATTTGCCATAGCAGAATCGGCATTTCAAAACGCTGATTTTCAAAGGGTGACACAACATTTGCCTGTGCGACAGTTGCTCTGGTCTCGAATATATTCTCCAAGGACTTGCGGTTGTGATAGCCGGTTTTAGATTTTGCTTGATGTAAGGATTAGGATTAGGAGTAGGTTTAATAATAGGGTTATGTTTGTGGGTAGAATTCATGTTTGGCTTAGCGTGCAGGTATTTCGTAGGAGCAATTGTTGCAGGAGCAATTGTCATGGAATCTATCCAAAATGCCCATAATAGGGGCACCAATTATGCTCAGCTTTTCTGAGCTCGAGAAAGGGCCGATTTTGGGAACATGCAAGTGTGCATTGTTGAAGCACTGTAAGCCCCTATTGTAGCAAGCTGTTTACCATTACATGTTTACTTCATGCGAACCAGAAAAGCGTTGAAATTGCAATTACATCAGAATTAATGTGATTTTGCATTTATGCTTCCTCATTATGGGTTTAGAGAGAATCCTCGATTAGAGAGAATCCTCGATTTGCATCTTTGCTTCCATGTTATACACTTTTAGAGAGAATTGTCAATTGTAATTCAACTTTTGTTGCATTTTGAATCAGCGTTACAAAATACCGTTTGCATCAAAATGATTTGGGATGCACCTGTGTTTTGTATGTTCTTTCTGTCAAAGGCTGCGTTTATCAACTTTCCCATGTTTGAAATTGAAATGCCTGTTTCACTACCTACTATGAAAAGGCGTTTATGAATGCCCTTTGGGTATTTCTCGCTCTGCTGAAATTATGGCGTTTTGATAGTGGATCACTGACTGTAATACCTGTCATGTAGTACTTAAAGGGGTGGTACAGTATTGGTGGAGATGAGAATTGGGCTTTTAACTTTTTGCGAGATACCAAGAAAACACTTATGATAAAGTTCAGAGCAAACCATTTTAAGAGGAATTCAAAGTTTATTTGATGAAAATCAGGTTTGGAATGACTGAAACATCCAAAAACAAAGAAAAACAAAGCGATCATAATAAAGTGTGGGTCCCACACTATTAGAATCGCTCTTTTTTTGATATCTCAGCCATTTCAAAGCCAATTTTCATCAAATAAACGTTGAATTCCTCATAGATTTACATGCTCTTTCATATTTCATGAGAGGTTTCTCATTATCACACCAAAAAATGTTAGAAACCTGAAATTAGGTCTCAACCAAAACTATATGATCCCTTTAAGATATTTAACAGGAGCTTGCTTGTACAGGTTTGAGGATTGGAAAAAAGCAGCAAAACAACACAAAAACCGTGTACTCTTGAATGCAAATATCCAGTTCAAATCACTATATAGGGCAAATAATCATCACCTTGGAAATTAAAAATAATCATCACCTTGGAGTACCTGACCGCTGAGATTCTGGAGCTGGCCGGCAACGCCGCACACGATAACAAGAAGACAGAATGATTCTCTGAACACTTTAATACCATGTGCGACTTACCCTAAAATGCAACGCGACGAGACACGTTTGTAATACTCCCACGTACAGTGTAGCTTGTCTGAGAGGACCTACTCTGGGGGCGGCATTCATAAGCCGGAAAATCTTACTCCAGAAACTTTGCACTTCCTGAATAAATCCTGTCAGCCCGTATGCGCGGAGAGTGTCAAGAAGTGTATTAAGGTGCCCGTGCTGTGCTGGCCATAAAATACCAGGGGACATGCCTGGGTATTAAGTCTGCTTAAAGTGGGATCAAGTGTATCAGATGGAAAATAAAACACAATGTGTAAGTGGTGGAAGGTGGGAGGAATGGGGGGAGGGGGCATTATAGAGCAGACATGGCTTGGACAGTGATGAATGTTTGAGACTTTCATACTGTGGTTGACATGTGCAGTCATGACCGTAATTACGCTTGCCCATATAGCCCGTGGGCGAGTAGAACTTGTGGTTGGGTAATAGTCATGGAGGAAAGAACACTGAATATCATAACTTTGAATATCATAACTTTTCCTATGTGCTTTTGATTTGCTTGTTGAATGCTATCACTGCTAAATAGATAAACAAATAAGTGAATAAATATATGATGTAAATAGATAGCTGAATAAAGTGTAAGTAAATAGATAAATAACTAGATTAAAAATAAGTGAATAAATGAATAAATGAATAAAATAAGACTAGTAGAATAGAATAAAGAATTAAAAAAAAGGCTATACTAATAGTAAAGGGCAATACAAAAGCAGCAGGCATTGATGATCTTGGATTTTTGTAAAAAAGTTTGAGTGTTTCTTGATGTGCTTCAATTTGTAATGCCTTTGTAGGATGCCTACAACGTGTATGTGCAGTCAACCTTGCTTAAAGTCAACCTTGCATTCAAAATCGAATAATTGCCTAAGTTGAAGGTCTTTTCAAGTCCTCTTCTCTTTATAATCTATTGATTTTAATCCCTCTTAAGTCAAATTTTCTCTGTTGTGAAGTCAAAACTATTTCTTCCGTCCAAAGGGATTAGACTTTTTAATAGACAAGGTCGATTGGATGTTCCTATTTTTCATTTTTCTTAAAACCAAGTTTTTGTGTTGGAATACATGGTCATCAGCAGAGTTTTCCAGTTCATATTGCATGAAAAAGCTAGTAGCTCAGAACTTTTTGTGTGTGTGTGTGTGAAATTGGCTCACTTACTGTATGCAGTGTACACTCCCAAGACATCCCTCAAGCCCATGTAAAGTGCATTCTCATAAATTGTTTTATCCAAAGCACTATCTGCAAGTCAAGCAAATCACTTGTCCCTTTTGTCGTCAGGAAAATAAGACAGCAGTGCGGTATTAATGTAAGTAGCACTCCCACCCTAATATACATGAATGTGTCTACTTTTGGACAATTGTTCCCAACTGTCCATTGCATGCTGGGGGGGGGGGGGGGGGGGGGAGGGGGAGTTCACTGGAAGTGCCAATAAAGTGGACATCCGTACAATATTGCTGTTCTTTTTTTTTTCCACTGTTGGACTAGTCGTTCTACATTCAGAATATGCCTACGTATATACACGCAGGACCGTTGTGACTGCAATGTCCACTTTGACTGGCCCAAGAACTGACCACTGCGGACTCTGTTCTCTTGAGATTCTGTTGTCTCTGTACGCTGCTCATCACGCCCACCAGGTTTCAGGGGGAAATGAGTGGATTTTTGTCAATTTTTGGTTCATTCATATTTGATATATATCCTGGTGATAATTACCACAGTAATTTTTTTTTTTTTGTCATCGTTCTCATAGGTAAAATACCATGGTGATAGATACCTCGGTGATTCATTTGGTACCATTTCTCATTCTTGAAATACCATGTTATTTCTGGCGCGAAAGTACGTGTACATCTCTCTGAGGTAGGCACTGTACGCATTTTATTATCCCCTTCCCCTATGGTGAAAAGACGGGGAATGTGTCAGGTCACAAAGAAATATTGTTTAAACCAAAC
Source organism: Diadema setosum (assembly GCA_033980235.1). Classification (NCBI taxonomy): domain Eukaryota; kingdom Metazoa; phylum Echinodermata; class Echinoidea; order Diadematoida; family Diadematidae; genus Diadema; species Diadema setosum. Next base: position 11,884,923 of record CM067075.1, on the reverse strand, counting down.
GTTGTAAGATTGATTGTCTTTTGGGACACGATTTGCAATCCAGTCTCGTTTGCATCTCATACATGATTTGCAAAATTCCAATTACCACTTTAAATATCATGGTGTTTGTCAGTTCATTTCATTAGTGTATTCCATGGTGTATTTGCATTCACATTGGAAAGTGCTGAACAAAATGCTAGTTGAGGTGTTTCACCATAATTTGGTTGCACCTTTTATGCAAGTGTTTCTTTAGGTAGAAAGAGTAACTGCTTGCCTGTTGTGTGTCATCTGTTTTTGTTGTTTTTATCACAGGACTTTACAAATCTTTCTTCATGCGAGCCACCTTTGCAAAGTACAATGTAGAAGACAGGTCATGTTTTCTTCTTTAAAAAAAGGAAAGAAAAAAAGTATCATAAGTACATATCTTTGATTTAGAGGTAATTTCACATCTGTAACAAGTCACCTATAGTAATAGAAAATATTTAGTCAGAATTGTTTTTGGAGGATAAATTAGCTTTATATTTTATTTGATATTCATATATGTGTAAAAGTCATCTTTTATACTTTGCTTCTCCTTAATAGGGGCTAGAACACATTTTAAGAACACATTTTATGTGAGGGCAAAATTAGTGTTCCGAGTGTAGTGTGCAGCAATCACAAGTGATTGCAAAAAAAAAAAAAAAAAAAAATTGTAGGGGAGTCGGGATATGGTGAAAAAAGCTTTGAACAAACATCAGAGTTGGGAATTGATTGATGATGTGTGTACACAAAAGCCATTGGGAGCGTGTCACTAATTTTGCCTCACCTGTGATAGTTAATGCCAGCTTTGCCATAATATGTCTTCAAAATTGCAGAAGTGCAACAAAAAACAGTAGCTGGTGTTTTTGGTGGTTTTTTTTTTTTTTTTTGTTGTCTGGTTAGTTTATATTAGAAAATAAAAGCAAAATTCAAAATCAGTGGGAAGGTGATTGATGTTCCAGTGCACAATGGAAATGGCAAATGATAAATGTTTAAGTTAGCTGTTACTATGGAAAAGTGAAAATTGTAATCATAGTCGGCCATACTCATAGTCATGGGAAAATTATATTGATAATTTTGGGGAAAAAATTCTCAGGTTATTACAAAAGTACAATTTTTTTTAAATGAATGATACATCTTTTTTTTATTTAATGGAAATGTGGAAATTTCATGAAGTTTTCAAGCTATAATTTATTGAAATGGTTGTGGTGCTATGACAATTCACTACCATTGCCAAGTTGAGTCGGTTTGGGGTTTTGCAACGTTTATCACAGATTAACAATAGTTAAAGGTGGTAAACTTTTCAATTCTTTAATTGTCCTACCATAGATCTAATTTCTATTACATCAAAACCTGTATCATTCTGTTCCTCTGGTGTTTACTACTCTGTTTGTTATAGCCAATTTGAAAGTGATGTGAAATTTTGGTTCTCAGTAATGGGGGGGGGGTGAGGGAGGGATGACAGGCTTTAGAATGCATTTGCCTCTAGAGTCAATCATTCAAAACATATGTAATACATGAAATGCTTAAAAAAAAAAACCAAACCCTGACTTATTGCATATTGCAGGTGTTATTATCAACTTTCACAAAATGTGGGCATCAATATGTGTACATTTATAAGCCATACTGTATGCCTCATACATTATGGCTTATAAATCTACTGTGTGCATGTATTCAGTAAAAAAGAACAAGAGATAATCATGCCCAGGAGTAAGGTGGCTGGACGGTCGATAGCGAGCTATTGATTTTGTGAATGTGAGAATGCTTGTTTGGGGGTGGGGGGGGGGGGGGGGCAGAGAAATTGTGTCTGCGCAATTTATCCTTGCTGTAATCATTTTGTCCAGATGAGGACAAATTACTGGGGATGGGTAATGAGGATGTATCTCCAAGGGACAGAGGAGAGAAAAGAAAAGAACAAGGGGGGGGGGGGAAGACGATGGAGGAGAGAGGAGGGGGAGGGGTTGAGAAGATGGGAAGAGAACAAGGGATGGGGAGAGATGGTGGAAAAAGAGAAGGAGAAAGAGTTTAAAGGGATGGTATAGTTTTAGTTGAGATTCGGATTGAGGTTTTAATTTTTTGTGAGAGCATTTAATAGAAACCTGGGACCCATTTCACAAAACTTGTCATCAGTGACAACTGCCACATTTCTATGACAAATTTGCTCTCAGCCAAGCAGATGCAAGGATTTCAGAAGCTTGTCACATCTATGACAACTTGTCACTGATGACAAGTTTTATGAAACAGGCCCCTGGTAATATGAAATATTGAGGAGTATACAGTTCTAAGAGAAATTCAAAGTGTATTTTGATGAAAATGGGTTTTGAAATGGCTGAGATAACCCCCCCCCCCCCCCCCGAAAAAAAAAAGAAAAAAGAAAAAAAAAAGAAGAGGTTCTAAGAGAAGGTGGGACCCACCTTTTATCGGGATCACTTTGTTTGCTTTGTTTTTGGATATCTCAGCCATTCAAAAACCCATTTTCATCAAATGAACTTTGAATTCCTCTTTCAATAGAATCATAACCTCTTTAACATTTCATATAGGAGGTTTCTAATCATCTTGCAAAAGTTAAGACATGAATCCCCATCTCAACCAAAACTATACTATCCCTTTAAAAGGTAGGGGATACCTTTTACAGACCTCCCAAAATGCAGCAAAACATTAAATATGAACCTCAGGGGACTTGTTTAGGCCACTGCTGAGAAATTTGGAAGTCAACAGTTATCTACAATTTGAATAAATGCACAAAACTCAACTACTCAGTAGTTTTGTGTGTCAGCCACACTTAAGCCTTTTTGTTGCAGTCTTCTGTATCTTTTATCTGTAAACACAATCTAAAAGTATAAGAGCTGATGTAATAACATACGATATAGAGTGTGTGGCAAGAATGTATATAGAAATGTTTGTAAGTTTTGATGAACTTTCTTCACAAAATTTACATGATGTACACACATGCAGTGCATGGGTCTGCAAAGGTAGCCTAGTAATGTACTGGAATTTACGGTGAGCCCCGAAAAAAAAATAAATTCAAAATCTAACGGTCAATAGAAATGTACTAAATGTTACCTTCCACTTTCAATACGTTATGGGAGTTTCTAAAATGATACTCTCTTCAACATACCACTGTATTTATACAACTCTTCATTTAAGGCATGCAAATGGGATTCCCTACCTTTAAAGTGGGGAAATATAGAGAGAAGGAGGAGGCACTAGTTGGAACACAGAGCACAGAGAAAGATGAAAGAGGGAGTGCCACAAAAATGAGAAGTCTATAGATTTTGCTCAGGAATCGAGTCTTGGGATATCAGTCCCTGTCGAACGAGATGCCCCCCAGTAGCCAAATTAGATCAGAGCCGCGAGGCAAATTCGTAAATTACCCGAGTTAAACTCGGTGGGCGCGCGGTGGGAGAGAGAGAGATACGTGGGGAAAATTAGTTTTGTTTAATGCAATTTTACCACAAACTCTGCTGTTGTTTTTGTCATAATGTTAACTTGTGTGTATGTGTGTGTTTTACTGTGTGTGTATTCACATTTATACAATGTGTTGATATCTATTGCTTAGATATCATTAGTATACCTTGCCGGTGGCCTTTTTTTTTTTTTTTGGCGTGAAATTTTCGCAAATTGCCACTGGCATTCAATGCAAATAGTGTAGACAAGAACTTTTGCTTGCATAGTAATTTTGAGAATCTGGGCTCTTGTGAATACGTGAAATTAAATTGCATGCAAAAATTTATGTTTTTACGGTACCTCAGCTGATGACACAATTATGTTTCCTGCCCAGGTACAAAGCACAATATTGTATCACGCTGCACAACACATGCCTTCTTCCAATGGGTACTGTTGAACAATGTATTCACACTCCATTATAAACTATGCCTTAACCGTGTGTGACCTCTTTTTAATTCTTTACAATGGGAATTTAGATTAGTTGATGTGGCACTCATAGGCAAGAATTATTACAGAGCGTGATGATCCTGGCTGCTGAAGCCAGGAACTACATTGTACAGCATTTTTACCCGTTGAGGACAAGTTCCAAGTATACTTGGGCAAGTGTCTGTGGGAAATGCTTGTTGTAGCAAAATCAGCACGTTCTCAACGGGTTAAAGAACAAGTTCACCTTAATATACAGTATACATACAGATATATATGGATATAGTAGAACACATCATTTGAAGTCTGAGGAAAACTGGACAATCTGTTCATGAGTTATGAATTTTTTTAAGTTTCAGTACTCCCATCACTGGATTTAAAGAAGACTTCTACAGCTTGTGATGTCACATGTGTACAACAATTAAAAAAAAAAAAGGAAATGAAACATGTTTTCATTTTTCTCGCATAACAAAAGAGTACTTGACTTGCCTCTTTCAGAAGGCAGGGAGAATAATACCTTTAACATTCGCCAGTAGTATGTTGAGGGAATGTGTATTTTTTTAAAAGAATGAAATTTTTTGGAATTCTGTCTAGAGTTTCCTTAGAAAGTTAGATCATTGTAATGCATATGTGATATCATAAACTGCAGTAGTCTCCTCAACCAGCAGTGACCATGCAGAAACTTTAAAAAAAATTCATAACTTTTGAATGGATTGTCTGATTTTCCTCAAATTTTTACTGATGTGTTCTGCTAATATTGAGCTGCATTCACTCAATCCATATATATATATATATATATATATATTATATATATATATATATGAAGGTAACTTGTCCTTTAACCACTTGTGATCTCCTTATAATTTTACAATGGGAATTTAGAGGAGTTGATGTGTCACTCGTGAATACAGTTTTTCGCCAGTGACACATCAACGAGTGACACATCAACTCCTCTAAATTCCCATTGTAAAATTATAAGGAGATCACAAGTGGTTAAAGGACAAGTTACCTTCATATATATATATATATATATATATATATATATATATATATATATATGAAGGTAACTTGTCCTTTAACCACTTGTGATCTCCTTATAATTTTACAATGGGAATTTAGAGGAGTTGATGTGTCACTCGTGAATACAGTTTTTCGCCAGAATTATTACAGAGCATGATGATCCACTGCAGTTTGGCTGCACATGCACGGATGGGTATATATACACTACTTGAAGCCAGGAACCACAGAATTAAATACATGTTCCTATAGACACCCATTTGGCATCAGAAGCTGTCATCAGTGTGCAAGAGATGTCTTGGGTGATCCAGAGTGGCTCAGTGCCAAATAGGTCCGTTTGATAAATGGTGGCTATCATATACCCTGCATACATGTACAGAATTTCATGAGAGAGGTTCCAAGTTGTTTTTAGTGGCACATTGATACTAGCAGTAGGAAAGTTGACAATATTTACTTGCTCAAAGAAAGCAAGTTTCAATGCATTAGAACAGTGGAAATTAAAATAAATCAGATGGATAGTCATCAAATCATATTTGCAGTGATCACCTATTATGATGTCAGTGTTTCTTGGGTCTGTTTGTATGTTATTTGTGTATTTCATTATTTTGAGTTTATGGTTGAAAATGACAAACTGTCATACTGTGGTGTAGACCTCTTTCTCCCACTATTAAAGGTGTGAACGTGTGATGCAAAATCTTGTGAACTCTGTGATTTTTATTTCATCATTTTAACAAAAACAGAGTCTCAATAGCAGTGTAAATATTTATCCCAGTTGTATACTGCACAATATACAGTGTACATTACTTCAAGTGAAGGTATCACTCAATGCTTCAAAACATATGACAAGACGTATAATCCACTTCAACAATTTACAGTGTACCGTGAAACAAGAGTGTGATCATATTATATATTTTAAGAGTGTCAAAACTTTGCATCATGTGGCATATTAAAAAGTACAATGTACCAGGGGCAAGAGGTATCAGAGTGATGAGAAGAGCATTTTTCAAAAGTGAAAGTCCTGGGAAGCAAAAACCATTACGGTATTTATTCAAGGGACAAAATAGTAATGGTCCCATATAGCTGTGTCCTTGTGTCATTTTGTATTACAGAGCAAGCTCTGTAATTTTCCTTTCTTTCTTTTTTTTCTGCTGATGAGCAAAAAAGAAAAAGAAAAAGAAAAATGACAACAACTCCAAGCAAGGAAAGCAAAAGTTGATTCTGTGGGAAACAATGAATGATGGTGCAACCAGAATGAAGAACATGATTTACTCTTGTTCTGTCATTCTGCAACCTTTCAACTCAGCCAAATGGTTGCCATAGTAACAAGGCTTCAATGCAAGTATTTTGCACCACCATAATACTTCCATTCATCACCTGTGATCTTCCTCCCCCTCATCCTACCACAGAGCATCTCGGCCAGCCCCTGGAGGACTACATCGCCAAGCTCCCCGTCTCCATCCACGTGGAGAAGATGAAGGAGCGGTCGGGGCTGATCCGCGCCCGCATGAGGGGGGCCAAGGTCGCCAAGGGGCAAGTGCTTACCTTCCTAGACTCCCACTGCGAGGTGACGGAGGGCTGGCTGGAGCCGCTGCTGGCCCGCATAGCAGAAGACAGGTGAGTTCACATTCAAGCTGCTGGAATGCAAATAATGTGATCTTGTTTAATATCCAGGGTGGATTCTTCAGTGTTGGCACTGCCCTATCAGAGGGCCCTGCCATCATTATTAACCTAGCATCGCCGTGTACTTTAATAATTATACTTGGGTCAAGAGAGACATGGTAGGGGAAATCATCTTGTCCAAGGACATAGGCATGCAACAGGATTTGAACTCTGATTGAAAGTCAAGTGTCTTACCCAGTATGCCGTAGAGGTGCCATGAAAGTAGTTTTGAGGTAGGGGGAGGGGTGGGGGTGTGGACAGATAGCAAATGCAAATGTACAGAGTCCCAATCCCAGGAAAAAAAAATAATGAGGTCTCTAAAACCTGATATTACGGGAAAGGAAAATGGTGTATATAACCACAATATCTGAGGAATCAACTCGTAATTCATGTGAAACCTTCAATTTTTCAGCAAGACTTTTTTCTTTTTTTCATGGAACACAAGTAGTAGAAACCGCAATCATGTAAATAAACATAACTTAAAGGAGCACTTTACATTGTCATACTAATGAACATATTGTTGAATGATGGATATGATATTATGCCATTATGATATAATTTGCCATTTCATATGAAGTTTGATCATGGTAGCGATACTATTAGGATACTGCTTGTATCTCTGCAGGATAATGTAAACAGAAAATTAGTCATGGTAGGGCATGACAAAAAAGATAATACTCCCCTTTATCTGAATGCACAATTTTTTAACACGAGGGACAGGGCCTCTTGCAAAGAACTATAGTCCCATTCATTGTATGTGCCTTAGAGTGAGTTTCACTTGCCCTGGACAATCAGGCTACTGGGTTTACAGCATCTTGTGAGTCAAAGATAAAGGGGTCTATGTGCAAGATCACTGAAATCAAAACAGTCATATCCTCCCCCTCCCCCCTCGAAGGAAAATACACACACACACTGACACACACACACACACCACCACCACCACCACCACCACCACCACCACTTCAACAACAACAACAACAACAACAACAATAGGAAATTGCAAAACAAAACAAAACAAAACCCAGCTTATATCAGCAGGGGCAAGTACTATATGATAAAAGTTTAGATAAAAATAGTGTGAATGTTCAAAGTTGTTTGATTTGGCAGACAGCCAGTATGATTTCATGAAAATAATGTCACTTGTCACAAAAATCATCATTTGTTTTACATGCAAACAAAATTTGCACGTAATTCGTGAAGTTATGTTGATGCACTGTCTTTCAGGATACATAAGAAAGTTCTCTTATACTTTGCATGCCAATTACTTAACTACAATTTTATGATTGCAAAATTTAACAACACACCAAGATATTGACTTCTGTTATTTGAATATTTGAAGCAAATTTTTTTCAATTATTATCAAATGCGATGCGGTTCTGAGTCAAGGTGAAAAATTACAAACTTTTACTTCCTGAAAAGGGAAATTGCTCATTTCTGATTCTGTGGAGGTGGTTCTGAATCATTAATTTTACCAATCCATGCGCATGAGTTTCTTTGAAGTTCTATTTTGCAAAGTATGCTTAGCAAATGTATGGGGGAAAAGCAACCTTCTGTAGACAGAATGACATCATTAGGGATTCTGTGCTGAAATAAATGAGGAAAGACGAACTCAATCAACTTTACACTCTTATAGTTGATACACATTCTTTTTTGACATTTTCCCCTGAACATAGTAAAGTTGACGACAGTCAAGAAGCCATAAAGTCACTTTCACTTTGTTTTTCACAGACGTAGTGCGGTTTCTGTCCCTGCTGCTTTGCTTTAGAACGATCCGTCTTCCTCGAAGATAAATGCTGTCCTTTTAATGAACGCTGCGTGGAAGTGGCTACCACCAAAAAGCGGGGCTGACTTAATTTGTCGCGAGGCAGCAGTACATGGGGGGAGAAGGGCAGTAATTGGCAGCGTCGGAAGTCCCGCGTCAATGCGTTGGCAGCTGGTGATAGTATGAGGTGTGCGGGGTGGGATAGGGTGAGTGTGGGGGTAGGGGATTCCCTTTGGATGAGTCCAAAGAGGGCCCCAGGTGACAAATGAATGATAATGAGGGGATTACGCAATCAGCTGAGCTCTGGCCACGCCATATTTCCCAGTGGAGAAGTATTTAAAAGGGAACCAACTCTCAACATTCAGATTGAAACTTTGGTCAATCGAGTTTCCAACCAGGGGTATGTTTCATAAAGCTGTTCTTAAAGTTATGAACGACTTAAGAACAACTGGTGATCAGTTCTTGTGCTGAATTATTGAAATTCTGATAAGTATAGCACATCAGAACTGATCACCAGTCTTTCTTGAGTCAATTGTAACTTTAAGAACAGCTTTATGAAACGCCCCCCCCCCCCCCCAGTAGATAGGCATAACTTTTGTGAAAGATCAGATGCAAAGTCATGGAATCAATAACTTAACCAACAACATTTGAATTGAAGAAGTTACATGTGCTAAATTTTCAATCAGAGTGTTTTGTTACATTTTGTGCAAACTGAAGGGAGTGCTGATAGGCTATGACTCCTTCACCTTATATCTGAGTACAAAATTTTCTGTAAAACATATTTTAGCAGCATGAAATTTTTTGCGAATTGGAGCCGACGGCCTTTTTCACGGCGTGAATTTTTCTCAAAGTGCCTCTGGCATTCAATGCATGTAGTGCAGACAAGAGTCTTCGCATGCATTTTAATTTCGCAAATCTTGGCTCTCGTGAAATTAGAATGCACACGAACATTCTTGTCTTAGTACAGTACTTTTGTGGCCTAGATTGCTGTTTCTTGAAAGCATAACATTTCAGAGTACCTTCTGCAACCTTCTTCTACAATTTGTGTCTGATTGTTATGAAACTGCTTCTTCAAGTGATATTTTGTATGATTCCATTCCATTGACTCCATTTATCAAATTCAACCTGTTAAAAAAAAGCAGTGTTTTGCCTTTATAGGGTGTGTACAGTTCTGGTCGAGGTGAGAATTTAGCTTTTAACATTTTGCGAAATATTCAGAAACCACTCTATGAGATGTTAAAGAGCATGCAGTTCTAAGGGGTATCAAAAGTTTATTCGATGAAAATATGTTTTAAAATGGCTGAGATGTCCAAAAACAAGGTGAAACAAAGAGATCCTAAGAAAGTTGTGGCATGTCGCCTTTTATTATTAGCACTTTTTTGGATATCTCAGCCATTTGAAAACCAATCTTCATCAAATAAACGTTGAATCCTTCTTAAAATTATATGCTCTTTCATATTTCATAAGAGGCTTTTCATTATCTCACTTAGGAATGTTCAAAACATGAATCCCCACCTCAACCAGTACTGTACAGTCCCTTTAACCATTTACTTTGAGGAGTTCGTCAGTTGGCAAGTCCACTGGCATGCTTTCTTTCCTGACTGGCACCGCTGCCTGGAAACTAATTGCCAATGTACAGAGATTGCCCAATTGCCTTAATCCTTATTGTGTCGCCATGGCATGCGTATTTGACTGTGGTACATTGTTATGCCCGAGTGGGCCGGCTGATTTACAATTAGGTCAAGTTTTTTAGGAAGCAACTGAATGCTGATGAAAAAAAAAAAGGAAAGAAAAGAAAAAAACATGGATCAACATGCCTGGACATACAAGTAGGGTGTCTGGAGTATTTTTCCAACTTTTGAAATTCCATGAAAAGCCAATCATGAACTCAATTGTGTTCTCTGGGACTTGTGTGTTATGAGATAGGGGCACAATTTTTCATCCGCAAGTGAGCAGTGCGCGATCAGACACCCTAATATAAGTATGTAAGGAAGATTGCATTAGAGTCACGAAAAAGTCCACCACGGATAATAATGTCTTATGGATGCAAAGTGCACTCAAGTCAGTCAGTAGCACCGCACTGCTTTTAAGACGGAAAAAGCTGAATCCACATACTATGTGATGTATGTGCCTACCGTAATGCTAATGGACTGATGGCATGATATGCACATCAGTTACCCTTTGAAACCTACTTTTCGTAAATGTTATTTTGCATTGTATGAAAACAGGTTTGCAACAGTGATGGCAGAGTTTAAAGGGAAAGACGACCATGAAAATTAGTTTGTGCAAAGAGATGCAGAAAAGTAAAAGGAAAAGGATTGTCAGTGTTTGAGCAAATTCTGATCAAAATCTATAAAAATCATTTTTTCATTTTTTTTTTTAATTTTGTGGATCTAATCAAACACATATTGGCAATTCTATGACGTAGCACTTTAGGTCACCCCATATGCTCTGTATTGTGAAATAATTAAGTGCCATTTTCCCATCAAGTAGATTTCCAATCATACATGCACCAGTAATACAGACATTTTACATATTCTTTAGAACTATACATCTCCTCCATTAAAAAAATATATATATATCATCAATAAGAAAGAGAGAGAGAGAGAGAGAGAGAGAGAGAGAGAGATACATCAAAATGTTGCCAATTTGTGGTTGATTGATCACAAGTTCAAAAAATCAAAACTTTCATAGTCTTCAGCGGAATTTGCTCATAATTTTCACTCTCCTTAGGTCCTTTTTGGCTTCTAATCACACAAACTAATTTTCAGGGTTGACTTCCCCTTTAAGAACATACAAGCATACGAATAACACCGATAGGATCATCAATGCGCCCCTAACAAACAGGCGGAATACAAACACCCCTTAACCCTGTCTTTGCTGAAGACAAGAGCATTTATATTCATAAAGAGGGATGACAATAGCGCCGTGCTCATAGCAAAAATTTTGAAATTTTGGTCGCAATTAAGGTTGCGTCTTTTTGATTCATCGTTCTCACTGTAAAAAAAAAAAAAAAAAAACTTTGGGTCACAATTATTTGCAAAGAGCTGACCTGGGCATGTTATGAATGATATATACTTACTACATGTAGTCTGAGTCTCAAGGCCAATTCAATATACTGTTACATGCCACAGCATGGTAAAAATAGCAAGGCGTGACACGCAATGTGCATTTTGGGATATAAAATCTCGAATTTTTTTTTTTTTTTTTTTGCCACCGTCGTTCTTACTCCACAAATTCACATCAGTGAATTTGTGCAGTAATTTGTGAAGTTTGGATCGCAACCAAAATCTCATGAAAAAGCCCATTATTTCTGTTCTCACTGTGAAACACATTATTTTTGGTGCAATGAGGATGGCACGTAAGTTGAACCAGGCTCTTCAGGATCATCATCCACAAGTAGTGCATAAAATATACACTCTGCCGAGATACTGTGGATGGATGTTCTTTATACCTGGGGAGAAATTCTATCTCTATTAATTAAAGTATTTGTGGTTATGGCATTATGTATGTGGCATTTGTGATAACCAGCTTCTAGACGATAGCATAATTGAGTGAAAGACCGTAAAGTGATGGAGCAAAAGGTGGTAGAGTAATTCGTCGCCGGTCACACGAACCGACGAATCCCTCAGGTTTGCGTAAGAATGACAATTCGAGAAAAACGCGTTTGAAGTTAGCCCATTTTTGACTTATGGTTGCTACACTTTCATGTCTATAATTTCCAATTATTTTTGTAGTACACCAGACTTCAATTCTTGCTCTAACTTGTGAAGTTTTTATCGAATTGTATTGTTAACAAATAAGCGGGAAATCGTCAAAGAGCTGCATGCATGTATTTCCGGTCTGCAAAGAACGTTGTCATTTTCCATGTGTGTCCATATGTACATGTACATTGAGCGTTGTCATTGTCAACACATGTATTACATAGTACGCGCACTATGCGCGCAGTCAATGAACTGTTGAATCTCAAAAACAACATGCAAGTCAATGCGCACTGATTCGTCGGTTCGGTGACCGCGCGTACTAGTACGCGCGGTCACCAAACCGTCGAATCGCCTGATTGTTTAACACACGCGTCTATGGGGAAAACAAATAATTTTCACAAATGGAATTACATACTTCTACAAAAGTGATAACTACGTAAAAATTACACCAAATTACACACTGAGAATTTCGGAATATGTAGTATGGAATGTCTACTATCGATATGATTGAAAATCTCAAAATCGAAAATTTGACCCAAAATCGAGTGAAAAAAATGGAGTAAATAACAAAGAAGAAGCCAGTCTATGAACTTTTTTCACACTTTTGCATAAGAATTTTTATTTGCTTTTGCATGCATTCCAGCTTATGACTGCCTGAAACTGTAATGATTCAGTACAAGTTTATTCCCTCTAAATCTTTGTTAGGCTGGTGTTACATTTACTTGCCCAAGTGTGCTGATTATGGGGTCTGATGGTGAATAATACAAAATATATGCCTCATATGATATTTTCTCCATTGATTCAGACACGTTTACAATACTCTGAGTGGAAAATAAAATAGTCATCAGAGCAAGTGAACTTTGGGTTCGGGTCATTGAAAGTGAGTATGAGTAAAATTCTCCAGAATTCACTTGATTCACTGGGCAAGTCACTGCCTACAAAAATTTTAGGACTTTTTCCTGTGAATTGCATCTTGAGGCTACTGTTGCTCATATGCTGTAAATAATAACAGCTGCTTCTACTCCTCGTGTGAGCACTGTCAACTATACGAAGACAGCCACCTTGTACAGATGTATGATGTGGGCAGTGCTTTCAATATTGATTACACTCTGCTATTTTTTTTTTTTCTTTTTAGGAAGTAAGCTAGTGCATTAGGCAATTTAGATTGTAATTATTGTGTCTACCGGTGGTGCGTGTCCTTTGCATCTTTGGGATCAGATCGCTCTAGCGAAAATTGGCTAATGTTCACCAGGCTGTTTAGTTGGAGTGCAAGTTTAAAGTCTGTTTAAAACTGAAATACCATGTTTGATGTAGTTTGATAGTGGATCTTGTGGAGCATGCACACGTCTTCCCCTTATCGTTTTGTCTGAGAGTACTACAGTACATCAGAAATAGCAGAACCTGCCCAGATGTTTTGGTGCATTCAAGATTATTTTATGTCAGTCTCCTTTGTCAGACGGTAGCACCAAGTCTTTGGGATGAATTGTGAAAACCACACATCAGAAGAAAGGAGTGGGACTGTTATCTTCATAATGAGGTGGAAATGACTGACTTTAGATGTAAAAGAGAAGTAGCAGTGCTTTTGCCAAGTTTGTCTTGCATATCAATGTCCTGTATAGTCAGACTTATATCAAATTTTGAGCTAGAAGTTACAAAATGGAGTCACATCGCCAGACTTGAATTTCAGCATTTTATAGCAGAAGCAGTGGAAGTTCTCGTGCTGTACAGTTCATGATATCATACAGTAAACATGTACAAAAAGTGTATCCAATGCCAAGATATGAATAGCAACCATTCGTCCTTTGGACCGACTCGTGTAATTACAGTTCATCACATGATTACAAAAGGATTGCTCAGGTTCAGTCTAATTGTATTACAATTGTGTCTTTGAATATTGTTTGTAAAAATGGACAAAACAAAAATAGCTTTTTTTGTAAATAGAAAAATTAATGCCTTGAAGCAAGGCTAAACAATGGAAATAGAAGTACCCCCAGACACAATCTGTAATCCTTCACTCAATTTCTCATGGGGCGACAGTGGAAAACGAGGGAAAACCCGTCTGACAGTCATATCCCCCACGCTGCGACCACATAGGACTCTGCACAGCATTGTGCTGTTATTCTAATAGTCATCAGCTCTGTGATTTGTGAGGGCAGTCTACAGCTTGTGTATGATAGGCAAAACTAAACGAAAATAAAAACAAACACCCCCCTGAAACCTAGGCTGTAGGCTTGATATTCAAACTAGAAACATTCGTGGCATGGCATGGAACTTGGTAATACATGAATGTGAGCATATAACCTTTTCCACAGCATGAAAGTTTCGGGAGTCGCCACTCGCATTCAGTGCATTGCATTGATGAACACTTTTTACATATAAATCTTGGCTCCTTGCTAAATTCGTGAAAGTTTATTGCATGCAAAAATTTATGATCTACAATTACAGTACATCTGTAGCACAGGTTTCCTTGAATCTCAATGGAGGATTGATGCACTGAAACTGAAGTAAAAAAAAATGTGTTCATTGGAAAATACATGTGTACTTATAAGCCTAAAATTTTTGTGTGTTTGATTCTAGGGATTTAGAAATTGAGCGTTGTGTTTGGAAAACAAGGACTTACCACTATAACAAGTAACTCTGTGAGCCTTTAGTATGGCTTTATGAATGCAACTTTTCACAAGTTTAACCCCTAAATTTCAGCTGTAGGCCTGTGCTTGTTCCAAATTCATTGTTGACCATTTTTATGCCTCCGCCAACGAAGTGGCCGGAGGCATTATGTTTTCGGGTCGTCCGTCCGTCCGTACGTCCGTACATACGTCTGTACGTCCGTACGTCCGTCCGTCCCGTTTTGTTTTTGTCGATATCTCAAGAACCGTGTGGTGGTTTTGCATCAAACTTGGTATGAGGGTATATCCTTGGGGGATGATACTTTGTGTGGATTTTAGGGTCACAGGGTCAAAGGTCAAAGGTCACAGGTTATTTTGTGAAAAAAAAAATTGAAATTTCATGTTTTTCTCCATATCTCGCAAATGGTTCAAGGTATCTTCATGGAACTTAGTATATATGCTTGTATCGATGGGCAGTGATTATCTAGGGAAGTTGGGGGTCATGGGTCAAAGGTCAGGGGTCAAAGGTCAAGGTCAACTCCTCAAAATATAACTACTTTCCTTATATTTATGCAGTGCCTGAAGGATTCTTTTAAAACTTGATGTATGCATGTATAACCCAATATATATTCTGTGGGAAGTTTCTTGCCAAAAGGTCAAAGGTCAAAAGGTCAAAGGTCAAGTGAAAGTGCTAAATTGCACTTTTTCCTCCATATCTCAAAAATAACTCAAGGTATTGTCATGAAACTTACATATTTATGCATGTTCTACCTAACAGTGATTCTCTTTGGAACTGTGGGGTCAAAGGTCAAAGGCCAGGTTTCGATAATACTATTTTACCATTTGATACTGAAATTATACTTTTTCTCAATACCTTGAAAATTACTCAATGCATAAACTTGTAAAAGGGTCAAAAGTCAAGTGAAAATCATCAGTTCCCCCAAATACCTGCACTCTGACGTTTTAATCATTCATCCAATTGAACCTAGTTCTAGGAAAGTGAACATTCAGCACATTTGTGGCAAACCTGTCATTTTAATATTTTGCCAATTGTGTGAAACTGTCATCACACATTGTCAAGACATTGTACTATAGACCTATTAGGAGAACCATGTATTATGGCGGAGGCATACACCAGTCGCCGTAGCGACATTTCTAGTTTCGTACTAGTATCACAATGCATCATATTGCCTTAATGTTATCTGAATATGAACATCCCGTGATACAGTCATTATTTCATATGAAGTGTCCAGTGAAAAGATGGACAGTTCAGATCTGTCAGTATGTTTTCTCGAGCCAAAGTGCCTCTCCTTTTATACCCCAGCCAAAATTCCCATGGGCAATACTTTGTTTTAGTTGGTGAGGTGACGACAGCACAAACTGATCCAAGTTTTTAAATATTCTGGATTCTCAGTTAGTGAGAGGTGCAGATAATTGACAGATTGGTATCAGTATAATTGACAGATTGGTATCAGTATAATATCAGAGTTGTTGCATTCACATTTGTCTCCAAAGCCAGATTACAGTGGAGGGAAAAAAGTCTTGCCCTGTGATTGCGGACTGTTCACACTTGTGCCTCCCTTCCCCTCCCCAAAGCAAGGGGCCACAGTCTGTATAATATCACTGGCTCATCAAAGCCGGTGCTGGCTGATCAGCCCACATGCACAGAAATTGCGCTCCTGACCTGCTTTTTAGGAAAGTCATTAACTCGCCACTAGGTTGTGTGCTTGCTGGCGTGTGGTGCAGGCCGCCCTAGGCGTAATCCCTCCACTGAGATTTTGTCCCTGAATCCAACAAGTTTGCTTGTGCACAGAAGAGGCTTTTTTTTTACCCCCAAAAATCATTCACACATTGACTTTGGAGGGGATAACTTCCTCATTGTGGGCCATTCTCCATGATGCGGAAACAAGCGTGAATAGGAATATTCACTGACAAAGCTACTACTTTGCACAAATGTACATGTATCTGTTGTGCACTATGAAAGGCCTTGACGTGTTAAGATTTATGTACAAAAATATATACAGCGTACATTTGTACATGCACATGAATACTATTTTGTGTAATATTTTGGATACAAATTGCCCGACAAATAAAGCCCCCACCCCCACTCCCCCCCCCCCAAAAAAAAAAAAGAAATAGATTCTAGGAATAAAGCCTGTCTTTGACCTTGAATCTTGGTACAGTTGTGTAAGAATTTTTATCTGGAGATATGATATACATGGATTTTGTGTAATGTTAGTAGCACAGTTTGAACAAAATGAATAATTTGAATATGATTAAAGGTACAGTCATTTTGGCCTCTCTTAAGAAACAGTCATTTTAAAATAATCAAGCAAAACAAACAATTTTTCCATGTCGTGGGGGAAGGATAATAATATGGCAACTAAAACTACATATAAAATGCTATATTTTACGGTTTAATATTTTGTTTTCCTTCCAAATTTGTAACAGAGTTTTCTCAATGTGCCTTTGTGAGACAGCCTAACACAGTGTAGGGTATCACTTCTGTGGGAATGTTTTAGCAAAGCGTGCATCACTATAAATGCGGTTAGACATGTAAATCATGATATAAGGCATAACCTTGAATAGTTATCAAAACAGCAACCTCAAAAAAAACACATGTACTTGTATTAAGCATTCTTGGCTTCTGTCCCTACTAAGCATGTAGTGTAGCATATATTCAACTTTACACAATTCTATACATAGTGCTGTTTGATGATTTTAGATTCACTGAGCTGTATTTTTTGTTTAAACAAATTTTCAAACATTTCACTCGTTTAACAGTGACATTGCAGTCTTGAACAAGAAGTTCTGGGTGAAAAATCCTACCCACACGTACATTATAGTACACTGTACATGTATGCAACAAGCGACATTTTGATTCCCCCCCCCCCCCCTTTCCAGGGTTAGCTTGCATCATTGTGGTTTATGATGTGCCGTGGTATGTGTGTGTGTGTGTTGTATTCTACATGGAATCCTGGGCCAAAAATATTTAAAGACAATTAGGCAGCTGTCTGATTTATACATCCTGTGTCTGGGCAGCTAATGTACTGCCAGAAAAAAAAAAGGGGGAAAAAATAACGTAAAAAAAAAAAATGAAATATATGAGTGGAGCAAAGCTTTTGACAATGATTCAGTGAAATTTTATTGTTGGTTTGTAAAACACACACAGGCTCCCCCCTCCCCCCACCCCCCCCCCCTCCAAAAAAATGAACCCCAAAAAACCAACAACAACCCAAGGCATGAGAAGGTCATAATTGGGTGAAGAGAAGTAGTCTACACACTTATGTATAAACTAATAACTTGGAATATCCAGTATTCATTCTTTTGATCAGAGCTTGTTAAAAAATATGATATGAACTACCAGCAGTTATACTGTAGTTAATGGGATGGTGCAGTTTCTGTTAAAGGGGAAGGCTAGTAACTGATCAGTGGGAATCAGTGGAAATGCTGGGAGATGATTGTTCTAATCCTTATGGGATTCATTCAAGAGTTCATTGTATATCTATTGTTGTGTGAAAATGATTTGCTTCAGAATGGTCTCATATTCAAGTAATGTGCAGTTTAATGCTTCCAGGTTCTAGCGTCCCTGGTCAGTGACGGAGCATTAATCTGCACATTACTTGAATATGAGACTGTTCTGAAGCAAATCATTTTCACACAACAATAGATATACAATGAACTCTTGAATGAATCCCATAAGGATTGGAACAATCACCTCCCAGCATTTCCACTGATTCCCACTGATCAGTTACTAGCCTTCCCCTTTAAGGTGGGGTTTGCAGTTTCCAACATTTTTTGATGATGATTTTTTTTTTTGAGATAATGAGAAACCTCTTATGAAATATGAAAGAGCATATAATTTCTAAGAGAAATTCAAAGTTTATTTGATGAAAATTGGTTTTGAAATGGCTGAGATATCCAAAAGCAAAGTAAAACAAAGTGATCCTAATAAAAGGTGGGTCAGACCTTTTATTACGATTGCTTTGTTTTAGATGTTATTGTAATTGATGTTATGGACACACTACATATTATGATAACACGAACTAGGTTTTGGCATCGAGTGTCACACACGGTGGAAACACGGTATGAAAAATATATCCCTGAGGCGGGGATATTTCGATTTGTTCCTGTCAAGTGTGAAAACGATAGATTCAGGAAAACATTCCTGTCAAGTATGAAAACGATAGATTCAGGAAAACATTGAGATACATAATTATGTGTTCTGTTGGACCAAAGACTATGCTGTTGATGGACATAGTAGGTATGGTTATACAGTCAAACCTGCCTCAGCGGCCACCTGTCTATAGCGGCCACCTGCCATATACAGGCACTACAAAAATTCCCGCTGAGAAGAAAGCCGTCTTGAATACCCTGTCTGTAGCGGCCACCTGTCAAAAGTGGTGACCTTGTTCGTCTTCCGTTGCTGACAAGCTTTGACTTTGTCACATTATCTGTTTACTTAGTATTATATCCATTCTTTAGTGTCTCTGTTTGTTTGAGTTTTTGGGTGTGTTTTTGTTTTGTTTTGTTCTGTTCTGTTCTGTTTTCAAACATTGTAATATTAGTCAAGTTGCCCCTTCTCAAAGCTGCCTCAGAGAGGGAAATTTTTGCAGCACGTCTGTGTTCACTGAGTAATTTGGGCTGTGTTAGACGTGTATCTAAAAAAAGAAAAAAAAAAGCGGTAGTCACCTGCACATTACAACACTGCAGCAGGTAGACTATCCCTCTCTGGACCCCCCCCCCTCCCTCCCCCTCCCCCCTCCTTTTGAGTATTTAGACATAGTACCAGCAAGCCATTCATGTAATTTTGTATGACCTTGTCAATATCCTGTTGTTTGGTGGTTGGGAGGTGAACTCCGCATGATGCTACAAGCTCAAGAATATCCATGGCAACAACAACAGCAAAATGGTGGCTGATACACTCTCACAATATGTGTCACTATAATATGCATCTGTATTATATATATATATATATATATACAATGTAATTACAAAATGTGTTTATTATGTATTCAGTGTGTACATTTGAATGTACACTACATTGTACAGACATTGCAAACTGGTACAGTGAGTTCTGTGTGTACTTATTTCGAAAAGGACTTTTGCTCCATGAGGAAGGAAATTTAGTTTGGATGACGGGAGAGAAATAACTAGGTCTCTGGAAGATTTAGGGGAAATCTGACCGAAACTATGTGTATGAAATAAAGGGTTAAATCCATGCACAGAATTAGTATAAGGGCATCAAACATATTGCATATTGGAGTATATGTACACAGTTTATGCCAAGAGATCTACATTGTGTATGTTCAAATGGTGATCTCTTTTTGATAAGGATTTTGTTAATGTCTTGTGTGTATCGTTTGTTTTTGTTCCACATTTTGTTTATCTATAGATGGAAGCATTGTTTCAGAGTCTACTAATAATACACACACTTTGCACGACAGAGGAAATCTTCATTCCCACATTCACATTTTCAGGAAAAATGTATTATATATTTTACAGGGGGTAATCTTCCTGATAGTGCATTGCAATTTGCAGTGCATCTTTTATACCACTGCTGCACAAACTATCTTTGTGTAGCAGTGTTGTACTTCCATAGAAGTGTCCAGGATAACCTGACATGGAGCATTATTCATCAGCCGAAATTGCTATTCAAATTAAAGTTGGAAAAATACTCCCTGTTTCGGTCCTTTTCGAGTGTGAGTGTAGGAAACGGACTGTAAGGATCACTAGGCTAGGTGTTTCATTGTCACATGACTCCAGACAGATATTTATAGGTGCCCTTGGGATGCCACATGAGATGATGCACTGACAGTGAGATGAAGGCTTAACATTTAGTTTCCTTTGTCTAGTTGACCTAATTATTTGCTGATATGTTGCCAGTAATGCTGCTCAGCTTTCAACGAAAACATCCTCCTGGCACACCTGTATGTGAGATATATTTTCCCTTTCTTCCTTTCCTTGATTTTTTTTTTCAATCCCCAGCCCCTCCCCCCACCCACCCCATTCTGTCCAGACATGCCCCTCTCTTCTCTGTTCCTTTTTCTGTCTGTAAGTTAGTCAGTCTGTTCTGTCTGTCTGTCTGTCTCTCTCTCTGTTTCTCTCACAGTCCGTCTGTCTCCTTTTCTATCACTATCGTCTCTCTTTCTGTTTTCTGTCTCCCACTCGTTATCCTTTTCATTGTAGGTCTGTCTGTCTGTGTGTCTGTCCGTATGTATGTATGTCTGTCTGTTTCTCTTTTTCTTTCTGTATTCCAGTCTTTCTCCTTTTATTCATATTTCTATCAGCCTCTATCTAAAGTATCTGTCTGTTTCTCATTCTCTCCAGCTGTTTTTCTTTCTCTCCCAGTTTCTCTCTGTCTCCTTTTCTGTCTCTGTCAGCCTCTGTCTGTTTGTCTCTCTGTTAGTGTGTTTGTCTATGTCTTTCTCTACCTCTCATCAATGAACTGTCATTCATGGTGTGTTCAGTGCAGCAATCTACTAGCAGTGATAATCATAGTTTCTTTTTTGGATTCTGTCGATTTCTCCTTTTCTGCAGGACGACGTCTGTCTGTCCAGTGATCGATGTCATCAGCGACGACACCTTTCAGTACCAACACGGGAATGACCCCCAGATGGGAGGCTTTGGCTGGTCCCTATTCTTCAAGTGGTACCCTGTGCCCAAGAGGGAGCAGCTTAGGCGTAAAGGGGATCCAACAGAGCCAGTGAGGTAATTACCATTGAAGGCCTTAACCCATAAGTAACTGAGACGCCCAAAACTGCCCATCTTATTACTCCCCGAATTGCCAGATACCCAATCCATTTTTTAACAGTCTTATGCTTTATTATTTTTTGTTTTCATATATAATATATGATTAATAAATTTGAAAGAGGTCAAAGGTCAACAAAAGTTTGTCAGAATTATTTCTGTTACACACCATTCTCTTTGTAAAGACTTGATTAGCTTTCAAATAAACATGACTTATAATAGACAAAAATAAGCATGCAGTGAGCTAATATACAATGTACATCATAATAGAAAGTTGTTGAAATGAGAACAGTATTGCTGTACCTTCCAGTAAAACACACTAATGATAATTCAAATTCCAAGTCCAAGCACTTGTCACAAGGCAGTGTTGTATTTTAGCATGATACTATTAATATATGTCAATTGTGTCGCCATGATTCAGTGGAAACTCAGTTCCTTGAGATCCTTGGGACCAAGACAACTTGTTCTTCATATCAGATATTTTGTTATATCAATAGTCAATAATTAGATACAAAACAAAGGAAATAAATTGATTGGGACTAGATATAAATTAGTTTGTTATATCAAGCATTTTGTTGCATCAGATCTCTTTATATTGAGTTTCCACTGTATTGAAATTGTAGAAGAAATACCTGAAAGTGTTGTGGAGGGTCCAGTCGTATTATCTAAGGGACTACAGGCCTTCTCTCTTGTCTGGTGCATAAATGGTGAAAAGTCAGAGTTAACAAGTATTTCTGTAGAATGACTGTGGCCCACAGTCATATCAGGTCAAAGGTACATTGACTTTGTATTGTATTACATCATACTATAATTCGAGCAACGTTTGTCTGTTTGTTCCTCTACTCCTCCCAGGTCCTTGGTCCGATCTCCACCAAACTTAATGGGTGGATGCAGGTTGACCGCGAAATTGCCCTTGAGGGGTTCATTTTTGGAAAGGTCAAGGTCACTGGGGTCAAAGGTCAAATAACTTCAGACGCCCAATAGAGGGCGCTATGTAGGCCTACTTATATGGGGATTCCCCCAGAAATATAATCAGACACCCGATAGAGGGCGCTATGTAGGCCTACTTATCAGTGCCGTATATATATACGGCACTGCTACTTATAAGGGGATTCCCAGGTGTACGCCAAAGAGATTTTTCTCCTCAAAATCTCTTTGGTGTACGCCTACTTATGCTTCCAGCAAGTTTGGCCAAGATCGGACCAAGGAGTAGCGCAAAACAGATATTTGACGTCTGTTGACCCAGTGACCTTCACCATTTCTGGGGGAATCCCCATGGAGGATTTCTGACACTCCACGGGTACATTGACTAGTAATATGGAAATGAAGCAATGAAGATTTTTCCCAATTTTGGCGATGGCTGTTTTATAGTAATGTGGAATATACTGCGCATATATATACACTTTTATGTCTTGTTGTTGTACTACATAATGTGTAGATTCACCCAGTATATATTTTGTATAAAAGTAAACAGACATTTTGTTTTGTCTTGTGTTATAGAGTTGATTTTTTTTCCATGATGTGATTAAAGGCTATTTAGTCCATACAGAGATAAATGCACATTGCTTGGCACACAGTGATACCATTACTGTGCCCCTAATAAACTACATGCTGTAAAAGTGGATTTTTTGCAATCGAGTAATTTTCGCGCTCAGCCAAAGAAATCAAGTTTTACTGTTTTTTTAATTATGCAACATTAAGACATCAACTACTGGAACATAGGGTGAGCAAAAATATTTGTGTGCTTTTATTTTCGCGCTGGTTTCTGGTTATGTGAATGTGCAAAAATTTCAACGCTGCAAAAATGTCCACTTTTACAGTAAAAAAAATTGTACATTCAGCTGAGAACCTTGCTAGAGATCCATGTTTCATAGTTTGCCTTGTATTTTTTCTCTCCCCCTTCACCCTCCCCCCCCCCCCCCAATCCTAATGCAGGTCACCCACAATGGCTGGAGGTCTCTTTGCCATCGACAAGTCATATTTTGAGGAGCTTGGGCAGTACGACCCGGGCTTCAACATCTGGGGAGGGGAGAACCTCGAGCTGTCTTTCAAAGTAAGACAAGTGTTTAGGGAAAAAATACAAAAAAGGAACTTACTTTTGGATTACACCATGTGTGTACGGTCTCTTGAAAGGACTGTAGTATTCTTATTGGAGGGACCGCAGAAAAGAAATGGGAATTATTTTCAAAAAAAGGTACAGTTGAACCTCTCTTATCCGGCCTCCCTTTATCCGGATCTCTCTATTATACGGACGCAATCTCGCCGTGATTTTTTTTTTATAATTATGGGAGGAAAGGGGGATTCCTAACTCCTTGAGAACTCCTACACAAACACACATGAATTACATATTACTTCCAACATGATTACCATACATTACATCAAATTTCCTTCCAAATTGCTTACCTTCAGACATTTTAACATTACCAAACATTCCCAAATGTAACAATGAAAGGGTTGCAGTATACACATTACTACATGTGGTCCTACAATGGGCTACATCAGTACATGTGTACAGTTGTATGTATATGTACATGTATAAAGCATTGAGTCTCCCGTATCCGGCCAAATCCCTTATCCGGATGAGCCCCGGTCCCGACTTGTCCGGATACGAGAGGTTCAACTGTAGCACCAAGTATCGAGAAAAATTGTGTATTCCATTATTTGCATGCAAACAGAGAGAGAACGGTTAGTTTGGGAGGATATTATCCAAGAGAGCAAGACATACTGCATTCACTTGCAAATTTGTCAACATTACAAGTGTGGCATATAGTAACTTTCATTATGGGTGATATTTTAAAAGCTATGGCTTTATAACCAGTAAGCTAACTTAGAATAAATTATTAAGATTTAGATGTCAGTGAAAAACTTTAATGAGGTGTCCAGTAGCCACATGATATAATGGTTGGCAAGGTCGTGTGATTATAATGTCCTTTTCATTTCATACAATTGTGTGTGTACAAGAGGCCTAAAGTATACAGGTTTCCATGAAGTTGAATTCCACTAGGATATTGAAATTTTCCCTTAATCTTTCCAAATTCCCGAGCTTCGCATTGCTGCCAAGAAGTGAATCTTAGTTCCTGATTGAAAAGTTGTCCAGGTGGAGGTACACACCTGTGTAGGTCATGCCTTTGCCTATACAATGTACAATATATACACATAAATTGTACAATGTACTACTGTACTTGTATATTCTACAGTGACTACCTTGGATGTATGTAAGTAATTCTGCTATAGGTAGATCTAATCCCATAACAAGCCTGAGGCCTTAATGAGTATTGCTCCATTGTCTTTCAGTCTCCTTTGTTTGTTTGTTTGTTTGTTTGTTTTTTGCTTGTTTGTTGTTGTTTTTTTATGGGGGCATTAGGCCTGTGAAGGTTGTGGGAAGTGAGGTTATGATTATATTGTGATCTCTATTTGCCATCTAAAAATAGAAGCACTCCTTACCTATAGAGTGACCTGCAAAACTTCACTTGGGTTAGTCACCAAATGTCTTCAAGATTCGATTTTTGTGAGAATTTAGTGAGACCAGGAGACTAGTTTCTATGGTAATAATTGACTGCTGAATGCAAAAAACAAAACAAAAAAAAAGACCCAAATAAACAAACAACAACCAAAAAATCTTCTTGTGCTTTTGTCTTCACACTAAGATTTACAGCAGTTTCATAAACATCACATGTATGTAGTTTACAGGAACTCTTGGCATATTCAACTGTTCTGTGCGCACTTGTGTCACTGCACTTAATACATTTAGAATGATCTAGTTTTCAGGTGTGAAAGGGGTTCCAAGTCACAATCTATTAAAGATAGGATGTGAGGTTGACAGTACGTGGCAGGGATTGTAATTTGGAGAGACAGGGAGATCAAGGGGAGTCCATGATGTGTCGGTCTATGCTGAGAAAAATGTTTCTGCTTAAAACTTTGATAGGTGTACATGTACCATGTGAAAACCGTTAAGTTGATTGTATTTGTGCAGGCATAATATTGATGGTGGTGAGTGAAAGTACACTGTATGTTTCCAGTGATGAGCAAAAATATTCTGAGTATCACCCATATGATTGCTGTAAGGTACAATGTAAAGATATAAAAAACAGGAAAAATGCTGTTTTTGTTGTTTTTTATCTGCTTATATTCTTTCCAGCTTTGGATGTGTGGAGATAAAATGGAGCTCATAGAGTTTATGAGTGTATTATTCTGTGATGTTACAAGTGTATCTTAGATAATAATAATAATAATGATGATCAATAATGTTAATGTACATTGACGTGTAACACAGTGTATATGTGGCTATGCACTTTAATAGGCAAGGAATGACTATAATAAAATAATTTGATTGTGATTGCAATGATACCGAGTTTTGTGTTTGTTTAGACATTGAAAAGATGTGAATTTTATACTGATGTTGGTACTTTGTCTTGAATTCTTGGGTAGATTATTACATGTATGTAAAGTAGATAAAATGTATCAAGACATGCAAAAACAACAAAAGACACTTTTGGGTGTATGTTTTTTTTTTCCCCAGCTGTGGATGTGCGGAGGTAAACTGGAGTTCATCCCTTGCTCCCACGTCGGCCACGTGTTCCGCAAGAAGTCCCCCTACCACTTCCCACCCGGCACCAACTACGTCAACAAGAACAACAAGCGGCTGGCCGAAGTCTGGCTGGACGAGTACAAGAACTTCTACTACCGCATATCGCCCTCAGTGGCCAAGACAGACCCAGGCGACCTGTCAGACCGGCTCAACCTGAGGAGCAGCCTGAACTGCAAGTCCTTCAAGTGGTACCTGGAGAATATCTACCCAGAGTCGTCCTGGCCGGTCAACTACCAGTTTATGGGGGAGGTCAGTCTAGACCTTCTTTTCTTTCTTTCTTTTTTCAGATTAATGATTCTTGCATCGAGTTGATAATATTGCCACTGAATGACAGGTTGCCCTTCATCCAAGTAAATACACATGGATTATATTTGTTCTGAGTAATAGCCATGATGAAAATCATGGGCATACATACTCTGGTGAGATTCAAGCCCATCTCAACACAAGAATCATTGATTTTGATGAATACGTATTACCTGTGGCTACAAGGATTAAGAACCATCATTGGCTACAGGGCAGAAGCTCGGTAGTCTAGTGGATATGATGCCTGTCTAGCAATCAGAAGGTCGTGGGTTCAAATCCCACCAGTGTACAGTGTATATAGTTTATGCCCATGAATTTGATCATGGCCATCACACTCCAAATAGTAAATACTCAGTGTGTATTTACTTTGATGACGGGCAGTTTGCCAGTGAGTTACAACAGACACAACATGACATGAGAAATTATTAATTGAGGCTAGGAGCTTATGACAACAACAATACCAACAACAACAGACATTATTGTCAGTATTCTGAGAGAAGGAAATTAAACAGATAATGATTCAATTTGTACCAGTAACTGTTTAAAGCAAGGGAATTCTGCTCACTAAGGGGCGATGTACAGTGTATCTCCTCTTCCCTTCCCCCAGTTTACATGTAGGGGAGGGGTTAGCTAACTTGAAAAGATTCACAATAATAATGTCAAGATATAACCATTCTCTCTTTGTTTTCCCCAATGGCAGATGGCCCAGAAAATCTCCAGTTTCATGTTTGTGACTCCCCTGTGTGTTTTACTACCATCACAAACATGGGGAATTGTGCAATGTATTTTTTTAGTAGTTTGGTAGTAGATCTCTTTCCCAATTCATGATATTGGAGCTTTTCTGTAAGTTTCTCATTACCGATAGCTAATTCAATATCCACTAGTAATGCACACTTTTATCTTCGGTGTGTTGCATTTTTAATATTTCAAAATGTGCATGAAATATTTAAGTCTTTTAGAGTTTGGTATGTTCTCCATCCTAATTGAATAATATTGAGGTTCTTTTCTTTAGACTTTGCCATTACAGTGACTAAAAGAATTTCCACTGTTAGTCACTGTCTTTTTAGTGTATTACATGACTTCATTATGAGTATTTATATAGAGGTTGGTACATTTTCCTGATGATGCTCTTATTTTTTTAGACTTCCCATTATTGTAGGCTAAGAGAATCTCCAATTATAAACATGTGTTTGCATTATGTCACAATGCTCTTGAAATTTATTTCTGCAATCTGATGTGTTCTTCATCATGACTCAATGATGCTGAGAATTTCTTTTAATATCCCATTAATATTAGCTCATAAAATATCGTGCAATACGATATGTATGTTCTTCGCAAAACATATCGCGTAACTTCACAACTAATGTGCTTAGAGTGTAGTTGTTTTGTTTGTTTTTGAATTTGGTTGAGTTTTTTAGGTTTTTTTTCCTCTTTCTCTATCCTTGGTCAACAGGTCAGAAATATAGAGACCCATGTGTGTCTGGACACCATGATGAAAGAAGCGGGTCACAAGGTTGGCCTCTTTGGATGCCATGGTCAAGGGGGTAACCAGGTGATGTTTCACAATTTTTTTCCCCTTTTCTCTGTGTCTGTCGTCCTCGCTGACTAATATTGGCCATTGTGCTGATAA
This sequence comes from Diadema setosum, assembly GCA_033980235.1. Lineage (NCBI taxonomy): Eukaryota > Metazoa > Echinodermata > Echinoidea > Diadematoida > Diadematidae > Diadema > Diadema setosum. The sequence continues at coordinate 11,857,037 of CM067075.1, read as the reverse complement.
CCCCCTCACATTTGACTGAGTGATGATACCCAACTCTGCTTTCTCTCCTTTCTTCATGTTGATTGAAAGCAACTCTGTCCTTCAGGTAAATTTCTCCTTCAAACAGAATGACTTTCAACAATTTCTAATTGTCAGCATTTAATCTCCCAGTGTACCATTGTGTCGTTGTGTACATTGAAATGGACGAGGTGTAATGTAACTCCATATTTATGTGGAATTTAATGGGTGATGAGAAGCAGAGAGGTGAAAGTTTTATCAAAATTAGACAGAAAAAGACAAAGCTAATTAATGATTTCAAAGTTGCAAATATTGGCAATACAATATTGATGCTGGTTCCAACCCAACCACATATTGCAAACTACATGTAGATAAAAGATAACAAGCATGACTCAAAATTTGGTTTTTACAATAGTATGTTGTAGAGATCATGATTTTTTTTTGTCAAAAATTGTTCGATACCACATACAATCCCTTACCCCTGAAAGTCATCATGCAAGATTATGACAGCATGGGAAATATTTTGATTGGAGTATTTTAAAAGCAAGATATGTTCGCGGCATGAAGTTTTCGCAAATTGGAGCCAACGGCCTTTTTTGCAGCATGAAATTTTTGTAAATTACCACTGGCATTCAATGCTTATACTGTACATAAGAATGTTTGCTTGCATTTTAATTTTGCAAGTCTCTGCTCTCGCGAAATTTGAATGCACGCTAACATTTCTAGTTGTACAGTACCGATTCATGATAACTGATTTTGTATTTTTTATGAAATCTCATCCACTCTGTGATGTTGCTTTATTTAAATCAACTCTATGATCATGTAGAATTACATGTTGAGAATGTAACAGTGGGTAGAAACATGGAAACGCATTACAGAAGAATCTTGTGATGATAAAGACCTTACAAGCATCATGACAGTTTTGTGCCTTGTCATTTCAGGTTTCTCACTAATTGCAAACAGAGAAACATAAAGACTTGGGACCTGCAAAAATCACCTGTAGTGTATATTGAGATATTCTGTTACATCTGACCTATTTGCATTGAGGTTCCAGTGTAGCATACAAAGCATGTAATGCAACCTTTGACCTCTGTCCCCGTCCATCTCTCATGTGATCAGATCTGGGCGCTGACCAAGCACAGCGAGCTGCGACACGATGACCTCTGCCTGGACGTGGCTCGAGGCGGTCCCGTCATGATGCTGAGCTGTCACATGCAAGGCGGCAACCAGCAGTGGAGCTTCAATAAGGACGTAAGTCTAGCTCTCTTCCCCCCCCCCCCCCAATGTTATCGCCTGTACTGCAAGTGTCTAGCCAAGGGTAACATTTGTGACCGTGCATCACAAAACCAACAAAAAGTCACACGCCTTGATTTCACATGAGGACTCAAAATAGGTAAACGGGTCAACCAAGTCAATCTTGAGTTTTTCATATTTTCTGAAAGAAATGTTCTTCTTCTACATTACTGCTAAGTTGTGGATCATAAAATGAATGGGAAAGTGTGTTTCCAGCAGTTTTTCTACAACCTTTATTCTGTGGAATAGTGAGATCAGGTATATGTCTTAGAGGCCCCTTTTCATTTCTTGAAAATCCTTTGCACACTCTTCACTTTCAACTCTCATAACTTTTGAAAGGATAATGCTACTACTTTGAAAGTTGGCATTAATCATTGAAAGAATGTGTTAATAGAGCATGTTTAATTTCAGCTTAATCTGATAATCCCTTCATTGTTGTTTCTCTGGTGCTTTACAGCCTGATTTTTGTCCCATTCATCACACAGCTAGCACAGTTTAATAACGATTAGGTGCTTGAAAAGACGCTGTACAATGTACTTCAGAGCCTTTTTTCTCAGTTCACACTTTTCCAGAGTGTGTGCATTCTTTCCAAGATTTAGATAGGTTAGAGAGTCCATTTGAATTGAGTCATACATCATTTTAAAACTTAGAGTCTGCTCTTTCAGAATCTGCCCTGAACTGAAAATTAATGTCTGGCGACATTTTGTTAGTTTTGTGATGCAGGGTCACATTTTATCTCACTTTTGCTACATACATTGTACATCAGCATATCACGAAGGGTGCCAGAGGCACCTTGGTTTTTTGTGTCCATCTGTATGCACTAGATCTCATTAATGTGAAGAAAAAAAAGAAAGAAAATAAAAGAAGAAGGAAAAACCCCCTGGGTGGACTTTCATGATAAAATGCTGCATGAGGGATAAATGCGCTGTGTACATTCTAGAAGGAAACCCCAAAATCCCTTGGTGTCAAAGGTCAAGCATCTTTGATTTTTTTTCCAAAGATGTAATTTTCAGCTAGAAATGTCCAGTGGTGGTATGATTTATTGTGAAAGATGGAAATAAGCAGTTACTTGCATAAAATGACAATGGTCGTCAGGGATTAAAGTTGAGGTCAAAGGTCACTCTCTGAGTTGGTATGTAATATTTTAACTAGAACCTAAGCAGGAATGTAGTAATATAACTTTGTCAGAAAGATAGAAATAGATAAACATATTTGATTGACATGATGGGTGGAAGGTCAAAGGTTAAGTTCAACGTTGGCCATTAGACTTTAACTAAAAAAACTGGGTTTTTTTTCTACCATAACTGAAACTATGAAAGTCCAATGACAGTGTTATGGGTACTGTACGAGGGATAGAAAGAAATTAAGAAATCTCTTACTTGTGCAAATAAGGGCTGCCGGTTAGTTTTGGAGTTCAGTGGTCAAGATCAGTGGACCTCCGTTTTTACATGCATGAAGGGCCATAGCCATGACAGGATATGATAATCGCCTGAGAAGACTTGGGTATTCTGGTCAACTACTCACTAGAGTCATCATCTTAACAGTGGCTGCTATTACATTTGTACGTGCATTACAGAGATCATCCTCTATGGGAAAGAAATGGGGTTAGGCAGAGGAATGCTGTCACTGTAAATGCATAGATTTTGTTATTGTCGTTGAAAGGCAGTTGTAATGCACCGTTGACTGGTTTCCTCGCTTCACAATGACAAATGCATGAATATTCATGCTTCCATGCTGGCCAGTCCATTTGTGTCATCTCCGCTGCATGTTTAGCTGGCTTTCCAACTTGAAGATAGTACAGTAGTCTCCACATAATGGGATATCCAGTTTTTAGGTACTCTGCTTTTGATCGACACACAAACTGAACAAACAACTCCAATTTATGTTATACTTTCCTGATAATCACGTAAGCATAATGGTTAAATGAATAGAAATTTGCCAGATGAACGTAATCTACAAATATTTTCATACTATGAAGAGTCCCGCAGAATATCTTAACCCTAAAAAGACTGGGCTATTTTGGTAGCTCGAAAGACTGGGGGGGGGGGGGGCTAAAGGGCCCCCCCTTAAGATCTCGGCCGTGGATTGCGCGATCGCCGCGGAAATTTGCACAATGGTAGTGTGCGATGTAATCTACAAGATCGTATATTCAAATTTTCCAAAATAGTCTTATTTTATCTTATTTTGATTAATTATGCTAATTTATGCGAGAAATCAGACTCTTTGATCTAAATCAGTAAATAAAGCTCCGAAAGTGCTCATTTTTGGTCTAATTTTTCTTTGTGGCGTTCTTCGCAAATGTACTTGAAAAAAAATTTGGTATCAAAATTAATTTCTTATTTATTTTATTGTTTTATGAATTTCTTATGTATTTCCTTGTTTTTTCGACCGTTTGTTTTTCCTGTTTTTTTAAACAAAATTTGTGGCAGACACTTTTTGAAGCATAATACTACTAAAACAAATTAATTTTAGCCATTGAGAGTAAAAATGAGCGTATTTATATGAACCATGTGAAAAAACTCAATTTGCATTGACTTTGTACACAAAATCACATTTTTGAGCCAGTTTCGGTCTCACATGCATGTACAAAAAGATATGTAACTTCAGAACCGTACCCCCGGGCGTCACAAATTTGGCGTCAAAATGTGCGGGGAACTCGAAAGAAAAAAGTCATAGAGAATCGCGGCGAGAGCATTGCGTGTTGCAGAGTAATCGCGCGAAATGTCGAGGGGGGGCCTTTTAGGCCCCCCCCCCCAGTCTTTTTAGGGTTAAAAATGGGTGTACTGTAACTATAAATTCTGAAGAATGCTTGAGGTTGTGAGAGGCGATAGAGTGCTCAGTTTCACGTTTTGACACATTGAGTGTGCAGTCTATGATTGATTTGCCCATTCGCTAGAAAAGTAGTCACTTTGGATGCCTTGCATAAACCCTTGCATCAGCGCTACACACAACCCAAACCACATGCTCGGTGACACACTAGTAACGACACATCTGGTTTATTAAAGGCATAATTTACCATTTGCAGATGAAAGCATTAGTGCTTTAAAATAATTCTAAAATGTGAGTTAGGGATAGAAACAACCACTGTCAAAATTTGAATCCGTATAATGGATGTTAAGTGTTGTTAAATACACAAAACGTGAACAATAGTTATAACAAAAATGCTTCCAGACTAAACCGTATACAGTTACGGTTTATTGAGAAAAATCCTGATATCTCCTTATATTTTAGGCTTTATGGCAAATATTTCATATGGTAGGATGTTTTATGATACAACAGACCTACACATATGCATTAAATGTGATATCTTGAACATTTTTGAAATCACTGCTCCCAAAGGTAAACTGGACCTTTAATAGCTTTCAAATGAAATGGGGGATAAGCCAGCACAACTGAAACTCTAACCTTTCTCCAGGCTGTTTAGTTGAAAAATAAACCCTTGGTTGCCATCAAGCCTATGAGAATATGAGAATTTGCTGTAGCATGTGACTGCTGCATGTCCCACATAGGTGTCTAGCCGAACAAATTTGTCGAAGTCTTCTAATGTCCAGGAGTAACCCGGAAGGCAATAGCAAAGAAGTACATATTTATATGTTGTTTTCCTCGAAAGCGTTTTAGTGAAAACCTGGGCTTTCTGTGAAAAGAAAGCATTTTATTGAAAACATGGGCTTTCTCTGAAAAGATATTGTATGACTTCAGTCTGAGCAAGCATCATGTGGCTGTAGCTATATACTGTGCTGAGTGTGGTATCTCAGACATTAATGAAACATGCTCGCCAGTAAATTGGGAACACCTCTTAATTGGGTAAGAAATGCTCTGCCAAGCACTACATGTACATGTACCTGATTATGTGGAGACTACTGTACTCCTGTCGACATGTTCTTTTTTATTTGTTTGGATTTTTTTTTTTTTGTCTTTGCATAGTCTAGTAAAGTCATACAGCCAAGTTTTCACTTCTTCAATAGCAACATGTAGCTTGATATTAATTCCTGCTTTTCTTGTCCTTTGTTTACATGTTTTATTTTGTGTCCCTCCAAAGCGTCAGGTCTGGACATATGACAGAAAGGTTAAAAGTCAATGATTTTCCCATTGCCTTTTCATATGTATTTCATTCTTTCATATCTTTATTTTCTCTGTCTGTTTGTGTGGGAACATACACTATGTCTGTCAGTGTGTGTGTGTCATTGCATTAGCTTTCCAAACCATCTGTAGTTCATTTCCATGGGAAGACTAAGTATTTTGAATGAGATATTTATCGCAGGGCATTAATAGCTGTTGTACAAAAGGTTTATAGCTACAGTTGTACTACACCCTTCCTGTATATAGCTTCAGCTTCAGTTTCAGTTTGATTTTATTTTTGCATTTTCCATGAAAATCATACACAAGTAATGGTACTTGTACAGTTATTTTGAACAGGAACAATGTGCAGTTTGTACATAATGAATTCACAGTATGAAAATCACAATTATCTGAAAATTATTTTAACAAATACAATGAAATCAAAGAAATCAGCAATTTTACGCCTATTTCAAGTTTTAGAGAGAAAGGAAAAAAATGCAGGAGTCTCCCATCTTAAGCAGGTGCTTGATAGGATAGTGATGGCAGTCTTGGGAAAAAAAAACAAACAAACAAACAATAAGAAACATACACAGAATTTAGCAATTTATTATGGAAACTTGTATTTAGGCCCTACTGACTTTAATAATGAATTCAACAAACTAGTTGGGCATACACCATTGAATGAAAACATCCAATGATTCTTCACTACAAACAGTATACCTCAGCTCTGTGTATTGTCTTAAAGGGACTGTACAGTACTGGTTGAGGTAGGGATTCATGTTTTGAACATTCCTAAGTAAGATTATGAAAAGCCTCTTATGAAATATGAAAGAGCATGTAATTTTAAGAAGGATTTAACGTTTATTTGATGAAAATTGGTTTTCAAATGGCTGAGATATCCAAAAAAGTGCTAATAATAAAAGGCGACATGCCATAACTTTATTAAGATCTCTTTGTTTCACCTTATTTTTGGATATCTCAGCCATTTCAAAACTGATTTTCATCGAATAAACTTTTGATACCCCCTAGAGCTGCATTTTCCCTTACATCTCATGGAGTGGTTTCTGAATATCTTGCAAAATGTTAAAAGCTAAATCTACACCTCGACCAGAAATGTACACACCCTTTAAAACCAAGAAACAAGCCAAACAAATTTTACCTTCATTTTCAAATATGTACCATTTCATATAGTTGTAATTGCTGACTTGTAGTATAAGGTACGAGTCAATATTTTTTGCATACAAATATTTTTATCTATTTGTTTTTTAATGTAATTTGTTTTTGAAGATATAGAGTATTAATGACATACTCAGGTTACTAACTAGGTTTTTGCACACTGTTCTTTGCTTTTTTACAAAACATGAAATTTCTTGTGCAATCTTTCAAAAAGATAAAGATAGAAATAAAGATGCAGGACACTATTTTTTTTCCAGCTTGCTGCCACTAAAATGCTGCAATCAAGCCTAATCATATGCAGTGCTTTAACACCCCCTCCCCACAAATAAAGTAACAACAGAGCAATGCAATTTCTTGCAACATTTATGTGTCTCTGCTTGTAAAGCTACAGGTGTGTAAGCCTTCATGGCTGTAGCTGATAAGATCACATGGCATAAGAGTGATTGTACTGTGCCTCATCATTGTATTAAACCACACAGCAAAGCAATTTCAGTCATAACATATTGGTTTAGTGGAATGAGTGTTCAAAGATTGTGGTATGTACCGTCACAATGCATCTCGCGTCACGCCGAATGTATGAAGCAAAATTATCGTGTGTAATTGTAGTTGACCCTGAAGCCAGTATTGACTTGCAACCTTTGCAAAAAGTGTGAGTGAAAGCTTCACAAATACAGCAGCTTCAATACAAAGTATGCCTGCATTTTTCAAATTATGCCCCCCTCCCCCCACACACACTAACACTCCACTCTATGCCACTGGTAAATTTTCAAGTACCATATGTATTGTATTGTCCCAACTGATGGAGCATGTAAATTGGTAGGTTAAAGGTAAAGAGATGATAAGTGATTGCATAGATACAGCTATATTTACCAGAATAAGGACCTGAAGAACTAAAGGAAGAACTACTAAGACAGAGACAGAGAGAGTTGGGGGGTGGGGGGGGGGGGGATGGGGGATGGGGGGGGGGAGGATGGGGGATGGGGGGGGGTGAGAATAATATGATAAAACTGCATGAATATATCTCATGTGATTGTCAAATTCCCATCTTATTGCATGATTGCATGCCATCCCTCGCCTTGCAGTATTGTGGGCGTGCAGGTAACAACTGCTACACGTGTTGTTTCAAACACCATTCCACTGGGTGTAGAACGAATCAGTCTCTTCTCGCAGTCAGTGTGATGTCACTCTACGTTTCAGTTGACCTCAATTAGTAGGCAAAGATTAAACAAACGCAGAATAGTATTAAAAAGAGTCACTAAAATCACACAAAACATTACAACACTTGAGAATTTCGAGTTGCATATTGTCACAACATAGTGATCTTGGTTGCAGTTACCCATGCAATGTATAACGTAGATAAGGTATTTGTGGCATTACCTCAGAATGCTCCCAGTAGTGCATGCATTATGAAAATAAAAAAGTGCATGTTTTGAGTGAGGATTTAGGTACTACAGCCCTCTCCTCTATACAGAGAAGTTTCCCAATGAAAGCCAGCAAAGACAGCAGAACATGGCTGTGAAACCCTGAGCAGCGCGGAGAAATCAGTTGAATCACTTCACATTGGATAGATCTATACTTTCATTTCATAGTAGCCATCTTCATCATAGCATCTGTCATGTCTATAGTTCATGGTCATCTTCATTTCTGCTTTTTAATACATGTAGTGACGGAAATAATCTTCCAAACTTTGCTTTAAGTTGCTGCTTCCCTGCCATACAATATCTTTTTCTGTGCAAAAAGATAAAATGTTTTGTACATACAGTGAATACATGTACATGTATATAAAAGTATGGAAGTGGTGATGTTTATATAAAATGTATTGTCTATTGACAGGAGCAAAAAAAAAGCTAGCAATTTCATCATCAGAAAAAAGCGCAAGGGTTGGTTTGGCTGACTGACATCAAAATAATTTATGGCAAATTTAAGATTACAGTGGCACATACACAAACTCTGGACAAGCAGTTGTATTTATGTTTCTTTGAATTTATTGTCAAGTCGCCGTAGCGACATTTCTAGTTTGTACTTTGCCTGATATAACACAAACAGCGAAAAGTAAAAAATCATTATACTAAAAATGCACAGTACCACACCATAAAATGTCTTCCTGGGAATAGATGGGTTAATCGTATCTACCTGTCACATAAAGCCTGGATGTTAATTTGCTAAGTCAGAATTAGGCCAGAAAGCATGAAGGACGTCATTTTGCGGATCGTGTACAAAGTAGATTTCCTGTGTTCTTTAAAAAGTAATTTCATATGCAAGACAAGTCAGGAATTAAGTTGTATTTGCTGACCTACAAAGTCTATACTACAGATGACTCTATGCATGCAGTAGATCTTATTTTTACAGAACCTGTTATGTCTATTGGATTCTCTATTATTAAAGTTGGATGAATATGATCATACCTTTTTCATCTAGTATCGGTAGAGGGTTATTAGCTACGGTGAATAATTGATTGCTATACCGCCCACACTTCAGGATGACCCCCCCCCCCTTATTTTCAGCTCACCTGAGCCAAAGGCTCAAGTGAGCTATTGCGATCGCCCTTTGTCCGGCGTGCGTTGTGCGTCGTCCGTCGTGCGTAAACTTTTTACATTTTCATCTTCTTCTTGATATCCCCAAGACCGATTTTCATCAAACTTAGCAGGTAGCATCCCTAGGTGGTTAGGAACTCAATTTGTTAAAATGGGCACCGTGCCCCACCCAGGGGGCCCCCAGGGGGGCCCGAACCCCCCCAAATTAAGGAATCTGTAAAAATCTTCTTCTCTAGAACCAGAAATGATAGAGCTAAGTTGATACTATGAGTTAGTACATTGATGACTGTAGTTTCAAGTTTGTTCATGGCAGAATCAGGGGTGCCCCCCTTGGGACCCAGGGGAGGGGGGTGGGGAGGGGTCCTAATGGTGCCTAAATTGTACATTTTCATTTTCTTCTTGAGAACCCCATGACCCACTTTCACCAAACTTGGCAGGTAGCATCCCTACATAGGGGGTTAGGATCTCAATTTGTTAAAATGGGCATCATGCCCCTACCAGGGGGCCCCCAGGGGGCCCAAACCCCCCAAAATGAAGGAATCTTTAAAAATCTTCTCTAGAATCAGAAGTTATAGAGCTAAGATAATACTATGAGTGAGTACATTAATTACTGTAGTTTCAAGTTTGTTCATAGCAGATCCAAGGGTGCCCCTCTTGGGGGCGGGGGTGGGGGGGGGGGGGGGGTTGGGAAGGTCCAAATGGGGGCCTGAATTGTACATTTTCATCTTCTTCCTGAAAACCTCATGATGGATTTTCATCAAACTTGGTAGGTAGCATCCCTAGGGGGGTCAGGATCTCAATTTGTTAAAATGGGCACCATGCCCCACCCAGAGGGCTCCAGGGGGCCCCAATCCCCCCAAATTAAGGAATCTTAAAAAATTTGGGCCCCTATTGTACATTTTCATCTTCTACTTGAGAATGCCTGGTCAAATTTTAGTAGAGCTGTGAATAATTTAGATTAGTGACCGCGTGAAAGGTGAACTTGCGATACTCAGGTGAGCGCTAGACCCGCTGGTCTCTTGTCTTTGTTTATTTTTTTTTCCTTATTTTCTGTGTTTGGGGAATCATGGTAATTTCTCCCCTATTTCTTTGTTTTATGAGAGGTTTGATCATGAGAGATGCTGAAAGGACAAAAATTTTCTGATCAGTGCAGTTTACTTCATCATGACAATCACTGCATATAATTTACATGTACAGTGTATACTGGAGTATCAAGAGTGCCTAGCAATGTGCACTAGATGTGACCCTATCAAGATTAGGAATCAGTACAACTTCTCCAACCCACCATCATTACATACATTAATTCAGCGCATATTTTAAGCATGACCTTTCCGTAAGGCTCATAAGATTTTTACATTAAGCACTGGAATTTCATTTAAAGTATAAGACTACATGTATATGAGAAGGACCCAGTAGCTTTCTGGAGGATTATGAAGAGGTGAAATCAGTCAATATATATGTATATATTCATGGGGGGGGGGGGTGTCCTCATCAATTCAAGGATGCTGACTCCTGTGTTTGCTGTGGCAAAAGCCATTGGAAATGAGTCCACAGGCATGGTGGTCAGATCAAAATGAAGCACATGATTAAGCAAATCAAGTCCTTTCTCTGGCACAATGGTTGGTGTTAATTCATATTATTTTGCCTTTTAATGGTGCTTCAATAGGTAGTGCACTCATGCTAGATAATTCTATTTTTTTTTTTCTATCCTTGATGGTTTCAATGGTCATATGCATAAAATAAAAAAAAAATGTAAATTATAAAGTATACCTTTATGTACATGCTGCTTGCCAATCAGGGTGGCAACAGAAGAGTATGACTCTAATTTCCTTCCTTTCGTCTGTTGGATAGAATGGTGGGATATAGTGCCATCAGATTATGATTGATTAAATTTTGATGAGATTATTTGACTATGGCGCTGAAATCACATTTAACATTATTAATCGTCATTGATAGTAACGCCAAATATCATGGGAGATTTGCATCCATGATTCAGCTCACACTCCTGATATGAGACTGCCATACAAGTACTTCAGATAGAGTTGATTGAAAATCTAGAGAGATATCGCGATAATTGACCACTCAAGTGTGACTGAGTAATCTCAGTGTACCTTTATTGTTAGGTAGAGCGTTACAAATATAATTATATGTTCTTTTACAGAACATATATATTATACAGAAGTTATTGTAAGGTTTAACTGAACATAACTATAGGAATAGTGCCAAAATATGTGTCATTTGGGTTTTCTTTTTGTTTGTTTGTTTTCCTGCAGACTAAAGAGCTGAAGCACAGCAGTGGACTCTGTTTGGATCTGAGCGACAAATCGCGGGAGGAGCCCACCGTGCAGCCCTGCAACGGAAAGAAGACGCAAAAATGGGAACTGAAGACTTTGGCGCTGGACGATTAACAGCAACCCACCGTCAGATGTCCGAAGGGAGCAGCCAACTATTTAATTTTTTTTTTTTTTTTTTGTGGTTTGTTTTTAGGTCGTGCAGCTCGTCAAACTACTTCATCTTTCATGTTTAACGGTGCAGGGAGGAAATGCGGCAGATATTGTACTTTGTGTAGTCCCAAGTAATAACTCTGCAGTTGGTCAAAGACGAAATGTTCAAGTACACTATATATGACCATCTATGTACTCCCACTCACTCTCAGTTGCCGAATTCATCTTTATGGTTCACCTTGACCACAGGCATGCGTGAGGTACAAACTCAAGGCCTATATTTCTGTATGACGTCAATCAAGATGATTTATCTTTTTCCATGTGAGAGATCAGAGTTTGAGACATACAGGAGTGATTTACAATTGTACTTTGATGAGCTGGGTTGGGGCAAAGGGTATGCAGCAAAGCAATGATTGTTTTTGTTAGCACAGATTTTTACTGAAGAGGACCGTTCTGTGTGTTGGTGTGCTTGTTTTTATTTGTGAAGGCATACCTACTCATCTGAATTACGTCTTGCATATACATTTAATAGTGAGTGCTAATTGCAGGTGGTGGAATTGTATTTACACATACAGCCTACATCAGCAATGACTCTATTTTCAATATTACTGTATATCTCTGCAGCACTAAAATAGGGTTGCAAGCGTGAAGCTCAAATAAAGCTCATATAGGATGTACACATTGAAATATAATGCCTTGCTTAAATATCTGTTGTTCCACTCTCTTCAGAAATTCTTAATAGTTTTTCCGGTCTTGTAAATATTCTACTTTTTCATGTCTGTGAGTGTTTGCTGGCCACAGACTTGATCCAAGGCAAATTTATTATGCTGCCCCATAAATCTGGCTGTCAAGAAGGATTGCATGCCATACTGATACATTTCTGTACGATTCACCTCAGTGACACATCGTGCACAATTAGCAGCTCAGTCTTGATCAAAGACCATTTGATTGTGTAGTGAGCCTACAGGAAGAATTCATGCTTTTATCACAAGGCTGGGATGTAGTAGAGAGCAGTGAGGGCAGTTGTACACTCTTACCCTCGACCACTGTAAAAAATGTATAACGTGTACATGACTGCATGATGAAAAAAATACAGTCCTCGGCCTTGCAGCTAGGCTACACCTCTACCTAATCCAGCAGGAATAGTATTATTTGAAGAGTTTGTTTGCAAAAACCGATAAGTCCATATTTGCCAAATGGAAATATTTGCGATTAAAGGTCAAGAAAAATAAAGAGAATAAAAAGAAAATTTTTGCTTCTTTTGACCATTACTTAAAAAATGTACCTTTATATGCAGTGACCAATATAACATTTAAAAGGTATTAGTTTGTACTTTGTGATAGAGACTGTACTACAAAATCTTCAAAAATGGACTTATCGGTTTTTGCGAACAAACTCTTCATTTGTTTCATCATGATTCTTTACAAGTTCCTGTTTCTGTCTTCCATGCGCTTGTGAGTTTGACTTGTTCTTTCATTATGAAACATTCATGTGACCACCTGTTTACTGTACACTTTATGAACCTCTCTTAGAAAACATATAATTACCGAGTATCTTTTTTTTTTCTCTCTCTCATTTGTTTGTTTGTTTGTTTGTTTGTTTTTGTTTTGTTTTGGAAAGGGAGATGAGTAGGGTAGGTTTTTGGTTAAGAGGTTTAAATATCATTTGTTTGTTTGCTTTTTTGTCATTTTTTTTTTCCCCACAAGCTTTGGCAAGTACAAGTACCTTGACTTCGAGGTTGCATGTGTTACTAGTAGTAGTGCTATCCTGTTGCAAAGTTGTCCCACATGGACGGAAGGGATTGATATTTAACACAGAACTCAGGAACTCAATCAATGCCACGTTCACTCCGGAAGGAGTACTCATTACCACCACACTTACGTCTTGACTCTAGCTAATGATTTACTTCTAAGGGCTTCACTTGGTTCACTGGTGCAAGTTATTACATTCTCCCAGAGATTGCAAAAATTTTCACCGAGATGTGTATGCCTTGCTAACTTGAAGAAAAGCTAGGTGCGGTAATTTCTTTTGCCAAAGAAAAAAATTTTTTTTAAAGTCCCATTTCTTTCAAATTCATGTAGATTCAGACTGCTCTGAAGTTCTGTTGTACATTTCTTGCAAACATAGCAGCATAGCTGTTGTTTAGGCATCACTGCTAACAACTGACCAACAGTCAATGCAATCTGATGTTGTTTATTTAGCAGCGAAGCGCCAAAGGTTTATCATCAAGTTGATGCGTGATGTGCTAAGGCATGCGTGGTCGATTATGAGTTTGTTTTTACCTGCTGAGGCAAGCCAGCAAAGGAATTAGTGTGCAGGGTATCAACATTTTGTGTGTGTTACTTCAAAACATTGTGTCACCTTCTTCCGTAATAGTGGTGTCCGTCAAAAGACAAAGAAACAAGCACCCAAGCAAAGAAATCAACTCTTCTGTGGCAGTAAATGCCATTTTTTTTTTTCAGAGTGGATAGCCAAGGTTACAAATAGTGTATTGGAACTAATAATTACGAGTGTACCTTCATATAATGCAGTACATTGAGGGGAGAAAATGGGTAGTACAACTTGTTTGTTGTCTTCTTTTTTTTTTTTTTTATTCAGGTATGAGTTTTATCCTATTTTTTTTTGGGGGGGGGGGGGGAGGTGATGCACAGGAAATCCGTGGACCTAAAATTCACAAGAAATGTATGTTTTTGTGTCAATGTTGAAGTTTGTACACGTGTATGAATTGGCTCCTTTCAGTATATACATGGTGACACCCTTGTCCATATTTTCTTCTCCTATATGTGGTATGAAAGTGAGGCTTTTATCTACCAGGTCACACTTTATATTTTGATCTTGGAGGATATTTTTAATGATCAGTTCTTTACCAGTTTTTCACAAGGTACTGTAATAAGTGACTGATTATGGATAATGAAGGATCTGTGAAGTATTTTCCACCATCGGTTAGCTAGGTGCATGGGTGAATTATTACACCATGACGATATTGGTCTGATAAGTGTAGGTGAGACTTTCGCATCATAGTGCAGCAACCTGAAGTTTTTGGTGAGAATGCTCACTGTAGCACTGCAGAGCTGGTTGTGTTGTGACTTATTTTGATACTTCTTTTTACATTGAGGTGTACAAGTATATTTGGCTGCATATATTTGTATGTGAAGAAGTCTTACTTATTTCTTGTGGATTTAATTGCAGAGAAAATAGTTCTTTCCTTTTTTTTGTGTGTGTAGTTTATTTTTTCTATTTGTTTGTTTTTGCCCTCAATATGTATTGCTCAAAGATACATTGTATGTACATTGTACAAGTATCGTTTGTCTACCTACTAATAGAGGTAGAAATGCTGTATCGGAAAGTGTTGTCTCATTGGTAATATTACATTGAAAGAGCTGCTGTTATGTTATATTTTAGATACTGAAGAGAGAAAGCAGATCGTGATTCCATCCTTACCGTGACATGATGCGATATGATGAAATCGCTGACAGCCATTTTAGTGATGATGACAGTTGAGTTAGTGTAGAGAATAGTGATGATTGATAGTGGTGATGACGAATAGTGATGATAGTAATGATGATGATGGTGATGATGATGATGGTGCTGCTAATATTAATGATATGATTTAGTCACCATGCAAACATACAGTTTTATGAGCAGCTGCGAGGTTTAGGATAAATTATGTGGACCGTTCATAGGTCTTTGTCTCGCAAGCTCGCTTTGATGCTCAAAGCTGTTGGGCTGTTGTTGTATTTTTTTGTCCAAACTTTTCACCTTATACTAAGGAGAAAAAGTCGATATGTGGAAGGTTGTTTAGTTTGTGTCTGAAATTACAGTCTCTTTTATTGAGTGCGCGGAGAATGACAGATGTAGAAATGACAGGCCCAAGTTTGAGAGTGTTGAAATTGTATGGAATCCGTGTGGGCAGTTCATCATTGGCCACTCAAATCGTGTGTACATAGTCGTTGTTTCTATCCATGTTTCAATCAAGCCAACTCAATTGTTTCATGCGATATTAAAAGTGCCTTAGCCAGCACTCTGTAGCTTTCAGAATTGACAATTCTGGAAGAAAAAAAAAAAAGTGGCTGTATGTTTTCAGAATATTAATGGCTTCCCATGTGGTGGGAGGCAAATTTCATGTGTATGTACAATTTGTATGTAGTATAGTGATCTGAACACATCCAGCATTTGTCACTCAATATTCAAGTGGTCACCCTTTTGTTTCAGATTGTATATTAGTTGTAATAATCAATATTAGTGAATGCGTAACAACGAAATGGCAATAGACAAATAAAGAGATGGTTTATAGCAGTGATCAAGATTAGACATTTTTTTTTTCCCTATTTATACCTGTTGACTTTTTGCATTAGTTAGGCCATGGACGGAGTGTATGGAGATTTCAGAATCCGTTGAGTTAAACTTCAAAGGACTGTGTGTTCTGAATTGCCAGCAGTAAAGGGGGATGGGAGTTGGGGGAGAGGGGTCATGAGAGGGATTTATAATTGCTGGGTTGTTTTTTTTTTTGTTTTTTTTTTGTTTTGTTTTTTACCAACAGTAAGTGATTTTGCAGTAGTGGCTTTTAGTCTCAGATCATTCACAAAAGCTTGCTTCAAAGAAATTAGATTTTCTTGACATTTTATATTCAAATTGCAAATATATAGTGAGTTTAATGACATGTTTGTGCCCCAAATAATAACTAATTACTTTGACAATGGCATTTTTAAAATATTGTTTGTTCATTTCTTTTCAAAGTTTGTTTATTCCCCCCCCCCCCACATGCTTTTGTACATAGTGTACATGTTATTATGTTCGAAATAGTCTGAAAGAATATGTTTCGCATCTTGGTATGGTGTAAACTTCATTGCGGCAAACTGTGATGTGAAATCTGCTATTGAAAGGTAGTAAAATGGGACCAAGTTTTTACACCTGATAATAATTGTTTTTAAATATTTGTACCAGAACACCATGGTATTTGTTCTGTTGTGTAGGTTATCAGATTTGTTTTTAAAGTATAATTCTGAATTCTGCACCATTCCATCTGTGTTAGCCATATTTGATTTGGCTTTTATTCTCCTATCTGAGTGTGTGTATGTATGACATGTAGGTGTAGATGTCAGTATTTACCAGCTGCGAGAACTGAGATTGTAAACTGAAACTTAAACACTGGGATGTTGAAAGCCAAATTGTCCACTCATAGCACCATGCAAACACAAGACGATAGACTTCATATACCGGTAAATGCTGTTTGCAATTTGAAAATTATATAAATGAAGGAGTAGTCAACTCTAATTTTCTTGTAGCCTTGTACTTAGTCTTTTAGAGCCACGCATCATATATATTGATTTGTTATATTTATTGTATATACATGTAAGCGTCTTCAAGCCCAGCCTCCCCCCCCCCCCACCCCATCCAACCATGTTACCACAGAGTACGAGATGGCCTCAGTCATTTTCAAAGTTAGTATACTAGTATTGTTTGATTGTAGTTTGTATTCTGAATGAGGTTACTCCCAAATGCATGTAATATTGAACAAAATTCGTTATTTGTAAATTTGGGTATACATGTAGCTTGCATTTGAGCTGACTATTCTACAAGTAAGCGTTTGTTTTTCTATGTGCTTTTGACATCAGTGTTGTGGTTTTTAAATCATCTTTTTACAATCTAGTCATTCAATTAAGTATGAAACGGGATATTATTGAGCCTCTGTGTGTATGTTCAGGCAACACTATGTTTCTGAAATACCGGGGTATTCTCACTTGTCTCAGTTGTGTTTGCGTGGATTATGCCGAATTCAACTTTTTCCAAACTCTTTTGTTTTACACAAAGTTGGCCCATTTAAGAACGAAATCATGCTGGTGTACAATACTGTAAAACATGATATATTTGTATTTTCGCGGCACAAAATTTTCGCGAATTGGAGCCAACGACCTTTTTTCGCGGCATGAATTTTCGCGAGTTGCCTCTAACATTCAATGCGTATACTATAGTGTAGACAATAACTTTCACATGCATTTTAATTTTGCGGATCTTGGCTGTCGCGAAATTTGCGAAATCGAAATGCACGTGAACATTCCTCGTTTTACAGTATGTGAAGTATTGGTATTGTATTACAGCAACTGGCATGTGTATACAGAAAGTGAAGACTTGAGCAGGTGTTAAATGCAGCAGTGTTCATTATCATGGTTTCAAATCTAGCAACTCTGTTGCTGGTATGGGTTGACTTACAAAACTAGGGGGAAAAAAGAGTTGGAGTGTGACAAAATGCACATTTTTTTCATCATTTTTTTGGGGGGGCTTTTTTTTTTCTTTCCTGTCTCTGTGTATCCATCTGTATCTGTTTTCTTATCTTCCTTTCCATCTGCTTATACCTCCATCTTTCACTCTACCTATTTTTCTGTCCATCCATCTACTTATCTATTTGTCTGTGTATCTATTTATCGATCTTGTCAAGCAATAAAGAGTGCTTTTGGTCATCACTGTCATTGAAGTGATAAATTGCTAGAAATGGATATGTAAGGTCAATAATGAATGTCGTGCCAAGTACTCTCATGATATGAGAAGATGTTTGAAGGGACTTATGTTTCCTGTCAAACAGCTATCACTTATTATTTTTTTAGTGCGCTTTTCAAATGAAGTAATAAAAAAAAGTTTGTAAGCAGTGCAAGTATGCTTTTAAGTCTATGTAGCTGTACAGTAGAGTAATGGGAAGATGAATTGTACATTCTCTGCAATTTTAAGTAGCTGTGTGTCCATATAGAAAAAGAAAATATGTAAAACATGTACCTGTGTTATATTTCCTCATGATCTGTTCTTTATTTTTTAATGTTGATAGTTGTTTCCCCCTCCCATATTGTTATATTCTTCTAGTAAGCTTACAGTGCACTTTCCATGTCATAAAGTTCATGTGGTATTAAAAAAAAAAAACACATTGCAATGAACAGACCTCAAGTTTTGTAAGACTATGGCTGTATCTTGCTTTATAAGCATTGGCAAGTGTGTACTTTGTGATAAGCTAGGCTTTCTTCTTTTTTTTTCACACCAAACAATAAGAAAAAAAAATGTTTTGTCATGTATATTCATTTTTTTTCTCTTTTCTGCTGTTTGCATAATTTCTTTATTAGCTGAAGATCACGTAGTATTGCAGAAGAAAGTATCCCTCTTGTGGTCATGTTCTCAAAAAAATAATGGGAAATTGAGACCAGGTATTTATTATGTACTTTCCTCATGTGATTTGATGCAAATTGTGATTTTTCATCATGTGGGAAAAGAAAAAAAGAAAGAAAAGTCACTTTGTAGCATACAAGACAGTTCTGTGCCTTTCTGTAGATGGAGGTCACAATGATAGTGGCCTCAAAATTGTGTCTTGTAAATATCTTGTCTGTACTACTAATAAAAGTGATCTATGATTATATATATCAAGTCCATATTTCCAAATGTGGAGACGAGAAGAGCCGTCATCTTTGTGGTATTCATTTCATTGAGTTTGTCTACGTGAGAAGTCATGGTTGATGTTGTTAAAGGAAATGCAAACCCAAAGAGAAATGTGGATTGAGGGAAAGCAGCAACATTAGTAGAACACATCAGTGAAAGTTTGAGGAAAATCGGACAATCAGTGCAAAAGTTATAAAAATAAAATTTTGGTGTTGCAACCGCTGGATGAGGAGACTACTAGCGGTTATGACGTACAACTGCATGTGTGGACAACAATATAAAGAAAATATCAAGAAAATTCCAAAAAAGAAAATCTTTTTTTCATAAAAATTACATATTCCATGAAATTGATACTGACATTCATGTTAAGTGTAGCACTTATTCCCCCTTCTTTCTGAAAGCGTTGAGTCAAGTGCTCTTTCATTACCCTAGAAAAGTGAATTTTTATGGAATTTTCTTTATTATTTTCTTTATATTGTTGTCCACATATACGTACTAACCACTGGTTGTCTCCTCATCCAGCGGTTCCAACACCAAAACTTTAAAAAGTCCTAACTTTTGCATCGATTGTCCAATTTTCCTCAGACTTTCACTGATGTGTTATACTAATGTTTGCTGCTTTCACTCAATCCACATTGCCCTTTGGATTTGGGTTCCCTTTAAGGCTGGTATTTCAAGATATTTTTGTCGTTGATTTGTGTTTTTGTTTTATTGTGGTTCCTTTTTTTTCACACAAGTGGTTGTGGTGATGTTTGTGTACATGTAAAAGGCACATTAAAGAAAGAATGATAAGATGAAGTGTTCCCCTGCCAATTTCATACAAACTTAGAGCCCGACAACCTGACACTTAGACACTTACAACCCGACATGAGAAAGCATTTGACGGAGTGTACACACTCGTGCTCAGGATAGCTCTTAATGTGTCGTGGAGTGACTACACATACATTAGAAATATCAACTTACATGGAAGTTTCTGACAAAGGCGTGAGAGAAGGATTAGATTACGGGTAGTTAGGACACTGTGCGCGGTACCCTTGAATAGCTATCTGCCAATTCCCTCAAACTCTTGGATCCCAAACAGGGAATTGCAAAAAGAGGAAGAAGTAGGGCCACTTTCATCCGTGTGCTGAAGAAAGACACAGGCCTTGATAGCATTAATGAAGTGACAATAGGCCATATTAGATAGACAGGTTTGGAGGTGCAACTTCATTTATGGAACCCGAGATGGCATAGGCTGAAGCTAATACATGCCCTCGAATTAGTAGTAGTACATGTAGTAGTTCCCTTGCCACAATATTAAAGGACCTTCAACATTTTTAAGCTGTAATTTGTGCCATCTGTTGCATACTAAATCTCCCTGCTGTAAAAATACTGATTAAAGATAATTGCCAAAAAATGTGACTTTTTTGGTAGTTGGAAATCCATGTGTGTGTGTGTGTGTTTTGCGTTTTTGAAATTTTTTTAACGGTTTCATCTTCTTGAAAATGGTGACTGGGTTTGACCAAACTTGGCAGGTATCATTAATATGGGGATGAGATGAACTCGTTCGAACATAATGTTGCTATGTGGTTCAGGGGGTGGTGGGGCTAGGGTATCATGGGGCCCAAACATCTGCTGTAGGGAAGATATTTTGCTCCAGGAGAATGCAATCATTAGCCCAGGTCTGAATATTTTTGAAATAGTTTGCTCAGGTCAAGTACCATAAAGGTGAAGTGCACTTACTGACAGTAGGCAAGTACTTGACACACAGGTCTTTTGTGTGTTTGTTTGGTTTTAATTGTTTGAAATGGGAATTTTCTTCCATGTCTTGTTTCCCATATATCATGCAATATATGTTTAACCCTATATAGCCCAAGCTGTTTTGACCCCTTCCAGGCCAAGGGGGGGGGGGGGGGGGGCACATTGTGCCCCCTATATAACTTATCATTATTATATGATGTATCACCATCATATTTGGCACATAAGTAGAGCAACTCATACTCTACATGATCCAAAAGTTGAAATTTCAAGGTCACCCATTGAGGGCACTATTCAACTAGATATAAAGAAATACATAGGAAATATGCTAAACTCATGCTTTTTCTTTATATTTCTTTATCCCCAGTATATATGTTTTTATTTCATACCAATAATTTTTGTATTTACCACAAAGGAAAAGCAAGTCAACCTCAAGTATTTGTAATATATGGTTGAAATTTCTCAGGTTCACTGCACATGGGGGGGGGGGGGGCACTATTCATTGTAACATAAAGAAATATAATTATGAGATCTATGATGTATTATTTGGGAGAGGTACATATATTGGTATCACATTTCATATTTCCATATCATTGGAATTTTGAGTTTGCAGATTAATAACAAATGATACTTCAGGCAAAACTTGTGTGAAAATGACACATGACACAAAATAAAAGGGTAGTCCTGGGAAAATGTATATTTCAATATTATTTCTATCATATTTATTGTTTGATACCTATATCATCATAAAAAATGAAGGAAATAATAAGACGACCATTTCAGGGTAATTCACGACCATAATTACTTCACATTATGGTCCTTCACCAGATTACAGCCAAGAAAACCCCCATTTAATTCATCCATTATTACCCGGTATATTGTTAACTGGAATTGGAACAGAAAAACATGCAAAATCTGACAGACATGGCATAGTTAAATTGTGAGTGTATGGTTGCCATGGCAACCTGCAATGTCGGAAATAGCTAAATCAGGGGCTGATCAAGGAATTCCGTAAAGGGGAGGCGCCTTTACAAAATTAAATGGGGCACCAGCACCCCACATTTTTTCTTATTATTTCTTTTGTTTTAAAAGATAATAAAGAGGGGGCGCGCCCCTGGCTAAATTATATATTAGAATGTCTGCAATAAAATTTTAGCTAGGAAAAGTCAACAAATGTGGTTGAAATTGGGTAAAGGGCATAGATGTGGCAAATGAAAATAGGATGGGGGCACAATGTGCCCCACCCCCTTGGACTTTATAGGGTTAGATACGAAGTTAATCTTTCCCATAATTTTTCCTCATCGCATCTGAGAGTAGAAGTCATTGCGATCGATGAGCCAAACAAATCAATATCGTACTGCTTTGATTTTGGAATATCGAATAGCTTACGGACCCAAAGGGAAAAAAAGGGGGCACAACTAAAGAGCTCCAGCCACCTCCAGCTCCTCCACCAAGTTTGAGTACAGCTACACAGTCACTCGATCTCTTCCCTTCCACCTCCCTAGTTGGTGAGGGGGGGGGGGTGTTTCACGAAGAAGTCGACTAAAAATTATGGTATGCCACTGGTTTCCCTGTTCAATTTTATTAGCCTAATCACCACACACTTCAAATTTTCATTCATGTTTACAAAATAATTCTTTTGTTATCTATTTTATCTTATGTTCCTAATGGCGACATGAAAAAAGTCTCCAAAATCTTCATTTTCCTTAGAAAGTCGAGTAACATTGAAGACACACACAGCACACGATAATTTTTAAGTTGGACCAAAGATCCTACCTCTTCGTGAAACCACCTCCCTGCTGGTGAAACACCCCCCGCCCGCCCCCCCCCCCCCCCCCCCCCCCCCCCCCCCCCCCCCATCCCCAACGTATCGCCAATTATGCGTTGAGCATCGACGACCCAGCCAGGCCATCGCACCGCTATCGCGTGAAGTCCAAAGGTCCAGACTACAATTTATCGAGGGTATAAACATAACCAAGTATTCTGCAAAGACTGTATAAATATCTAATCTCAGCTGGAACAACAAACACGCTGAAGAGCCTCTTAAGTGAGATTCACCTCAGTCAAGTCCTTTTTACTCAGTTTTGTTGCCCGCGCTTACTGTTTGGGGATCAATGTCACTCCCAAGTGATTCCACCATGCATCGCATGTCTGTTCTATCGGGACATCTCTCCCATGGACTCCAGCACAGTGCGGCAGTACGCCGCCTGCACAGCTGCGTCCCGATCCTCACGGCAGCTACCGCCAGCCGACCGGGTCAGCGTCGGGCCGTGCCAGAAAGACGATCGAAACCCGACGACGTGGTAGTTGTGTCAGCCCTAAGAACGCCTATCGGAAAAGCGAAGAGAGGTTCCTTCAAGGTAGAAAAGTAAATGTGTTTGAAGTAGACGACTTAACGCTGATTTGTTGAGTGTTTCAGAGTTTTTACAGTGTTCTTTCAAGTCTTCAAATAATGGTAGAAAAAAACAAATTGCAAGCAGGGAGGGGAGAGGGCTGGTATTCGTGGTAATAAATTAACCCGGCGACATACAAACCAATTGGTGATGAAATGTCAGATTTTGCTCAGTTGAAGTTCATCTCTTCCCATTCAATTGTTTGAAGTGTGAAATCATTGTTTTCTTCTTGGGACCACTGATCCGGATAGCTGTGACTCTGTCTGTGAGGAATTATAGTGGAGGGAGAGTGTAAAAAGCAGATCAGTGTCTCTTGCACGCGCACATAAACATGAAAATAAAACATTTAGAACTGTGTCTGATGTAAACATTTTGAGATGCTCAATGTTTGTGACAAAATTAACCATTTTTAGGGAATTCAAACTTGCAGAATTAAGCCATAGTTGCTACTCTAAGAGCCAGGGCTATAATTTTTATTGGTTAAATTGTAAGTAATGCCTGGGGTTCATCAGTCCGCAGCTACCTGGTATCTGAAATCCTATAAGTTTAATACCGTAACCTAGGGCCTGGCCTCGATCTGTAAAACTAACTAATTTATAAGCAGCCCAGTCGCTGTAAAAATTACAGCGACTAGGCTGTGTATAATTACTATAAAACATTGACTGGATAATAGATGTGCAGTCTTCTTTCTTCCGTATAAGTGCAACCCACCACCAGTTTAATTACCGGCACTATCAGTGCCATTTACTTGCGTGCCTTCGATTAATCAGTTGTTCGTAACTTTAAGTTTGCTGAATTAAATTTATATCTTTCTTTTATTTTGTGTGATTATTTTAGTTTTATAATTTCACAACACATGGTTCATGCCATTGTCACAAATGTACACACAAGTAGTTATGTACATGTATCAAGGCTTTATGCATGGTTGTTTTAATGTGTATGTACACAGGTGGACCAGAATAATGGAGAACATTCTATATGATATTAGATATAGTACATACAGGCTGACCAGATCAGTGGAGAATTTTCTACATAGTATACAATGTAGCTACAGTACATGTATGCATGTGACAGGAAATACATTATAGCTCACTCAATCTAGAATGATTTAACCCATTCCAGAAAATTCTAGGAAGTGCTGGCTGAGTGAGGCACTGCCCTTGTAGCCCAATGTGATTGGTAGTTAATTTTGGCAATGATGTTATGCACATATTAGGCAGTGAGTCATCCAGGATTCCTGGAATTTGGACTTGCTAGTATGTTCAGGTATGTAGCCCCAGGTTGGAGAAAATTACAGAATGTACTAGAAAGGGGTGAATGGATATAAAAGCTGGAGAAATTCTGAAGTAGGCAGAGTACCCAACACCTCTGCTCTGAGAGTTACGTTACTTTTGGCTCTGAAGCGACTTGTTAAAGTCAGTCCTGTGTTACCTGCTGACCTGCTATACAAACTGTGTTTGTGGAGATAAGGCCTGGGAGACATTTTGCCTGCAGAGAATTAATTTGCCTACATTGGAGAGAGACTCCATATTTTAGTGTCAACGGACATTGTTACGGCAAAGCTGTGACGGGCTGGATTCCTTGCTGGACATTATAAAGTGAATCATCATTCAACGCATCAACTGGACGTGGTCGTCATAACGTCTGGATTCTACACGTTTCGCTGTGAACATTTTTACTGTGGACATCTATCGTGGATTTTACCCCGGATCTATACCTTGGACTATCGTAACCTGCACCTCTGGATTTACGTCGAAGGTATCATTCATCGGTGCATCGTGGATCATTCCTTTGTGCTTCAAGCATCGTATTTGGACATTTCCAGGGATATTGCATGTACTGAGTGTAAGTGATTTCATTACTGATTTGTAACTGTTTCTATTGATCATTATTGTACTGATGTGAAAACCGATTACGAGTCTGTACCCACAATATCACTGTTAATAAACCGCCTGAACATTATTTGATGGTTTCTTTTGTGCGATCATTCTCAGAGTGATTGTGGTCGTAACAAAATTGGGGGCTTGTCCGAGAAGTGAATTTAAAGCCAAAACTTAGAATTTGGAACGTTCCAGAATCCAGAATATTGGTACAGACAAAATACCAGTGAGTTGATTGTTCAATTGTACATTGTGTGTAATACATGTGACAATGTCAATCAGTACAATGGATGTTCAGGCATTTGTTCAGAGGACAGATTTGTCCCTCAAAGATTTGCAAAGGTTACACAAATGTGATTTGACTGCTATTGCACAGCATTTGAATGTTGATGTTCCACAAGGTGTAAGAAAGGCAGAAATTCTTGACTTAGTAGCTGGTCACATGGAGCTCAAAGAAGAAATTGACACTCCAGATCAAGCTCAAATTTCGGATCAAACACGGCTTGAGCTTGCTAAATTGCAAATGAAGGAGAGAGAAATGGAAATGAAGGAGAGAGAAAGAACAAGGGAATTAGAGCTGGAGAGAGAGAAGATGAGATTAGAAATGGAAATGAAGGAAAGGGAAAGGGCTAGAGAAGTGGAAAGAGAAATTGAAATGAAGAAAATTGAAGTGGAGCAACAACTGAAATTGCGTGAGATGGAATTGACTCATGCACAGACTGTTGGAAATCGTGAAAGGGCTCCCCCTGAATTTGATTTGGCCAAGAACATTCGATTGGTTCCAAAGTTTGAAGAAAACAGAGTTGATGCATACTTTGTGTCATTTGAGAAGGTGGCTGACAGTTTGAACTGGCCACAGGAATTTTGGCCCATGCTCCTTCAAAGTGTGTTTGTCGGCAAAGCAGCCGATGTGTACTCATCTCTCTCAAAAGAGCAATCACGTGACTATGCTACAGTCAAGAAAGCAGTGTTGAATGCTTATGAGTTGGTGCCAGAGGCATACAGACATAAGTTCAGAAATTCGTACCGCAAACCAGGCCAGACACATGTTGAGTTTGCTCGTGAAAAAGAAATGATGTTCGATAGGTGGTACAGATCCCTGAAAGTGGATCAGGATTTTGATAACCTACGTGAGGTTGTTCTTTTGGAAGAATTCAAAAAGAGTGTTGCTTTCAGTGTGAGGTCGCATTTGGATGATCACAAAGTGACAAGTTTGCATAAAGCAGCCTTGATGGCTGATGAGTATGAGCTGACCCACAGAAATGACAACAGACCACCTTTCAGGAATTTCTCTGGAAATAAGAGAGACAAAAATCAGTCGAGCAATCCAAAGAATGCTGGTTCTGAAAAAGGCACGAGTTCTGAAACTTCATCGGCACCAAAGCCTCAATCTGACAAAGGGTCCAGTACAAGTGCAAATGTCATCAAATGTTTTCACTGTAACAAGACAGGGCACGTGAAGTCACAGTGTTGGAAGTTGCAAAACAAAACAAAGAAGGACATGGGATTTGTCATGTCAAAAAGTGTCCTACCCGAAAATAGTGTCCCGTTCAGTGAAACACAGGCCATTGAAAGTCAATCTCCCAAATTCAAAGATAGGCTGAAGCAGGTGGATGAGAGCTATCGTAGCTTTTTGTTTGATGGTGAGGTGACCCCATGTACTTCTGGTGAGGCAGGTAAGCCAGTGGTCATCCTGCGGGATACGGGGGCCTCTCAGTCGTTGATGGTGGATGGTGGTATGACTTTTCCACCAGATAGTGCAGTGAATGCAAAAGTCTTGATTCAGACTGTTGATGGCAGTTATATGTCAGTACCACTGTATAGAGTGGATTTGAAGTGTGACCTAGTTTCTGGTCCTGTCACTGTTGGAGTTGTTCCTGAGTTGCCCATGGTAGGCATTGACTTCTTGTTGGGGAATGACTTGGCTGGGGATAAGGTGGTTGCGTCTCCAGTTGTTTCGGATAAACCAGTGGTGGTTGCTGAAACTGAGCAGTTGCAGGAGGAGTTTCCTGGAATTTTCCCAGATTGTGTTGTGACTAGGTCTCAGGCTCGTAGAGCTGTTCAAGATGATGCGGATTCTGTTGATGTGGAGGAGAATTCCGGTGTTTGGTTGGCAGAAACCTTTTTCAAGGATTTGAATGATGGGGTTGCTGTATTAGGCTCCGAGGCTAACAGTGATGGGCTGTTTAGCAAGTCTTCCTTGGTTGAAGCACAGCAGGCAGACTCTGAGTTGAAAGGCTTGTCTCAGACGGCGTGTTCTGAGGCTGAGGCTGAAAAGGTCCCTGAGTGCTATTATGTCAAAGATGGCATTTTGATGAGGAAGTGGAGACCTCCCCATAGGCCAGCTGAAGAGGATTGGACGGTGGTCCGTCAAGTTGTTGTCCCTCCTAGTTACCGCGGTGAGATCTTGAGGATTGCTCATGAGTTACCTGTTGGCGGCCATTTAGGCGTCAGAAAAACAAAGGATCGGATCATGAGGCATTTCTATTGGCCAGGGTTGAATGTGGATGTGGCTGAGTTTTGCAAGACTTGTCACACATGTCAGGTGGCTGGTAAACCACAGCATTCAGTGAAGCCGGCGCCATTGATTCCGATACCTGCGTTTGAAGAACCATTCAGTCGGGTTCTAGTTGACTGTGTTGGACCTTTGCCTAGGACTAGGTCGGGTCATAAGTACCTCTTGACAATCATGGATATGTCTACACGGTTTCCAGAGGCTATCCCATTGAGAAATATCACTGCTAAGACTGTGGTAGATGCTCTAGTGCAGTTTTTCACAAGGTATGGGTTGCCCAAGGAAGTGCAGTCTGACCAAGGGTCAAATTTCATGTCAGGCATATTTCAAGAGGTGATGTATCGTTTGGGTGTGAAGCAGCTGAAGTCGTCAGCTTATCATCCCCAATCCCAAGGTGCGTTGGAGCGCTACCACCAGACCCTAAAGACAATGATTAGGGCATTTTGTGAGGAGTATCCCGAGGATTGGGATAAGGGCATCCCTTTCCTGCTGTTCGCAACGAGGGACTCCCCAAATGAGTCGACGGGTTTCAGCCCATTTGAGTTGGTGTACGGTCATGAAGTTAGGGGTCCACTGAAGCTCATCAAAGAGAAATTCATGACTGAGGATGATGAGGTCCACCTACTTGACTATGTGTCAAAGTTTCGTGAAAGGCTTTCAAAGGCTTGTGAGGTAGCTAGGGAACACTTGAAAGTGTCACAAGACTCAATGAAGAGAAAGGCAGACAAAAATGCCAAAGCCCGAACCTTCAAACCAGGTGACAAAGTTCTTGTACTGCTGCCCATACAAGGTGAACCACTGAAAGCCAAGTTCAGTGGCCCATACTGTGTCAAAAAGAAACTCAATGATGTGAACTATGTGATCAGTACGCCAGACAGACGAAAAGATCAGAGGGTGTGTCATGTAAACATGCTGAAAGAGTACTATGAGAGAAAGGCTAGTCAGCCTGTAGGTGTAGCTCAGGTGGTAGAAGAGGAAGTAGATGAAGAGGGAGAAGCTCAAGATGAGAATGGAAGTGAGCCCTCTAGTGCCAGGTTGTCTAACTCAGAGATGTTAGGGAAAGTAGATGAGGCACTGAACTACCTACCTGAAAATCAGAGGAAAGATGTGACTAGTCTGTTACATGAGTACAAAGAATTGTGTAAAGATAAACCAGGCTGCACCCCTCTGGCTGTACATGATGTTGATGTAGGAGATGCTGACCCTATCAAGCAAAACCCTTACAGACTAAACCCGAGCAAACTGCAGAAAGTACGGGAAGAGGTTCAGTACATGTTAGACAATGACATAATAGAACCGAGTAAAAGCAGTTGGAGCTCCCCAATCGTCATGGTGCCCAAACCGGATGGGTCTCAAAGATTCTGTATAGATTACAGAAAGGTGAATGCCGTGACGAAAACAGATTCTTTCCCCATCCCCAGACTAGAAGACTGCATTGACAGGGTCGGAAATTCTGCATATGTCAGTAAAATAGACCTTCTAAAGGGATACTGGCAAGTGCCCTTGACCGACAAAGCCAGGGAGATTTCTGCCTTTGCTACACCAGATGGCTTGTTCCAATGCAAAGTAATGCCATTTGGCATGAAAAATGCTCCTGCCACCTTCCAACGGCTAACAAACC
The DNA here is from genome assembly GCA_033980235.1 of Diadema setosum. NCBI lineage: Eukaryota > Metazoa > Echinodermata > Echinoidea > Diadematoida > Diadematidae > Diadema > Diadema setosum. The sequence continues at coordinate 11,827,972 of CM067075.1, read as the reverse complement.
AAATCATTGCCGGGCTTGACAACTGTGTAGTATACATTGATGACATTCTAGTGTATAGTGACACATGGCAGGAGCACATTACACACTTGCGGCAACTTTTTGATCGACTCAAGGAGGCCGGATTGGTGATTAATCTGGCAAAGAGTGAATTTGCAAAGGCCAAAGTGGTGTATCTCGGGCATGTAGTCGGTCAAGGACAGGTATTGCCAAGAGAAGCCAAGGTAGAAGCTATACTAGGCTTTCCCATCCCCCAATCCAAGAAGGAGTTGCTCAGATTTCTGGGCATGGCTGGTTTCTACAGGAAATTTGTACCAAATTTCAGCACTGTAGTCACCCCCCTAACAAACCTGCTGAAGGGCAAGGCAAAGTACACCTGGACTGATGAGTGTCAAAGAGCCTTCGAGAAACTAAAAGCAGTCCTTGCTAATGAGCCTGTTTTGGCAGCTCCTGACTTCCAAAAGCCATTCAAAGTGGCAATAGATGCTAGTGATGTAGGAGTGGGAGCGGTTTTGCTCCAAGAAGATGAAGAAGGCACTGAACGTCCGGTTAGCTACTTTTCCAAAAAGTTGAACGCATACCAGAAAAAATACTCAACTATCGAGAAGGAGGCTCTCAGTCTCATCCTTGCCCTCCAGCAATATGAAGTGTACTTGACCAATAGCAAAGGGGAGATCACGGTCTATACTGACCACAACCCCTTGGTCTTTTTAGACCGGTTCAAAATGAAGAACAACAGACTGTTCAGATGGAGCATGATGACGCAGCCATATGCTCTCAAAATCAAACATGTGGCAGGCAAAAATAATGTAATTGCTGACGCTTTGTCAAGAGTGTAACATGAAGAGAGTATCGAAGGTGAAAAGTTTTCACCGCATATCACTTACAGTGTACATTGTATGTGTTTAGCATATATTAATGTATGCAAAACAGTTTGACATGATTGTACATGTATAAGCTCCAAGAATCCAAGCAATATCATTGTAAATGGTATCCATGAAAAGAGAACATGGAATTAATGCAGCTATTCAAAAGGCATGTGATAGTATGTGATTATTGTTGCTTGACTTGGATTGTACCTCACATTCATTGTAAATAACAATGAAAAATTGTGAAGGTAAAAGAAACCCTTGCTACGGCAAGGCTTTCTTTTTCCCATGGGGGATGGTGTCACAAATGTACACACAAGTAGTTATGTACATGTATCAAGGCTTTATGCATGGTTGTTTTAATGTGTATGTACACAGGTGGACCAGAATAATGGAGAACATTCTATATGATATTAGATATAGTACATACAGGCTGACCAGATCAGTGGAGAATTTTCTACATAGTATACAATGTAGCTACAGTACATGTATGCATGTGACAGGAAATACATTATAGCTCACTCAATCTAGAATGATTTAACCCATTCCAGAAAATTCTAGGAAGTGCTGGCTGAGTGAGGCACTGCCCTTGTAGCCCAATGTGATTGGTAGTTAATTTTGGCAATGATGTTATGCACATATTAGGCAGTGAGTCATCCAGGATTCCTGGAATTTGGACTTGCTAGTATGTTCAGGTATGTAGCCCCAGGTTGGAGAAAATTACAGAATGTACTAGAAAGGGGTGAATGGATATAAAAGCTGGAGAAATTCTGAAGTAGGCAGAGTACCCAACACCTCTGCTCTGAGAGTTACGTCACTTTTGGCTCTGAAGCGACTTGTTAAAGTCAGTCCTGTGTTACCTGCTGACCTGCTATACAAACTGTGTTTGTGGAGATAAGGCCTGGGAGACATTTTGCCTGCAGAGAATTAATTTGCCTACATTGGAGAGAGACTCCATATTTTAGTGTCAACGGACATTGTTACGGCAAAGCTGTGACGGGCTGGATTCCTTGCTGGACATTATAAAGTGAATCATCATTCAACGCATCAACTGGACGTGGTCGTCATAACGTCTGGATTCTACACGTTTCGCTGTGAACATTTTTACTGTGGACATCTATCGTGGATTTTACCCCGGATCTATACCTTGGACTATCGTAACCTGCACCTCTGGATTTACGTCGAAGGTATCATTCATCGGTGCATCGTGGATCATTCCTTTGTGCTTCAAGCATCGTATTTGGACATTTCCAGGGATATTGCATGTACTGAGTGTAAGTGATTTCATTACTGATTTGTAACTGTTTCTATTGATCATTATTGTACTGATGTGAAAACCGATTACGAGTCTGTACCCACAATATCACTGTTAATAAACCGCCTGAACATTATTTGATGGTTTCTTTTGTGCGATCATTCTCAGAGTGATTGTGGTCGTAACACCATTTACAGTCAAAGACACTGATGGTTCACGTGTTTAACTAATATTATATAATATTAATGTGTCCCATAGTGCATTCTAAAAACAAAAAACAAAACAAAAACAATACCGGTAATAAACTGATAAGTTGCATAAGTCGGCCTTGTACACTTTGAGAGAGAACCTTTCTGTACACACATGCCACATGCATTGGTTATTTATTTGTTGTATGTGGTGTGCATTGGCCTACTACGCTGCAAGTACTACTACGAGTAGTAATTTAGGTATTTAAAAACATCAATGGATGATTTTGGCAACAGATAAAAGCCACTGGTACCCGAGATTTGATACTGAACTGTTTGAGTTACTCCGTAGATGCACACTAATGTTGTGGGCAGAATGCAAGCCCATACCCCAACACTCCTCCCCCCCCCCCCCACACACACGCTCACGTGCGAAACATACATGTATCTTGCTGTAACTTATAAAACCAAAAAGCTTTATAAAATTCTAAATGGAATCTATTGCACAGCAACCCTGCTCATACATTGTATTTGGCCATATGATCTGCAAATAGCTAACTGGGAAAGGGTATTTTTGTTGTGAACATCTTGTCTTGCGATCATGCCATTTGCTGTATGGAATAAAACAAATAAAACAGGACAGATTTGTACTTTGACCAACAGACAACAAGAACTTGAAAAAATGGTGTTTTGTGATTGTCAGGGGCTTGACTATCCATACAAGTACGATATTGACAGTGGACTGCACTTCAACTACACTGTACATATTGTAAGTTACAGTGCAGTTTTACCAAGGAGACATTGGGGCCATAGTGGATAAGCAACCTATTATATACAAGTCTTCTGCATTTAAAGGCAGAAAACTCACACTTCAGGGGTCCGATCTTTCTCACACACGTGACTCGCATGCCTGACAAGCTTTTTGATAACTCACAAGAAGAGATACACAATTATTAACACAAAAAGATAGGGTTTTAAAACACCTGTAAAAAGGCCCATTTTGAGACAGTATTCTTTTTATTGAATTAAGCCAAAATATGAAATTACTATGCACCAAATCGCACAATTTTAATACAGCTCAAAATGCTTTCAGAGCTGCTTAATACCTTTGTACACAGAAATTCTAATTGTTCATAGTAATTTATGGTACACAGCTGTGTTCATAAAAATTTGCAGTAGACCCTACACAGCTGTGATGATATGACATGATAAATTTTTGTGCTGAAATCCAGACATTCTTTAATATGATTAATTGTAGCATATTAAAGTGTATTAAACACTGCCAGGGCCCAAATGTACCAGCGAGAATCAAATTTAAATTCATCCAGTACCTGTACAGAAAACCAAAAATACAAAAACAAAAACAAACCTTGTAGTCATGCTTAGAAAAGTTTTGAAGATACACAGCTTCCATATCCCCCCCCCCCCCCATTCTTACACACTAAATATAAATGTGCACAAACTCCACACAGCATACAGTATTGTATTCAAATATGTGCTGGTACAATCCTAATGAGGACTACAGACTGTAAAACTTTGAATGAAAGAGGAATGCATGATACAGCATTCTCGGTACTGGAGTTTAAAATCACTGGTATGTAACAGCACTTACATGTACTAATGCAGTTACAGTTAATCAGACAAATTAGGTGTACAGATATCCACAATGCTTGCTCAAATTGCGTGTTCACTGTGTTCTCAAAAATATCTATAAAGATTTGACAAGTAGAGCTACTTTTAAGATAAAGATCAGGTGTTAGCGTAACCTTTGTTATGATGGTACAGGTACATTGTACCAGGGTACTGTAATAGTACCTGCCCTCACATGATAACACTCAAGTGGATGAACCAAAATGTGAATTGTATTGATCTCCAGGTCCCCAGTGTGCGATCACTGAACATTGTCATAAATTGTGCAAACATTCAAACCAGATCTTCAGCTGTTCAGAACAGAAAAAAAAAAGATTAAGCAAGACTACACATCAGTCAGCTATGAACATTATAGTATGTGTATTAAATTATCAAGAAAATCTCAATTATTAGGTGATCCGAGTATCCTCTCGGATCACCTTCTGTTTTTGTACGGATTCTTTCTTCTTCTTCTTTTTCTTCTTCTTTCTCCCCAAAAGTTGTGCATCGATTAGCTCAGAAAGTCCTCTTCCTATCAATTTCAAACTTATACCATATATGTATCGTCTCCCGAAGACGGCAATCGAACTAAAATCAAAGTGATCAGTCGACCGTGACGTCACTATGACGTCATTATATGAAAACACATTCTCAACGTATCCGGGCACTTACCCCCTGGGCAACCACCCCCCGGATAACTACCACAAGGATAATTACCCCCCAGGGCTATTCCCCCCTAGGGCAAGTACCACCCGGAAAACTACCCTCCTAGGGCAATTACCCTCCAGGGCAATTACCCCCTAGGGCAACTACCCCCCGGACAATTACCCTCTTAGGGCAATCACCCCCCAGGGCAATTCCCCCTAGGACAACTACCCACCGGATAACTACCCACCGGTTAACTGCCCCCCAGATAACTACCACCCGGATAACTACCCCCTGGATAACTACCTCCCGGAGAACTACCCCCTGGATAACTACCACCAGGATAACTACCACCCAGATAACTACCACCCGGATAACTACCCCCTGGATAACTACCTCCCGGAGAACTACCCCCTGGATAACTACCACCAGGATAACTACCACCCAGATAACTACCACCCGGATAACTACCACCCGGATAACTACCACCCAGATAACTACCACCAGGATAACTACCACCCGGATAACTACCACCCGGATAACTACCACCAGGATAACTACCCCCCGGATAACTAATTTTTATGAATATCATGAACGGTGTCTGTCAAACAAAAAGAAAAAGCTAGCACATGAGGGGGTAGATAAATGGCATTTGTCCTTTCATACGAAGGTGATTTAGTCTTTTCAGACCTGAAATTCAGCGATCTGGTGCAAACTTTTGGTGCAAAAAAAAAAGGAATAATGGAATAAATAGGGCTCTTTCAGGAAAGTGTTACAATCACGGAATTTAGCTCTTATTCCGAGTCATCTGTATGAACAAAATCTAGTGAAGTAGAGTTTAGGGTTGGGGTGAGGGAGAAGGATTTCCCCTTCCGCTCGACGGAGCTTTTGCGTTGTTAGAATTGAAATAAAGCGATCCGAAGCACCCTTTTTTGTGAAGAATTAGGAAATTGTCATTCCCCGAAGTGTATTAAGTCTATAGAGGGGACCAAGCAATGGGAGGGTGGCAAAGTAGCTCTCCCATATTCGAGGGAGCTCTTTTTAGTTTTAGAACTGAAATTCAAAAATCTGTAGCACACTTTCTTTGAATGTCTGGAAATTTGTCAATCAAAAAATGTGGAAGGGGATAAGCGCTATCCAGCCTCCCCCCCCCCCCTCTTGCACGAGGGACATTCTGTATTTTCTGCTTGCATTTAAACGTTTTGATGCAAATATTTTGTGGCATATTTTGGAAAACTGTCTATGTTCAGTCTCCTTGCATGCATGGAGGGGGGGGGGGGCGAGCTATCACCACACTTCCGGTTCGAGGGAGCTTTTGCCTTTTTGAAGTTACAATTAGATATCTCGAATACGGTTTGATGAAATATTTGGGAAACTAAGAAATAAACAACTGATCTTGTGAAAATAAGAGAGGAAAGTGTTAATTAAAAGGGAATTTCCTTTTGTACATGAAATAACTTTCGAGTTTAAAGTTTATATAAGTGATATAAGTGTTGTACACTCAGAAGTATTCAGGATTTTTTTTTGAAATAGTCTATACATCATCCAACAAGATTGAATACTGTTCAGCTCTCTTAACGCTCTGAAGGTGGGTGTATGAACGTCAAGCAATATGCTGAAAAATGATATAATCACATTTCTGCTTCCTCTGTTGTTGTTGTTTATTTCTTCAAATTTCAGGGAGGATGATTGAACAGGCAATCCCCCCTCCTCCATTTCAGGGGTGGGGGATGTATACCCCCATCCCACCCCCGATTTACGCCCATGGCTTTGTGTAATGTAGCATGCCGATCTGTATCAACGACGTAGGCCTCCCTGTAGACACATAGAGAGAACCACACGTGTGCAAAATACGTATCGCTATATGCTTACCCATGGCTCGACACTTACTTTTTTGTTTGGTGGCCCGATGGGGCCACCAAAATCCTAAATTTCAAATTTTTGGTGGCCCGAGAGAAAAATTTGGTGTCCCGAAAAAACAACAACAATAAAACAGTCCTTTTTGTAATGAGTCAAATATTTAAGATTTATGATAGTAAGAATTAGAAGTTGGACATTTCTATTCATAAATAAACTTCAACAAACTTGCAACACTCTCAGGCATCCATTCAGTCCTTTTCATCCATCCTTTGAACAAAATTTAACTGCTAATTTCCGGCGCAAAAAGTTACGAATTTATTGACATACTTTTCAAAAAATTTTGGTGGCCCGAGACGGGCAACCAAATTTGCCCTTTTTTGAAATTTGGTGGCCCGACTTTCATTTTTGGTGGCCCCGGGCCACCGGGCCACCGTTAGTGTCGAGCCCTGGCTTACCTATACATTCAGATAATTATGTATTTTCTCTTCCGACAGAATATAATATCATATTCTGTAGAGTAATCTCATATATATGTACTGTAATTATGTCACAGATGTTTGGATAATGAATATCGTTTAAATTGAAGAAAAATGAATATCGTTTAAATTGAAGAAACTAGCTATAATGAGAATCATATTATTGTATATATATTACATTTTATTATTTGATACCAAAATGTTGTAAATGATGCCTTACAAATAATAAATAAATCATCTGACAGATGTTATTGAATATAAAATGTTTGGCTGTACAGCGAAAAATAACCGGTATCGACGAAGTCTTAGCAACCACAGTGATTCTTCGTTTATTTTCGATGATTTCGGTATGCCCGAGCCGCATCCGAGTCGATGATACGTACATTCACCGTCTGTGTTTGAAAGTTTGTGATTTTTTTGAAGAATACACAGAAACCAATTTAAATAAGCCAACCGCGAAGAAGTCAAAGCATGATTAAGCATATCAGCTACAGATAAAAAAAAAAAAAAACAACAACAACTCATCTCTAACATTCCGTTGAACTTGAGTTACATGACTTCGAAATGAGATTTCATAATGAATTATAACACCTATTGGAGTTACGGGCTGTTTTTGATGAAGTATACCAGTGCTACAGACAGTACTGATGTGGACATAATATCATTGATGATCAACTTCACTTAACATTTCATTCTTGAAACCAATATATACATATGATAATTATAATGATAATAATAATAAACTCAAAATCTATCATCATTCAGTTTAAGACCATTGGATGCCAGCAAGATTCTTCATGTCTTGCCTACACGCTTCAAATTCTGCAATTATGGCGGGTGACAGTGAAGACAAAAGAGGTTTAAAAGAAAATTAGGCTGTGTATCACATGCATAACAATAATAACCAATACAATGCTTGCGCAATATTTTAGTGATTAGTTTCCTAAACAGACCAAACAACAAAAACAAAACCCGGGCCTCCAACAGAACCCTGGGGTGACCGAAAATCATTAACCAACAACCAATAACAAACAACAAATAACCAATAACAGATAACCAATAACCAATAACTAATAACCAATAACCATTGTCAATCCTGACAGAATTCTATGCTGCAAGAGCTCAATAACCATCATTTTTCAATGGGTTAAACAAACGTGTGCGTAGGCCGACGTCTAGGATATACTAGTACATGAAAGTCTTATATCGCACGAAATGCACACAAAATGTCGAAGAACGTGGCAATAACTCCTACTGTCTTTCATGGTGAGGGAGATATTTATCTAGGGGGTATAGGTCATACTTATCCAGGGAGTATTCTTCAAGGGAGGGGGTAAATTTGGGGTAGTAATCCGGGGGCATCCAGGGCTTTTTATTTATTTTTTTTATTATTTATTTATTCATTTCATTTTTTTTTTTTTTGGGGGGGGGGGGGAGTGGAGTAATTATCCAGGAGGTATTTTTCCCGGTGGTAGTTATCCGGGGGGTGGTTATCCGGGGGGCAGTTATCCCGGGGGTAGTTATCCGGGGGGTAGTTACCCCGGGGGTAGTTATCGGGGGGTAGTTATCCGGGGGGTAGTTATCCGGGGGGTAGTTATCCGGGGGTTAGTTATCCGGGGGGTAGTTATCCCGGGGGTAGTAATCCGGGGGGTAGTTATCCAGGGGGTAGTAATCCGGGGGGTAGTTATCCAGGGGGTAGTAATCCGGGGGGTAGTTATCCAGGGGGTAATTTTCCTGGTGGTAGTTATCCAGGGGGTAGTTATCCTGGGGGGTAGTTATCCAGGGGTAGTCATCCTTGGGGTAGTTATCCGTGGGGTAATTGTCCTAAGGGGGAATCGCCCAGGGGGGTGTTTGCCCTAGGAGGGTAGTTGTCCGGGAGGTAGATGTCCTACGGGGTAATTGCCCTGGAGGGTGATTGCCCTAGGGGGGTAGATGTCCGGGGGGGGGCAGTTGCCCTAAGGGGGAATTTCCCTGGGGAGTGATTATCCGGGTGGTAGTTATCCGGAGGGTGGTTTTCCAGGGGGTACTGTTCCTAGAACCCATTCTCAATCATATCTCATTAATGGAATGGAATTTTTCAATGAAATTTACGTCACATATATTTCAAGTCAAGCGCATTCTACTCATATTCTCAAAATTCATATTTTCTCTTAAAACGTGCGCGTACGCGCGCGTTGAAATATTTGTATGCTCAAATCGAGCTCAAATTTTTTTTGGACACGTTTCAGACCATTTGGAGCATTTTTTGAAAAATTGAAAAAATTGGACGGACGCGTACGCGCGCGCACATATACGCATGCACAGCTCATATGCAATGGAAATTTCCCATTTTTTCACACTTGTTGGATGCCTGAAATGTCAAGGAATATTTCTACCAAGTTTCAAGTCAATCCAACTGAATATGACGTCATACGGACCCGTCAAAGTTGAAATTCCGCGCGCGCGTCAATGGCGATATACAGTGCAACAATGCCAAAAAACCGCCAATTTTGAATCCGATTTTACTCGTCAGGATGGACGGTGACCCCCCATTTTCTTTACATATTCTGAAAGCTGATGAGTTGTACATGTTAATTCATGGCTTGGCGATGCTGGAAAAATGATTTAAAGATATCAAATTTCTTAATACAATTAAAAAAGTAAATTTTCAAAATGACGTCATCAAATTTCAAGTTCACTCGAGCGTATCTCACTTATCCTTTGCCAATTTTCACCCAGATTTCAGTATGTTGTACCTTATTAAATACTCTTTCATAAATGTAATAACAACATTTTGATTGGATGACGGTATCACCTCGTAAAAATGGATTGAAAGTAATCTTGTCAAATTTGACCAGTTTACGTGTTATCTCTATGGGAGTGCAGTTTTTCTGGAAATGAAAATTGACATGACTATCTTTTTCGAGCACTAGCTCACTTATGCTTCGGTGAATTTCTCCCAAATTTTGATATATTGTAGCTGAGACTTTGCGCTATCGTTAATGTGTCCTTCGTTTTTTCATATGGTGTCGGGATCATGTCCAAAAACTTGGTTGAAATTAAAGCTTATCTTCGATGTATTGAGATATTCCTTTCTTTTTGCAACTTTCTTTACAATAACTCAAGAAAAACAAGCTTTATCAGCCCAATATTTTGCACATGTTTAGTTCATGTCACGTACATTATTTCATAAAATAACAACTACTTGATCAGACGTCATCTTGGGTATGTAAATCAGGGTCAAAGGTCATAAATGTATCATCTTGTATCTTGGTAAATACATGTCCTATCTTTTTAATATTTTGCACACGTAACGACCATGTTACAAGGATCATTTCACAAAATAACCACTTTTTGCTCAGATGCCATCTTGGCTGTGCAAAGTGGGGTCAAAGGTCATATGTACTTCTTTCTTTATCTTCGTTATGACGTGTTATCTCTATGGGAGGGAATTTTTGTAGATGTGAAAATTGACATGATTGTCTTTATCGAGCACTAGCTCACTTATGCTTCGGTGAATTTCTCCCAGATTTTAATATGTTGTAGCTGAGGCTTTGGGCTATCGAAAGTGAGTCCTCTATTTTTCATACGATGTCGGGATCACGTCCAAAAACTTGGTTGAAATTAAAGCTGATCTTCGATGTATTGAGATATTTCTTTCTTTCTGCAACTTTCTTTACAATAACTCAAGAAAAACAGGCTTTATCACCCCCATATTTTGCACATGTTTAGTTCATGTCACGTACATTATTTCATACAATTACAACTACTTGATCAGACGTCATCTTGGGTATGTAAATTAGGGTCAAAGGTCATAAATGTATCATCCTGTATCTTGGTAAATACATGTCCCATCTTTCCCATATTTTGCACACGTAAAGACCATGTTACAAGGATCATTTTATAAAATAACAACTTTTTTGCTCAGATGCCATCTTGTCTGTGCAAAGTGGGGTCAAAGGTCAAATATACTTCATTCTGTATCTTCGTTAGTGTATACGGAATTGTGTACCATAGATGGCAGGTCTGACTCCCTTTTCTAAATGAGAATCCAAACATCACATGGCCAATGTCCACTAAACACAGATGAAACCGGTATGGTCATGCCTATTGGGATCAGGAGACTCAAATCGTTGATTTACGAACAGATCGGATCACCTAATTTGTCAGTCTTGACAAATTCCGAGTCTAGTTTCACATTGCATCTATTTTGATTTCTTCATGAAACTGGTCACAAACATCCAAACTTGTGCTCAAATCAGTCTATCAGTCTATACTCTATTGGCTAATAACCTCGTCCTGCACAAAGCACTTAAAAGGGCTTTTTACACTTGTAAAATTTTGCTTAGCCCCAGACCAACGGTGGGGCTAAGGGAGGGGCCTTAGCCCCACCGTTGGTACGGGACTATCCTTAGCCCACTTTCTGTTTACACTCGTTTTTGCCAAAGTGGGCTAGCCCCACCGATAGTACGGTACTATCTGGCCCTGCAAAATAGCAGGGGTTAGCACCGCAATTGCGGTGCCAAGGAAGTGAGTGTAAACAGAATGAAAAAATAATCCTGGGCTAAGCGACGGAGACGAAGTCCGACCCTCACTGACCAATCAGAAACGAGGTAATCAAGTGCTGCCGGTGCGTGCGTGTACGTGTACAGTACACAGCGTAATTATGAATATTCATGTGGTTTGGAAAGTCCGGGGCTAAGAAATACGAGTGTAAAAAGGTCAGTTTTCTCCTTAGCCCCGGACAAGAGATAGTACGGGACTAATTGGCGAGTGTAAAAAGCTGAAAAAATTGGTACGGGACTAACGATAGTCCTGGGTCAGAGAAAGTCCGGGGTTAAGAAACACAAGTGTAAAAAGCCCTAAAGACAGACAATCTAACACACAAACTAACAATTTTTCCACTTGCCCAATTACCACATGAGCATTCAGGCAGGGGCCTCACACTTTACTTGCCCTACAGTGGGGTATAACTTGCCCTGGGAGAGCATGTAGTGGGTTTGTATAAACCCGATACCCTGCCAGTAAAGAATGTGATCATTATAATTTGTGTTTGTACCATGCACAGGACACACGAGCAGACGATCTGCTGGCTGCTGCATTCAAGGGCGTGCTGGATGAGACGAAGCTGCCCCCGGAGCGTCTGGGAGACATCGTCGTCGGCAATGTGCTCCTGCCAGGCGGTGGCGCTATACAGGCAAGATTTGCCCAGCTCTTCAGGTAAGTGTCACATACTACCTGATGTCCCGTGAAATAAACTATCACTCTTAATAGTGTTGGAAGATGCTAGGGCCAAACAGATTGCTACGCTAGGGTGTAAGTTGAATATGCCCATTGCTGACCAATATTTCTTTCACAAAGCATTGAAGATGATATACCTAGAAGGTAATGATTCACTCAAAGTAGAAAACATTTTTCAGATGACATAGCATTTGGTTACACTTTTGACATTGGATAGATGCTAATTAATATTGCATTTTAGGGAAAAAGCTTAGGATGATCTTTGGAGAAAACTTAATAAAATGTAATTTGGTTTGATGCCTTAGATACATTCGTATCAAGTGTCATAACAGTCATGCACTTTATGCAAAATGCAAGTTTTGTGTGTGATCTTATTCTGTCATGATAATATCATAAATGCAATGCTGATGTTGGAGTTCGGTAGTGCTCATAGGCAGATAAACACATACTGTTCTTTTGATTGCCTTTCAGTAACATTCCAGAAACCGTGCCAGTCAACACAGTCAACAGGCAGTGTTCATCTGGTCTACAAGCGGTCATCAATGCTGCCGGAGGCATCAAGACAGGAGTGTACGATGTCGCCATGGCTGGCGGGTAGGTCAAAGAGAGGTCAAAGGAAGGTCAAAAGGAGGTCAATGCACAAAGAGACCGAATGCCCATTGTTCGATTGACTACAAAGTGACAATTTAAAAAAAAAAATAGTGTTGTGTATGAATTGTCTATTTCCAAAGAATGAAACCACTGTTGGCAAGGGCCACCAAGTATACACAGACATGGCTAACAGATACTCTATTTCTACTGGAATGGTCATAGGATGCAACTGATTGTCTTTAAAAGAAAAATGCAGATTTTGGTAATACATGAAATTATCTGCTTTTGCCTATTGTCTCATTCCAGTTTATTTAAATTGAGTTTCATGTACCACCAGTGTACAGTAGTGATACCAAATTTACTGTTTTTACATTTGTGTGACTAAAGAGATTGCTCAGTTATTTACAGTATGTTTGAAAGAGGTAATTTTGATTGAAATGAACTACTACGTGAATAAATCATTTTCCATGTGTAGTACCAGGCACCAAAAATTAAAAGATGTTTTTGTCAGTTGGCTTTAATAGCTACAAATGTAGTAATATAGAATGTAGGCACCACCTGAGTTAAAATGTACAGAATATGAAGGTTATATTTAACAAAAAAAAAGGGGGGTTGTTCCTATTGTTTCTATCTATTCAAAAGAAGATACACACTGTATCTAGTGTTGATTTGGTTCATCTTCATTCTGGTGTGATGACACATTGTATATACATACATGTACCTGGACTTTTCTACATTTAAGTTGGCCATGATGAAACAAGCATTTAAGTTTTAAAGTAGAATTTTTTTGCCTTGGCTGGGATACTTGCAGTGGGTTACTCTTGGTGACATTTAGTTTTCACGTTCCTTCACTCAGTTTTTGAATGGTTTTACTGGATTTACTGCTAACTTGATAACTTGATTAGGTAGAAGAGTTTTATCGTGTACAATCCCGCCGTTACTGTTTAAATGTGTGAGCCAGCGTTGAGTCCATGAGCCGGAGCGAAAGGGGTACTGGCTTTCGAGATCTCAACCCACGCGTTCATGCAATGCAAACCGCAGAAGACTGCCTTATACCCATGGGGTGAGGATTTATGTCAAGTGTATGCAGACCACCATGACAACCACCTTCCTCTGTATGTATTCTCATGAAAAACTGGGAGCCATGCGCTGTACATTTCGTATCTAATCTTTGATTCTGTCTCTTTCTCTTCACTTTAAACAGTCATGCAGTGTGTAGTCAACTATAGTAAATAATGTACATTGTACTCATATCCTATGCAACTCATTTCCCCATCCAACCCAATCCCTTCCTTTCTCCACCTCCATCCTTTTCTAAACAACCTCACTTCATCCTGAGCTGCATTACATCTTGCCCCCTTCCAGTGTGGAGTCCATGACGCGCTCCCCAATGTACCAGGGTGAGGATCTTAACCCGAGGGTTTTGCAGAGCCAGGTCACGCAGGACTGTCTCACGCCGATGGGGTAGGTCATCTAAAACAATGACCCTCTTTTTGGAGACTTTAACCCAAGAGGGGTGGGTAGGTGGGGTGGTGGTAGAGTTTGAAGTGGTGATATGGAATGTCCAATAGCATTCTCCAGAATGTAGCACTTCTGTGATGATATGGAATGTCATTGAATTTTTTTTTTATCACTTGTCAGAAGTTATACTATAGAGAAGAAAAATTATGTTCCTGTCCCTCTCATCTTCTTTCTACTCGTTGCTGTTGCTGTTGTTTTTTGTCTTGTCTCTTTTTTTTTTGTCCCCGCCGAACGAGTTCGAGCAGGGGACTATGAAACGGGCTCCGTACGTGTGTGTGTCCGTGTGTCCGTCCGTCCGTCCATCCGTCCGTCCGTCCGTCCGTCCGTGTGTCCGTCCGTCCGTGTGTCCGTGTGTGCGTCCGTGTGTGATCAAAATCTTCAATTTGCTACTTCCCTGTCATTTATGATCCAATTTTGATTCTGTTTGCTTTATATGATAGCACTACATGGGAGCTTTGAAACTTCTACACAGAATTTCAGTCGTGACCTTTGACCTTGACCTTTGACCTATATTGTACATTTTGCTACAAAATGCTACTCCTTCGCCATTTCTAACCCGATTTCGATTCCGTTTGCTTTATGTGATGGCACTAGGTGAGGGCTTCAAAACTTCTACACAGAATTTTGACCTTTGACTTCTTTGACCTTGGACCTTGATTTTTTGACCTATATTGTACATTTTGCTACAAAATGCTACTCCTTCGCCATTTCTAACCCGATTTCGATTCCGTTTGCTTTATGTGATGGCACTAGGTGAGGGCTTCAAAACTTCTACACAGAATTTTGACCTTTGACTTCTTTGACCTTTGACCTTGATTTTTGACCTATATTGTACATTTTGCTACGAAATGCTACTCCTTCGCCATTTTTAACCCGATTTCAATTCCGTTTGCTTTATATGATGGCAATAGTTGAGGGCTTCAAAACTTCTACACAGAATTTTGACCTTTGACTTCTTTGACCTTTGACCTTGATTTTTGACCTATATTGTGCATTTTGCTACAGAATGCTACTCCTTCGCCATTTCTAACCCGATTTCGATTCCGTTTGCTTTATGTGATAGCACTAGGTGAGGGCTTCAAAACTTCTACACAGAATTTTGACCGTTGTCTTCTTTGACCTTTGACCTTGATTTTTGACCTATATTGTACATTGGCTACAAAATGCTACTCCTTCGCCATTTCTAACCCAATTTTGATTCCATTTGCTTTATGTGATGGCACTAGGTGAGGGCTTCAAAACTTCTACACAGAATTTTGACCTTTGACTTCTTTGACCTTTGACCTTGATTTTTTACCTATATTGCACATTTTGTTACAAAATGCTACTTCCGGCGGGGACATATGTTACGCACCGCGTAATTTCTACTTTTCCTTGTTTTTTTTTTTTTAATGCCACCTCCAGGAAGTGTCGCTGGAGGCATTATGTTTTCAGGTTGTCCGTTCTTCCGTTCATCTGTCCGTCCATCTTTCTGTCCGTAATCAATTTTGTGGGCAGGATAACTTAAAACCGTTTGAGCCAGCATATCGAAACTTAGCATATATATCAGTGAACTAAGTTTTGCCTATCAACTTTTGGATGCACTTGCTCAAGGTCAAAAGTGAAGGTCAAATTCTTCCAATTTCATTGTTTTCCCCATACCAATACAATGGCTGAAGGTATTTTCTTGAAACTAACTGCATATGCATTATCAGAAAAGATTCTGCAGTGAATATTTTCGGCCATAGGTTCAAAGGTCAAGTGATAATGCTTGAATTTAGTTGTTTTCTCCTCATTTTGGAAATACATGTAGCTCAGGGTACAGTGTATCTTCATGAAAATGTGGTTTCATGACATTTGCTCCTGCAACAATTGCTCCCATGAAATATCTGGCATGCTTAACCAATCATAAATGCTACCCACAAATATATAACCCTAATTCTAATCCTCTCATCAAACTAAACCTAAAACCCTATCATATCCCTAACCCTAACCCCAAGTCCATGGAGAAAATATAATCGAAGGAATTGTCGCACAAGCGAATGTGCCACCGCTTCATGACGATGTATTTCATGCCCTTTCCTTTGGTTTTATGACTTACATGTACATACAATCTTTCATCTACTCGTGCTAGATACTTAAATAACTTGTCATAGAAATTTCCATTGCTTCAGTGCTTATCTTATTAATACATCAGTCTTGCAGTGCATGTAATGCTCATTTATTTTATAGTACTATTTGAATGATTCTGGATTGCATTCAGTCAAGTATATGACATATACTTATAGATGTTACTGTATATAAGCAATATATTTACCAATGGTCTTTGTCCATTTGCCTCTTGAAATGTAAAGCGTGAATCATCTTGATAATGGTCTTGCACAATTATCAACAGAGTTTTCCAACTCTGCATTTACTATGGGGGGCATCAGTATTTAAAAAAAAATAAAAAAATGGATTGGTGGGAAAAAAATAGAAAATCTAGTGCCATCAAAACTGACATGTACCCTCTCAAAATGATTCAACAGCAGCAAATGCACAGTTGCATCGACAAAATTCAAGCAGGAATGACTTAAATCTCGTCTCCAAGGTTTGAAGCAAAAGCATAAAACCAAAACAAGAATAGAACTAATGCAACAGTTCTTCTGGTCATGTTTGATGACATATGTCTGTAGAAATACATGTCAATCAAATGTTTTTGTTTATTGTGTTTATGTTTTCCTTGACTTATCTCTCAGGAAGAGATGAGTCCAATATTGCTCCAAATTGTTTATTTTCCCAATTGACGTCCTTTTCTTGTTAAATCATTGGTATACAGACTCGACCAAGTTGTCTCAATGTGTAGTATAATCTGTTTGTGTGGACACCAAGAATGCACGTATGGAGCTATTGCAGTAAAATAGCTTCCTAACTTCTCATGAATGCCATTCTGCTTGATGTGGCTTTTAAACTCTGTTGTGCTTCAATTCTCACAGGATCACCTCAGAGAATGTGGCAGCAAAGTTTGGAGTTACCAGGGAACAGCAAGACCAGATGGCATTCGAATCACAGAAGAAGTGAGTACTATGCGTATGCTATTCAAAATAATTTCTATTTTAATGTAATTTCTTGGAATATGAGGTTTTGTACTGTTGGAAATGATTTGGCCGGATACGGGAGACTCAATGCTTTATAGATGTACATATACATACACAAGTACTGATGTAGCCCATACTTGTAGTACTACATGTAGTAATGTGTATACTGCAACCTTTTCATTGTTACACTCAGTAACAGACCCCAAAATAGAGGTTCGTGTTTCAAGAATGAAATCATTTTCTTTTATAAATTCTTGGGATGATTTACCTAAATAATTATTAAGAAATGTATCAAGTATATGTAATTCATGTGCGTTTGTGTAGGAGTTCTCAAGGAGTTGGGAATCCCCCTTTCCTCCCGTAATTTTTAAAAAAGATTAAAAAATCACGGCGAGATTGCGTCCGGATAATAGAGAGATCCGGATAAAGGGAGGCCGGATAATAGAGGTTCAACTGTAGTAGTAGTAGTAGTAGTAGTAGTAGTAGTAGTAGTAGTAGTAGTAGTAGTAGTAGTAGTAGTAGTAGTAGTAGTAGTAGTAGTAGTAGTAGTAGTAGTAGGTGGTTGTGGTGTAGGAGTAGCAGTAGCAGGAGGACTATAAGGAGTGGTGTAATACTTCTGGTGATTACCATCATCATGGTGTGAAATTTGGTTTTTGTGGAGCGCTTTCCTATTGCAATCATATTGTTACACAATTTACCCAAGTCACTCTGGTCAAACCTGCATGTCCAGTGCAGTATACATTCTTCTCTCCCTGGCAAGCATTCCAGCCAGGCAACAATTTTATGGTATCCACATGCAGTGCATGCAACATTCACAAAATTGCTTTGTAATTCCATCATGGTACACCCTTCAGCTATTTGTGTACCTTGGTAAAGAGAAAGGAGAGCTACAGATGGAATGACATGCCAAACAGTATTAAATCTAAACATCGTCAGAAACTAGCAAGAATAGAGAAACTTCTGATTTATACACATCAATAAAAAGAAATTTAATCTATCTGTGACATACATGTACATGTAAATACTAATTGACTTGTGATTTAAGAACTCGGGTTTCAATCTCTATGTGTTGTGTATTAACTCTTCCCATGACTTCCAGAGCTGCAGCCGCACAGCAAAAGGGTTACTTTGACCGCGAGATCATCCCCGTTACGACAGTCATCCAAGACGAGTCTGGCAATGAAACAGAGATCACGGTGAGCAGCATCATTAACTCTTGTCATCACTAATGTGCACATTGTCGGTGGTGTGATGTTGATGGTGGTTTTCAGAGGGTTAAACGAGAATTGCCTTTTGACTTACAATATGTTGATTCAGTGAATGCAGAAACATTATTTGATTAAATTAGTGATGTTTTAGCTCAACCAGACTGTCTATTCAGCCTGGTTATGGATTGGATATGGATTGGAAGTTATGGATTGTTCAAGTTTCAGTTAAATAAACAGCAATGAACTGTATGCCTGCAGGCAATTATTTTTTTAATGCAATGGCTATCAGTGGTATTTTGTGTTATCAAAATAGTGCAACAATAGGAAAAGGACAGTATAAAGAGAATCTCATACATTTTCATTTTTTATATTAGTGAAAGAGCTCTCGATGTGCCTCCTTAAGAGCAGGGAAAATAATAATACCCTTTTGGCCTTACCATACATTGTATATAATCAGTAACAAGAAAAAGAAATATATGTATTTTAACTGTAATCAAAAAATGAAATAATGTTTGATTTGATATGGCAAAATGTATTGCTTTATGAACTTTCCTCTTGACTTGACCGTAGGTGACCAAAGATGATGGTATCCGTGCGAACACGACCCTTGAAGGTCTGGCCAAACTGAAACCCTCCTTCTCCGCAGATGGCACAACAACAGCAGGTTCGGATCCACGTACAACGCGCCGTTATCTTGCTTAGAATTTCTCTCTAAATCACATTAACAAACAGAACCTTAATTCAAATTACCACAATGATTCTTGCATCGAGTTGTTCTCAGTGCAACTGGTTGATAACTCCAAAACACTCCAAAAAAATCAGTGTGTGTTTTTTGTCAGTAAATGTCAATGAAGGGCAACCAGCACCCTACCTGTCATAGTTTTGATATCTAGACTTCAACTTCCTTTTTTCAAATTCAAAACTTACAGACTAGCATTTGCCTGACAGTGATTGAAATAGCAGCTCTTACTTTGTGACCTCATTATTGGTGGTGCAAGGCAGGGACTTGTGTCCAGATTTTGTCAAAATTATTAATTTTGGTATATGGTTTCATGCCATTAAGGATTTTCTTTATCTTATGCAACATAGAATTTCAGATGAATAACAGAGGTTTTAAAAGTTCTCTAGATGGCATACAATGAGTCAAGCAACAGCCCGTTTGGGTTTTGTTTTTGTGTGGCATAACCTTATAAAAGCATTGATTTGGAATTGCAGTAGTAACAACATTAGTTGAGCAAACTGTAGCTGTGATGAGAATAAGTTTATCCCAGCTTCATAGAGACAGCCATCAAACGGGCACACTATAGATTGAGCAGTAACAGATGTGTGTACAACTGTGAGTATATTGTATGTCAGTTTGTATAATCGTGTTTGAGTAATATATTCATTGAAAGCATTGTCACTGCCGGCAACCAGGAATAGTCTGGTGGTAGTGTTGCTGTCCAGAAAGCAGTAGATGACCGGTTCGAGTCCCGTGGTTCCTTTTTTCCGGCATAATTGTTATAGTACAGATCAGCAGTTGCGATCTTACAAATTTCATTTGTAGAGGGAGACAAATTGAAGAAAATTCACACCTCAATATATATATTGTTGTCTACCAGTGATGAACAAATTTTTTTTTTCATGATTGAACAGACAATGAATACTCGTAACATATCATATCCTCTTCTTATTGCGCAGTAATTTCATGATGTACATGTGCTCTCCTCCTCCCCCGCCCCTCCTTTACCCCCTTCCCCTCCCATGCCACTCCTTTTCAACTCCCTCTCCTCTTTCCCTCCTACAAATCTCATCAACCTTCTCCAGGTAACTCCAGCCAGGTGAGCGATGGAGCAGCTGCCGTGCTCATGGCCAGCAGGGCGGCGGCTGAATCCCTCAACCTACCCGCCAGGCTGGTGCTGGTCTCCTATGCCGTGGTGGGCGTGCCCCCCGCCATCATGGGTATCGGCCCCGCCTACGCCATCCCAGAAGCACTCAAGAAGGCTGGTGAGCATCCTTCAAAGTCTTCCTTTCATGTGGACGCTGTCATTGTGCAATGAATACAGGCACTGTTTAATATTGTGGTGACTCAATTTCAAGACTCTGCTGACCGAGTGGTTTGATGATGTTCAAATGCAAGACAAAACACACTAGCATGCAAAAGTTTTGAAAATATTTCCATCATTTTCAAGAGATGTGAGAAGAAATATCACCCTGCCAATAAAACATTTACTAAATCAAAGAATGGTTTATTCGAGCAATGCTGTCTATGATAAATATTGAGCATGCTTAAAGGGGAAGGGGAAGTGTCCCCAAATATAATGTGTATTGAGTGAATACAGCAATACTAGAACACATCAGTGAAGTTTGAGTAAAATCGGACAATCAATTCTAAAGTTATGAATGTTTAAAGTTTTGGTGGTGCCATCACTGAATGAGATATCAACAGCAGTTTGTGGCCTCACAGCAGAATAATGATGTAAAGAAAATGTGAAGAGAATTTTACAAACAATTGTTCATTTTCTAGCTCTTTGCAAGAACAATTATCTTTATACCTCCTTCAGAAAGCAGGGGGAATAACATCACCCTCAACATACATCAGTAACAAGTAAAATGGAATGCATACTCTCTTTTCTACGAAACAATTTTGTGGAATTATCTAGGTCATCCAGATGGTACAATCTCCTGGTTAAAAAGTTTGCTGCTGGTTGGAGTCTCTGCCAAAGCCCGTTTTGTGCCTCTGCTGCATTTATTCAAAGTTTTTATCGATAGAAAATGCACCTATATTTCCAATGTACTAATGCATGTACCATAGTAATTTGTTTTATCTGCCTTGCCTCAACTCACTGACCACCCTGCTGCATTGGTATACCATGCAACTGCCGGGTTTCGACTCACAACATATCACTGATTACCTCTTATCATTTCCAGGTCTGACGACTGATGACATTGAGATCTTTGAAATCAACGAGGCATTTGCAAGTCAGGTGAGTTTAACCTGTTAAAGACGAGTCCCGAGTATACTCGTTCAGGTGTCTATGCGAAATGCGTGTTGTAGCAAAATCAGCCAATCCTCAATGTGTTAAAGTTCAGTTCCACATTGTGTTCGAGTTTTGTTTTATAGATAAAGTATAATTGGACCTCCCCCCCAAAAAAAAGAAAAGAAAAAAAGAATAACATTTTTTTTCAACATTGCCATACTTAACAGTTTTTGCACATTTCGATGAAATAGGGATATTGCTTGCAACATCATATACAAGTTTGATGAGGTGTGATGAAGTCATCAACTCAAAATAATCCACTTGACCCATACATCGCTCTTTACAAAATTCCTGTGATAACATTGCATAAAGAACAAACACTGATGTCACATGCATAGACTAGCAACGATACCTTTCTTGGCTGAAATATAATTGTTGTTGCTAACATGGCAATCCACTCAAGAGTTGTATGATAATTTTTGTGAATAAACCAGTTAAGAGTTTTTAGTATATTTCATAACCGCAATTTAATTTGCATAAGATGTGTTAAGCTACAACAAATATCAGTATTTCTTGAAAACATGAAGTTTGAAATTCAATGACATTCCTATTTCTTAATCTGACTCTAATGAAATTTCTATCATTTTGTGTCTGTGACTCTGTACTATTGTTATAGTCAACTTTATGATACAGAATAGCATGCGAAACTTTAAAATTTGATAAAAGATAATGGCCCAGCTATTAAAGGTTGGCATACTGCACACTGATCCAACATACTTCCACAGTTAAATGTACTTTTATGGAATTTGTGAAACAGACATAATGATACAAACAGCACAATCATCAATCCCGAATGATTTGTTTTAAATGTAAAGTCCCGTTTTGGAGGGCAGAATACTGTAAAACTGGATATTTTCGCACGACTAATTTTTCGCGCTAGGCCGGGTCAGAAGAGTTTCGCGTGTTTTTAATTCCGCGGAATCAAGACATCACGCACAGGAA
The DNA here is from genome assembly GCA_033980235.1 of Diadema setosum. Lineage (NCBI taxonomy): Eukaryota > Metazoa > Echinodermata > Echinoidea > Diadematoida > Diadematidae > Diadema > Diadema setosum. The sequence continues at coordinate 11,805,495 of CM067075.1, read as the reverse complement.
CGTATGGCAAGCAAAAATATTCGCGTGTTTTTATTTTCGCGCTAGTTTCTGGTTGCGCGAAATGCGCGAAAATTTCCACTTTTACAGTAGCTCTTGAAATGAGAAGGGAACAGTCTCTCTTTGAATATTCAGGTTGCTGACTATGCATTTATGTTATGATGGTAATGTCTGAAAGTTCTGGTACACTCTGTGTGACATTTCTATTTCATTTCTGTTGCTGCTTGTATCAGGCCTTCTACTGCGTGCAGAAACTGGGCATCCCCATGGAGAAAGTGAACCCCAACGGGGGTGCTATAGCCCTCGGACATCCCCTGGGTTGCACAGGATCTCGCCAGGTAGCCACCCTCCTTCATGAGATGGAGCGCAGGGGTAACAGGTGAGCGATATCATTTCCTTGTGAGATTCATGTACTGTAAAAGTGGCCTTATTTTTTTTTTATGTGTGTGTCAATAAATTTTCATACTAAGCTGGATGAAATTCTGTCACTGAGTGCTGGTATTTCATTTGCATTTATTTTCCTGAATTATGTGAGTCGATTTATGCTTGCACAATTAACTCACAAAAATGTCGCCTCCTGTGACAGATATAAAATGTTTATCATCTCCAAATGTGAAGCTTGCCAGTTTCTTACTTGAAAGGGAATGAAACTTATTCCTCATTTCATTGCTATGGTTGCTATGGTATCTACCTGTGAAATATGATAAAATGGGGGTGGGGGGGTGGGTTATAATATTTATAGTTTGCATGCATAATTATGGTTGGTTAAGTCTTACCCGGCTTAATGATACATGCACACATTACAAGACAGTTTTCTTTCCTCTCGTTTTTTCACACGCTACAGGGCATACGGAGTGATTTCAATGTGCATTGGAACAGGGATGGGTGCTGCAGCGGTCTTTTACTACCCTGGCAAATAGATACCTGCAGAGGGCGCTATGCCACATCATTTGATCAGAGGATTTGCATCGACAGGACACTCAGATACAGTCACTGATGGCAGTACTCGGTATAAAAATGAAATCCATGACGCAGTTGCTTGGATTTAGATGTTGGTGTTAACTCGCCAAGACCCAATGTGGTTTTCTTGTCCACTAATAGACCCTACAGCTAAAAGCTGTTTGATATGATGTTGACATAATGATTATTATTTTCTACGTTTATCAATGAAGTTGCCTTAGTGATAGCCAGAAATCATGATTATGGAAGTCTAGGCATAAGGAAATCTTTTGATGTAGAACTATACAGGGTGGCCCAAAAAGAACGGAACGCCTTAGATGGTTAATTTCAGCAATATCGTTGCAAATATGTCATCACGTTGCATACTATTAGAAAGGCCATTCTTTTTCCAATAGAATGACACCAAGCTCTTTAATTTCAGTTAATGCGTTACGATTTTAGGCCCATCTTTGTCAACCCTTGCAATTTTCAAAATGTGATCATTTTGCACTCTCAGAGATACAGAAACCAGCGAGAATTCGGCTTACCGTAGAACCAGTAGCGTTCGCAATGTGCGGAATGTGGGGCGGACAGTGTTATTGTTGTCAGGTCGTCTCATTCACAATGGTAACGGACAATGACAGCCACATTCTACACATTGTGAACGTTACTGCTTCTATGGCAAGCCGAATTCTCGCTGATTTCAATGTCTCTGAGAGTGCAAAATGATCACATTTTGAAAATTGCAAGGGTTGACAAAAATGGTCCTAAAACCATGATGCATTAACCAAAATTAAAGAACTTGGTGTCATTCTTTTGGAAAAGGAATGGCCTTTCCAATAGTATACAAAGTAAGGACATATTAGGAAAAATGTTGCTAAAATTAAAAATCTTAGACGTTCCGTTCTTTTTGGGCCACCCTGTATATTTCCTGTCACCAAATCATACTTTTTGAAAGGTGAGTTTCAAAAAAAAAAAAAAGTAGGGGAAAACTTGAAATGATTTCTCTTTTATGTTTGACTGTATTTTGAGCAGATGATATGCATTCCCCTACTAGTCTTCATTTACAGTTTTTATATGGATTCCTGCCTTGACAGTGCCTACAAATATTTGAGAGCCTGGACAATCTGTATTGCCAGTAATGTGATAGAAAGCAGTAAGGAATTTGTATTTTAATTAAGAAAGTACAATGAGCTGGCAGTGTCTTTGAAATATGAAAAAAAAATAAATTACGTGTATTCAGCACACATGCATATGTACATGTAAATGGTAGCAAATGCTTATTGTGCAGGATTATAAAAAAATGAACAACTCGATATTCAAAAAGAGCACATATTCACATTACTAAAATGGTGTAATGTATTTTGTTCTGTATCAATTTTGCAGAATATTCAGCTTTGCTTTCTATTGACACAAAATACACATGCTATCTTTCCTAACCACTGTGACCAATATGTTTATTGACAAGAAGGTACTATGTATGAAAGTTTGTCAATGAAATATATTTTTGTATAAGACCAAAAAAAAAAAATCATACTTCTGTTCACAACTCAGGATATACTGATTATTGTAAAACAGTGAACAGTTTATTTCTATTTTAGTGCATCAAAATGTATGTCTGTTTTCTTCCTATTAATATTGCACATTGCAGTGTTTAGTGAGGTACATGAAATATATAATGTCACTGACATTAGTCTTTGGGCCAGCTTAAAGTTAATGGAAGCCACGGCCCAAAATTATAATTATTTAAGTCTATGGTGCAAATTTCTCTTTGGTCATATCTGAATTTTTATATACATGTATAATGAAAGAAAACTGCCAGTCCAGAGGACTTTGTTATAATGGAAGTCACCTGCACATTGAGTTCCATCAAATCTCTCTCAATTGAAGCATTATCATTGTTTGCAGTGAAATTCGAGGTGTCAAGTTGATGATTACCAGATAATGATTTCTTTGCCAAACAGACACCTCCAAGAAGTTGACGGGTTGAGGGATATTACAAATTGTTGGATTAGAACAATAATGTGAATGGGTGTCTCGAATATAATCTGTGCAATACGGAAATAACTGTCTTCAAAATTTGTGATAACATGCGAGTTTGAAGAATAAATAAATACCATAATCACTTGTACTGTAGTTGCCATTGTCCATGATTGTGCAGTGTTGGTGTTCATACAACTGCCCAGTTGATGGCAAAACATCTTTAGGTTGAAGTTTGTAATGAATTCGATGAAGAGAAAATGTGATCTGTATGTATGAAATTAAATTACCTGTGATTGCTATTCCCATGAGATCAAAAAAGGATCAAAAGGATTCTGCTTAAGCAGTAGAATTGCATTTGTAGTTGACAGAATTTCACAGATTCACCACCACCCAATTGAGCCCGTTCTTACCTGCATTATGTGTACCAAATGACTGTATATTACCAAGGAAATTTTTGAGTTCTTGCACATAATATATGCCTGGCATGCTACCTTGAAGTGTCTTAAAAATTGCTTTACAAGTGTTCCAACACCACCTCTCTTCAAGCGTCGTCCACTGTATATAGTTTTCCAACCACTTGGCTGGTTGGCACTGTGTGGTCCACTCTCACAACCACTCTATGTAGTCATTTTCTTGTGATTAATGAGCACATCACAAAGCGAGCTAACTCCATTCTTGTTAAGTTGAGATATTTGTGGTTAAAGCTGCCAAAAATACAGGATATTTTTAATCATAACTTCTAGAATATTTTTTTGTTATGTCACAAGTGAGGTATTACTGGAAAGGATTGATTTTGCCCTATCTGATGATGGAGTTTAGAAATGGTGCTTGGCTCATTTTGCAATAAAATTCTTCAATTTGACCATGCAGAAGAGCAACTGTCAAAATAGAATGAGTGAATTTGCTAGAAGGCGTTTTACATAACATGTATATCAATTTGAATGTCAATTTCAATTTATACAAAGCTAAACATATAGGCCAATCAAGATTATACAAGATTGCATGAATCACTGTTACAAAAAAAAAAAAAAAAAAATACAGGACTTAAACATGAATGGCTTATAGGGCCCCACAAGGAACAAGCTCCTCACTAGAATAGTATCAAGCAATACCACATATATTTTGAAGTATTTTCTATTTATGGAAGCTATCATGTTTTAGAGTACAAAATCCTCAACTTATTACATGTACATGTACTTACTTAGCATTCATTATGCGATAAGGACTCACAGATATGGAAAACACCCAAACAGATAGATAGATGAAATAGGAGAAAACAACATTACAAGTATTATGTGATCTAGGCCTGTAAGAGATTTTTTTCATGATTTTACCAAAACAAATGAAATTAGGCTGGTACAAATATCATTCATAATTCACATTATTATAAATGTTCAAAAATCTTGGCAGATCGAAGCATGCCCGATGGGGAAATAAAAGGTGCAATTGGCAGAGATTCAACAAAATGACATTGAGAAACACTGAGACGTTATAGAAACAAATTCTATAAAATCATTTCTGTAATGATGGATCTACTACACGCGTGGACTATTAACGGAAGTCTTTCTTTGATCCCATCATCACTACCGCCACGTAATTATGTGCATCTTCATGAAAACATTCAGATATTTGGACAATGATGACTGTTTAATCGTGCATTGTCACTGACAAAAGAATTAACCGTCTCCCCCAACACATCTCATCTGGACTAATCTTGGATGTGATTCAGCAGGAGTTCGGCCATTCCGTAGAGCCTTAGCTTTCGCGGCGTTTTGTACTGGTTGGCAGTCGCGCCTGTGTTCGCTAGAACATAAGTCTTGAGTTTGTCGAAAGTGTCGGGTTTCACGAGATGGATTCTAGGATGGGAAATCCCGTTGTCTTTGCGCATTCCTTCGTAGACGCTGTTTCGGCGACGCAATTCGATGTCAATCTGTAAAGATTGAGACACCAGGGCCCCATTTCATAAAAAAGTTGATAGGATAGCAACTCTTGCTGGAATGGCAATTGTCATAGTAACAACAAGAATCAAGCTTCCTGATTGGCTGTTGGTGCGTGAAGTTGCTATTCTAGCAAGAGTTGCTATCCTAACATCTTTTATGAAACGGGGACCAGATGTCACTGCTAATGAAATCATCTCTGTGTTTCTGTGATATAATTTCGTTCCTACCAAACCTTTGGTATACTATGAATAAAACTGTATAATCATCGTCCACAACATCATCCCCACTTCTACTTAAAAAAGTACATATTTTGAATGTCGATCGCAAACTGCAATATTTACACATGAAGTACTAAATAATACTTCATATTATGTAAATCTTGTATTTTGCGATGACAGGAAATTCATTTCCAATTGTGTGTTTCCTATGAAAGGAAGAGACATAATCTCCGTGCTATGCCCTATTTTCTTTGATCCTTCAAAACATAATCAAGCGAATTAATCTAGCCTTTTTTTCTGAAAAGAAATATCAATTTTTATATGGTATTGCATACAAGTATGACTTTTAAAAGGTTGATGAATACGACCCGTTTTATGGTCCTGTTAAATGGCGCATATGGGAATAACATTTAACTGATTTATTTGCATATTTCTTAAAAACTTTAGTAATGTCTACTGTGATTCTATCAATTTGATGTAGTTACAGTGTCACGTAAATTGGGATCTGTTCACTCCACATGTCATGAATAGTTCTCAAAAGAAGCAAAATTATCAACTTACCATAGATTTCTGCTCCTCGGTGAGTGTGATTTTTCCTTGCCCGTTTTCTTGTTTCACCTCTAGGAAGATTAGATAGTACGGCATGACCTCATCAGGCTCGAACGCTAAGATAAAAAAAAAAGTACACGTGCAGTACTAGTAAACAGTGGCAAATTATAAAAATGACAATAATGAGGATAGTCCACTCATAATGCCATCCACAAAACTGCACCTGAATATCTTGAGAATTCTTTGTCATTTTTGAAGACACAAATCTACCATATCGGTTCGACCAAACTTTCAAGGAACTCTGGTTCGCAAATGACAGGAAAAGGAAGTGAAAACTTGACTTAACTACGCAAAGATAAGAAATCCGAGATATATGACAACACAATCTTGTCATCTTGATTGATACAGACGCATAGTCTGAGAAAACATTAAAAGCGACTTGCTAGATAGGCCTACCATAATATATTTTGCCTCTCTCTTCAATATGATTTTCAATAGTAATACAAAATTTATATTATATATTATTATTTTTCTTGTGCGTGCGTGTGTGTGTGTGTGTCTGTCTGTCTGTGTGTGTCTGTGTTTCTGTAATAAACCAAATTCTGTCCAAATACCTAGTCGATCTGCATTACGAATCAAGTGCTTTTACTTCTTAAAAGTAGTCACTTTCTGAGTTGCTTTTCAGTGTTCATGGAGTAATATTTTCAGTCAGTATATCAAAGGGGTCGTATAGTTTTGGTTAAGACCTAATTAAATAATAACATTTCTAATCTTTTTTTTTTGTGAGTTGACGAGAAACCACTTATGAAATATGAAAGAGCATGGAATTCCAAGAGGAATTCACCATACATCTGACATGGTTATGAAATGACTGAGATATCCAAAACAGAGCGATACTAATAAAAGTGTGGGACTCACCTTTTATTATGATCGTTTTGTTTAACTTTATTTTTAGATGTCTCAGCCATCCCAATACATATTTTCATCAAATAAACTTTGAATTCCTCTTTGAATGGTATGCTCTGTACTATTTCATAAGTGGTTTCTTGATATCTCGCAAATAGTTAAATGCCCAATCCTCATCCCAACCAATACTAAACTATCAAGTTAGTTATTGTTTTTTAGGACTCCCTTGTAATAAATGAAACCATCTTGCAAGCAAAAATAAGCAATGAATAATCATGACGTGTTTAAAATCTGCAATAGTTGTTAGTTAGTTTGTTAGTTAGTTTGTTTGTTTGTTTGTTTGTTTGTTTGTTTGTTTTTCCCTCCGTGGATCCGAATGAACTCACCAGGGCTTGTCTCGGGGATGAGGGAACTCTCCGCTGCCGCATAATCGCAGAGGGTCAGGCCAGACCAGCGGGCAACCGCTGAGTAGATGCTTTCTCTCACGACTGCCTCGGTCAACTTCTCGTATCGCACATTCAGCATCGTTCCCAACCTGTCGGTTGAAACGTACGGAAAAGGACGGATAAAACATCGAAAATATAAAATCACCCACTTTGCGAGGTGTGCAGACGGTGGAGAAACCTATACAATGAATGAGTGGAGAAACACAATTAAGACACGTATAGATAGAAGTGGTAACAGGTAAAACATAAGCTGACAAACTATCATGTCATGGGTAATTATTCAGCTGGCTGAAAGAAATTAAGTGGCAAGCAGTACGTGCTTTCTTGCGAATGGTGTCGGAATGTCTGACCTCTGTGTAGGATGAATGTTTTTGCGGAGCACTTGAAGCCCAAGAACCACATTACAAGCTAAAATAAACACGTGAATATGTAATAGTTGTACTATAATTACTGTCGGTACTGCCGATTTGTAACTTCCTTTCTTCCTGCAAAAAGCAGGGCAACATGACTAAAAAAATGTGCAGAACACGCAGGAATTTTGCTTCATCGTTCCAAAACGACACCCACACGATGTTTTTTCTTCGGCAGGGGGATATCTACGGTTATTCAAAACAATGCTGAATTGTGATACATGAATTTTGCTTGAACCCTAAACAAAGCTAATCCTTATTGTCCCAAGTGTCTTAAATTTAGTGACACCAGCGTATATAATCATAGCCAGCCAGATTTGTGTGTGCTTCATGATCTTGGATTTGTTAAACTCTAGGGCCTTTTATATGATTATAGTGCTGTATCAGCAATTCAAATCAAAGAGACGATTAACCCTAAAAGGGCCGGGGGCGGCAGAATCCGCCCCTGCCCCCCCCCCCCCCCGAAGTTTCACGCTTATTATTTTGTAACGCGAGAAGGCCTCGTCGCGAGTCTCCTTGACTTTCTTTGTTCAAGTCTCGCGCAACTTTTGAGACTAAATTTGCAACGTCTGCGCGTACTTTCTAGCGGAAGCAACGCCCATTTTTGTAACGACATATCACCCCGAAACGGGCACAATTTTTGGATTTTTTTTTTGTGCATTTCCTATGGAAAACAGAGCTCTGTCATGAAAGTCATAAAAACCTGATTATTTTACAATTAATCACTTTCTTTGATTAATTTTATGCTAATTATGGTAGAAAAGTGGTCAGTGACAATTTCCAATAAAAAACAAAAGTCTAAAAACATAGAAATAGATAACAAGTTCCAAAAACAATAAAATACATCAGAATTGAAATGGCTGTTGGAAGTTTTTATGATGTACAATTGTTGAATATGCTAAAACAGATATACAAACCAAAAAGTAGACTCGCAATACTTTTAATTAGGCTAAAATATGATCTTGGGCTTAATTTGCATAATTAATTAATTAATAATAGAAATTGATTACTTTCAAAAAATCTTATGACACAATCTTGTAGATTACGACTTGGGTGTCACGCATGCCAAATTTCGTTGCGATCGCGACACTGATGGCCGAGATCTGTCGAGAATCTGTCGAGAATCTGTCGATCTTTCAGACGCAGATTGTGATTTTTTTTTGGCAATTTCAATATCTTCGGAAGCAAAATGAAACTTTGAGGTCGTCTGTCTATCACTCAATTATATACCCACCTGTACAGGACCTCTAGGATGGGACTTTTGCCATCGAAAGCGACCACGCGAATGATGTCGCCCATCCGATATCGGTAGAGACCGCTGAGTTGGGTGATGACCACCTCGTACTGCTTTCCAACTTCCAGCTCGTCGAGTAGGTAGGTCTTAGGCTGGTCTTTATCCCTGTACCACCACATCAGCATCATATAATGAGCGTCGTCCAAGAACATTAATCTTTTTACTTTCAGATTAATCCTTTTACTTTCAGATTCACTTCTCAGTATATTTTCATATTTCTCTATTTTCAAAAGCAAACGATACAATGCGGTGTTAAAGGTAGGCCTATACACGACAAACGTGGGCCGTTTTTACCCAGTGTCGAATTCTTGGGCATTTTTGCTCAGTGTCGAACTCGTGGGCCTTGCTTGCGTAGTGTCGGACTCATATACATGCCTGTAGTGTCGAAATCATCAGGCTCATGGGCTGCATGACTCGTGGTCTGTATGATTTGCGGACCTTTATTCAATGCCGAACTGTATGACTCGTCAGCGTCGATCTCATGGGATGACCCCGAGTTTCGCGGCTCGATCGAGTCCCCTAACAGCTGCGGATGTGCCCCTTGTAATGCTCATCACCTAGTCCTTGCATGGAAGGTAAAGTTTTTACTTGTGTTCAAATTGCTTCCAATTATAGGCCTATTTCTTGTTTTTAGCTCTGCTCAAAACACCCTCTTTACGTAGGTACTTATAATGTTGTATGTGTCATCTTAAAATCAAATATCGAGGACACAATGTTTGAAATTAAACTGTCCATATTATACTCACGTATCTGCTAGCTCGATGAATTCGTAGATGAGTTCGGTGTTGACAGGATAATAGCCTCTTTGTTTCTTGGCAAACCAGACAGCCTGACCCAAAATAGCCTCGGATGATCCGTACACAAATGGAAGCAAAGGAATCCCTAAAAAAAAAAAAAAAGATGTGAAGATGATGATATATTTTGTGTGAGTACATGAAAATTATCCACAACTGATGTTTAAATGAAAATGGGACATTTTGAATTATCAGTGATGAACGATAATTTACGAATACTAGTACGAGTAATACATCAATTACTCAACAATTCTCTCACCCATAATTGTCAACACATTTTACCAGATTTACTTTTTTCTTAACAACTGCAAAGCAATGGCACTCAAAATTAAAATTTTATCAACTATAAAGGTCCTATCTTTTAGAAATGATGGCATTTTAGTTTTTGAAGTGGTTTGTAGCTACTAGAAAATGATGAAGATCATGATCATAGCTTTTGAGTAATGCCAGTAGGGGAATTATAAGGCAATCGCGATCACGTCAATTTTTCTTTTAACTGGCATAACTAAACTACGCCGTTGTTGTAACCGATTTGTGTGAAAACATGGGGAAATGTTGCAAATTTCACAATTTTCTAAATCTTGTTTGTGTTCATCCTTGCATTTTAATAATCTGCCGTGATTTAAGGTGTCATCTTCAAATCAGTTACGATCCTGGTCACCAGCGAATTATTTTAACTATCATAAGTATTGAGCTTTTTGGAGCTGGAATAATCATGCAGCTCACTGGGACTCTAATCCCCGAGGACTCGAATCCCGGGGGCTTCTAATTTGTTGGGCTGATCTAATGCCGACTGAGCATATTTTCTTTTCAATTCAATTCAATTCAATTCAATTCAATCCAATTCATTCAATTCCACTTAATTTCTGTCCATCGAAAAGTAATGCATAATACAAAGTATACAAAGTACAAGCCATAAAGTGTGATGCATAATACAAGTACGAACACAAGAAATGATTATGAATAACATAAATAGAAAACAACCTATATATTCTGCAATGTAGCAAATGGTAACAAATTTTCTCACAGCGAAGCTTGTTAAGGTGGATCACTTGAAAATCAAAATGTCAATAACGTACATTATGCACAATTCATCTATGTACAGTTATAACATTATTTTGATAACTTACATGATGCAAATGATTTAAAAAAAAACGTATTGTAATGATGCTTATTTTACTGTGCAGAGTATATAAAAACTTGAATAGATATCACTCTTACGGCACAGACATTATTCATTATTATTACTTGTGTTTGGCTCTCTGTTGAATAATCATGCATATAATAGGACTGAGGGATTACCTGGTGCATACTTTGCCTCCATCGTAGGCCAGATCTTAGTATTGTCAATGCCCACAACCATGGCCATGTCGGGCCAAATTCTCCTCATAATCCCCTTGAACCCTTTCTCAAACTCGCGTCGCAGTTTCCCGGCCCTCTCTCGGTCGCCTGAGCCCAAGGTGGCCTCCAGAGCCGCCCTGACGCCATCGTAAAGTTCGATGTCCTTGTGGATAGTCCCTTGCTCGATGTCGGCAACGATGTCCGGCCACCTTTGCTCTAGGATTTTCATCATGCTCTCCATGTAGTTCAAGAAGAAGAAGTAAAAAATGCCGATGGATGGCTCTCGAACAGCGAAGAGCACGTGGACGTAGCTCGCATCCTACGTTTTAAAAAATGGAATATAAAACTAAACGTACGGTTGGAGTGGTGGTTGTGCGAATTTATCATATTTACACAGTGTAGATGTATCTTACGGTAGATCGAGTGCATGTGTTTCTTCGGCAAATCAGCTGCCTTATAGCTACATCAGAGTGAGTACACATTTGAAGATGGACATTAGTGTCAGACAGGCATGTAAGCAAACACGGTGACAGAAACAAAACCAAATAAAACAAAGCAAAGCAAAACGAATTGACCAAGAGACCGGGGTGGGGTGGGGATCTCACGCTCTCCTGAAGTTCACCTCCCCCGCATACTTGCACGCGGTGCCCGGTTGAACAAATTGAGATTATTTCCTCCTAGAATTACTAACAGCCAAGTTTGATTAAAATCCCTTCATGGGTTTTCATAAAGATGTAAAAGTTTAGGGACGACGCACGACGGACTACACACGACGGTCGCCGGACAATGAGTGATCAATGTCTCATTATATTTCAGCTCCTTTTTTATCCTTTGGCTCAGGTGAACTAGATATGAATTCATTGTAAACAACAACCCGACAGCTGACGACTCACAATTCGGTTTAAGATTTTATTACATGAAATAACGCTGCAATGCTGAAAAAGGGGTAAGCCGACGTCTGTTTGACGCGCTTTGTTGTTACAGCAATATGTAACCGATGATAAAAGAGTGCTATAGAATATGAACACTTGCCCTTTCAAATAATGCTCTTACTAGTGTTGTTAGCACTGACAGTCACTAGCAGGCCTTTGATTGCAGATCATCGATTGTGATCATTGTTTATAACGCATATAATGCATAACCCTATACTGAATAATATTTAACTACAATCAAACCTGTCTATAGCGGCCACCCAAGGGAAACAACAAAGGTGACCGCTATAGACAGGTGGCCGCTATAGACAGGTCGGTGGCCATTTTGAATATCAACGCTTGCATTGTACGATAGCATAATACTGCATGTTTTTCTATTAAAAAAAAAACCAAGCGAATAGATTTGCATGTGCAGCTATAACATGGGGATTTTTTGTACAATTACTTCGTTTAATTTGATATTTTGGGGGTTTGTTTTTGTTTTGTTTTGTTTTTTGTTTTGCCTATTTCTGTTCTTTTGATTTTTAAAATAACATTTCGGACCTGAGGAACTTCACTGGTCCGTACCAGTTTACATGAATGGGGTTTACGTCACGGTGAGTTTGACTGTTTGAGGAGGATTGCATGTAATGTGCGAAGCTGAGTAAGCAACAAACAACACCCACTGATAAACATTCATGGCTTCCTCAGAAAAAAAAAAAAAACACGTTTATAATTCATTATTACTTTCTAAAGTGATTCATTTCGTCGTTGCGAGTTATCGTTTCTCTTCTCGGAGAGTTACATTGCGTCAACATTATTAGTGAAAGTCGAAATCTAATCTATTATTCTTGTGAATATTTTGATCTTTTAATGACTGCGTAACTGCATGAGGAACTCAAATGATGAGTTTTAACTTTTGCTTGAGGGAACATTTTGCAAGTTTTGCTGTTCCTGCTGAGGATTGGTATGAAGTAGTTTCGTCACATTGAAAAAAAAAAACATGGTTCGTCTTAAAGCTTTGTTAGAGTTGCTCACGGAAAAACCACCGCTGCAAATCGTACGTAAGAAAAAAAATCCAGTCCTAAAAAAAAGAAACAAAAACAAAAAACAGATTGTTATATAAGATGCATCTGTTTTCTAACCTTTAAGGAGTTGATCCCAAATGCCTCCGACGGACTGCTGAAGACATCTAGGCGACGGCTGTCTTTGGGAGAGAAACAGAGGAACGAACTGATGTCAACTCCATTCTCTGCTTTCGTGACTCTTGGATGGGCGTAGAAGCAAAATTCTTTCTGGAGAAAGCCGAGAGTTGGGCAGAGCTCGAACGCAAGTTTCGTCGTGCGACAAAACAAGGCATCCAGGAGGTGCAACTTCATCACGTGCGGGATGTATTTCGACTGACCGGTGGTGCCCGTTGTCCGGCAATAACTGTCCAGCGTCCGTGGCGTAATGATGCCCGACTCACCTCTCATCGTCCGGTCGACGTAAGGCCTGTAATGCTCGTACGATGTCAGTGGATGGCGCCGTCGGAATTCCTGCATGGAACGAATCTCGCCGAGGCGGTGTTCCCTCCCGTAGACGGTGTCGGCATTTTCCCGCAGAATGTCAAGTAGAAGCTTCTCCTGAGACTGGCGAGGATTTTTCCAGGACTCGCGCAGGAGCGCCATCTCCCGTCTACCACGGATGTAACGACGAGTCACCTCGCGGATGTGGCGCAGAGTTGACAGAATGTCGTCGTGAGGCGATGAGCGCATGCGCGAAATGAAGTGGAAACCAGCAGCAAGAAGCATAAGGAAGGCTCCAAGAGCCACTGTTGGCAAAGGCAAACACACAAATCTCGCCGAGTGAATATTGTAAACCTCGTAAATATTGTAAATACGTTATATATAATCTATATCATTGAAGGGACTGGCCTCGACTAGCCTGCACGCTATTGCCAGTTCTTTTTTGCCAAACTATATGTCAACTATTCATTGTTGTGACTTTGTTGACGATGTTTGTTTGTTTGGTAAATAAATTTCATTTCATTTCATTTCATTTTGGTTCATTTTATTTTCATTTCATTTCATTTCATTTCACAAACACACATCATCATATCGCAATTAGCCCAACCCTTGCAAGAAGTGTAATACTTCATTATTTTGTGCACAGATTATTAAAAACGTCTTCTGCGTCGGAGTGCACGTAAGAATGGTGCAACTATAAAAATTAATTTTAGTAGTGACTCAAAGACAAAAGGACCCAAAAACGGAAATAATAAAATCGAAAAAATGAAAAACGAAAAATCTGAAATCATATTTGTCAAAATTAGACTACACCATCCCAACACCATTCACCGAGAACCGCCTACATTTTGAAGCCCCTGTTCCACTTTGCCGGCTAGGCCCACGGTTCAAGAAACGGGCAATATTTTTCTCATCCGTACTATCTCATCGTCAATCCGTTGGACAAAGTGTAAAGTTTCCGTTTTAGAGGAGCCGGAGATGGGCCGAACAAAATGAAAAAAAAAAACAAAACAAAACAAAACATCTGGGACGATTGTGTCCAGGACAGTGGAATTTGCGCAAACGCATGAGAAACGAATATGAACCGCATGCCCACAAGACAAAACGCACGAGGAACGAATGGATGACGCATGAGACGTATATTGAACGACAGAGAACTGTGCGTATGGTTTCAGGTGCTTTACATAGCCGTTCCATCCCTTCCATCTCTTGCAGCAACAGACTCGACAGGAGGCCTAGCGGATGGAAGCGCGTGGAAAACGACAAACTACAGTACAGATGCAGGAGAAAACGTGCAACATTCGGACAAGGGTCAAATCGTTAGCCGTTTTCGAAAGTTTTCTGGCCGCTCTGACGAAAATCACCGGATGATAAAGTAACATCCATAAAGGACATGACGTGTATGAAATGCCCTGTAACGGATATCAACGGATGTCAATAATTAGCATTCGATTCTCATGCGTTTGCCTTACAAGGCAAAGTGTGACAGGGGCATAAAAGTTGTGTACGTAAGCACCCACTATATAATCAAGAGCTCAGCTCCGTCCCTATGCGTTCTCCTCTGTTAACGTTTTGAATCAGCAACTCGATCAGACCTTCAACTCAGTCTCATCATGGACCTATACTATATACTTATTCATACATCTTTACCGTCAAAAGTGTCACAACAACACTGAACGTGTGTTACTGCAACAGCTACACATCGTCGCCGCCCACAGCTATCCTCGATAAATACACAAGACGGTGCTTTGAGAAATTTAAGGACTACATGGAGGAAGAAGAAGACATGAATTCTCCCGCTCTTTCGGAAATTTGCTTTCAATGAAATCAACGAAATCAAATCAGATCACCTGAAGTTAGAACAAAAATCAACAAGTTCAATGTAAAAGTAACAACAATACTGCAGTGCCATTATCCTGACTCTGTAATTTTTTGTTTGTTCCTAGAAATCTTTACTTTCCATACTCTCTGCGTTGTAAATAATTTATATTTCGTTTGTATCTTGACTTCAAGGAAAAGTAAACTGAAAAACGTAGGACTGTTTCAGTTGTCCTTTAAGCCCAGCTCACACCTTTGCGGTTTTAGCTGCGTATAGCTGCGTCAGTCGAACGCAGCCTTAAAGCAGCCTAACGCAGCACTCCGCGGCAAAATATTTTGTAGCAGTCACACTGTTGCGTTGTAGCTCGTATATTTTGTGCAAAATGGTTGCCTACGGTTGCCTTAATTTGCTTTTCACCTCGCTCCAGCTCGCTTTTGCTCGTAACAGTACGATTCAGTACGAAGATTGCTCGCCCTGTTGCGCGTGTACCTCGTTCGTCACTCGTTCGTTGCTCGCTGGCATCTCGCACTAGCTCGTAGCAGCTCGCATGAACTCGTTTCTCCTCGTTTCACTGCTCATCCACTCGACTGTTGCTCGTGCCTGCTCGATCCGCTGCGTATCAGTTCGCCCTGCTGCGTATTAGCTCGTAGAGAGCTTCACTGGTATATAATTTTTGACATTTTACAGTTACGGGGGGCACAAGGACTTTTTGGTTCAAATTCTTCAAAAAGCACTAAATTTGGTACAGGTGTTGCCAAAACCATACTATTTCAATTTTTGATGGCCGCCAAGAAGGGCGCCCTGAGGCCATATTGGCCAAATCCAATATGGCTGCAATCTGAAATTCAAAAGTCACTTCCATTGTTTAAAAAGGTAAACATTTCACAATAATTTTCAAAATCTGTATTATACGTTTTCTGGGTCAATGAAATCGATTCTCAATGTCGTTTTCATGGTCTGAAGTCAGCTTTTCCTTATACAGGGTCACCCTTAATGTCGCTTTGGGTCAGGACATTATTTTCACTACAGGTTATTTCAAAATGGCTTGCCTACGGTCACTATAACAGGAAAAACAACCTTGCTCATTACCTGCAGTTGTTGAGGACTGAACAGAGCATATTACTGTGTTTGAAAAAAAAAAAATACTTTTCAGCAATACACATTGTGTGGTAATACAATTCTGAGAAGAAAAAAAAGATTTTCCACAAAACCTACAATAACAGCGGGAAACTCAGTTTGAGATTTTTTTAAAAACTGATATCTTTGAATTTGATGTTGCTGAAAGCACACAATCATTCCAAAAGCTTCATGATTTGATAAGCATATTGTGTTTCTTAGTCAACTAAGTGAATTTTAATTAAATCTAACTAGATTTTGTGTGAAGAGATGTATACGCAGTCATAGCGAGCTAAAGCGAGCAGCATCAGATCACAACAGATCAGTACCGTATCCCATTGATTTGTTGAATTCTTTTTAATCAGGTTGGTAATGATATATCATTTGTATGGTATTTTGTACAAACTAAGTTGCAGATTGTTTGTATGTTACATAATTTATATTTTATTGTTCGGATACACTATCTATGAGGCATTATGGCAATGGGCTTTTATACCTATCTCGCTCTCTCCTATCTCTCTCCCTCTCTCTTGCCCTTGCTTCTTTCTTCCTATCTCTCTCTTTCTCGCTCTCTCTCTCCCTCTCTTCAAATTACTTTTACGCGAGATAGCGCAACGTTTTAAAAATCGCCATCTAAATAATGGTTCTCAGGGGTGTACAGAGTTTATTGGTTGTCTTTAGAGATCTTTCTGCAATATTCATCCCTCTACATCAAAAGAGTATACCAAGCAATATGACAATGTCCGTTTGATACGGTTTCATGGGGCGCCCTCCCCGTCCATCAGTGGTCATAATGATAATCATGTGATTGAAATTTAATAAGCCACATTTCTACAATATTTCTGTTGTGCAATAATCATTCCTGAATGTTATGATATCGTAATATTTTCTGTGAGTTTTTGGAATGTTTCTCTTTTTTTTTTTCTGATCCATATATTTTGTGTGTATTTCACAACTACATTCATAAGATTGATATTTTATATCTATTATACGATTTATATGGATAAGGTATTTTGGTTTTTATCTAACTTTGATCAATAATGATGTACAGTATTGTTGAAAAGATAGCAAAGTTAAGAGATTATATGGATTGAAATGATGATTTTGATAGAAATATAAGATGAAAACAAATATATTTGATAGTTTATATCTTTTTGCATATCTCTTCCCTAGTATTCTCTTCTGTCTCTTTCTATTTTTCTTGCTATCTCCTTTTTACAAGTACCCCTTCTGTGTTTCTCTCTCTCCGTCTCCATACACAAGTGTTTGATATCTCTTGTTATCACTGCCCCCTTAAATTATTTTTCAGCACATGTATAAACAAAATATAAAAGTTGTCGGAGAAGTGTAATGATTTGTGTATTTTTGATATATTATAGTCTATACGTTTGTGTATGTATATGATGGTGATATGAAGATTATGTATAATTTTCCTAGCAGATTTCTCAATGTGTGTGTATAAGTGTATTTGATTAATTCTGCTATTTTGGTTATCAGGTGGCTTTCTATATGTATGTATATAATTGTGTAGTTTTATCTTTTAATCGTAGACTGATTGTATGATTATGTATGTTACCATAAAATGAAATATTACACTGTACAAAATTCTGCAATTCAGCCATGTTCATGGTTGCAAATGAATTTTTTTTAATAAACCATTACCATTACCATTACCATTACATCGAACAGAATCGAGGAGGAACGAGGTAAGGCGAGGATGAACGAGGGGGAGCGAGCGACGGACGAGCTAGATTCGCAATGCAGCGAGTTACATCCGCAACTGTCCTTGCTAATGCGAGCAGAGTACCAGGAGTAGAGTGAGGTGATGCGAGGTAAAGCGAGGTAACGCGAACTAAAGCGAGGTAAGTCGAGGTGAAGCGAGCAGGTATCGTAACCATACGCAGTGAAACGCAGTTCAAAGTAAAGCTGCGTTGGCCTGCGTTAAGCAGCTCGTTGTCGCTCGCCCTTGCTCGTCCTTGCTCGCATTAGCTGGTTGTCCCTCGTCTTAGCTCGTATGGATTTTGATCTTGCGTTCAGTTGCGGATGTTTGAAAAAATTTCAAACTAGCGAGCTAGAACGCAAAGCCTCTGCGTTAGTCTGCGTATTGACCTCGTATTAGCTCGTTTCATTGCGTAGTGCTGCGTTGGGCTGCGTTAGACTGCGTTCGGGCAATACGCAGCTGAACGCAAGCTCAAAACGCAAAGGTGTGAGCTAGGCTTTACCGCTCCTGCGCTCGCATAGACTATATACTTCTCATACAGCATCTGATTCCTCAATCGTATTTCTATTTCTTTCAGTAATGCTTTCATTGCTGTAATGTGTGGTAGCTCGAGAACTGTCCGATGTGTATTTTGAACTTAAAGGACAAGTTCACCTTCATAAACATAAGGATTGAGAGAATGCAGCAATGTTAGTAGAACACATTAGTGAAAGTTTGAGGAAAATTGG
This sequence comes from Diadema setosum, assembly GCA_033980235.1. Classification (NCBI taxonomy): domain Eukaryota; kingdom Metazoa; phylum Echinodermata; class Echinoidea; order Diadematoida; family Diadematidae; genus Diadema; species Diadema setosum. Next base: position 11,786,876 of record CM067075.1, on the reverse strand, counting down.
ACAATCGATGCAAAAGTTATGAATTTTTAAAATTTTTGTGTTGGAACCGCTGGATGAGGAGACTATTAAGGCTCGTGATGTCATGTGAGTACAACAGTATAAAGAAAATGTAAAGAAAATTCAACATATTTTCACTTTTTTTTTCGCGTAATAAAAGAGCACTTGACTTGCCTCTTTCTAAAGACAATGGGAATAATATTACCCATATGTCAGTAATGAGTCAAGGGAATGTGTACTTTTTTCAAAAGATGAAATTTTGTGAAATTCTCTTTTTATTTTCCTTATATTGTTGTACGCATGTGACATCATACACTGCAATAGTCTTCTCCTCCAGCGGTAACTGCACAAAAACTGCAAAAATTCATAAACGGTTTGTCCGATTTTCCTAAAACTTTCAATGATGTGTTCTACTAATATTACTACATTCTCTCAATCCTTATGTTAATAAAGGTGAACTTGTCCTTTAATTTATAACTATTCAACGGATCATTCGAATTTCCCCAAGTGGCGTTGGCTGATGCTTTCTACTAATATTGCTGCATTCACTAAATCCATATGTAACCCTTACCTCCTCTATAGGTTTAGGCTATAGATTTGGTTTAGGTTTTGGTTGGTCTGTTATTGCCTTAATTATGAAAATGTGTAGAGTTATATGTTTACACTAGTTGACTGGTCATCATTATTGATTCTCTCACATAAACCACCACCACATCCATCACAATCACTCCAGCATGCGCTATATAAACTCCTTACACTAAATGAAGACAACAGACATTTGGTTTACGTGGATGCCACATTATATTAGGGTCTTGCAAGTCTGATAGGCTGAAACCCTCAATTTGGTGTATCTTAATTATTTCCTTAATTACTCATGCAAATTATAGATGCTTAATATGGAGGTGAATTATAAAACCCTAGACTTCATTTGTCCATTGTCCGTTTTTATAATTCGGAGGATGCACAAGTCATCAAATTACAGGCCCGTAGCCAGGATTTTTCAAGGGGGGGGGTGCGGTCACTAAAAAAACGGACCTTCGGTACCAATACCAATGATGACACACACTCACACACACACACACACACACACACATAATTATATATATATATATATATATATATATATATATATATATATTCTTTGGACGACCGAACTACAAAAGTTGTATAAGAATTTGCGCGCGAAGCGCGCCGCAAATTGTGAATTTTGACTGTTTTAATGACGTTTTAAAGTCTCGAGGAAATTTGTATTTTTGTCTGTTGCATGCAATCGCGTTACGGTATTTCATCTAGGAAATAGTAAAAACTCATTTTGCCAGGAAGTTGCAAAGTTTAATTGTGTTCGAGACTCTGCGCGCGTAGCGCTCCGCAAAATTGAGAATAGTGATTTTCCTGGTGTTGTTTTAACTTTTATTTTTTCTATTGTATACCCGCGTTAGCAGGCCTGAAGCCAGGATTTTCAAAGGAAGGGGGGGGGGGTTGCGTTAATTAACAAAACGGTCCTTTCATACTGTCCCGGGAGGGGTAGCGACAATTAAAAGGTGGACACCATGCTCATACATGGACTTTCAAAATGGCCCCTAAACGAGTAATGATCATATGATTTTTTCGGGCCTTAAAAACAAGTATTCCTTAAATGTTTCCTGCACCCTAAAGAAGTACTTCATCATGATTGAACAATATACCATTTTCCCAAATTTCGGCCTTTTTGATACCCCTTGATTATATACGCTCGTACATCACACTTTCCATCTAATCCGTGAGAAAAAACGACCCCTATTACGCGTTTTCTTTAGCGAGTATGGTCACGGTGTCCACCTTTCAGTTGGAGTTTTCCATCCCATTGGATGATGTTTGGAAGATGAAACATTCACTTTACTATACAGTATATCAGCCGTTGGTATGCGAGTTTGTCAAAAACGAAAATGAATAAGAAAATTTTTAAAATAAAATGAATTGTAAATGTGAACCATTTATATTTTGCCTCCTTGTGGTAGGATATTTCCAGCATTTCCGAACTTTCAAATAATCATTTTAGATTTAATAATATTAAAGGTAGTAGATCCGATTCGCAAACATCTCCAATATCAGTCAAATGTCATATTAACCATCATGCTAAGAAGGTTTTCTTTGTGAAATTTGGAGGTCAGTGAAATTCAAAAATTAAACATCCGTTAGCCATTGGAAGAAGTTGAGTGCAAATTCAGACCTCAGGCTTAGTGCTCAGATGTTTTCCTATTTGATTTGATCTGTCTTACTGTGCACACTAAGATACATACTGGAATGGTTATTTCTTATTTATTAAATTATAGAAGCATATTTGGTTACTAGCTGTTCGAATTTGGGCTGCAAGGAGATCCACTACCTTTAAGTTAGAAGAGAGATAAGTAAATAATGATAAAATAAACAAACAAAAAAGAATGAGTTTCTTTTGTAATACTATCTGACAAACTTTTTACTTTACCATTTTACTTCATAGCTCAGCACTTTCCATTCTCTCTCATACCTTCTTACCCATTACATTTAAATGAAATACAACTAAAATGAGTTTGCGTGCCTGCATAATACTCTTTGGAAATTATAAGTGAAAATGTTCTTAGGTTTTGGCTCACTTTAAAATGAGAACCAATAGAACTGCCACAACATGAGAAAATGTATAAGTAATAATCAACACTACATTTCCGAATTTGGCCTGCAAAGAAATCCGCTACCTGTAAGTTAGAAAAGAGATTAGTAAATAATGATAAAATAAACAACAAAAAAGAATGAGTTCTACCGCCGTATCCAGAACAGAGCCTGAAACGGTGCAGGCTCGAGAAATCGTTTGTACTAATACGTCTTGAAGTATACTGTGTGATACTGTTAACTCAGACTTCTACAAAGCTGTAAGTGAGAATTTTAACCCAATCCGGCTCATTACCTCTGTTTTTTATGAAAAATATGAATAAAGAATGTAAATTAAATAACGACGCGTCACAATGCAGTCTAACGCTCTCACAATGTTATCATACATATGGTTTTTCCCTGACTGTTTTTACTCCAGAGCTCTTGCAATATTCAGGCTTTTGTAATACTATCTGACAAACTTTTTACTTTACCATTTTACTTCATAGCTCAACATTCTCTCTCATACCCTCTTACCCATTACATTTAAATGAAATACAACTAAATTGAGTTTGCGTGCCTGCATAATACTCTTTGGAAATTATAAGTGAGAATGTTCTTAGGTTTTGGCTCACTTCAAAATGAGAACCAATCGAACTGTCACAACATGAGAAAATGTATAACTAATAATCAATAATATATTGAGACAGGCAAGTAATCATCCAAAATAGAAAATGATGATTACATAACAGGAGTTAGAGGGGAGCATTTGCCGGTCCTTTGAATGTGCACTTGTGCAGTGTGATCTTCGCTTAGTCTTTTTCTAGTCTTTAAGCATTGTTTGAAGTTCCAGTCTTCTGGGATGCTTTCTGGCGATCAATTTCACCACCCTCTCGTTATCAACGTCAAAGTTGTAATGGATATGCATGAGTGCCAAAGCAGACAGCCTGTCTTGTGTCATGCTGGCCCTCAGATAGGTGTGCAGTCTGCATATAAGGCACTGGCGCTTCTCTCGCATTCGCAGCTGGTTGTGGGGATGGTGCAGCATATTTTTAGCAATGTAAAAACATTTGGAAACATGTCTGCATCACACTGTTTTATTGTTTCCGCTGCAGTAGACAGACGTTCATTGGGGGGTTTGTTTGGTACTTGTGCTTCCATCGGAACAACTCCTGCGGAAACACTTCCGCTGATGGCATAATGTGTGTGTAGGCGACAGAAATCGGGTTAAATCTACAGTTGAAATGATATAGTCTATGACCTTATCATTCCTTTACAACATTATTTCAGTCGATTACCTGTGTACAACACGTGTATATAAGCGCCCGATTGCAGACAGCAGGTGGCAAGGTGACCGTTGCAACTACTTACATTATTACCACCTCCGAAGGAAATGCACCAGTCCGACTACAGCCATCATCGAAAAATGAGATGGAATGTGGAATGTATTTGGTCGTTTTTGCTCCCAAACTTAACAGTTATGTTGTCAATAAGGCTGCTACGTATCTAGATAATGTCTCACATACAACTGTATCTGGATATTGCGTTGAAAATGATATTTGGCGAGAAACAAAAGCTTGAAATCACAGGAATTCACACTGCTGACAACGGCAGACAGTGAAGTGTCAACGGCTCAAATTTTCGTTGGTAGTCTCGTCACGTGATAGTTCTGTATGGATTGTACACGTTCCCTATGACACCAATTGTGAATGGGTATAGTCTAGCTTTACTGCAAATTTGCGTCAGGACTGCTCAACCAATGGACAAGATTCTTATGTCACAAAAATGGGCAGAACCTGTACTTTCTGAAACCGTGCGCCCCAAGTTTGTGCGATCTTCCGTTCTCGAGATATCCCGTCTGGAAGAATTGCAAGACGGCAAAATATGCTCAAATTCGTCAAATTTGGACTGTTCGCCATAGACAATTCGTCGTTGACACCACGAAGTGGCACTTTGGCGCGTGGTTCACGAAAACCGCGTTTCGAGAAAAACGCAATCAAAGTTTTACAAATTTTGAAATCGTCAACTCGAGTGGATTTCTGTAACTAAACATGATAAATTGTACATGAACGGAAAGAGGAGAACTTCTTCTTTACATTCACATGCCAATTTTAAATAATAAAGGTGAAATATTGCGACCACGAGGCAGGGAACAATTATTGTGCCGGTTCGTGGAATAAATCATACGCGTAAACCGCGGTTCGATTGTTTCCACGAAGTGGCACATTGGGTCGCGCCCCATTGTGTACTGTGTATTCGCGAGTACAGTACGAGGTTTTCTGAGATGCGATATTGAAATTGCTCTTACGATCGGTTTTGGGGGATATATATATGGTTTACTGATTAGAAAATCAAGAAGGATATTTCTCTCACCAACTTCTATGATTTTTTTTTTCAAATCGAGGAGATAATATATTAACACCATAAAGTTGCAAACATAATGTGTCACTTCGTGAACGAAATCATACGCCCAAATCGACGTTTCATTAATTCCACCAGGGAGGTCTCACCTCCCTGATTCCACGAAGTGGCACATTGCACGCGCGCGCGACGTCCGTACGTGCGCCTCGTTCACAACAATGAGGTATTCGCGCGTGTTGCAATTTCCGAATTACTTTCAATCATTTGTGCAGCCTTTACAGTGAAAATTTAAACAGTTTCGCTATTTTATTATAAACCCCAAATGTCTTCTTGGCTATATATCACAAGAACAATTCCATGTAATAAAAACAAGCAGTGTTGCTGTTATGTTCAGGACTTTCTGTGTTTATGATGACAAGGGGTTGATTCCTAATCAAAATTATTCACCTCATCTGTACATTTACTCCAATGTATACTGATCTTTTTTCTTGCTTAATTCTATGTTTCACCATGCTCACAGTTATGTTCAACGTCTCATAACTTCACATGCAGACTTTATTTTACAGTTAAGTCTACTTTCTCTCCCTCTCTCTCCTGGAAGCAATCTCATGCCTACCTCATCCCCCATCAACTGCCCGTATCCAGTCTCTTTTTTATCATACTTATTATTCTAAAAGAATACTCACTACTTTCAATCGTCTATATATAAAAAAAAACTAGCAAAACAAAAACAAATCCTCGTGATAAAGGTTGAAGAAAGAATGTACGAAAGAAATGATAAAATCAATCCCTATAAATCATTTTCTTGTTAAGTGATGAAAACACTTCATATTTTATTTCGTTCTTCACTGACAAAGAAAAATGGTCAGTTGATAAAGCAATGACAATGATCTTTTACACCATTTCAGACTTGAAAAAGTGCTTACATTTCAAAAATGTAATCGAAATTAAGTATTAAAAAATTGACAGTACATTTCAAAACTACATTGTCAGCTTATTGTTATAACATAATTATATTCTGAAGGTATTTGAAAGAATAGGCCTAGATAATTATATTTCTATACACACGTTATAGGATAGGCTGGCTGCGGAAAGGGTTACAAATAACACTGAAGAAGTTTTTTTTTTTTTTTTTTCTGCCAGACAAGACGAAGAAACTTAACAATTCTGTGGAACACGTACCTGCGTCCTCTTAATTAACACCAACGTCCATTACCCTGCATATCAGCACTTTAAAACGCACCAGCGATCACTAATTCTACGTTTAATTAGATCATTGACTTTCAGCACAGTGTATTACGGCTCAGGAGGTGAAATAATTAAATGAATAGATCAACTTTTTTTCTGAATGTCCAATACATGGGGTAAATATTGTACCGCCAAATCAAGATGCGTGCTGAAACAAAAGCGTGTAATTTACAACCCTCCCATACACTACTGGAAGTAGAAGGGAACCTCTATTTATTGTTCTTCCTTGTTAAATTCTCAATTTGTCATTTTTACTCTACTTGTAACGCCTGCAAACATCTATGCTGTGTTTGTATCAAAGATGTATTAGGATAATTTTCTTATATGTACACTGTCATTCTTGCTATAAAAAATAATATGATAAATTGCCTTGGTTCGTAGATTTTGAATATTTTTTAATTGAGTCTAGTAGAATACAGTACATGAGGTGCTTTTTTCCATTATTGATTGTCATGATATTCAAGTTCTGCTTGAAACTAACAAACATGCTAACCATAACGGTATTGCAATAAACATGTTTCAAATTACAGAAAATTGATATTGATATGATACATCCATATGGTATCAGTCATGGCATTTAAAAAAAAGATACATCAAATGCAAGATGCTGCACTAGTATATTTACACGCAAGAAATTTTTCCATAATGATAGATGATTAATGAGACAGTAATGTTGTATCACATCTAAACCCATTCAGTTGTGATTATGATACATTTCTCACAAAAGTGAAACTTGAAAAGGCCACTCGAGTGTATATGCCAATGTAGCGAAGTACCCATATGGATATTATCATTAAGCAAACTGATTTGAATTATGGAGTGAACAGTAATGTGTTGTGCATTCTATATTACATTTTGAGCCTGCATCACAAAACCAACAAAAAGTCGCCAGACATTGATTTTCAGTTGAGGGCAGATTCTTATAGAGCAGACTCTGAGCTTTAAAATGATGAATAACTAAATTCAAATGGACTCCCCTAATCTAAATGTACTAGAAAGCACACACTCTGAAAAAGATTGAACTGAGAAAAGAGGCTATGAAGAACAGGGTCTATTTAAGCACTTAATCTTCACCAAGTCGTGCTATAGCTGTGCAATAAAAGGGACAAAACACACCGGAACAACAACCACCGTAACAACAATAAAGGAATTATCAGATTGAACTGAAATTGAGCATGTTCTATTAACACATTCTGCCCTCGATTATTGCCAACTTTCAAAGCAGTACAATTATCCTTTCAAAAGTTATTAAATTTGAAAGTGAATAGTGAGTAAAGGATTTCAAGAAATGAAAAGAGGACTATAAGACATACCTGATCATTCTGTTCTCCCCCCAAAATGGGTTGTAGAAAACTGTTGAAAACACACTCTCCCATTCATGTTATGATCCCAAACTAAAGAATAATATAGAAGGATAGCTCTTTCAGAAAATATGACAAACTCAGGACTGACTCGGTTGACCAATTTTAACTTTTTGAGTCCTCACGTAAAATCAAGGGGTGCGACTTTTAGTTTGCTTTGTGATGCACGGTCACATTTACAGTGGTGAAACATTTGTATCACCAAATTTTGTTTGATTCATAGTTCTTCGAATATTTTTAATTAAATAAAAAAAAAAGCCCACATTGCTCTAGGCAGGTGCTTTCGTTTGCTAAACATGTCATTCATCATCAATCTTACGACAATAGGATAACTGAACCTAAAGATCATTTGAATAATTACATGGACACATGAGTTAAAGTAAGGCCTGACATCACTGTCAACCATTGGTGGTAAAGATGTTAGGAAGGGGTGTTTATGCTTGAGAGTCTTGAGGAAAAATAGAAGAAAAACATTGCAACGGTTGGCATGTATAATTTCTCCACTTGTTGCTGAAGTACACTTTCGTTACACAGTACTGGCGGTGAAACATTGTCCTCTGAATCCGAACCGCTTTCAGTAGAGGTGGGATTCTGGAGATGGAAGTACCCTGCACTGTTGGTATCTGGATTAATTAGATTGCAGAAACACAGACATGTAAATTATTACATGAATAATGTATCTTGGTGACCTTGTAAATCTTAACACATCCAGGGCCTTTTCAGAAAATATATAAACGCAATTTCAAAAATTATTCTGAATAGCTCTGTTACTTTTCAAATTGGTAAATGCATTGTCAGAATAATTGCAAATATATATATATATATTCAACGATGAAGTAGCACAAGACTGTGAAGATGTTTCCCTGAAAACCTGAATGCATAATTCTGTAAAAATTAGGAATATATCTTCTTTTTTTTTTCCGGCAAACAGCCCTGTGATTTTTTTGTTTGTTTCATTTTTAAATGGGTGTCTAGAATTTTCTTTCATCGTGCTATATGGTCTATCTACATCTTGATAAGGTCAAGTGAGGGTGTAGGCCTAAATAATCACATTATATTTCGCTCCCTGGCAAATTAGTTTCATGTCTATGTAAATTACTAGACTGTGATCCGTTTCATGAAAGCCTTAGGAGAGACTTTTCGCTCATAAGACACATCTATGAGAGATTTAAATAAGTGATGACTCCATAAAACGGACCCGTCTGAGCCCTTGTTAATATTATTCGTAGTACAGAGGTTCTACTGAACTTCTAACTGTTACAGATCATCTAGGTCTAGAAACTAGACGTTCCTACAGGCACGAACATCATACACATTGACTTCTACGCAACTGACAAGCAAATAAAAAGGCGGAAGTTCTAAATAGGCAGACGTTTCTCCAGAAAAATAAAAAGGGTAATGCTGGCAAAGCGTGAATTTAATTTATGTTTTCTGGGGGGGGGGGGGGGTGGGTGTTGATAACTCACAGCATACACGGATCACAGTACGTGGGCCTAGGTTAACTTGAAAGTTGCGTTCTACAGTATGAATATCAGACCCTTGTCTTGAACTAATGTTACGTTATTATAGCGTTGTAATGTCAAGTCAAAATAAAAGTATGCCAAAATAATTTAGACCCCTAAAACCCAGGATAGCCAAAAGTACGACAAAATAAACACTATTTTCACAGATGACTAAAATCTACCCATGGTTCTTGGTCTTTCACTGGATATTGACGTGATATCGTAGCTTCGCTGCAAGTGGTCCGCGTACGGTGCGCGTAGCACGTCTTAACACAGGGCATCTATGTACTGTGCCACTTCGTGAACTAAGCAACACACAGAGCAATTAATTCCACGAAGCGGCACATTCGTTAGTGCCACCTTTGTGAAATTACTGATCTGCGTTTTTGTGCATTGTGCCACTTGTAGAAATACTTATTTTTGCATAAATAAGCATAATTCTGACCTGAGATTCTGTGAAATGATAGAGAATAACAAATACATAACAAAAATGAAGAAAACGGAAAATTGATTTTCTACGCGATTTTGGCCAAAGTGCCACTTCGTGGTGTCAACGACGAATTCTACTCATAAGGTACTTTTCTGATCTAATTTGCGTCACTGCTACAAATGTTACAATAAAGATATATACACATAAATAATCCCTAAAGTGTCCACTTTCAGAATCCGGGCGCCCCAAGTTTGCTTCTTAAACAGTTTAAAAGTTATGGCAGATTTTGTGGAAAAATGCGTCGATTTTTGACCCGTTTTACGTGTTGTAGCGTTCGCGCGGAAGCGCGGCTTCGCAGATGACCGAAAGTTTTCAATATGTAATAGCTCGCACAAATTGATACATAACATTTGTGTTTGTGTGCATGGGGACGATCCGATATTTCATACAACAAAATGGTTTCGTACAATTATTTTTAACATTGTTAAACGTACTCTTCCACATTTACGTAGCATATATTGTGTCTTTATATTTATTTGGATTGTTATCTTGAGAATTGCTAAAAACCGTTATTATGAAAAAGTGGACCTTTCTGCAGTTTCAGAATGGGGGGGGGGGGGGGGTGCGTACGCACCCGACGCGCCCCCCCCCCCCCCCCCCCCGGCTACGGGTCTGAATTAGATAATTTCAGCGAAACGCGAAACTGGGAGGAGGCGTCTCCATAGTTTGGATCCTCAATGTTAAAAGGCAGCGGCGCTCCAGGCTTGGCTCCAAAAAGGGGTCTAGAGTGTTCGTCGGGACGTCCAATCTCCATCAAATTTGTTCGGGTACTCGGTGTCGACTTTGAATAGGCAACAGGAACATGGGCACGACACGATGTAAATCAATGTCTTTTGTCGAAGTCCAAAAGCATCAATTGTAACTGCTGATGCGACATAATCCGCTCCCGGGGTCAGGAAAATCAGACAAGCATCTCAAGTGTACATAAGATGAAAATAGGAGCTGTACATAGTTGATACAAAGCCTCAGGAAGGTACCATATTGAATTTTCACGTTGCGAGACTGATCCCTTTGAAAATTTGTAGAGAAGTTATGCAACTTTTAAGATGCTTGGAACATTTCTGCTCCTCTGGAGTCCCGAGAAGAAGTCTCAGAAAGGCATTGCTCGAGGTTCGCAGGGTTAGGGAGATATAATTGCTCCCTTCAGAGTCTAAAAGGAAAACTTGCTCTGGATTATAAGGATTTGGGAGGCATGACTGCTCCCTTCCGAGTCCAAAGGAGAAATCGCATTCAGTTATCATTTTCTCTCACCTCCACATCTCATATCACCTCCATCCTAAACAATCTTCATTAATATTAAAACCCTCTCTCTACAACTCATACGCTAATTGGTTAGCTTTACATGTCAGTCACTGATGGTTGTCGAGTACCATTGGTTGATTACATTTTAGGTTGGGCATAAAGTATAAAACAAATTCTGATTGGTCGAATATTCTTTGGCTCTGCCTATCTTCCTTCCAAACTCTTCCAAAAAAATGATTACTAAGCCATGACTTGCCTTGAACTGTCCATTGATGCATCTGGTTTATTTACAAACCCTTCGAAGTGGTTGCTATTGTGGTTGGGGTAGAGGTCTGCATAATCTCCCATTTCTTTACTTTCTCTTCCATTGGGTTTCTCTTTACTCTGACCTCAGTCATTAATGATTCCAAGTTTTAGGACAAAGGTCGCCATTTACTCTGGGCTTGGCCGGTCAGTGGCCTAGACTACATTATTCACACAAGGAAGATAAACTTTGTTTTAGATTTTGCTATCTGTGTGAATGGGATAGCCTGTGGGAGTAATATGGGGGAATTCACATTGAAATAATATGATCTTTAGGTGTAGTAACAGACTGAGCTCAGAAACACTATGTGAATGGGCAGTTCCTGTATGATTCATAAATAAGGGATGATTTATAGTTTCTGACCCCAGTAGGGAGACCGCATGACCTCTAGTGAGAGGGTGTTGGTCGTGAATGAACACATTGAGAGATAGATGGAACAAAGTAATAGCTTAAGTCAAATAAATCAAAATGTGCTTCCAGTTTGTAGATGGGCACAAAGGATGGAATAAAATCAAAGGACTACATAAACTGGTATTTGGTAAAGCCCCTTTAATAGCCAACTGGCTGGGCTACACATACATTTATACGTTTGGGTTTCATTTTCTTTATTGAGTCTCACTAAATAGAACGAGATCATTTTTTTTTTCTTAATGAAATAGGAAGTTTACTCCGCATTCACTTCTCTCGAGCATCTTATTATGAATGACTCACCGCATAGCAGGGACTTCCATCCATTGTCGGACTGGATACCAGCCCAAATAAACCAACAAGCGAGACAGACACACAGCCAAGAAAACCAGCCTGACTTTGTACGAAATGTCCACGCCGCCATGTTTTAAAAAGATGAAGAGTTTTCAGAGCAGTCGGTCTCTTGTTATAGACATACGAGACATGCACCGGGATGATCCGCTCCTGATCCGGCGATCGTCCTGAAATGACTTACTGTGTATAATACGCTCACTCTCGCGACATTAACGTCCCATTAGTGGGCGAGAACCATGACCTTATACAGAACGAGCATCAATTTATCGCATGATTTCTATTTTTGGTCAGGTCATTCATGACGTCACACGCGTTTGAAAAGAGAGACATTGACATTTAACACCTTCAGCATTTTCTTTTTTAATTCCTGCTGTCCAACCGTCCAACTTACTGATATCTATATGCGTCTTTAAACCATGAGCATATAGATATGAATCTAGGTAATCACCGGGCCAGCGAAGGCAGGTAAATAAACATCATACAAAGATGACCAAAAGAAAAAAAAAACTTTTTATCTAATCATCCATTCAGAGTATTAATGTCCAATGATATCCGAAGGGGACAAAGATCACCAATCGTGATTAGTTTTAGCGTTGTCCAAGGTCGTAAAAATTGGGCAAAGGGGAGGTGTGAAGCTCGGACGATAATGCGTTCCGCACATATTTTGACATAATCATGGACTCACTCGATATCATCATTATCATCCTGGTACAAATACACACACGCACACACGCACACACGCACACACACGCACACACGCACACACACACACACGGACACACGCACACACGCACACACGCACGCACACACACACACACACACACACACACACACACATACAAACCCAGGTATTTGCCCAAAGGTCAAATGGTTCAAAATAATATTAAGGCAATGAATAAAAATGACCCTCGAATGAAGGGTAGCAGACAAGACAACGAACAGCCACTTGGTGGCTCCGGTGCTGTTGGAGTGAGTACGTGGAGTTGATATCGAAACGAAAATTCTGGTTACGAGCGAAGCGAGTCAGATAAACCATTGAAGTTGTAGGTCATGTGAACAAACAGAGGCGCTTGAGCGGAGGGCATCTTGACACCTGCATTATATTCGGCAGACACGGATTCCTTCGGATTCATGAATGAAGATTCCCGCACTGCGATTTGTTACTTTAAAGGGGATGAAATTTATTCCTCATTTCATTGCCATGGTTGCTATGGTATCTAGGTGTGAAATACATGTATAATATATAGGGGGTATACAGTATTAAAATAGCTTGCACACATGGTTGATTAAGGCTTACTCATGCTTTGTAATGATACATGTACACATTACGAGACATTTTTTCCTTCCTCTCTGTTTTTTTTTTTCACTTGCTACGGGGCATATGGCGTCTGTTGAGAATGAGAAGGGCGTTAAGTTGTCTCGAACACTATGGGTTTAGTGACAACTTAACGCCCTTATCATTCTCAAGAGACGATGGAATGATTTCAATGTGCATTGAAACAGGGATGGGTGCTGCAGCGGTCTTTTACTACCCTGGCAAGTAGATACCTACAGAGGGCGCTATGCCACATCATTGAATCAAAGGATTTGCATTGGACACTCGGATAGAGTCACTTGATGGCAGCACTCAGTATAAAAATGAAATCCATCATGCAGGTCCTTGCATTTTGGTGTTGGTGTCCAAAACAGTCCAAAAGACTTATAATGCAGAAGTCTGGTCGCAAATGTTTTTTGTTTTGTTTTGTTTTGTTTTGTTTTCTTCTCTTTTTGTGTGTACAACTCTTTTCAAGTTCAAAAGCTCTTATGTCAGTTTTTCCTCCCGAGAAATGGTTTCATAAAAGAATTACAGGAAACAAAATATGGTACATTATTTTACTTCACTAAAACTATTACAAGTTGGAAATTATGTCAGATTGAGAAGTCATTTGCATGATAAATTTAGTGATGATGATGAAGATGATGATGATGACGACGACGATGATGATGATGATGATGATGATGATGATGATGATGTTGAGGAGGAGGAGGAGGAAGAGGAGCAGGAGACAGGGACAGGGATCAGTTTCAATTACCTCCTCCCCCCTTTCTGACGGTTTGAAACATTGCGTCTCCGGCCCGGTTCCTCAAAAGGTGATGTCTATAAACATTGCGATACTGAGCAGAACTATGATTTGTAAAGTACGTGGTTTCATCCATGAAAATAGAACAAATAAGGGTAGCTACTGAAGACAGGTAGATAACAAGTAAACATGTACACTGCAGGGTCAGGGTTCAATAAAAGGGATGGTTTTGCAGTACACTATTCAATACCGGACGTATATAACATGCAATTACACATAACGGGGCAATAAATCTTGCATCCAGGCACCCATGTACGTGTTATGGTGTAGGGGCTACCTGTATTTGAAAAAAAAAATGGAGTTGTTTGATGGAATTTAAATTCCCTGAACCATGAACCCAGTGGTATGGACTCTAACCTGCTTTGTATGGATGCTCGATAGGTTACCATGATGTTTATCTATGGCTCAGGGCAGCCATGTATCACGCGAAAGCAGCGTGAGACTTTTACCATGAGACGAATTTCACCGCTGTCTTATTACACACTGATCCCCGAAAATCTAGCTGGGAGAAAGAGATGGCTGAAATTATGCCTATGTCTGATCAACATGGGTGACCTTTTTTTTCTGTTTACATCCTGTGATTCGTGGCATTCCTTAATACGAAATATTGAACCCATGTATACTAGCTAAAGACAAAAGTGTAAGTCTGTATAATTATGCAGAAATAATCACTATAGACCTATATAAGCTGATGCGCTGACTGCATTACGCTGAGAAGCTTCCCTTTAATGTCAATACACTTTAGTAGACACTCCCCACCTTCACCCCAGCTCACCCATCAGCTCCGGTCCTTCTACACTGTACATATACCTTGCAATATCAAAGGTGCGCAATCCCCTTGCATAGGCTTACTGGTCACCAGTCCTGTCGTAAACATATTGATGGAGTAAATCCATACTATGTTTTCTCAAAATGTATGTTAGCGCAAGTGCAGCGAATTTCGATGCGAGCCGAGTAGATTTCTACACTTTTATACGGCATTGCTCGCCAAAGACATTGCACATTATTAATCCTTGATTCATGGATATTTACTATTCTGCAAATCATTAACGATATGATATTCCATTCCATTTCTGTCTCATCCCTGTTAGGTGAAGTTTGATCCCAAGATAGGCCCTAAATGGCCGTATATCAATACTGCCCTACTTTGGCAAAAGGAAGCAAGTGACATTTGTATGGATAATGACTTTTTTTTTTTTTTTATTGATTTGGCATAATTTAGGCATGCTCTATCTAACTGAAAAATCCAAAAGTTTTACAATTTTGGCCCATTTCTGAGATATTCGGGTGGCAAAAGGAAGCAAGTGCACCGTTGCATGAAAAAAAAATGGCAAAAGGAAGCAAGTTACAACCAATGATATGTTCGTTACTTGCTTCCCTTGCCAAATCATTTATATTTACACACAATCTAAAATACTTTGGCAAAAGGGAGCAAGTAACATCCTCATGATATGAATGTCACTTGCTTCCTTTTGCGGCCAATTTTTTTATGTTTGCTACAAATCTATAATACTTTGGCAAGAGGAAACAAGTAACATTCTCATGATATGATTGTCACTTGCTTCCTTTTGCCAGTTTTTCCATGTTTGCTAAAAATCTGAAATAAATTGGCAAAAGGAAGCAAGTTACAACCTCATGATCAAATATGACTGTCACTTGATTCCTTTTGCCAAACTATTTTTATTTGCACACAAACTAAAATACTTCGGGAAAAAGAAGCAAGTGACATCCTTATGATATGATTGTCACTTGCTTCCTTTTGCCAGGTTTGTATGTTTGCTACAAATCTATAATACTTTGGCAAAAGGAAGCAAATAACATATTCATGATATGATTGTCACATGCTTCCTTTTGCCAGATTTTTTCATGTTTGCTCCAAATCTATAATAATTTGTCAAAAGGAAGCAAGTAACATACTCATGGGTTTCTATGGGAATATCAAAATTCTTCGAATTGTCATAAATGCATCACCATATGACTTGCACGAGTACCGTTCTCATCACAAATTTCCATTTTGAAGGGCCTACCCAAAACAGTATACTTGACCTTCAAGGCTGAACTGATTGGAGATCGTCTAGTCATTAAAAAGCCTGTTGACAATGTAATTTAACCCCGATCTCACCCCAACCGCCCCCCCCCCCAAAAAAAAAAATATATATATATATATATGATTATATATGTGTATATATATACGTGTTCATGTCACCAAAAAAGAAGTAGAAATGCATTTCTGTTTGTGCCTCTGTGTGTGTGTTTGTATGCGGGTGTGAGTGTGTGCGTGCATGGTTATCATTGTCAGTCCATGACAACAACGCTTTACACACATTGTATATTTGACATGGAAGGATGTACAATCGTGTGACGTCAGTAGTGTCATCTTCTCCGTACAGATTTCCCCGACATATCCGCTTAAATGTTGAATTCCTCTTGGAATTACATCCTCTTTCATATTTGATAAGAGGTTTCTCATTATCTCACAAAAATGTTAGAAACCTGAAGTTAGGTCTAAACCAAAACTACAATCCCTTTAAAATTTCCGTGCTTGCAGTAGAGGTTCCACTTCTGACAAGAACAACAACAAACAAGCAAGCAAACAAAACAAACAAACAAACAAGCAAAGAAGACAATTTTCTTGCCTTCCGAGACATCATCAATAGTAAAATTAAATAAAATAGGACAACAATATACCTAATTCACAGCTCGACACTAACTTATTTCTCTGATGGACCATTCAGGCTACTAACAACTTCAAACTTGAAATCTTAATTCCCCGAAAGAGAAGTACAATGTTATTGGCCAAAAATAAATGGAAACATAAAACCTATTTTAAATCTAAGTTGTCCGTTTGGGGTACAGAAATATATATATATATATTTTAATCTGGTAGCCCGACATAATTTTTTAGTGGCCCCGGGCCGCCGCTAGTGTCGAGCCCCTGATGGCATGGACCTTGCCGTAGCCAGGAACTTATAATAAAAGCAAAACGGGTTTCCAAATGAAGGGTTTGTTTGCAAAAACCGATAAGTCCATTTTTGAAGATTTTGAAGTAAGATCTCTTTCATAAAGTACAAAATAATACCTTTTAAATGATATATTGGTTACTACATATAAAGCTATATTTTTGAAGATATGGTCAAAAGAAGCAAACATTTTCTTATTATTCTCTTTATTTTTCTTGACCCTTAATCGCAAATATCTCCATTTGGCAAATATGGACTTATCGGTTTTTGCAAACAAACTCTTCAAATACTATACAATTCCACACCTTTCTCTTTCCGTAGACTCAAGCCTGGAACATTTTCAACTTGGCGATGACTACCATAGTGTTCGGGTGATATTGGGCATTCCGAAAAGTTTCGTTAATCCGAACATGAAATACGGTTCGTTGCTCCATAAATAAAATAAGGTTTGTAAATCCGAAAATGAAAAGAAGTGGCATACTAACAACCCTTCGGAATTACGAACCAGATTTCATTTTCGGATTAACGAATCTTCGGAATAAAAAACTCTATTTCGTTTTCGGATTAACGAACCCTTGGAATAGATAACCTCCTGATAATAATATCAGTGTAATAGCAATAAAAAACAAAAAACAAACCTGTAACCTAATGGTCTGAGATGCATGTTCTGTTACACGCAGGGTCAGATGCGTCATGTTCAGCATTTTGATGCATGTATTTCAGCTCACCATACTGTTGATGACGCCACAAAAGGCAACAAGTTTCCTTTTAAGTTAAAGTTGCGGAGATAGTGGCTGTAGGAAAAAGGACAGATGAAAGTAAGTAGAATCTGTGATACATATCTTTATCAAACAAATCAAGAAGAGGCCAGTTAAAAAGATCATTTTCATCCTCAGAAGTCAACTTCTGGAAGTCGAGGGACCTATAAATTTCACGACAGAAGAGTTGAACTTCGCCGACTTTCATTTCCATAATCAGGATAGCGTATAATGTGCATGACACAGATATCCTCTTTAGACGCAAAATGAGCTATACAGGGAAGCACGTATAACTACTAAAATATGATTATGTCCTTTCGTGTTTGTGTGCATGTGCGTGGTGTGTGCGACAATGAAATAAAAAGTGAGCATACACAAAAACTTGATCTCGTGATTGCCTCCTCGTATCGTTTAATACCGAAATTATGAGGGGAAGGTGAGATAGTGGAAGACGTGTATATTTAAGTAGGTACACGTGGCGTAGAGGCAGTTCAGTAATTATGTACATTCAGCAAAAAAAAAAGTAAACAAATTTTCGAGTTCATAATATTCATAGAAGACTGTGATGAAAATTAATGTATTATATACCATAATAAAGGTCATTTAATTGGCTTTCAACCTAGTAGATCAATATAAAGGAAAACTTTACGCACAAGTGAACACATTTGTTTTTGTCCTCCAAAGCACAGCAGTAATATGTGTAAAAATTGACATGTTGTCTTTCACTTGCAAATATCCTTTAAGATAACAATGATAATAAAAGACCAGTTTCACACAATGAGAGACATGAATGAAATAGCAAAAAATAAGTTTTCGTTCTCTTTATATCCTTATAACCTCAAACAAAATCAGAGTGGGAAACTTCATATGACATAGGGTGTAAGGGAACAAAGATGATTACATGAACAGAATGTCTTTATTTAATTCATTCAATTTGATAATTTTAGAATTCATGAGACAAATCTAAGAACCCGATATCATTCAAAATTTTCCTAATTTGAGAAATCAATTCAAAATGGTACCGTTTTTGTTAATATTGCTTCTTCTCTTATTCTATTTGAATTGGGATTTGGCAGAAAATTCTTCATTTTCCTTCTTTATTTTCAGCAGTTTACTGTTCTTTTGGGCTTCAAAGATATTACATAGATCATAGGTAAATTTTTCGACTGAATTCATGTTTTTTAATTGTGTTCAATTTGTCTTTTGTTCTTATTGTTACATGAAAGAGCATTTACGCATGAATGACAACTTGTTCATTTCTGCAATTTGTACTTTTATGCCTTGAAAGAGAAAAACAAAGATGTTCACTCATGCGTTAATTTTTCCTTTTATTGACTCACCAAGTTGATAGGTGATTAAATTCCCTTTCATATATGGTATATGATACGTTAACATTTAGCTAAAAATTCTATGAGAAATATGGACTTGAAAAAGTGATTACTTTCTTCTTCTTCTTTTTTTTTTTTTTTTTGCTGAGTGTATTAGCAATATCCAAAGGAATTCACTTCCCCCAGCAGCATATTTTTCGTTAGATCATTTGTTTGTTTGTTTTTTTTTAGAGAGAGAGATTCTTTTCTACACGAATTCTTCTTGAATATTATCACTTCGAGATATGCAAAGAATCATTTGCATATACATTATATTGACACGTGGATTCCTCAGAAATTTAAAAAGGAGGTTATAAAACAATTTGAAAATTAACAGACAAAATAGTTCAAGAATTTATACCATATTATTGTGTCATATCATATATTACGTATCATTATATGAATATACATTTATATGATTATCATACGCGTACCCTAAATAATAGTTAGTGGTGGGGGTGGGGTACATGCTGGTCGCCTATATAGCAAAGAAGGCAGTTCCTCAAAGCTTCCGCAGCCGGTGCATAGAGCCAATTGAGATGAGTAGTGTGATATACGTTACAACGACTTTCTACTTGCTGAACTTGTGAGGAGGAAGGTATTAGCCGTGCTTAGAATAAAACAAACAAGAAATAAAAAAAGTATAAAATGTTCACTGCATGAAGATAAGTAAGCAAAGATTTATTTACATTAAATTTGAATGACACACATTGGACTCCTCAAAAATTTTAATAGTTGATAGAGTTAATGGATCCCATTTTGTACACACGCGCGCAAACACACACACACACACACACACATCTCATAAGGCAATGCGGAGGAGACGTACAGTCCAAGGCACATATCAACTTTAATTCCGCAACTTTACAAAAGCTTGGACGAGTTCAATTTCATCAGATGCAGAAGCCCACGAAGTAGACCAACACAACTGCCACTGAGCAGCTCCTAGCTAGGTCGTTTTTAAGATCTCAAATAATAACCATGTCCGCTTCATCAAGCAAGATAACCAACAAAAGTGTGGCTACTCGTCCTGGAACAGACATCCTTCTGTCAATATCCTCCAAACGTACACCTAAAAAAAAAGTCTATCCGCTGCAAAAGGTATAATGAAGAGTTGGAATTACAGCCCAGTGTGGGCCAGACAACATAGGAACCGGCCGGGCCGTATCATCAGAGTTCCTACTCGTACACTGCGGCCAAAGGTGTCAGAAATGACCTAGAATTCTTTTTCTTCTGCCTCAACAAACTGACACCCATAATAAGACCTGGCGAAAGGGAACTGTCAACGCTCTGCCTAAAGCAAGCAGGCCTAAACCACGTAATGGCAGTCCCAAGACGTACCGGAAAATATCTCTTTTCTGTCATGTCAGTATCCTCTTCAAGATTCTGTACGACCTCTCCTGACCCGATTTGACCTTCGTTTTGACCTATACTCAATCAACAAACATTGTTCCGCCGAGAACGCAGCATCGTTCACGTTGCAGATTGCGAAGCTGACAAATAGCTATATATATAATGACACTGAAGAAAGTTTCAAAAAAGATCCAAAAAGGCGGTCTGGTACTGGTGGAACTCTATCACTGCATCCTATTGTACACTGACGCCGGGGCCTGATCTCGAAGGTTGATCCTCCGGAATATTCCCGACCACTAGATGTACATCCTTTCAACCCGCGAGGCAAGGGAGGTCTCACATCCCTATGAGGCCCACACATTGGCTTTCTTATGCTTTCGGGTTTTCATTCCTTCCGTCCGTCGGTTCGTCCGTATCATGTCTCACAGTCACACTGTCAAGATGTAAAACATACCTAATAAGGGAGAATAATGCGATACAACGGAAGCATATCAGTCTTATTATTGACCCTTATTTCATAGCGACATCTCTATTTGTCTTATTTTTTGAGGCCCTGTTAGATCACATAATAATCTTTTCTGTTTTATTTTTGGCCGACTTCGCCACCCATACACCAGATGCGAGGACTTCTCGGCATACTGGTTGATGAGAAGCGCTAGCCTATATCATTCCACGAGAGCTACACCTATACTCCCAGCTAACGACGTGGACCTCGGAAATTCAAGCCCCGTCGTAGTGAGCTGACCAAAAGGTTTAGGGCACTGCCTAACCGTCTTATTATGACAGAAGTTAAGGCCTGTTTATACCGAGCACGGCAGCGGTTCGATTATTTTGTTTTATTTTTATATTTATTTTTATGGGTGCTGTTCGTTATTCCGAAGGTTCGTTATTCCGAAGGTTCGTTAATCCGAAACACACAAATTCCCTATACCTTGAGGTTTGTTAATTCGAAAATGAAAAAGGTTTCGTTAATCCGAACGTTTGTGGCATTATTCCGAATGTTCGTTATTCCGAAGGTTCGTTAATCCGAAAATGAAATAGGGTTCGCTATTACGAAGGCTCGTTCATCCGAAAATGATATAGGGTTCATTATAGGGTTTTATTATGCCGTCTCTTCTTCATAGTTAGAGGTAACCACTCTGTCCCTCAGCCAGGACATGAGATTCGGAGATCCCTTGTGTGAGAGATCGAGTCGCAACCGACGCAGGTAAAAGAACCCGCTTCATTCATTCCGGGAGATGAGACGTTTTGAGTCTCACCTCCCTGATTCATTCATCAATCGCAAAGAGCAGGCCGGGTGCATATAACCTGGTGAAGTAGTCCACCCCAAATACACAATATAGGCCCTTACATGCAACTGGTCCCCATACATTGAAGACCAGCAACACTTTAGCGTGGCTTGAATGATAACAAGTTATCTAGTCGTCTCGTCTTTTCAGTTTAGGTCAATTCAATTGATCTTTGTTAAATGATATTTTTACATATTAAAAAAGCCAAGCCAAGTACTCGCAGAAATTTGTTTTCTATAAAAGAAAAAAAAAAGGAGAAAACAACGGACAAAGTTCATTTTGCATATCACAGACCCGATGAAATAAAAAAAAAAAAATGTGAGGAACACATTGTTATCGTCCAAGCTTCGATCACATCTCCTTAGCCTTTTGACGTCCTTTTACAACACTATAACTAATCATGGTGATCTTTGTCCTCTCCCGTTATCACTGTACATTAAAGCTTTGAATGAATGATTGTAGAAAAAAAGAATATCGGTTTTTCCTCTTCAACTTGTACTTGCAGTGCAATTACTGACTTTAAATGACATCTACAGCTTTCAGCACCTGATCACATGCAATATCAATTATCATAATTATGAATACAACTGCCTTATCATCATTAATACTAGTACATTACTAGTAATCCTTGGCCTTTCACTATCACCACCACCCACTGCTTTATAATTTGGCACAACATAATGGTAATCTTATGTTTTAGGGAGTTTAATTGTTTAAATTATGTTATTGTCATTGTTGGTTTTTTAGACCTATTTATATCAAATATTAATAAGTTAATTTAATGAGATGCTAAATGTGTGTTTTGAGGGGGAATTCGCCAATTTCGGGGTGAGAGAGACAGGATGGATTTTTAATATTAATATTCCATGGCCATGATTATGAAAATATAAATTTACATGCAGTTTAGACCTTTTTCAGTCCAGTCCTGTGTGTCAAGATTTTTACAAAACAATATCACTGATCAGCTACATCAACCTAACCTGGGCTGTACATAGAACAACATGTAAAATTCATCTAGGCTACATTGATAACGGCGCTATGCCATGCCAAGGTGAAATTCAAGATAATTTATCTAAAATGTAACAGACACGCTACTAAACGGCTAAGCTACAGCATTAGCGTCCATTATAATATACACAAGCAACGTTCATAACATAGCTAACGTTGTACTTGTACAGTCATCATTGCATGGTCATTAACATTACGCATAGCCATATATGAGACTGCACTGCAGTGTCGTCTGCTACGACTGTACGCACGTAAACTAACCTGTAAATTATCCTATGTAGGTTGCAGTCAGTCCCCCTGAGCAGATGAATCACTTCGTTCTGGTCTGCAATTTCACGGTCTCCCTCACTCAATTTGATCCACTCTTTGGCACACAAAATAGGTTTCGTCTATCTTAGGTTTGTCATAGCCGTGAAATTTTCAAACTTGATCGATGTCACATGCATAATAACGCATCTTAAAAGTTTCGGCAGAGCAGACGACGTAGACGCGTCGACAGGCTCACAGGGGGCGGCCATTTTGACTCGTAAACAATAATTCTCGATTCGGATTGGATAACATACATCACATGATCGTTCGCGAATGAATATCGTACACGGCAAAGTGTACATATTCAGCTCCTCAGTGACAAAAAAGTTCACTGTTTCCCCCTAAATTACCAAAATACTGCAGGAGGGTTTGTGTCGAACTTTTTCCTGTAGCCTTTTTGGTTATTTGTTTACACGTAGCTGTGGAGATATTTTAGTGCCGCAGTTGTCGGAACGAAACAAGCGAAAAAACCAACTCACCCCATGGCCTAGCCAATGTCTCGATTTTTGAAACGTGTGTAGTGCTAGAAGTGATGGGATCGAAAACAATTTGATGCCCGTCCTGTTCAGGTCATGATTCTCGTACACAGGGATGTAACGAGAGTGGGTCCAATCCGTAGTAGGCCTAATTTTTACTCATTCGAGAACGATCGCCGATTTGAGAACGATCACTTCACCGGATCGCTTCGGTTCGTGTCTCGCAGGTAGCAAAGACGACATCGGCTCTGGAATTCCTGAATTTCATCTTTTAAAAATATGGCGGCGTGGACATTTCGTGCAACATTAGGCTGGTTTTCTTGGCTGCTTGTCTGTCTCGCCTTTTGGCTTATTTGGGCTGGTATTCAGTCCGATAATGGATGGAAGTCCTTCCTTTGCGGTGAGTCATTAATACCAGACGCTCGAGAGAAATGAATGTGGTCCAAATTTTCTGTTTCCTTGAGGAAGACGATCAGGTATCTTAATGAGACTCAATAAACAATGATAAAGGAGAATGAAGCACAAATGTACAGGTCTATTGCATGTGGATTTAGGGAATGCACTAATATTACTAATGGCACACATCAGCGAAGGTTGATGAAATTCTGGATAATCGGTTGAAAGTTTTATGAATGTGTGAAGTTCCGGTGACGTCATAGCTGAGCGAGAAGAGAACTACAGTTCAAAACGCCGTGTATGTACAGCAATATGATAAAATAAAAAGTCTTATGAATAAAAAAAAAGAACTTATTTTTGATTTTCTAGCATAATGTTATAGAGCACTTGACTTACCTATCTCAGAATGCAAGGGGAACAATATTACCCTGATTATGTCAGCAACAAGTTGTGGGAATTCAAATTCATTAAATTCTTCAGTCGAGGTGTTTTTTTTAATGCCTCACATCGACGTAAGCTTTTATTTGTCAATCAGTTGCATTAAAACAGTTGTGGGAATGTGTACTTTTCATAAAGCATTGAAATTTTGCGGAATTATATAATAACATAAAACGTTTTTTTTGTTTTGTTTTGTTTTGTTTTCTAATATTGTAGTACATGCATGACGTCATGAATAGATATTGTAGAAATCTTTCTCATCCTGTGATATCAATACCGATATTCAACAATCACACTGATATTCTGGCAAAATTGAATTTGTTTTGGGTTGATTAGGTTTTTCTATATTATTTTTGTTTCGTAATTTCGCTCATTGGGTAGAATAGGATATCAATCATGTGATTTCTCTATATTAAGTGTGAGGGAATGTATCGTACAAGCTTTTGTATTTCCATAATACAATCAATATTTTGTGAACTTAATACATATATCTTATTTTACATTGTGATGTCATTTATGCATTAACCTTCTGTAAAATATATAGTTTCTGCTGAATATAGAAGAACAAATGAATGACAATGAATGAATTATACGTGGGTGCATGAGTTGAGCTTTAGCTTTATTGTATTTTGAAAGTGCGGTAGATAACTAAGCGTCTTGTTTGTAGCACTTCGGACGTCACACTGCAACGATGCAACCAACTATGTGTGTCTGTCGTTGTTTCATTTTGTTTTTTCCTCCTCCTCCTCCTTTTCTTCTTCTTCTTCGGCTTCTTCTTTCATGTTATTTCACACACACCACTTTCTTCGGCTATGATTTATTGTTTCATGAATGGGAGCTGTTATCCAGTCAAATTCGTTCAGCACTAAGTTATTGCTCGATAGTTGGTCAATGTCTTGGTGAACGCAGATAGTGAGTAGAATACAGAACGTGATAAAATGAATAGAATCGTTCGGTTTTTTTTTTTTAATCTTCTTTATCTACGCACTTTGAACAGCCGGATAGCAAGAGTGTATATTGAACCGACGTTCATTCCACTGACATTGAATCAGGTGGCAAATACCAAATGGATTATTTCTGGAGGTATATATTATCATTGTGGGGGCTCCTGTATACTGATAAGCACAAATTACATGAATCACGACCTAATTTACCGTTTAGGGCTAGCCGGTTGAGAGATAGACTTGATAAGCATGTAACAATTTTATTCCAATTTCATTTAGTTTGGTGTGAGTACATGCTCTCCTTTACTCGGGTAAATTGGTAGATCAACTACTCCAACAACACCCCCCCCCCGCCCTCTCTCTCTCTCTCTCCCTCTCTCACACACACACACACACACACACACACACACACACACATCTTTCCATCGTAGAAAGGATGATACATACAAACTGGACTACAATAATCAGTGAGTGGTCGTCAGCCTTTGCTCGTGCTTTCGGTTACAGTTCGTTGTTCCGAATGTTCGTAAAACCGAAAACGAAATTATGCTTGTTATTGCGAAGGCCCGTTAATCCAAAAATAAAGAAAAAAATCTTCCTCATTCAAAAGGTTCGTTAATCCGAAAAAGAAGACAAATATTCGTTATTCCAAAATGTCTGTTCGATCTGAAAATGAAATTTAGTTATTTCATTTTCGGATTAACTAAGAACCTTGGGATTACAGTTGGGATTAACGAATCATATTTCATTCCCGGACTAATGAACCTGATTTTATTTTCAGATTAGCTACCCATAGAAATAACAAACCTTAGTTCATTTTTGGACATCAAACCTTCGCAATAACGAACCCTATTTTATTTCGGATAAAACCTGGCGTCCACTAAGGCACGGACAAGACTCAGAACGCAAATTCAGCAAATCCGCATTCATTCCACAACCTCTCCGCATGTTCTTGAAAGATTCCGTTCGCTGTCTTAAAAAGACGTCCGGGCGTTTGCACACCTGCGGGAGAGAGAAAATAGTTGACCACATTATGCCATTTCGGCAATTCTTTTAGCGTGAAACGCGGAAAAAGTGTGCGAATAAGCTTGTCCTATAGCCTTGCTGGAAAGAACACAAATATCCCACAGTGTGTTCATAATGTGTTTATATACATGTAGTCGACAATGCGAAAATGCTCGAATTCAACAGTGTGAAAATGATTTCACATTATCTTGTGGTTTTTCACATAGAGTTCAAATCGAAATGTTTTTCACACCGTGAATTGATGATTCTCAATGTGGTCACAAATTGTTCAAACGCCCAAATTCAACAGTGTGAAGAGATTTCATACTGTGTGCACAGTGTGTCCACACTGTGTGCACAGTGTGTTCACACTGTGTTTCATATTGTGTTACACACTGTGGGGCACTGTGTTCTTTACAGCAGGGAGGTCATTTATTACTAGGAATCTCTGCGGACTGACTGCAGACCGTCATCACTATGTCATTGCCATTTTGATATACACATATAACCAAAGCAAAGTGATGATATCATTAAAGATTTGTGTGTACACATTGAAATGTTTCTTTTGGGAGAAAGGTGAGTAATAGATAACAGCCTGCTATGAGTACATACATTTGGAGACTGACTCTCTTTTACATTGTCTCAATTCTTATCACCTCCGATTTTACCGACGTGGGACATGCTGCAGATGTACGATACCCATTGTAATAAACTTGCGCACTTGTCTTTTCTTCGGCATTGCTGTTTGTCGTAATATCTGTTTACACAACCACTTTTATAGTAACACGTGCATTCTACAAGAACCATACAGGGGTAACGTTCTTCCCATCGGCTGCACGTAACCGTGACTTTCAAATATTTATTATATCACATGTATAGTGAGGCGCACATGGTTTTATGGCAGATTCACATCGATACCATGTCATAATCGCAAGCTTCGTATACGTTTACAGGTAGTCCGGCCATTAGATGGCAAGGCGTCTAGTCCTCTTTGAATAATATTAATAACTACAAGTCCACTAGCTGACTGGAATCTCTTTATCCTGGCTGAATTGATATCTACCAAAACACTAATCTTGACTCTTAGCATCGTCACAGTGGCAGAAAGAGTTGTAATAGAGAAATCACGCCCCGGTCCTGCCTTTAGGAAGTCTAATACTTATAGATACCCCTCTCACGTATTCTATCTCCTCGGTATGGATTTTAATCGTTTAACCCTAGTTCAGAAAAAAAAAAAAGATCTCCTCGTGATCCTTCGTCTGGAAAGATATCATGTTTCAGTGGGGAGACCTCCGGATGATTTATAGACTTTCACATTTTAACAACTATAAATTAGTTAAACCGAGTAAAGAATTTCAGGATTTATAGTGATTGGGGCGACGAATAAGAATGTTTTCAAAATTTCCAACAAATTGCAATGAACATGGATGATGACATGGCAGCCTCACCATAAGAATGCATGAGTTGGGGCCCAAGGAAGCAGAACAAAAGAAAATGGCGTGCATACATACTACACATGTGAACTTGTTAAGTAATTGGAATATGTAATGGAATTACACTGCAGCATTTCTGAAATATGTGAGGCTCCTATGCCATCAAGACTGTTCAGTGTAATTTGTTTAAGGTTTTCAGAGTATTGTTTCTCTGCTCAAGGACAATAAAATCCACCAATCTATTACATGGAGCTGCCGATTTATGTACTACACGATATGAAATTATGAAAATCGTCTGGAATGCCCCTTTAATCGGCAACAGTTAATCATCTGAGTATAGTGTCATACATTTTGCCAATTTGTTGTTGATTCGCGTCTTTACATCCATGGCCAAAGTTTAGACCGACCTGCTTTCTCTCAATCGTTCTTTTTTTTTTTTTTTGGGGGGGGGGTGAGATTTACCTTTACTGATAAAGATCAAGGAATCGCAGACACACAGATGAAAAAAAAAAGGGGGGGGGGGGAGAACCATTTGGCATTGTGCGAATTTCCGCTTAGATTTGCTTGAAGCAGCCGAATGATCAGACCAACAAAAATGGTCCCCTGGCTATACTAGGGGCGGAGTCCACTTAGGAGGATAATCGGAAGCTTCGGACTCGTTTCTGTCTTCTCAAAACACATATAAACTCGCCACAGAATAATGAATTTTGTTTTAATGTCTTCGATCATTTTGTTATCAAAAACCTTAGTTTCTTTTAATGATTTTATCTGATTTCAAATGTGTGTGTGTGTGTGTGTGTGTGTGTGTGTGTGTGTGTGCGTGTGTGTGTGTGTGTGTGTTTTTCGGCTCGGTTGTTCCCGACTTTTGATTCCTCTTTTGGCAATGTAACAAAAGACATAAATTATTATAGGCATTGTTCTTATGCTCCGAGGCAGAATACGTTATTAATCTTATATGTATAGGTAACGTACATAATGCTTGAGATACGACACTTCCTGCAAGGTTTGAGCTAATATGTTATATGTGTGGTTGTCATGGTAATGTGTGTTTTTGTCAACAGTGGCTCTTGGAGCCTTTTTTCTCCTACCTACCGCTGGGCTTCAATTCATTTCGCGCATGCACTCATCACCTCACGACGACATTCTCTCAACTCTGCGCCACATCCGCGAGGTGACTCGTCGCTACATCCGTGGTAGACGGGAGATGGCGCTCCTGCGCGAGTCCTGGAAAAATCCTCGCCAGTCTCAGGAGAAGTTTCTACTTGACATACTGCGGGAAAATGCCGACACCGTCTACGGGAGGGAACACCGCCTCGGCGAGATTCGTTCCATGGAGGAATTTCGACGGCGCCATCCATTGACATCGTACGAGCATTATAGGCCTTACGTCGACCGGACGATGAGAGGTGAGTCGGGCATCATTACGCCACGGACGCTGGACAATTATTGCCGGACAACGGGCACCACCGGTCAGTCAAAATACATCCCGCACGTGATGAAGTTGCACCTTTTGGACGCCGTGTTTTGTCGCACGACGAAACTTGCGTTCGAGCTCTGCCCAACTCTCGGCTTTCTCCAGAAAGAATTTTGCTTTTACGTCCATCCTAAAGTCACGAAAGCAGAGAATGGAGTCGACATCAGTTCGTTCATATGTTTCTCTCCGAAGGACGGCCGTCGCCTGAATCTCTTCACCAGTCCGCCGGATGCATTTGGGATCAGCTCCATAAAGGTTAGAAAACAGGTGTACCTCGTAACTTTAAATGCGACTTACAGCCTATATGTTTTCAGTGATCCTCGCTAAGAAAGCTTAAAATACACAAAACTACATTTAGATTTGAGAGAGTGAGGGCCTTTGAAAAAAAAGGGCAAGTATTCGTAGGCTATAGTGCTCTCCTATCACATGTATCAGTTACAGATTGTCAATCCGAAGATTCGTTACTCCGGAGGTTCTGCAATTCTAAAACAGAATAAGATTTGTTATTCCTAAGATTCGTCAATCCGAAAATGAAAAAAAAAAAAAGTTCGTTATTCCGAAGAATTGTTTATCAAAAAAAAAAAAGTAAGGTTCGTTATTCCGGTGGTTCGTTCATCTGATAAAGAAATAAGGTTCGTTATTCCGAAGGTTCGGTAATAAAAAAAAAAATGATATTAGGTTCGTTCAAACTCACCTTCTTTTCATTACCAGATTAAAGGCATAATTTACCATTTGCAGATGAAAGCATTAGTGCTTTAAAATAGTTCTAAAATGTGAGTTAGGGATAGAAACAACCACTGTCGAAATTTGAATCCGTATAATCGATGTTAAGTGTTGTTAAATACACAAAATGTGAACAATAGTTATAATAAAAATGTTTCCAGACTAAACCGTATACAGTTACGGTTTATTGAGAAAAACCCTGATATCTCCTTATATTTTAGGTTTTATTGCAAATATTTCATATGGTAGGATGTTTTATGATACAACAGAGGTACACATATGCATCAAATGTGATATCTGGAACATTTTTGAAATCACTGCTCCCAAAGGTAAACTGGACCTTTAACGAATCTCATTTCACTTTCGGATCAACGAACATTCGGAATATTCAACATCACCGTTTTTATTGTAATTTAGGATTATTGTTTAACAACAAAGTACATCAAACAGCAGTTACCAATTTATTTTTGTTTGTTTGTTTTCAATATGACTGAGCATTGTGGAGTTACCTCAAATACAAAATTCCGATACCAAATTGTGATTCATTAGAATTTCAGGTGCTAGTTTTCATCATTTTCACTTTTTTATATTATATTTATTTTATATTTCAATTTTCCGAAACGTATAGGATGCAAGCTACATTCACGTGCTCTTCGCCCTTCGAGAGCCATCCATCGGCATTTTTTACTTCTTCTTCCTGCACTACATGGAGAGCATGATGAAAATCCTGGAACAAAGGTGGCCGGACATCGTTTCTGACATCGAGCGAGGGACTATCCACAAGGACATCGAACTCGACGATGGCGTCAGGATGGCTTTAGAGGCCACCTTGGGCTCAGGCGACCGAGAGAGGGCCGGGAAACTGCGACGCGAGTTTGAGAAAGGGTTCAAGGGGATTATGACGAGAATTTGGCCCGACATGACCATGGTTGTGGGCATCGATAATACTAAGATCTGGCCTACGATGGAGGCGAAGTATGCACCAGGTAATCCCTCAGTCCTATATGCATGATTATTCAACAGAGAACCAGATAATGACTTTATAATAGTGAAAATGCCCATCACAGCTCTTTACGTAAGAGCTCAGTTACCTGTCAGTTCAAAATAGCTGAACTCCTTCATCGCCTTGTGACCAGTATCGTGCATGATTTGAGAAATGACACCCCAGGTTCATTGTGGGGCGCTGTGGCATATAGCGGGTAAGACTCTCGACTCCCAATCGGAGGACCCGAGTTCAATTCCCGCCCAGTGCTTACGTCCTTGGACAAGATGCTGTTACTCACAATAACCCTCTCGACCCAGATGTATAAATGGGGACCTGGCAACACTGGGTAAAAATAATGGCAGGGTCCTCTGGTAGAGCAGTGGCAACACTGAAGAGGCTACCCTGGATAAATAAGACATTATTATTATTATTATTATTAGTAGTAGTAGTAGTAGTAGTAGTAGTAGTATTACTATTATTGCTATCATTATTATTATTATTATTATTATTATTATTATTATTATTATTATTATTATTATTATTATTATAAATGCAAGATTGTACACAAACAAACAGAAGAAAGTTATGAAATTTGCGACTTTTCCAGACGTTTTTACACAAGTCGGTCACTATACGGCGTAGTTTATGCAAATTAGAAGAGAAATTGGCTTTATTGCCTCATAATTCCATCACTGGCTTTTACTCAAAGCCATTGAACCTGCAATCACTCCCACTTAAAAAAAAAAAAAAATGTAATCATTGTTAAATCATATTAGCTCTTGATAAACAGAATTTTTTTTTGAATTTTGAATGGAATTGTTTTGTAATTATCAAGATAAGTCATTCCGGTAAAGTTGGCACTTTATGTGGTAGAAGGCTTTTCGATCGAGTACTAGTAATGATGCATATACAGTGCACCCCGGTTATAACGAGCACGATTATAATGAAATTCTGGATAAAACGAAGTAAAAGTTCAGGCCGGAAAATTATCCACTCTTTAATTGTTCTTTATTGTTTATTTAATCGGTTATAACGAAATTTCGATACAGTGTATAACGAAAGAAAACTGTCGGTCCCTAGGACCTCGTTATAACGGGAGTTAAAGTGACTGTACTCGTTTCAGTATTCGTCCATTGTGGTTTATCATTGATCATTCAAAATTTCATATATATATATATATATATATATATATATATTTTATTTTATTTTTTTTTTGAACATCAGTTGTGAATCATTTACGTGTACTCACAAAAGATGAACTCAAGACGAAAGATCACCAACGTCATATCCTACATTTCAGGGATTCCTTTGCTTCCATTCGTGTACGGATCATCCGAGGCCATTTTGGGTCAGGCTGTCTGGTTCTCCAAGAAACAAAGAGGATATTATCCTGTCAACACCGAACTCATCTACGAATTCATCGAGCTAGCAGATACGTGAGTGTGGACATTTTTATTTCCGGTACATTTGCTCCTGCGGGAAAAATATCGTTCCGGTCCTGTTTTCTCCAAGGATTTATAGGGTTAAGGTTGTGATAGGATCTTAGGTTTAGTTTGATGTGAGGATTATGATTAAGGTTAGGGTTATGTTTGGGCGTAGACTTTATGTTTGGGCGTAGACTTTATGTTTGGCTTACCGTGCAGATATTTCATGGGAGCAATTGTTGCAGGAGCAATTGTCGCATTACTGGAACCTATATTTCCTCTCTGTCGTATCATGTCCTCGATCCTTTAATTCCATATGTCCCCAAAAATGGGGGTTTTCAGCAGAGCTGAAAACAAGTATAATAGGCCTACTTTGAATGCAATTTCATCATAAGGCACAAGTTTACCTCCCAAGGACCAGGCCATGAGCCTGAGGTGCCTTGACTAGTTCCCCGATCTCACAGTCTATCCATTGCAAGAGTTTAACACCTCCACCACCTGTTGTGAGATGATCCTTCTAAAAGCTGATAACTTGTACCGTGCAGGATATCCCAAGGAAAAAAGAAATAAAAAGGCCTCAGATAGATAGAAAAGTGAATCATTATGATACAGTGGAACATAAACTGTGTAAATGAGCATTGGGCGGGGGGGGGGGTGATGTAAGGGGTCTCCAATGCACGAAAAAAGGCGACAATTTGTTTTTCCTCTCTCTCTTCTTTTACATCTGCAATATCCTCATATCACCTTTTAAACCACATTTACTGTACATTTCTTCTGCGAAATTGAAAATAACACAATCTTTTGCACTTGATATTCTGTTTTATTTTATTTTATTATTGCAGTGACTCGTTTCGGTTTTTTTTTTATGAGACTGTGAAAATAAACAAATCGGAAACTGTAAGTAATCTAGTACATGTATAGGCCTATTAATGTCCCTTGGATGGATGACACTTATTATCATAATCTGTTGTGGTGGGACAGGGATAAAGACCAGCCTAAGACCTACCTACTCGACGAGCTGGAAGTCGGAAAGCAGTACGAGGTGGTCATCACCCAGCTCAGTGGGCTCTACCGATATCGAATGGGCGACATCATTCGCGTGGTCGCTTTCGACGGTAAAACTCCCATTTTGGAGGTCCTGTACAGGTGGGTATTGAGTACACAGACGACCTGACAGTTTCATTTTGGTTGCACGTCACGAGTTCGACACCCACATGTCATTTAGCCCACGATTCACACAGCCCGCGACTCATACAGCCCATGAGCTCAACACTAGGCGAATAAGGCCCGCCATGAGTAGGACACAAGGTAAACAAGCCCCACGAGTGGAACACCAAGTGAAAAAGGCCCATTAGTCCGACATTTTTTGCCGAGTGTCTGACTCGTGGGTCTTGTTTGACTAGTGTCGAGCTCATTGACTGTATGACTCGTGGAACCTTTTTTCCGATGTCGAACTCGTGGGCCGTATATGACTCCTGGATGTTAGTCTCGTGCGATGACCCCTTTCATTTCGCTTCCAAAGATTAGTGAGTAAGGAATGACAAAGGACTTTCAGCGAATTGCAGAAAATTGTTCAAGCCCTCTATGCACATCATGGATATACTTTTGAGCCACTGAAAATTCTTGACAATAAATTTATTGCCATTCTTTGAAAGAAATTGTCTGAGATCGTCTCGTTATTTTGAATTGCTCATGGTACAATAATACATATTTTAACACATCCGAGATCATGAGAAAAACACACGCACGCGCGCACATACACACACACATACACAAATCTGGTTGGTTACACTGGAAGATACCAACGCCAATAAAGGTATTTTGGACAATGTTTCAGGATGAGCTTTGTTTTGAGATTAAAGCAAAATGTTACAATTCCCAAAATCAGCATTGTTTTGGAAATCAGAAGCATAAAGTAAAATTATCGTGTCTGTTTAGTTTTGGCATAATGAAGCAAATTCCTACAATTTCTTCATATTGTCTAAAGTCATGTTGCCCTGCTTTTTGCAAGAAAAAAACAGCGGAATGCAAATCAGCAGTATAAACTGTCAGCTATTAGTGCGTAATTACTTTGATTCGTAATATTCCAGTTGGATTTCAAGTGCTCAGCAAAAACATTTATCCTACACAGAGGTCAGTCGTTCAGTCACCATCCGCAATAAGCACTGTTGGTCACCTCTTTTTCTTTCAGCCATTATTGTATATGATATGATAGTTGGCAACACTCATGTTTTACCTATTACCACTTCTATCTACGTGTCTTGTGTTTTTCCACTCATTCATTGTATAGGGTTCTTCACCGTCTGAACATCTCGCAAAGTTGGTGATTTTATCCGTTTTTCGATGTTTTTTTTTTTCTGCCTGTTTCAACCATCAGGTTGGGAACGATGCTGAATGTGAGATACGAGAAGTTGACCGAGGCAGTTGTGAGGGAGAGCGTCTACGCAGCAGTGGCTCGCTGGCCCGGCCTGACCCTCTGCGATTTTGCAGTAGCGGAGAGCCCCCTCATCCCCGAGACAAGCCCTGGTGAGTGGACTCGGAGTCGGAGTGAATACTGTGAATACTTTCTCAACACGTCATAATAATTCATCTTTTACTTGCGTGTTCTTATTTTTGTTTGCAGTTTTGTCGAGTAGAGCCTAAATATGAGAAGATGGTTTCATTTATTATGATTGTGTACAAAGGGTCCTAAACGATGTGGTTGTTGTTTTTTTTATGCTGACTGAAAATAGAACTATTATAAAGCTCAGACGGTGACAAAGAATTGAATAATGAAAAAAAAACCCCAAAACAAACTAGGCCCCTGCTTGATTCTTAATGCAGATCAACTAGGTAAATCATATCTGAACAGAACTTGGTATATCACGGACACACACACACGCACAACAAAAAACATGGTATATAATATATATATATATATATATATATATATGTATATATATATATATATATGTATATATATATATATATATATATATATATATATATATGTATATACATATATATATATATATATATATATATATATATATATATATATATATATCACTATTGAAAATCGCGTTGATGTTAGAGACAAAATATGATATTATGACAGGGCTATCTAGGAGGCCGCTTTTGATGTCTTCTTTGGCTATGTATTTATCAATAATTGACTAGCGCCATTAAGAGAACATCGTTCGGAGATGGATAACCAGTCACAATAGTTAATGTTTAAGCAAACTTTATTATGCTCACGCAACACAAACTGCCGGCCGAAAAGGGCGAAGATTGTACAGCAACAATTTAACATACTTCTCAAACACTGCCCGTAAGAGGGCAGTATAACACACTGGCGTAGGACTTAGCTGTCATATATCTCCCAGGGTTTTTTCTTCGCTTTAGGTAAATCGAGTTATCAATTTGTTTTCCTGCCATTAGCGAGTGATAGTTCCTTGTACGTTTGTTCGAGCTGATATGCTAGGCTTGTGTCGTCCTAAAATGATTAGATTGTCATATCATTAAATACGTCGTGGACGAAAACGCAAGTATACAGCGAGCTTCACCAATGATATGTCGAGGTTTCCATGGCGCATAATTAGGACCTATGACGTATAAAGATAATCATGAAGCACACAAAATATTTGCCTCAATCACTGGTAGTTTTACAGGGTCAAATCGCCGGAGAAGCATTCATATTGTAAAGGTTCATTATGGTTCGTTTTATTATCCCAGTTCCTATCATATTATCATTGCAATCGACTCTAATCATATCAACGTCATCAATATCAATATCTTTCCATTATTGTTATTCTTTACATTATTGCCACTCTGATAATTCGTCAGTGTTTGCTACTTTTTTTCATAGCGTTCGAGCCTGATGAGGTCATGCCGTTCTACCTAATCTTTCTCGAGATAAAACAAGAAAACGGGCAAGGAAAAATCACACTCACCGAGGAGCAAAAATCTATGGCACGTTGATAATTTTGCTTCTTTTCAGGATTGACCACAATTCATAATAGCATGAGTAGTGAACAGACAACAAACCACGTGACACTGCACGCCACCTTGGTTGAATCGAGCTAGATATCATTGAAGTTTCAAGAAAAATACAAATAAATCAGCAAGAGGGTATATCCGTTTGCTCCACTGTGATGCACTGTCATAAATCAACCTACTTAAAGTTTTACCCATATGGGATGTTATTTCATAATGGATTTTACAGTTTGTTTAAATTAGAAAAAAAAAATATTAGATCACTTCCCCATGGTATTGGGCTGTTTTGAAGGAGTAAAGAAAATATTGCAGTAGTGAGATCATTTATCTCCCTAATACTGGGAAGTGCACCATGGAAAATGCATTACCAGTCATTCAATATCACATATTTTATGCAAATATTGTATTTTGCATTCGATACTTGTAGGCCTACTAACGATTTTCTTGTAGTAGAAGTAATGATCACAGTGATGATGACAATGATAGTTATAAAAAAAAATAACAATGATCTTTGTTCATAGCAAAGGTTGTAGGATCAAAATTAGCTCACGTTGAGTTAATTTCATAGCACTGACATAAATAGTGTCCCCCTGATTTCACAGATCGACAATGAATTGCGTCGCCGAAACAGCGATTATGAGAGACTACGCACAGACGACGGGATTTCTCACCCTAGAATTCATCTCGTGAAACCCGACACTTTCGACGAACTCAAGACTTATGTTCTAGCAAACACAGGCGCGACTGCCAACCAGTACAAAACGCCGCGAAAACTCAGGCTCTACGGAATGGCCGAACTCCTGCTGAATCACATTCAAGATTAGACCAATGAGATATGTTTGGGGAAAAAAAACCAAAGTTAACAACTTCTGATGGTGATAAATATGAGCATTATTAATTCAATG
Source organism: Diadema setosum (assembly GCA_033980235.1). NCBI lineage: Eukaryota > Metazoa > Echinodermata > Echinoidea > Diadematoida > Diadematidae > Diadema > Diadema setosum. The sequence goes on along the minus strand of CM067075.1, from coordinate 11,749,663 downwards.
ATTTAAGACACTGAAATAATTTGCGCCTTGGAGTATGATTTCTGCACTGTTGGAAAGAACACAGTGTCCCATAGTGTGAAATCTCTTCACATTGTTAAATTTGAACGTTTTAACATTGTGAACACATTGTGGATCATCATTCGCAGTGTGAAACGGAGCACTAGTATGTGAACACTCCGTGAGAGACCACACCACAGTGTGAAATTATCTTCACACTGTTAAATTCGAGCGTTTTCACATAGTCCATGTTGTGTGTTGTGGACACACTGTGAACACACTGTGGGACACTGTGTCATTTCCAGCAGGGATGTATTGAAGTAGCATATAATGTAAGAGGATGCTCTGTGAGAGACCACACCACAGTGTGAAATTATCTTCACACTGTTAAATTCGAGCGTTTTCACATAGTCCATGTTGTGGACACACTGTGAACACACTGTGGGACACTGTGTCATTTCCAGCAGGGATGTATTGAAGTAGCATATAATGTAAGAGGATGCTTGGGTAGTGGATAACGCAAGCTTTTTCATTTTCAGTTTCAATTTAAACTTCTTCAGAATTTTCTTCATTGTACTCTATCATATTACCAATGAAATACAATCATGAAGTTATGTGGCCTACTGTAAACTATTCGTGAGGGCCATCTCTCGTAAATACCTTACCGAGATGTTCCAAATAAAATTCATATTGATATAAACGGATACTAATTTTGGTACAGTGTCTCATTCCTTTATCTGTCATGATAACGATAATCGCTCATATTATGGAGTCTGCCCCCGAAATCTTTATCAGTTGTTTCTATTAAACATCTAACTTACTTTTTAGACGCTCCATGTTAAAATTTGACTTAGGCCTATGTTAAAGTATTTTACCATTTTAACGCAGAAGTTTACAATACAATGGAGTGAAGAGTGAACTGATATTCCAGATGAGATAAAAGATCATGAGTTTCAACATAATCTAAAGTCCTGTGTAAAACAGCCGTAGTTGTAGTCTTACATTATTCTTTTTTTTTTTAATCTCACTTCCGGGATAATTAGGCCAACTAGTTATAAAGTTTTTTTTTGTTAATACTCTGAATCTATTCTGCTGTGTTTCTGCTATTCGGATTGTATATGCACGGACTTGCAGAACAGCCGAAACTGGCTAAGCAAGTTTCTTGTATTACCGTGTTGAAATAAAATTGAAATAAAATGAAACAGAATGAATGCCATTTTGTTGAATTCTCTGTCACCTTTACCTTTCGTGCTTTTGCAAACACTTTTGGTACAATTATAATGTGAATAACGAGTAATCCTTGTCTTCATTGCCATTTCTACATGCGCTCACACTCACAACAGCGTCACACGTTCTTTTAATGCAAATGTGTCTTATAAAGTGATATTTGACGTAGAAATGAATGTCAACTAACAACCCTGTCCATTGTTCATCTCAAGTGGTACACATCGCTCCAACGCAGGCAAGATCTTTTTAGATTGCTATAATAGGCGAAGATCGCCCCGTGGGCATTGACTTTTATAATTCCGTAACATTCTCGAACAGACTCTAATGAATATTCATGTTCTATGGGGCAAAGGAACTTCACTGGACCACAACATTATCGAGCATGACCTGCAACATTTCCTTGGTGCGCAGTTTCCTCGGCACCTTGTACTGGTTGGCGGTGACGTTCGTGTGTTCAATGAGGTAGTGCTTCAACTCTTCAAAGGTTCCCTGCCGCACGATGTGCACCCGCGGTCGCGCTATGGCGTCCTCACGTCGTAGTCTGTCGTAGTCGGCGTTGCGCGCTCGAAACTCCTCGTCAATCTGTATATAGTATGCAAACATTAAGAAATTATTTTTGCCATTTTGTGTCCTCCTCACTTAGGACAATATCTTGTTTGAGACACATTATACTATGAAATTGAAGAATGGCGTAAGGAGAAGATTAGTTTTGAAGAATATCACAGACGTTAATTGAAAGTAAATTGGATACTGAAGACGAGCGGCAGTCTGCTCAGTGTGAGTTTCTAAAACAAAAGTATACTCCTTCCGATACAAGAAGGTGCATTAAGGTGGAGGAAATTTCCTTCTGTGGTAAGCGATTGCAAAGTCTTTAGTGGAGTTTGATCACAAAATTTTCAAGTAATCTTTAATGTTATTTGAACTTTGAGGTAACCTTGGACAGTAGCACAGCATTATGAATCATCAAATGCATCCATAATGTCTCATTTAAGTTATGGTATATACAGGTCAGAACAGGTCAGTAGCATGGTTGCCATGTTATTATTTTGTCACAAGAGAGCCATGGATTGTTAACGATATTGTTGTTCCGTAATTAAATTCTATGTCATTTCATTTCATTCCATTTCACCTAGTTTAACGTCATGTTATAATCTTCATTTCCTTTCTTTTCTTTTCCTTTCATTCTTTCATTTCCTTTCCTTTCCTTTCATTCTATTTCATTTCACTTCATTTCATTTCTCTTCATTTGATTTCATTTTATTCCATTCCATTTCATTTAATTTCACTACACTTCACTTCACTTCACTTCACTTCATTTCATATCATCATTTCATTTCATTTGTGAGGGGATGATTTGTTTGTGATTTCATTTCATTTCATTTCATTTCATTTCGTTTGTGAGGGGATAATTTTATTTGTGATTTCATTTCTAAAAGCGATAATCAGGTCAACAATAATAATTACGTCATACCATAGTCAACTCTTTGGAATTTCTCCTCGGTTTGTTCGCGTTCATCTCATTCACATGTCTGAGTTCCACGAAGATCAGATAGTACGGCATCAGCTCGTCCTTTTCGTAAGCTGAATCAGATAGGATCGTATTGAGAGACCGTAACGAAGAAAACATGAAATGCATGATTATTCGTTGTTATCTCTTTATGTTTTGTATTCTAATATACGTATATATTATATATATATATATATATATATATATATATATATATTATAAATAATAAACATAATCATTATACATTACATTTTTGCCGTTTTAAATTGATATTCGAATATCACCGCGATGAATTCATATATTGTCCTTGATCACAGGAAAGAACAACGGTGGAGTGTTGGCACAGCCGATACTAGGTTTATCTATCCTCGCGATTTGTGTTTTTTCTCTCACATTGAGTGACAACGAAAAGGAGATTAAATCACTCACTTAAATCATGAGTTGTTTTACTCCATAGTTATTTTTTTCCTCTCTCTCTCTCTCTTTCTCTCTCTCCCTCTCTCTTTTTGAGAAAACCCCACCTGAATATAAAATTTTGATTACCGGTATTCATTTTGGATCTCGATGAATCAAGGATTGTGTGGAAAGATTGTGGTAAGCTACTGTATATAGCGCACCGTATCCCGGACGCTTATCTGTCAGGGTACCGCTATATAAGAGCGCCTGCATGAGCCTACAATAAAATGACTGAAAGACAGTATGCAGTGACGATAACCTTGTTTTGCCAGACAGTACCCCGGGTTCCCATTAGAACATCAGCTATAATAACAGCATCGTTTTTCCTATTGCTTTTTTTTTTCCGTAAAGGCACAGTAGGAATATGTATATAGGCATATGTATGTGTTCATAGATATATTAAGTAAGTTGTCCACGTGTTGGTGTGATGATATCATAAAAAAAAAAGTGAAACCAAGTTCATGCTGCATTCACTAACAGTTTATTTCGTCACACAATTTTTCGAGCCATTCATCGCTCTTTCTCAAGTGTTGATACTAAGGGAACAATAACAATTAAGTCATAACAATATTGCAAGGATGCTCTTATATATATATATATATATATATATATATATATATATATATATATATATGTGTGTGTGTGTGTGTGTGTGTGTGTGTGTGTATTTACATATATATATATATATATATATATATATACTATTCCTATTATTCTTTTCATTGTTACCATTATTATTGTTATTGTCAATCATTATTATCATTATATCGCTCTAAAGAAGGGGGTGAAACAGACGGCAGCGGTACCCATGCTCCCAAGGTCCATGCAATACTTTTATAGGTATTATAAAGAAAAGACAACAATATGGTGATTTGGATTGATTATCATAAAAACAATAAAGTGGTTAAGTTACAAAAGTCTGACTGGAGCAATATCAAAACAGACATGATAGTTATGTAGACCTACTAGAGTCCGTATATATATATATATATAGGTTGAAGTATTTGATAACTTCTTGACCTTGATGATCTTTTTGCCATGACGTTGTATAGGCGATGTCTTATTCTGTTGGAACCAGATGAGACTGCTGATAAGTGATCCAACAGAACAGTTATACTTCAAGAAAAGTATGAGACAGTTGACCTATGTACCCTTCTATGTGCTACAGCATAAGGGTTATCTCAAAATACTGGGGCCTATAACGAAAACAGCGACTGTAGCCTCTAATGTGTATTTTGACTAGTGATAGATTGTAGTTTTACACATCCACTTTAACTCACGTCGAGACGACTGATAAATTTTTCAACCTGAGAGCGTTCAAAGAGGAATTTACCTCAACATGCTGAATGCTACACATACTATTATTACTAGTAGGATACATTGGGGAAGTTTGAAGAAAAAAAAAGGACATTGCAGTCCGTTCATAAGTTTTTATATTTCATGTCTGTGTTAAATCCATTTGCCATGATCGTTAGAATGGAAGGCTACAACAGATCGTGATGTTACGGTATAGTGGAATGACGTAAAGTAAATGTTAAGAGAATCTTTTTATTGGTGGAAAATAATGAGCAACCGATGCATGTCAGGAAATACTGTTACATTTTCCTCACATTGCACTGATGTATTCGACGCATAATTTGCATTCTCTAAATTCTCTAAATCTTCATGGAGAAATTGCTGTGTGGGCAAAACTCACCCGGGCTAGTCTTTGGAATCAGCTTGCTTTCCGCCAGGGCAAACTCGATGAGCTTAACCCCAGTCCATCGGCCGACGGCGGTGTGTAGAGAGTCTGTGATAACCCTCTGATCCATCTTTTCGTAGCGGACGTTCATCATCAGTCCAATGCTACAAAAACCATGCAGTCAAAATGTCATGTTTATATCACCATCATTAAAAAAAAAAGGGGGGGGGGGTGAGAATTGGTGTTGTAGCATTTGGACGACGAGTATGAATGTGATCCGTGGCTACACTTGCACTTCAAGCAGCAACGGATTGAGTTTAAACATGCCTCTTATGTAGGAAAATGTGATCTTGTTTACAACCGTGTGGTTTTGATACTTTTTTTTTTTCGCGATGGACATCCTAAGACCTAAAAACAAATACGAGTTATCAACATGCATTGGTTGTCAGTACTTTTATTCAGGAATCGTCTGACGTTTCATATCTTTTTTTTAATAATACAAATTTGAATTGTCTTTACTCTTTATAGTCGTGCAATATAGAACAAGATTTTGCACTCGGTGTAAGCCTTTGTACCGGCAGACCGGCTCATTATTGACCATTTATATTTTAGCAAATTGCTACTTGCTGATTATACGGATTGGGTGGCACATTACTCTGAGAGATGAAAAAAAAAATGAATAAATTTTGACACAACACACATAGATGAGTTTACTGAGAAAGATATCACTTATCACACATTAAGCAGTGGCGGATCCCGGCGGGAGTGCACCGGGCGCCCCCCTTTATTTTTTGTTAAAACAAAAGAAATAAAAAGAACAATTTGGGGTAGGGTGCGTTGGCCCCCTTTAATTTTGTAAAGGCGCCCTCTCTTTACGGAATTCCCGGATCCGCCCCTGTTAAAGGGGAAGGCTAGTAACTGATCAGTGGGAATCAGTGGAAATGCTGGGAGATGATTGTTCCAATCCTTATGGGATTCATTCAAGAGTTCTTTGTATATCTATTGTTGTGTGAAAATGATTTGCTTCAGAATGGTCTCATATTCAAGTAATGTGCAGTTTAATGCTTCCAGTTTAGCGTCCCTGGTCAGTGACGGAGCATTAATCTGCACATTACTTGAATATGAGACCGTTCTGAAGCAAATCATTTTCACACAGCAACAGATATACAATAAACTCTTGAATGAATCCCATAAGGATTGGAACAATCATTTCCCAGCATTTCCACTGATTCCCACTGATCAGTTACTAGCCTTCCCCTTTAAGTTTTTTTTTTTTTTTTTTTTTTTTTTTTTTTTTTTTTTTTTTTTTTAAGATATCCCAATTTACGCACGAAAAATTGAAGATGATTCTAACCGGTATAAAAATTCCATTATCGGACAGTTGTCATGGTAATCGACGATGCGGATGATGTCGCCGAGTCTGTATCGATAGAGGCCGTCAAACTGGGTGATCACGACTTCATACTTTTCCCCGATAACCAGCTCGTCGACCAGGTATGTTTTGGGCTGACACTGATCACTAGGAAGACGCAGAAAAAAGAAGGTGAAGAAAGAAAAATACAACTAAACATGGATGACGGGTTCATAATAAATATGATAGGCGCAGTTTTGCGAGTTGCAGTCAGTTTATTCTTCATATATATTTTAGGACCCTGTAAATAGGAAAGAAGGAAATATTTATCGATGTTGCCAATAATTCACGACCATTGTTGCAGCATCAAATTGTTGGAACTGCTGTTGGAACATTATATTCTTTTTACTTGTTTTATTCAATGCTTACAAACAACTCAAATTTTTATGCACAGCTTGCATTGTCGCAATTTTAATCACAGTCGTCATGCCAACCCCATGCTAATGTAACTCCGCGGTAACTGTAATAGTGCCTGCACTTACACATCCTGCAGCTGAATAAACTCGAAAAAGATCTCGCTGGTGAGGAAGGTGTATCCTCGACGCTCTTCCAGCGGCCAGCACGCCAATGCCATGAATGCCTCCGTGGCGCCGTAGGCAAATGGAAGAAATGAAATGCCTGCAAACAGAGAAAGACAAAAAGGATTTATTTAGCCTTGAGTGAGGAGGTAATTTTTTATTGTTGTTGTTGTTGTCGTCGTCGTCGTCGTCGTTGTTGTTGTTGTTGCTGTCCTTGTTAATGCGTCAGAGGCATTTATAGGTCTCGGGGCTTTGAAAAACGAGTTTGTGTGTTTGTTCGTTTGTGTCCTCGTGATATCCAATAAACAGAAACTTCATCTCGGACAATAAAATTGTTCGTCCTAAAAAAAACAAAAAAAAACCTTCCGATTAGTAAAAAGAAAAAAAAAGAAAGGAATTCATAAAACAAAAAGCAAAATACAAAAAAAAAAACGAAAAGAAAAAGAAGAAGAAGAAGAAGGAGGCAACTTTCCCTGCCTCTTGATCCTTCTCAACCACAACTTCCCTTTTTTTTTCTTTTCTTTTTTTTGCCGAATGCACTCCACTGCTTTGATACGTCTTTGGTGCTAAAACTGAATCTCATCTTTAAACTTCAGAATTCTACGATTAATCATTATGAATATACATGGTTTGCACTTTTCACATTTTGGGAAGCAAGGTAATTATTAATAGTATGATATTGGCCTACTGTCTGTCGGAAGTCATGCAGATAAAAAGAAACCTTCAAAATAACAAATTGGATTATCTGTTATTTGTATATTATATCCTTAACCTTCTTGAACATGCTTAACAGTCACTGAACAAATAATTCTATTCTCTCTATTCAGGCCAAACCAACATGAAAAATAGGTTGGGTCACGCCTTCTACATCATCTTCCTGAATTGTTCTGGAAAAACACACACACACACACACACACATACACACCCAGCATCATAAGTTTGAGAAAGAATGTAAATAATTACGTTAATAATCCTTCCCAGAGGATTATCAAGGATGATTATCAAGGATGAAAATCCTTTTGCTTACCCTTTCCATATGTTTGTTTAAATTCCGGCCACACCTTTGTGGAGTCTGCGGAAATAATGGCTCTCAGATTAGGCCATACCCGAGCAATGATTCCCACAAAACCCTTTTCAAACTCCGCCCTCAACTGTCGCGCCCTCTCGGGGTCACCCCCTCCGAGTTCGCCAACGAGTGCAGTCCTGTCGGCGATGTCGAGCTGCATAGCTTTGTTGATGCTCCCGTGTTCGATGTCGTAGACGAGGTCTTCCCACCACAAGTGCTCCAGCTGTCGCATCATGCTCTCCAAGAAGTGGAGGAAGATCACCTTCAGCACTCCAAGATTTGGTTCCCGCAGTGCGAACAGGAGATGGATGTAGTGCGACTCCTTGAGGGCGCTTATGCGGAAGCCAGCAGGTGGCGTGGTATAGCGCACCAACTTGTACTCTTCCTTGGGCGAAAGTGTCAGCATCGACACCAACTCAGTCCCGCACTTTGCCTTGGAGACCGTCGGGGCGGTGAGGTGGAGAAAGTGTTTCTGAACCAGACCGAATTTCGGGAAGTTACGGTAGACCACCTCGTCCACTTTGGACCACAAGTTCGACACGTTAGCGAGGCGGTCACGGTAAGGATAGAACTTTGACGAACCGGTCGTCCCGGAGGTCTTGCAGAAGCTCGCCGGCTCTTGCCCCGTGATGACGTTCTTCTCGCCTTCCATGGCCCGCTCGACGTAGGGGCGATAGTGCTCGTAGGTCGTCAACGGATGCTGCTGTCGGAACTCGATCGAGGACGACATCTGGTGAAGACGGTGATCCTTCCCGTAGGAAGTGCGGCCGTTCGCTGCCAGGATTCTCAGCAGCACTTGCTCCTGGTATTCACGTGGCCTCTTCCAGGACCTCCGCAATGCGCGCATCAGGGATTTTCCCCTCATTCTCGAGACAGCGGCCACGGCGAGGTGACGAAGAAGACTGGTGACCCCATAGTACGGCGACTTTAGGAGAGTGAGGCAGTAGGTGAAAAGGAGAGAAGAGGCAAGCATGGAGAACCAGCCGAAGTCTAGGAAATCAGGCCGAAAAGAAGGGCACATAAAAAACATACAGCTTGTTAAACAAAACGATGCCATAAGAAAGAGAGAAAAAGAAAAAATGCAGGTCCCTAAACCCTTAAATAAAGTGGCATTATGTTCAGATTCATTTTGATAACGAGGTTTGATAAAAATGATGCAGTGACCATAACTATTTAAATTGACAATAGAATAGCTAATGGTAATTTTCGAGTTGAATTTCTCTTTGAAAAAGAAAATGAAGTAAAGATATATCTGAGGGACAAACAGAGACATGTCAGGCAATCATCACATCATCTGATTCGCATTATAGTCCTATTACATTGCTGTCTTTTATTCCTTCCAGTTATGATGAAACTTTCAAATATTATCATTTCGTTCGTGCAATCCACTCTTACATTATATAGCTCTATCTTGTTCAAATTCACAAGTTTTTGCCAGTGCCTATAAGTTATCGGTAACAGTTCTTATTCCGAAGGTCCATTATTCCAAAGGTTCTTTAGTCCGAAGGTTCGTAATTCCGAAGGTTTTTTATTCCGAAGATTCGTTTTTCCGAAGGTTCGTTAATCCGAAAATGTGATAAGGTTTGTTATTTCGAAGGTTCATTAATCCGAAAATGAAATAAGATCGTCATTCCGAAGGTTCGTTAATCCGAAAATGAAACAAAGCTCGTTATTCCGAAGGCTCTTTACGGACCACATTTCATTGTCGGATCAACGAACCTTCGGAATAACGAACCCTATTTCATCTTCGGATTAACGAACCTTCGGAATGACGAGCCCTATCTCATTTTCGAATAAACAAGCCTTCGGAATAGCGAACCCTATTTCATTTTCGGATTAACAAACCTCTAGGTATAGGGACTTTGTGTGTTTTGGATTAACGAACCTTCGAAATAACGAACCTTCGAAATAACGAACCTTCGAAATAACGAACCTTCGGAATAATGAACAGCACCCAAGTTATCAAACCGAATTAGAACATGCCGTGATTGTACAGAAATAAGAAGAGCCTATTCAATCACTACGGAATATCCAATTATGGCAAGTCCATATGGCTATTTTCAGTGTTTGGCTTTGCAGAGGCCTATTCGCTGTCGTAAGAGAATTGAACAGCATTATAGGGGGTCGTCACGCGAGGAGAGACCGGGTCGATCTACCGACGAGGCGAGGCTTGTCCTAGTGAGAGTGATCATAATCTAGTATCAAAATTGCATATTGAATTTAATGTTTGCATAACCTGATTTTCCGCATAAAATCTTATTCTACCAGAATCTCTGTGTTATTGTTGTAATGTCGTTTGTATATTGTATTCTTGAAAAAAAAAAAGCTGTAGAAATGAATTCAAATTGAAAGTGAAATCAAACTTGAAATAGAGTCAATATTTAGCGAAAAAGGTGGCCGTTATTGACAGGTGGCCAGTCTAGACAGGGTTGTTAGATTTTTTTTTTTCAGTGACCGTATATGGCAGGTGGCGGTTATGTAATTGACAGGTGGCCGCTAAGGCAGGTTTGACGATGGGTGTATGTTTAATTTAGCTGCCGCTCGACTTCGATCGACTCTCTTCCCTCGCGGCATCGAGTAAGCACCAGCAATAGCCCCGGAAATGGGGTTTATCATATTACGCATATTACGTAATGATATGATTAGAGTAGTTACGAGGAACTGAGTAAACAGAAGACCAATAAAGCAAGAACATAGAGCACTGATCATGGATATTGGTGCGTCGATGTGTACGTGTGAAATGCTGAGAAACATACTGAATGAAACCCTCCCATTTGAATCATTTACTGGTACTAACTGGGATGAACTGACGTAGCAATGCAGTTGTATATTAAAACTTCTGTTTGTTTCTTTCTAAAACTTCTTTACTTGGTGATAATACATACTGTACACGACTGCAAGAGCCCATCCTCGCTTTAGGCCTGTTTCCGATGCATGACGAAAGAAGAACACGCCGAGCAGCAAAGAGATGACGATTAAACACATCAGTTTCGCATTCAACTGGTAAGGAGAGGACGCCATATTCGAGGGAGATATGAAAGCTGTCTCCACGAAACAAATTAAAATCTAATGGCGGGATTATAGGTCCAATAACCAAGATCCAAGGTGCGGGTAATCCAGTCTGTGCTGAAAACCACTGACGAATATGTATTAAAGTACTTACAGCGGAGCATACGGGTACGGTTACAATGTTCACTTCATACAGGCAATCGGTGATAATGTAACAAGGGTTACAAGGTCCTGTTCTAGGACATTGTTTGTTCTTGTTTCTTGACGGAAATTTGCCTCTGATAAACACCCGACCCAACATAAGATAAAAGTCTACGAAGCAAGGCGAAAGATCATGAAAAAGTTTCATTTTGTTTTGCGTTATTGAAATGCTGTGAGCCTGGCTGTGGTTAAGGGTTTGGTAGGGGTGTGGTCCAGAAATTTTATATATGAGCTCGACATTAGCGCTGGTCCGGGGCCACTAAAGATTGATAACGGGCCGGCACCAAATCCCCCCCCCCCAAAAAAAAAAGAAAAAAAAAGAAAAAGAAAAGATCTCTTCTGGTGGCCAGATCGGGCAACAAAGATTTCAATGAAATTCCTACGTTTCCTTTTATTTCGGACCAAGACAGTTGTGTGTTTTTCTTTTTTCAGGCAACCAAAATTTTAAATCTTAACATTTTTAGAGAAAAATTAGTCCCGATATACATGTGCTTTGCCTATCTATCTGTCTATCTATCTACAGTATCTATCTATGTACAGTATCTACCTATCTATCTACAGTATCTATCTATCTATCTATCTATCTATCTATCTATCTATCTATCTATCTATCTATCTATCTACAGTATCTACAGTATCTACCTATCTATCTATCTATCTATCTATCTATTTTTCTATCTATCTATAATCATTAACATTTTGCACACGATCTCTCTCTCTCTCTCTCTCTGTCTCTCTCTGTTTCCTCTGTAAAGATAAACATACATGTAGTATGAGTGTGTACCAAAACGTATGCATTGAAATACTTTGGGTACACAAGACCAGTTTTGTGTGGTAAATACAAGTCTCAAACTCCCCATTTTTGCAACTGATAAATACCTGTGTCTTACAACAGTATAAGTACATGTAGTATGTTCCAAAGAGAGACTTCATTCTGTGTGTAAGTTGACTTTAATAAGAACAGTTAAGTCAAACAAAAACAGTTGAATTTTCTTTCACAATGGCCACACAAATTAGATACTTATGGAATTCTAAAGTTTACAATATTTGTTGCAAAACAATGATATCGGTCACAACAACATACAGTCAACCTCACCTAAGTCCACCTTGCACAAGTCGAAAAATTCTGCCCCAGAAGGACAAAGTCATGTGGAATATTTCTACTTTGAAGTCGAAATTCACGCAAGTCGAAGGATTTTCTGTGGATACTTTGGATTTGACTTGGGTGAAGATGACTGTATAAGTATGCAAAATCAACATTGTGAAGACACATCACTGCCTCAAATCTTGCCCACTGCCTTGTAAGGAAAAATTTAAATCAGCAATTCTGTTAATAATGTAGCACCTATATTAAACTTCCTCCTTTGACTTAAAATGTCATCATAATAGATTACAACTCAGAGTGCCATTTCATAAAAAGTTGATATGATGGCAACTTTTGCTGGAATGGAAACTGTCATGGTAATGACAAGAATCCAGCTTCCTGATTGGCTGTTGCTGTGGGAAGTTGCCATTCCAGCAAGAGTTGCAATCATATCAACTTTTATGGAATGAGGCCCAAGACAATTTTCCTGAAAGGATATATTTTGTTATCTTCATAATCAAGGGAAAAGAAGAGAGGAAACTTGGTATAATTTTGTGTGCATGCAGGACATTACCACCTTTCTTGAAATCTACATAATATGTGACTGTGACAAGATTACTGACCTTAATAGAATGAGTGAAACCTTAGAATTCAAAAATTTGCTCATTTCTCATTTATTGGATGAAAGTGAAATTTTAACTATTTGACTGTTTGACAGCACTCTTCTCAATACAGTTAACTTAGATATCAGGTGGATTCCACTGGAAGTCACAATTTGGACCAAAGTATCAAAAGATGTGTTTGGCAATCACATTGTAATATGCTACATAACCACGCCTATGATAGCAGACTGCACGAAGAATAAGAGACAACAACTTGCTAAAAATACATGTCACTCTCTGCTGAATATGTTTCTGAATCTGAATAGCAAATACTGACAAATAGCATACACCGCATATCAAAAAGTGAATGAACCAGTCATTCAGTTATCCAAAAAATGAAGCATGCCAGTACAATCATCACCTGAGTCTAATTGCCTATCACTTTTCCTTTTTTCCTCCCCATTGCTTGATTTTCATTGCATTGGGAGAGAGAGAGAAAAAAAAAAAAATTATTCTGCTATCGACAACTCAACTGCATTTACAATTTAAAATAGTGAATGAAAACGCTCCACCTTTTGACTATAACAAACTGAACACTAGTATACAAACAGTAAAGAATGTGGGTAACTACTCAGTTTTCTGATTACCTGCACATCATTTAACACCCTTAATTGCAGAGGGGGGTGGGGCTGTCATCTCCATATTTTTGGTAACTGCATCGCGGCCACCGGGAATTTCAGATTCTTGCTTTGTGACTTTTTCTGTTTCGTGCACATATTTGACACCACATTCGTCCATCTCAGAAACATGGGGTGTGGTATGTCAATTAGTAGGTGCATGTCATTAAAACTGCTCAATGCTGTATACACAGTAGACTGCATTACTTCATGAATCTCGCCAAGGGAATGATCAGGCACTTGCTTCATGCTTTTTTATAGTTCTGATAAAAATTGGTCAAGGTTTGGAAACTATGAGATACATGTTTGTACATTCGGAGCACAAACAATTACAAACAAAAATAAAAACAAGACAAAACATAAGGACATAAAGGTGATGGAGTCTTTTAGTTGTAAGTGGGGGAAATAGAGTGTTAATACTCGATTCATATAACTGTTTTATGCTTCCACATGGCTATGTGACTAACAGGGCAAACTGACAGAACAAACACACGAAGAACTGATAGGTTTAAGTGAATTTGAGGCACAGGATTATGAACGAAGTGAATTTTGAAAATGTTTTATGAGCATTGCAAAGGATTTGTTTGCCTTTTCTCACATCTCTAAATGAGTGATCCATCTTCTTTCTTTTTTGCACTGAAATTTCCAAATAATCAAAATTTAGAAATATTCATCTGAATTTGCATAAAATATACTATCAAGTTTAACAATATCCAGAGTAATAGAAGACAATAGAGGATATGGTAGTGCTGTTGGGTCCGGTAAAAAACATTATTTTACTTACATTTTCACTTTAGTACACCATAGATTTTTTTCTTTCCTTTTTTTTTTTTACAATAATTCATAAGTGGTAGATTTGCACATCAACAATTTACACAAGTTTGCTGTGCACATAAAGATACATAGGACATGGTTCATTTCTCCTCAGGGAAAAAAAAAATATTCTTAATCATTACACATTTTCCATATATTTTCAAACTCGATTAGTTGAAATTATGAAAATTCTATACATGCTTAAAAATCTACCTAATAACTGAGGATTTAGAAAGCACTTAGTGAATCACTAATTACAAAAAACAAATTACATGTATGTTCATTTTATGGAAATAAATAATGTCATCAGATTCAGCATATGACAATCTATCAGCATGCAAATTTTCAAGATCATGGGACATTGCATTTCCAAGATGGGGAGGGTGATCATCATCCGTCACCCCTAATTTTTACAGCTCAAAAAAGCTCAGTACATTAAGGGTTTTTAAACACCTTCGGACAACTAGCAAAGAACATATGAATTAATAATGTACCAGGTGTTTTATTGAATTTGATAGCACGCAAAAATATTCACTCTTATCCCAACACAAATGCATACATGTACTGGTACGCAGTACAAAATATGTGATCAAGGTGCATGGTAACTGCTGTGCTCCGCAATTGTGAATGTAACCACTTGCGAAATTGTTCAGAAGTCCTGATACACACACACACAAAATTGACTCACTAAATGGATGAGGCATACAGTGAACAAAAAAAAAAAGAAAAACAGAAAAAAAAAGAGAAAACAAAAGAAACCCTGTTTGGGGCAAGTTAATTGTCATTGGACTAGCAGATAAATTATCCAGTGCTGTTGAATTGACCTGATTAGGATGTCAATACCTCATGAAGTAGAACTGGTACGGAAGGTATGGGGATACTCATTTAGTGCAGAGAAGCTCATTAACAGTGCAAGGAAAATCCATTTTATTTAGTCCTCTATCCGCCGACTACACTACCTCTCTTCATTTCAGTGGCCAGCATGCATGTACAGCACACTCCTGTTAATAACGAACGGTTATAACGATATTCTGGTTACAACGAAGTCAAAATTCAGGCTGCAACATTTTTCACTCTATGTATATTTATTGTTTATTTGATCGGTTATAACGAAATTTCGATATAACATAAGAAAACTGCGGGTTTCAAGGACTTCGTTATATAGGGAGTCCACTGTATCACCCTGAATCTTTGAGCAATGTGTTTTGTAACCTGGACAAAAACAGAATGGCCCTTGGTGTATAATCAAAAAGGTGGTTATTGGTAATCAATGCTGTCTTCATACTTTCCATACAGTAGAACTTCATTGTGTAGAATAAACCTCTGTACTAGAGAATGACTGCACAATATCCCTGAATACAAAAACAAACTTTTGCTCTAAGCGACACATCAGTAGTTTTTTCATAATGTTCACAGGCACCACTCTGCATATTACATGTATATAGAGAAAAATTTTCAAGTACAAAAACATGCTGTTTTTCACATGATTCCTGACAAGGATATCTAAAAATACTCTATCCACTCCCCCCTCGAAAAAAAAGGTTATTTTCACATCATTGATTACCACATTACTCTACAAACCATGTGGCAAGAATGCCCATAGAATACACACTTCACGAGTATGTAAACACACAAAGAGAGATATTGACCCTTGATGTGCTTTTGAGTGCCGATTAGCACAGCATCCTACATACTGTCCAAAGTCCCTGGCAAAAAAAAAAGAGGGTTAAAGAACACTGCTCTCATGGTGTATTCTGGTCTAACAGACTGAATTTTTACACTGCTTTCATGATTTGAATATAACACAAGCATCTACACTCTGTAACAAGTGTACAATACTGAATCCCCCCCCCCCCTCCAAAAAAAAAAAGATAAAGAGAGAAAAGAAATGTGACCAGCTACAACAAAAGGATCCTAAAGTCGCTGACGGGTGAGCTGAGAAAATCAAGTTTGAAGTCAGATCACCAAAATCTGTCAAAACGTTCGGATTTCTGTTTTCACATAATTTTGTAGTCTAATGTATCTTCTATCATCTGCCGAAATTTCGAAGCTAAATGATCAAAGGAAAGGCCTGAAAATAGCATTTTTCTGGGCCATGCTTGGCTCGCCACTCAGCGACTTTAGGATCCTTTTGTTGTAGCGGGTCACAAATGAATACATGAACTCTGTGTATACAAAGTGAATGATCCTGCTCTATTCCATCTGTTCACAGCTCTAGAAATATTTCTATTATTGCTTGCCCTGTCCGTAACTGGTCAACGGCAAGGGCGGGGTGATCACCTTCACTTTTTGCTCTGTTTTGTTATGGGGACTATATTTAAACATTCCTCTATTTTTCCTGTCTTTAAATCTGCAATGCATGAAAAATGACTGTGCTGCAGACAGCAATATAAACGTCTTCATGAAAATATGTGCACGTCATCTTCATCCTAATCAACAGCTCTATTGACGCTGTGTCCATGATTAAAGGGCGAACTGGGCTTTTGTTACATAATGAGGTACAGTACACCAAGACTGTAGCCATGCCAGTGACGAGGCACAAAATTTTAGCATGATGCAGCCATAAGATTCTGGTCGACATGCCAACTCCTTGGACTTCCACATCACCTATTCTATCCTTGATACTGCAAGAGAATAACAATCTTTGAAAAAAAAAAAAAAAAAAACAGAACCGAAATGTCCATTACACCACATGCAACAACGGCAGGCCCTGAATCAATGCGGCTCTAGTTTCACCCGCATCTGTCCGTTTGCTTCCATGGGCTTGGGCACGGCCGCCCGCAGGGCCATGACCTTCAGGTACTGTAGTGCATTGTGGGAGGCCGTCTCCATGGCGTCGTTGCGCGAGAGGCCGTTGGCGAAGCAGACAGTGACGGGCGCGGTCTGGAGGCGGACGAAGCACTGGTAGTGGCCGGCCTTGGTCTGCTCCTCTATGGGCACGTACTCCACTTTGAAGTGCTGCTCCCCGGCCAGGTCCTGAAGCATCTGGGAGTAGGTGGGATCTGGAACAAAGAGGGAGCAGCAAACTTAGATTATCCAGTATAGTGGACAGAGAAAGCTTATTCACATTCTGAGACTCTGGCATTTAGAGTGTCTTTGGCATGAAAATCCATATTAATAATTTGGAATTGCAAAAAAATCACTTAAGAAACCTCTTACTGCTTCCTACATTTACACAAACTATTCAAGATTTGTTTGTTTTTGTTTTTTTATAATCTATAATAGCTGTAATAAACATGCTTTGGTTCAAAAGGTGACCACTTTGCAGGTGTATATCTGTACTTGGGTATTTGTGGGACTGTACTTTTTTTAATGGAATTCACATGTTGAGACATATGCTTGTGAATACATATGTGTGCATGTGGGTGTAATGTGTAGTTGTCTTTTTTTTCTTTTAAATCCCTTTATTTCATGTGTTTCATGTTTATATGTGTCAGTTTTATGTATGGTGCACATGCAGATATATAAGTAAAAATTAAACATATTTATATGGAGTGTGATCAACAATGATTAGGTAAATATGCACATGCAGCTAAAACTAAGCCAATCAAACAAACTAGACCAAACCCACAAACATTCCAGTAAACAAACAAGGAAACAAACAAACAAACAAACAAACAAACATCTGACTGTGTTCACCTGGAAACTGGAGTGGGTTCACCCTGAGACTGGCAATGAATGGACCGTCAGCTTGAGGTAGATTCTTGATAAACAATCGGCTCTGGGAAGGAAGCTTTGGACGCTTTTGCTGCGAGCAAAGAAAGCAAAAAACAAAGAAAAAAATATGCTTTAAAAGAGACACCAGCCAATGCAATCATCTGACAGAAAGTAAAGAAGGTTCTGGGCTGAAGTTTTGCATCATGGGTGCAGTAGAGGCGCTGTAACATTCAGCATCACATGTGTCAATTCCCTAGCCTCTGCATGCAACACTACTACATTGAGGGATGTCATTTGGGATGTGGGAAAGGCCTGGTGACATGTGCACCTTATTCATGCAAAAAGGCTTAAAAACAGGTAACAGCTACTGTCTGAATAAAGATGAGTGCTTGGAAAAACAAAAAAACAAAAAAAAAATTCTTGAACCCTGAACACTTGCATCTCTTAGTGTATACCAAACTCACATTTGAATATTGTGCCAAACAATGGCATTTGCTAATAGCAAAATCTAATCTTGCTTCACCTCTGTATAAAATTTAATGATATTACATCAAATACATGTACGTGTACATACCAATTCACTGTATACAATTACACAAGAAATCACAAGATTTTGAAATATTTACTACTGTTGTGAACCTTGACCGTTACAGCATCTTTATACAGGCACTAGAACTCTCCCAGAGAGAAAGCAAATTATGTTTGAAGACCTTGTAAATACTGGTCAACTGGTGTACACAGCAAAAGGCCCTTTAGTTTTTCTTCTGTGGGCCTCTTGGTGTAATGTGGCAGCATACATTTTAATCACCAACTTTTCCTTCTGATACATTGCTAGTTATCAGTAAAAGGAACAGGAATAAGATACATCACAAAATTAGTGCACACATTCATTTCTGAGGAAGGACAATTAATTTATTGATATGTAAATGGGAAAAATCCATTGTGACAGCCATTGCAGATGCAATGTGATAAAATCTAGTGGCAACCCTACAGGCCACCATCATGTTTTTCATCCCCTTGAGCAGCTGCAATGCAGTCTTGACCCTAATGGAAAAAGTGGATGACAAAGGCAGTCAGTAAATTCATTTGGAATTTCTCCTTGCGCTCACCTTCTGCTTCTTGTTTATGAGCCCTGGGTTGACGTCGACTGGCAATTTTTGAAGTACTTCCAACATTGCACTGGCAGCTGCCCTTTTCGCCAGCCTTTTGCTCTGATCAATGCCTGAAGCCCAGAAAGTGAGGAAAAATGTAGAATATTCCGGTGATTTTGAAAAAAAAACCCCAGCAACTCTAAACTTTTAATCACATTTGACATAACAGTTGTCACTTTGGGGTAAAATGGACAAGTTGGTAATGAAATATATCGTCGCTGGGGTGACAAAACCTCGTATCTCAAAAATGTCAAATGTTCAGGAGAGCGAAAAAACATGGCGGCCAAAGCACTATAGTGAATGGGAAAGCCTTCTCTTTGACATGTCATGGTGGCTTCATTTTTGGAGTAAGACAGTTGGGATTTGGCCAGGACATCACTTGACCCATTATTTGACCATTAAGCTAAAAAAAAAAAAAATGACATTTTTGAGATACGAGGTCTTGTCACCCCAGCGACGAGATATAAATATATATAATAAGACTTATACTAATAATATGATAATAATTTACATTGATATAGTACATAATAATCTATCAAAGATTCTTTACAGATGCACTTTACATAACTTTTGTTTTATACATCAGAAAATAAGTTTTTCAAATTTTTTACAAATTGCTTAGTGTCTGTCTCAGCCATAAATCTGTTCAGCAACATATTCCACAAAACAGGCGCTGCAACAGCAAACAAAAGATCTCCATATGAACAAGTGGATGAAACTGGGGCAGTAAGGAAATGCTTATCAGAGAGAGCGGAGGTTTCTTATAGGTGAGTACGGACTCATTGCAGATATGAACAGGAAGGGAATTTTTTTTTTTTTTTTTAATTGCAACTCTATGACATAAAAGAACAATCTTATAGACAATTCTTTTTTTTTGCAACAGGTATCTAATGCCAGCGATTCAGCAGAGGCATAATTGGATTCCTACCTTTTGCATGTTCAATTAGTTCTGCAGCACTATTTAGGACTACAGTTGAACCTCTCGTATCCGGACAAGTTGGGACCGGGGCTCATCCGGATAAGGGATTTGGCCGGATACGGAAGACTCAATGCTTTATACATGTACATATACATACACATGTACTGATGTAGAGAATTGTAGTACCACATGTAGTAATGTGTATACTGCAACCTTTCGTTGTTACGTTTGGGGAAGTTTGGGGATGTTAAAATGTCTGAAGGTAAGCAATTTGGAAGGAAATTTGATGTAATGCATGTTAATCATGTTCGAAGTAATATGTAATTCATGTGTGTTTGTGTAGGAGTTCTCAAGGAGTTAGGAATCCCCCTTTCCTCCCGTAATTATTAAAACAAAAATCACGGCGAGATTGCGTCCATATAATAGAGAGATCCGGATAAAGGGAGGCCGGATAAGAGAGGTTCAACTGTATCTGTAATATTCCAATTTCTCTTACAGGGAAGCCATACATAAGAACATGACACCAATCTCCTCTAGATGAAACAAGGACATATGTATCACTTTCTCTGTAGTCTTCTTACACAAGAAATTGTGAATTTGTGCCACTTTTTCAAGAGCACACTTAAATGATTGCATACCTTGCTCCTTGTACTTGTCTACGGTAACAGCGACAACAAATCGTCTATTGTGGGGTGGCCCACTCTCATCCACAGCCTCGTACTCTGGTTTTCTCCATCCCAGGCAGGTCACCAGCTCCTGCAGCTTCCCAACGGGATTGTATTTCAGTGTTCTACAAAAATATGGGAGACCAGCACAGCTGTAAAGCTTCTGTTGTTGACATTCATTTATTTTTTAGTGTTATCATTCACTTGTCATTATTCATTCCAAGTGCAATTTTGTTGGAATCTATGGAGAAAGAATTACTAAAATGGAAAAGCCCACGCTGTTTCATTCGCGCAGTTCTGGAAATTCTGAACGGGTGGTCATCACAAATCCTTGGCTGTGTTTTAAATATTTTCTGGCTATACTGTAAAACATGATATATTGGCGGCATGAATTTTTCGCGAATTGGAGCCGACGGCCTTTTTTGCGGCATGAAATTTTCGCGAATTGCCACTGGCATTCAATGCATTATAGTGTAGACAAGAACTTTCGCGTGCATTTTAATTTCGCGAATCTTGACGCTCGCGAAATTCGCGAAATTAAAATGCACGCGAAAATTCCTCGTTTTACAGTATTCTCAAAAGTAGTCTTCAACACTTCTCTTCACATTAATAGGGAGCTTTAGATTTTAGACGCGCGGACGTTCAAAGGGAAAAAAACATGGTCTGAGCGTGCGCAGTAACTTGACGTGCGCTAGTGCGCACGCTCAGATCATGTTTTTTTCCCTTTGAACGTCCGCGCGTCTAAAATCTAAAGCTCCCTAATATCAGAGCAGAACACGTTACTGGAAAAATGCCTTTCCCTTTCTCTCTCTTTCCAATTGCATCCACATTTTCCCCATCATTTCCAGTCCACCACAGTACAGGTAGTCACATTACCATTTGAGAAATGAGTCAAATGAGATGCCAAAGACATGTGCCCTTGGATAAGAGCATTACAATATAAAACCTCAAATCTTCTCACAAACTTTGATCTAAGGTGCTGAAGACATTGTAGAGTGCTCGAGAAAGACTTGGAAACAAAACGTTTGATTGAGTGAGAACATACCAGACAGAAACAGGAATTTGGCAGAAAATGTCACACACAAACGAGAGACCAAAACAAGATGTTTGATGCACAGAAGAAAGACTTGAGCAAAAAAAAAAGTTTGAAGAGGAGGCAGATTTTTTGCTAGTAAGTAACACTTGTGACAAAGAGAGGACAAATCTGCAAGTAAGTTTGGTGCCAAAAGGAAAGACAAGTACAATGTAAGTTTGACGAACAGAGGACAGATTGAAGAGAAATTTGATCAGCAAAAAATAACAAACTTCTTCAAAAGCTTGAAGGACGCACTGCAATGATGGTTTGATGGGGGGACGATAGACTTGACAGAATAACTGATGGCAAAAGGTCTATTTGGGAAAATATTTGATAAAGTAAAGACCTACTTATTGAAAGAAATTTTGATGAGTGAACAGAAGACAGAAGTAAAAGTATAATGCTTGATAAAGAATGGAGGACAGACTTGAAAGCATACATGATGAGTAGTAGACAGGATTCAGACACCCACGAATGAGGATTCTTTCTGACTCAAAAAAGATTCTGCTCACCCTCCATCAGCCTGTTCAGTCTCCACTGTTGGTACTTCTACATCTAGCTGCTGCAAAACATCTTCCGCGGCCGACTGCTTGGCCGCCCTCTTGCTGGGGCCCTGCCCCGTGCCACCGACGTCCCCCGCCGTGCAGCGGATGGTGAACTTGGGCTGGTGTGAGGCGCCCTCCTGGCCTATCGTGTCGTAGACCGGCGTTACCCCCTTGCTGGCGCACAACTCCTGGAGGATGCTGACCGGAGTCTTGCAGTTTGCCATGGCGACCGAATGAGATCCAAGCCACTATAAACAATTAAGGTGTAAATTTACACACAACTATTCTTAATGGCATCATACGGAACACAGAAAAGGGATGTAAATAAACTATTAGTATCAAGAGCTGCACATTTCCTCAGCCAACTCAGGATTAATTCTGGTGTGGTTGTCATATCATCACACATTTATGCATACAGTGTAATTGCCATTTTGTAGTCATTACTAATATGATAATTATCTGTAATTGTATTAGATTTGTAACTTCTTCTTTTCTTCTTCAATGGCTATGATTGATGAACTGTAGTGTAGTACTACTGTACTAGTAGCCATCACTCAAGGACCATGCTGTATTGCCAACCTCACCATGCTGTACAAGTTCCATCACAGCCTTGCCTGCAAGGGAAATATCAAACAGCTCCACCCACTGCCATCAAGACAAAGATGGGGCACAATCAACAATTTGTCATCCCACAATGCCGCACACATTAACATTTGAAATTCATTCCTGTCATGGAGCCCATGCACCATCAAGGCACAAGCAGTCAGTGGAATGGACTCTCTCAGGAAGTTGTTGAGACCAATTCCATAGACACTTTTGTGTCAAGGCCTCAAGACTAGACGAGAGAGTAGCTAGTATTAGCTGATCATAGCATCTGCAAGCCATTATTAGAAACTAATTTCTGCTTATTAACCACTGCTAATCGCCTACAGGTTGTTAGATCTAAACTGACGCTGTGTTGGTGTTTGAAGGATGAGCTGCCATTGCCTGATCCTGTGTCCGTGATTATCTAGGAGCATGAAGTTGTATCTTAAACATGAATACATTGATTACACGCCATTTGAGTCACGTCAGGAATATGATGCAGGTCCTTCTTGCAATCTCTCTCACTCACAGTCACAGACATACACACAGCTCATTGACATTGGTCATTGGCATTGCATGCAGAATGCAGTGACCGACTGTCGTCTGGCTAACACAGGTCTCAATAAGTGGGACCATGATAGCTACTTCAGCTACTGACACTGACCCCCAGGGTTCGACATGAAACAATGTTGAATCACACTGTAGAATCCTAGTTCCATTAATGGAACCATGCCCCCATGTTTAGCAAACAGTAGACTATTACGACGACGTAATTGACCATTACATCACACAGATTTTCATGTCAGCTTACCTCCTCAGAGAGTCAGATGGTCGCGCGAATACAATACACACAGGTACTACACGTACACTAATACAATACGTACACCGGACCGCCACATGCGCCAGCGCATCTAACACATTGCCCCCATGTATCACCATGCGTTACGTTGGGGGGGGGGGGGGGGGGGGGGAGCAACAGTGGGGCAAGGGTTACCATCAAATTGCCAGAATTGAAGTATACAAATGATGCACAGGATAGAGTGCATTAGTGTAGGCGTAGTGCACTCGAGGGCATTTACAATTGTGAAACATGCACGAGGCGAAGCCGAGTGCATGTTGCACTACATTGTAAATACCCGAGAGTGAGCTACGCCTACACTAACGCCACGAAATAATCCTGTGCATCATTTGTTTTATAAAATGGGTCGAAAATTCGAAAACTAACATCATTTTTCAGCGTTTTTCACGTACCTTTGTGGGTCAAGACGTCCGAAGATGTTCGTCCCAAACTTTTACGCACGTCGCACTCGCGGAAGTCCCGCACATACAGTATAAGTATAATGGGGGGTTGGGTTTCCGGACAGCCGCATGAAAACTTACTTATTTTACATAGAATATGCACCCTTTACCTTAAAGACTTGATATAGACTCCTCATATAGGCCTACTAGACAACATACTCTGAAAACGGCGTGAGAATTAACCTGCTAAATCGTTGGATTTGCTCTTCAAAGTGACTCCATGTACGCGTCCGGTCCCATAACGCTTGGTCTACTGTACTGTACAAAGTGTACGTATATGTATAGTATAGTACAGCTAGTATACGTACGTACGCCACATATGTTATGCACAAGGGAAGACAGGCCGGCCGGCCGGCAGCCCGAACTGAGGTTGTTTACAGGATTGACAGCGCGTACGCGTATGCATGCAATTCATCAAAGGAGCCGCCGCGCGCACAGACGATCGGCAATCTACCATACAGTCAGACCGCAACGCTGCTGTTAATGAGCTCCAATCAAAAATTTATCGTACGCGCAGGTTTTTGCGCATGTCCTTCTCAACACCCGAGATTTTGCGAGATAATTCAGAGACAAAGTGCATGGTCTACGAGATTCATTTATTGACGACATGAAGATCTACTCTCCGTGACTAATTGACATGATTTGTGAATATTTGATATTAATCAGACCTTTTAATGCTTATATCATGTGAAATGAACTTATGATACCGTTATTCTTATCATCGCATCCTACTGACACTTTTTTAAAACGATCCTAGAACATATTATGACAAGGCTTTCTATTTATTGATCACCCGACCCGTTCCAAAGTTGAATCAACTCATTACTGATATCCAACATTCTAGAGATTCTTGTTATAATAGCACAGTAAGAACTGAATTGGTCCCTCTCTTAGAAAACTATAAAAATTGAAAGTCTCGTCGAGTGAAAATCGTGGAGTGGCAATTTGAGATACATGCATGATCATGATTGTGCTCTCACGGTATCATTAGTTAAATTACTCAGCGATGTATACAGTGGAATTAGATGGAATAATTATTGTAATTCACAATAGAGATCCCCAAAGAACTATGTGTGCACAATAAGTTTTAGATCTGTTATTATTGATTAATAATGAGCCATTCATTAATGCAACAGTTACTGCTAGCTGAGTAAACAAAGTCCAAGCCAAAGTTGAGCTGTCGATCAGAGTGGAGTGTTGTTCTTGTTGTTGACGTGGAGATCTTAGCCCGAGCGCGTATACATACATCGTGCGCGCGCACACACACACTCATAGGGTCCTACACTTTTATCTACACACAGAGTATTACTGTATGTACAGCACACGTTTACTGTCCTTCCGCGCTGACCAACTGTTTCAACTCTCCACTCAGAGGGAATTAACCAATCAGAAACGCGTATTCGCGGCAAACTGAAATCTCGTCAAAAATTAACTGTACAACGCAATGATTTATTCGATCACCTGACCCGTTCCAATAATCAGTCCACATGAAGTCATCATATTTCAATAGTATGATATTTCCTCTTTCATTTCACACCTCTTCGATTTTGGTCCACGTTTATTTCATTGTTCTAATATACCCCCCTAAGAAAAATGAAAAATATGCAAATTTTATGTTTTATAATTTCCTTGCTCAATATATTTTATATGTCACAACCTTTCAAGTAGTCGGATGTCATTAAAGTACAACTTTTCAGCTTTTTATCGATGTATTAATCAGGAAGATTGGTAATGTCGTTTAGATTTACAGGGACTCTAAAAATATGGTCTTCCAGCTCATTACGTATTCATGTTCGCAAGGTCCATGCATACGCGTACGATAAATGAGAAGGCTTTTCAGGGTGTTGCGGTCTGACTGCATAGGATTACAGGCAGTGCAATGCAATAGTACTGAAGTAAAGGAAGGAGGTGTGTCTCATTTCAGAGCTTCCTATTGGCTACATTCTTGAACCCATTTTATGAAATATTATATTAGGTAGTTGCCTACATATTGTAAGGATGAAAAGAAAATCCCCATTAAAAGAAATGAATTGGGTTTGCATTCATTGAAATGGGAGTGTTTTGAATATTAGGCCTACAAACTTTTAGCCCCCAGAGACGTTTTTGTGTACCTTTTTTTTCCCATCATAAACGGCTATAGGCCTAGGCCTACCTGATATCTGTTTTTGACAGGTATTTATTTATTTATTTTTTTTTTTTTTTGGTTTTGAAAGTTGTTTTATGAATTCTCTTTCTTGTTATAACAACGGCGATATTTGAGTCGGGTTTCTTTCTATGTTTTTTTTTTTTTTTTTTTTTTTTTCAATGAGTGGTTTGTGTTTAGGTATATCTAATAGTAAAATTGTAATTGGCAGGGGTGGGAAGAACACTATATGGCCGGAGTAGGATGTCTTTTTAGTTTTAGTTTTAATTGTTGTTGTTATTTTGGGAGGAGGGGTTAGTTTCTAGTAATTATTAGTACCTGAGTAGTACTCAAGTACCTCCGCCAAGAAACGATCGAGGCTAGATGTTCTCATCGGCTTTGGTATGCCTGGGTGTGCAAAATAACTCAAAAATTGTGGACAGATTCGAATGAAACTTGCAGGAAAATTTGATAATGACACAAGGAACAATTCAAATGATTCAATTTGGGAGGGGATAGGCCTATCTCCCTCACATACACCCTTCCCCCCCCCCCCCTCCCCCACCCGCTCGGTCGCTTCCCTCGCCGAAGATCTCAACATTGTCACATGTGCCCCCATAGAAATTTTTGCCCCCAACTCCCCCCCCCCCAAAAAAAAAAAGAACAGAACAAAACAAACAAATTAAAAGTGTTCCGGCGTGCTTGCATACCAGCTATTATGCATCAAATATGATAACTCGAAGCTCCCAGTGGTAGAGAGTGGCCTTTTTGATTCGCAATTTCCATAGACCCTACCAAGAAGTAGGACTCCTCTTTTACACATTTTTTTTTTTTTAGCCTCTCTGAACATTTCACTTGTTTGAAAGTAATATTCGGGCAGATCATGGGTTTTGTTCTGTGTGTGTTTGTGTGTGTGCACGAAATTTATGGGTTTATTCTTTTTACGTTTATCCCTTTCTTTTTCCACTTTTTTATATTACTAGTATACAAAATTCTTTCTTTTTCATTCGCAATATTGATAATGTGGAATTTATGTTTTCATAAAGAAATTTGTATAATCTTGTAATACATTTATAAAGTACAATATGTTATGATCTTTATCGTGTGATGCATGTGTGCTTTTTTTAAAAGCCAAACAGCCACCCCACCCCCACTCCTACCGTGACCCCAACCCCGGCCCGTTCCGCCGGCGGCCCCTGTAATGAATACTGTACTGTAAGCTGCTGGATTACGAAAGTCAATAAAATTTTATCGATTTTTCGTGTCCGAATGCTTAGACTACACTTGCCACCTTTTAACCAATCAGAATGCTGGAAAACTGTTAAAGCGCAGTTTTCAAAATGGCGTCTGTTTGACAAGGACAAGGCAATCGTCGGCGTAGCATTTGTAAACAAATAAGTGCCGTCAGAGGTTTACATATTTACAGCCGTACAGGAGACAGAGAAAAGACAGAACAAATTGTGGTAAGTAGGATGTCTACATTGATTTTGTAAGTGCATGATTTTCGAATGTGGAACGATTACGATGAATTTTGCCACTGCTGCACTGACTCAGTGACTGGCACACTATCACTGGCACACTACTGCGCACTGACACCATCAAGACCCCTCGCCCTCGACCCTCGGTCGGCTAGCCGGCCCGCGAGCGAGCGGCCCATGTCCGCTTCGGGCTTCCTCTCTGCGCCGCATCACATGCCGCATCCCATCCCATGGATATCCATGGCATCCCATGGATATCCATGGCGTTCAGCACACATTGTACATTAAAAGTTTACCGGAAGATTGGTCTGTATCTTGTAGTCGGGGATATCTTTATCATCATCATCTTCTTCTTCTTCTTCACCTTCTTCTTCTTCGACTTCATCTTTTTCTTCTTCTCCTTCGGCTTCTGTTCTTCTTCTCCTGCTCCTCCTCCTCCTCCTCCTTCTTCTTCTTCTTCTTCTTCTTCTTCTTCTTCTTCTTCTTCTTCGAACTTCTTCTTCTTCTTTCAAGACCAAAAGATCCGTCTGTATCTGGTTCTGGTTGTCAGGGATATGTTCCGCGGAGACTGCGTCTGGCTTCCGAGGAGAGCGATAACATAAAAAAAAAAAGAAAAGACTCCTCCGGACAGACGGATCTTTCTGTCTCCTTCTTCTTCTGAAGTTCTAACTTCTGGTTCAGTCTGCCTCCTTCAAACTTGAAGATTCTTTCTTGCAAACTTTGGATGTGTGTGAGTGTGTGTGTGAAACACAGTGGCTGCACTCTGCAGTTTTCTATGACTATAGACCTCGAGGTTTCTAGGTTTAAGGCCTAACGTAGCCACATCTTCTGCAGAGTTAAAAAAAAAAAAAGTCAAGTTTCTCAAAATCCCTTCGGAGGAGGCCCGTAAAGTAAAAAATGATTAAAAAGAAAATACTCTAGGTGGTACATACGGATGGATTTTCCTGTCTATGTTACACTGAAAGAGCTCTACCTACATGTCGATGTGAGATGTAGCTTATCCTAGTCTGTGATGGATCTATCTTGTTGCAGTCCCTTACAAATTACAATGTGGGATAATGTAGTTTATGCATTG
Organism: Diadema setosum; assembly: GCA_033980235.1. Classification (NCBI taxonomy): domain Eukaryota; kingdom Metazoa; phylum Echinodermata; class Echinoidea; order Diadematoida; family Diadematidae; genus Diadema; species Diadema setosum. The sequence continues at coordinate 11,720,843 of CM067075.1, read as the reverse complement.
AATAAATATATACATAAAACATGTGGATTGAACTACACCACAGCTTACCAGTTTTACGTCAAAAAGTTGTACATTGAGCTGTACAGTGCAAGAATTTCACCGAAAGATTGGTCTGTTTACAAGACGTATTTCCTGATCTTTTTTGTCATCACTCTTTGGAGTCTTTGGGGATATGTTCGGCAGAAACTCACACATCTGGCTTCATGGAATCCCTGGCCTGAGCTGTAAAAGTAAAACAAATGATAAAAACTTCAACGGACAGACGGCTTTTTCTGTCTAAATATAATTAATTAATTTTTACAGTACTGAATCTAGTTAGCCCGACCAGACGTAGACCGATGGTATCTGCCTCTTTACAGTATCTGACGTTGGGACATGTTCAACTGTTCATAAAATGTGTCGGTGACTTCTCACATGATACCCAAGTAATGTATGCGTATGTAAAGGGAAAGCATCATCTATAGACTATTAAAACGACAATTGATATGCAATATATAAATCATTACATTATCATTACCCATTGTTAAAATGATCACAAAATCATAATTATGATAATGATGATTATATTCACTTGAGTTTCCATCATCATTATTATTATGTGGCTCCTTTACTCCAATGGGATATTTTTGCAAATATAGATCCTCACTCATATTGTAGAATGTCTCTGAGAGTGTCTGTAAATACTGTATTATAAATAGTTTGGCCTGTTAGTGTGGAGCATGTGCCCTGACCTGCTGAAGGACGCTTGTGGGGTCCTCGCAAACCACTTTTTTCTTCATCTATCTTGTACTAGTTTACCCTGATTCACGCTGATTGGTGGGTATCCGAATTGTTATTCTCAGATACAACATGGATGCAAAGGATGATCCACCCTCGAATAAAGATGGGATGCTGGAAAGGAGCATCGAGGACATTCGCTCCAAGATGAAGGAGAAGAGACGGAAGAAGATCCAGGCCGATCTCAGCTCATCGAGGTCTCGCTACAAGAATGGTGAGTTTGGCCATCCATCTTATATCTTTTGCTTTTCTGTGTTAAATTTGTTCTTCAATTTGAAGTTTATAATTATATTGGTCATTGTATACCTACAGTATATCCGTATTTGGTCCACAACATGACAATGAGCAGATTTACCACAGTTTGCACACATCATCAAATTCACAACAAAAACTGAAATGCATGATGCATTCACAACATGCATGCATTCAGTGAGAAGAAAATGAAAATGGCTACATCTAAAATGAAATACAACAATTGATATAGTGATATAGTATCTTCCGTACATTCTCACAGCAAGTAATAACCTCATGTCCCATGTCTGTCCAGCGAATGTTATTCAGAAAACCAATCTGCTGATGAACAACATATAGTGATAGAGTCATATCTTTTGTGCATTCTCACAGCAAGTATTTAACCTTTATGTCACATGTCTGTTCAGCGAATCTTATATTCTGAAAACCAGTCTGCAGATGAACAACATACTGTATGAGCTGGAAATTTCGCGTACAGATACTTTCGCGAATTGCTACTTGGAGGACATCTTCACATGTTGTTCATTTCATGGTTGCGAGGGTCTAACTGAACTTAGTTATTCGTGTGTTGTTATTTTCGCGTGTTGTTATTTTCGCGGTTCAAAGGCGATTCGCGAAATTTGTGAAAATAAAACCACTACGAAAATTTCAGCTCGTATAGTATAGCAGTGAGAGTAATATCTTTCGTGAATTCTCACAGCAAGTAATAACCTAATTACATTGTATGTCCCATGTCTGTCCAGCGAATCTTATTCTGAAAACCAATCTGCTGATGAACAACATAGATATAGCAATAGAGTAATATCTTTTGTGCATTCTCACAGCAAGTATTTAACCTTTATGTCACATGTCTGTCCAGCTAATTAATCTTATTCTGAAAACCAGTCTGCAGATGAACAACATATAGCAATGAGAGTAATATCTTTCTTGAATTCTCACAGCAAGTAATAACCTTTACATTGTATGTCCCATGTCTGTCCAGCGAATCTTATTCTGAAAACCAATCTGCTGATGAACAACATATAGCAATAGAGTGATATCTTTTGTGCATTCTCACAGCAAGTATTTAACCTTTATGTCACATGTCTGTCCAGCTAATTAATCTTATTCTGAAAACCAGTCTGCAGATGAACAACATATAGCAATGAGAGTAATATCTTTCTTGAATTCTCACAGCAAGTAATAACCTTTACATTGTATGTCCCATGTCTGTCCAGCGAATCTTATTCTGAAAACCAGTCTGTGGATGAACAACATATATAGTGATAGAGTAATATCTTTCATGCATTCCCACAGCAAGTACACTTGTACATGTGATAACCTTATGTTCTATGTCTTTCCAGCAAATCTTATTCTGAAAACCAGTCTGCGGATGAACAATCGCAGCTTGGCCAAGTCCCTGGAGGTGGCGCAGACCGAGTTCCGCCAGACTCAGCAGGCTCTCCTTGAGCTCCAGCGGGAGCGCCAGCTCCTACAGAGCGTCATCAATCGGTACCAGGAGCAGCACAGCAAGCAGAGGGTGGGTCTCTGCGGCTTTCTTGGGGTTAATTAAAAGGGAAAAGTTTGCACTAACTAGAAAAGCACTCTGAAAGCGCAGACCTCCGCCAAGCATGCACTCATTTCCACCACTGATCTTGTTCTTCCATAGAGATATCAGTGATTTCCACCCATACGTACTTATAGCATTGTGTGCTGAAAGTCGCCCAATTTCCCAATATAGAAGCCTTTGTTACATCATAAACCCTCAGCTGCACGGCGCGCCTCGCCCTAGCAGAAACTAGAGCACGCACTTTAGTGCGCGCATGCAAACCTCAAATACAGGCAGCCTGAACTCCCAAGTTCATTGACCCTACCTGCCAAAATATCAAAAATCCTTCATAAATTCCCCAAAAATTCTCGGATCACTACCAAAAGTATAATCGTTTGCTACTTGTGTCATTCTCAACCTTTCATGCAAGTTTCATCCAAATCCGTTAACTACTTTTTGAGTTATATTGCACACGGACAAACTTACTAACTAACAAACAAACGGTAACGAAAGCATACATTGTAACCTCCTCCCTTGGCAGAGGTAAAAAAACAGTTTCTGTGAGTAGAAGCAGAAACAATGAGGAACAAGACTGTGTACAGGGTTTGAGCAAATTTTGTTCAAAAGCTTTGATCCCTTTTTGTAAATTCCCAGGCACTACGGCCCAAACTCAAGAAAGGGGTTTAAAGGCGCATATTCACGGTAGTGTAGAGGGCGCTGTTGATGATACTGCCGATCACCGTTAGCATTGATACGAAGATTGCCGAAGTTGAGCTGTCACCAAGAGTAAAGCACGTAGGTGTTGCTATAACGTTGCCTCCATTGTCTTCTTTGCGCATCACACAGTCTGTAGTAATGCCAGGGTGCGTGCATATGTGCTTCTTATTATGACAATTTACAATTTACTATTTATACAGTTTGATTAGCGTTCAATCATTGGAATGCAATCCTTGTTAAAGAAAAATGGAGAGTTATTTTTAAGGGTAAAGGTTTTCACGTACACCTGTACGTTTGTAGTGTCAGTGACAAACTAGTAAAGCAATCAAATGATGATAAAATCTGTCAGAGGACAAATTGAATGATGCATAGACTACAACAACACGTCCACATGACCTCACGGCTTGTCTTCACTTCTGCATTGTAGAATCAAATCTCAGGGGTACGAGACCTGCTGAACAAAGTGACCACCAGCCTCCTGGACACTGTTGGCATTCTCGGTCAGGCTCTGGACATGTGCCACATCCCGAGATCCACCAAGGACAGCAGCCTTGGCATGATGTTTCGCAAGTCGTGTGCCATGTCTGACGACGACGACACATCCTCGTCCGACTTGGAGAAAAGAAGTGCGGGAAGGTGAGGATTTGACTCGTTAACAGAAAAACCGTTGTCACAAATCATAGCATGGTTAGCATGGAGTGGTTAAGAGTAGCACAGGTTTACTGGAATGTGTATACTGTGCTCTGGAGATTGGGAGAATTTCCTTGCATTGATGCAAGTAGATTATCTAAAAGTATCATCAAAAAGGATTCTCACACAATAGTTGTCTCTGTATAGCATTATAGCAAATTATGTTGTGAGATGTATTTCATTATGCAAACCATGGTCACGATGTAACATTTAAAAATCAAGTAGAACACATTTTCAAAGATGATTCAAACTATTTTTGGCCTAGGAGAGATGTCAGTCACTTCCAGAAAGAGTTCTGTTTGGGTCACACTTTGCTCAAATTTTGCTCATGCCTTACTTGAATACTCTGCTACATGTATTCTACAAAAAACCTGTGTGAAACAAGGGAATATAGCAGTTGCACCAGGTTAAACTCAAAGCTCCAAAGAAAAGTAGTTGAGGACATTCTTGATTGGTAGTGTAAGCAGTGACCCATTTTCGAACAACTCTTGATGTGTTCAAAACATAATATAGGACTGCACTGTATAAAAAGGGTATACTCAGATGAGAAAAAAAAATTCTTTCTAACTTATTGAGGACGAGCTTCTGCTATAACACGCTTTTCCCACAGACACCTGCCCGAGTATGCTTAAGACTACTGTATGCGCCAAATATTTCGTGAGGTTTTCATTTTCGTGAATTTCCTGAGTCCGGTGCTATTCACGAAATTAGAGACACGCGAAAATATTGACTCTGATCCCGATGTGAATGTGACGTATGCATGTACACTTCTCTGTTCAGTACAGGATTCCACGATCACGAATTTAACCACTCGCGAAATCGTCAGAAATTCACAATTCGCGAAAATTTAAACTCACAAAATATATGGCATATAGAGTAATTAAGTTGGCCTCTTATAAGTCAAATGATCGCCCGAGTCAAAGGTCTTTTTAAGTCCTCTTCTCTTCATATTCTATTGATTTTAATCCCTCATAAGTTGAATTTTCTCTCAGTTGAAGCTATTTCTTCAGTCCAAATTGATTCAACGTAGGCACAATTGACTGTATATCTACTGTGCGTTCCTTTTCTCTGTGTTTTTATTAACCTAGATCGGCTCCATCCAGCAATCCAAACATCTTCAATCAGAACATTGTCAATAAGAAGAAGCTGCAGAAGATGTCTGCCCATTCAGAGGGTCCAGTGGGCAATCACGAGGATCTATGCCAGGACTCGTCCAGCGACATACCCCAGGATGGAATCCCAGACCTTCCAGACATAGACATACCTCTCATGTTCATGTCGGACGACTGTCCCCCATCCAAAAAGGGCAAAGGTATCGGTACTTGTCTTGTCCTCTGATTGAACCACCAAGTTTTGTTGCTTTTTTTTTTATCACTTGTATCGTTGCTGCTCTTTGTGAAGTTCAGTGCAGAGGCCCCATGTGGACATCCTTGTGTTATGCTATAATTGTGATTTCCTAAGATGCCAAGTTGCTTATGAGCTAGTATGAACATTGCCTTCCAGCAATACACCTTACTGTTTGCATTCTTAACCCTGTTGAGGACAAGTCCCGAGTATACTCGATGGCCGAGATCTCGGGGGGGGGGGATTCCGGCCCCCCCCCCCCCCCCCCCCCCCCGAGATCTCGGCCATCGGTGGCGCGATCGCGATGAAATTTTGCATGCGGAGACCTGCGTCATGATCTACAAGATTGTGTCATAAGATTTTTTGAAACAATCAATTGCTAATTTTAATTAATTAATTATGCAAATTAAGCTCAAGATCATATTTTAGCCTAATTAAAAGCATTGAGAGCCTAATTAAAAGCATTGAGAGTCTAATTTTTGGTCTGTAAATCTGTTGCAGCATATTCAACGATTGTACATCACAAAAACTTCCAAAATTCATTTCAATTCTTATGTATTTTATTGTTTTCAGAATTTCTTATGTATTTCTTTGTTTTTCAACTTTTGTTTTTTCTTTGTTTTTTCATTGGAAATTGTCACTGACCACTTTTCTACCATAATTAGCACAAAACTAATCAATGAAAGTGATTAATTGTAAAAATAATCAGGTTTTTATGACTTTCACGACAGAGCACTGTTTTCCATAGGAAATGTACACAAAATCACAAAATTGTGCCCGTTTTGGGGCGACATTCCGTTACAAAATTGGGCGTGGCTTCGCAAAAGTATGCGTGGACGTCGCAAATTTGGTCTCAAAAGTTGCGCGAGACTTGAACAAACAAAGTCAAGAAGCCTCGCGACGAGGCCTTCTCGCGTAACAGAATTATAGCGCGAAACGTCGAGGGGGGGGGGCGGATTCCGCCCCCCGCCCCTTTTAGGGTTAAAACAGCAGCAGCAACCAAAATGGAAAGGGGCAAGGTTCATCATACGACAGTTGAAGTGCCTGTTTTAGCTGCAGCTTGTGTGATAGTCATGCAAATAATGTACATTTGGTGGCAAACTTGTGGACTGTTTCATATGCAAATTCTTGATTCCCTCATTTCACTTTTTTAAGTTCTGCTGGTGTACTTAACAGATTAAAGGATTTTCCATCAATGCCTTAACCCTAAAGGGGCCGGGCTTTTTTGGCTATGCTCAGGCCGGGGGGGGGCGGATTCCGCCCCCCCCTGAGATCTCGGCCATCGGTGGCGCGATCGCGATGAAATTTTGCATGCGTGAGACCTGCGTCATAATCTACAAGATTGTGTCATAAGATTTTTTGAAACAATCAATTTCTAATTTTAATTAATTAATTATGCAAATTAAGCTCAAGATCATATTTTAGCCTAATTAAAAGCATTGAGAGTCTAATTTTTGGTCTGTAAATCTGTTGCAGCATATTCAACGATTGTACATCACAAAAACTTCCAAAATTCATTTCAATTCTTATGTATTTTATTGTTTTCAGAATTTCTTATGTATTTCTTTGTTTTTCAACTTTTGTTTTTTCTTTGTTTTTTCATTGGAAATTGTCACTGACCATTTTTCTACCATAATTAGCACAAAACTAATCAATGAAAGTGATTAATTGTAAAAATAATCAGGTTTTTATGACTTTCACGACAGAGCACTGTTTTCCATAGGAAATGTACACAAAATCACAAAATTGTGCCCGTTTTGGGGCGACATTCCGTTACAAAAATGGGCGTGGCTTCGCAAAAGTACGCGCGGACGTCGCAAATTTGGTCTCAAAAGTTGCGCGAGACTTGAACAAACAAAGTCAAGAAGCCTCGCAACGAGGCCTTCTCGCGTAACAGAATTATAGCGCGAAACGTCGAGGGGGGGGCGGATTCCGCCCCCCCCCGGCCCTTTTAGGGTTAAATAAGTTTCCTTTGAAGACCAACTTATTGAGTCAATATATAAAGGGTTTTATGGCAGAACAAGTTAACTCCGTTCTTGTGAATTTGAGATTCCTTGTGTAATGTTATGTTGCAAGTGAGGTATCACAGGAAAGGTTGAATTTTGCTCTGTGGTGATGGACTTGCTTTGAAATATTTGGAAATGGCACCTCAACCATTTTGCGATAAAATTCTTTATTATATAAAGCTGTAAAACTATAAATTCATCTTTTTAAGGCTCTAGAGCAAAAAACAAACAAACAAAAATTAATGGGTGTAGTACTGATTGCATCAGTACTTCTTGACCACTTCCCATCCAATTCACTAGTTGATCACTTCCCATCCAATATTTCAGTGACTGCCAGAAGGGATACCAGAAACATCACGCCTGAGGAGCTGTTACCAATGCCAGTCTCACGCGAGGATCCTGGGACCAACTTCACGACAGATTCTGAGATCAAGGAGGTGGCTGAGGAGACTGAAACGATGCTGAATGAGGCAGCGGCAGAGAATCCTGTCCGCAGGAAGTCATCGCTCAACTCAAATGCAGATTTATTTAACGCTGTGCACGTTGATACAGATGGAAATGAAGATGAGATGACGGAAGATGTAAGGGTTCCGCGAAAGAGGCGCAGCAGGCATTCAAAGAAAGATCGCGCTGGTGGGAAGCCCTTAGACCAGAAGAACGATGGAAAGGATGGATGCAAGAATGACGATGCGGAGGAAAAGCATTGCAAGGAGAGAAGGAAAAAGAGTGGGCGACGTGGAAAAGAGGAGGAAACCGCTGCTCCACAGCAGAATTTAGTGGAGGAGGAGATGGAGGCAGACTTGGAAGCCATGGAAATGGGGCCAGATGAGGACGTAAATAATGGAACAGCAAGTCGCAGGAGAAGCAAAAGACAGTTGAAGAGGAGGGGCACATTTGTCAAGCACAGTCACGAGGATCGGGAGGCGGCAGTCCAGTTGGGCATCAGTGAAACAAAAGACGAGCCGGCGAGTGAGCGTACAGAGGCTGAAATTGGTGGGATTACCGGTGAAGGACAGCCGGAATGCTCGGGCAAAGAGAACAATTCCAGCGGAAAGGATGCATCGGTGATTGCCCAGGCTGAAGAGATTAGGCACAAAGTAGATGGCAGTTCTGGTAAAGGGCACTCCATAGACCCAAGTAGTAGGCAGGACAAGGCCAGTCAGCTGCAGAAAGAGAAAGAAGACTCCAGCGGAAATAAATCAGATTACAGACTGGCAGATATGGAGATGACGAGCACAGCTCTAGGACACATTTCGGTCTTGGAATCTGATAGAGATGTCGAGGCCATGAGCAAAGGTGAAAACAACTTTAAGATTGGAGAGGAAAGTGCTCATGGTCATCCAACTTCAAAGAAGAGTAAGTTGCCTGTGATGAAAAAAGGGAAACTTCAGGACAAATCAAAATCCTCAAGACTGGTCAAACACAGTTCAAAGATCCCCTCGAAGGCTAGGAGCAAGAAGGAGAAGCGGGACAAGACGGACGACAGGGATGTTGCACAGATGTCCATCTTTGATCTGTCAGTTGGGGACAGTTTTTCCCATCCAACCCCTTCCCGCCTGCACAAACCGCATCCTCAGACCCAGCCAGCTCCTGATGCGATGGCCAGCCAGGAGGCAAGAATGCCTGAAGGGGACGGTGACCACAACAGATCAGTGAGAGATTCTCCATCTTCTGCGAAAACCACAGAACTGCCGCATACTCACAGCTCAGAAGGCCAAGAGAATGTGGAGAAACATGGTGTGATCAAGAGAAAGTCCCGAAAATCAAAATCGGTTGTCACCCCGAGGAATCTGGAGGCTAAGAAGGTAACGTCAGAGAAGGCTCTCCTGGAAGAGCTGAACAATCTCGATGCCTCCTACTTGAGCGAGGTCACCAACCCCGAGAGGAGGAGCAAAATCGAATCCTCCCTGCCATCGCGGAAGAGCAGCAACCAAAAGGAGGAGCGGGAGAGTCTTAGCGATTTGATCACGAGACCCCTTGTGCGAAAGTCTTCCAACAAACGCAAGCTCTCAAAGATGCAGTTTTTCTTGGAATTGGAGGATGCTGAGAGTGAAAGCCGCAGCTTGAGTCTTGGCAAAGAGACAGAGAAGAAAAGAAGCTCTAAGGTTTCTGAAAAGAAACTGACGGACTCCTGTCATGATTATGCCGATGTACCTGATTGTAAAGGGGGGCATAAAAGCCTCAATGTTACCCATGATGTCCTGGAAGACATAGATCATCTGGTCTCGGCAAGCAATGCTCAGGGCAAACTCAAACCAGTCCCAAGACGTACTACAATCCTGAAGTCACGCAAACGGACAGAGACATCCAATCTGAATGTAACATTTGATTTGGATGTTCAGTCAGAGAATGATTGTGCTCAAATGCAGGTCACTCATGAGCCCAAAAATGTGCATGGTGATGATCATTCCCGTTACAGCGCCAAGGTGCTGGAGGAGTGCGGAAAGAAAAGTTCAAACTCAAATAAGTCTACCGAACAGTATTTGATTCCCTCGAAATGCTTTGAGGATGAACTTGGCCATGACAAAGAGTTGACCCAGGGTGTAGCCAGAAAAACATCTTGTGATTCAGCAACTGAGAATCACGAAAGGGTACGGCAAGATCAGCATGCCCCCTCACCCTGGGAAACAAGTGATCGCCGATCAGCCGATGCCCATGAAGCAGCTGGGAGGAATGATATGAACTCCAGCAAGAGCAAGAAGAGGCGGGCTGAAGACAGCTCCACCGGCGACCGGGAGGACAAGCCACACAAGGTCTTCAGAACTGACGGCGTGTCTGTGTCAAGGGTCATGACAGACGTGACCAACACATTAGCAGCTGGTGAGGAGAGCCGTGAGGATGAAGTGGTGCGCACAGGGGGCAAGGGAGATCTTTCTGCAGGGGATGCCATGAAGGAGAATGCTCCGGAGGTGCCCCAGAGAAGGGCGCGCAGGACCAAAGGCGTGGTCAGCTACAAGGAGCCATCAGGAAATAAGTATGCTCAGTTGGTAGTGGTATACCTCTCTGTTGTATGTTCTACTTATGGTTATTGTAAACCGAGTGTTGTTTAGATATCATTTGAAATATTGGAAGGGAGTCTTGAGGCATTTGTAAAGATACATTTTGTTCAGTAGGTTTGCACAATCGTGTACTTGCAATCTTAACAAATGAAAATAATGAAGGCAAGAATTGAGACACCTTACTTAGGGCTTCAGACAAGGCTGACCTCTGGCTTTCACAGTGGCAGTAGTAGCCTATGCATCCTTACAGGTACAAATTCTCATACTAGCATGATATCTGCCATCAAACAGTATGACAGGAATTAGCCGATCCTTTTTTTTTTATGTGCAACTATTTAGTGCAGTGATATGTTTTGTTTTTATATTCAGTTAAAGAACATGTTTATCTACTTGCCAAATCAATACAGAATTTGTGAGTAGAATCTTCTACAATTCCGAGTGAATTTCTGAGGAATTTGCTTACTCAGCTTGCGAGGACAAAGTTTTGATAATTATTCTTTGGTACCCTGTTGCATAACAAAATCTGTACATTATTTTTTATGTGCACATGATGCCACATTTCTTCGTATTTACCTGTTTTTTGTCTGTTTCATCCAAACTTGCTGTAAATAAAACTTGCTGTTATTACTTCCCGATTTTTGCAAATCTCGTGCATCTCTTAAAAAATGACAAGAGTACACCTCCATCATAGCATGACAGCTGTGTTGTAGATGAATTCTAACTTGAATCTGTACATGTAATTGCAATGAATCAAATTCTGTTTAATCTGTTGATGCATTTTTCATTGCAGGAAACTCCGCCAGGGGGATCCATTCACAGACACAGTATATAAGAGCATTGCCCCAACCAAGGTACCCAAGGTGAAAAAAATCAGTGAGCTCTGTGCTTCATCTCTCTCATACACATGCAGCTCCTAATAACGCAACTTGAATCACTTTCTAAGTGCAGTCGTGTCATAACAAACACGGTTATAACAAATTTTAATTGCAAAAATTTGTTGAGCTGCAACAAGTTTTGATGAAACGAAAGAAAACTGCTAGTCCCAAAAACTTTGTTTTAACCGGAGTTGCTTGTACTGTTTTTGAAGGTTAAGAGTGGAGTGGTATGGGAAGCATTGCATTGCAAGTATTTGCTGCGTATTGCAAAGGATCTAGTGTGTCTTAAACCCTTGATGAAACAAAATTACTTGTGATGTAGCTTTCCTGACTTTGGTATTGAGCCAAAATGTGGTGGGTCAATCGAGCTGCCTGTACTTGGCCTTGCATAGTTGTATTTAGACCTGCTTCCAGCAACCACCTGTCCAGAAAGTACTTTTCATATTACATGTAGTTATTATTTTTTCTCCCAGGTTTGACCTTACAATTCACTTGAACGATCTCAGTGGCGTAAGGATTCATTTTGTTCTTGTATCACAGTCATGAGTGAACTCAGACTGAGGAGTTTCTATAATGAACTTTTGTGACTATGTCCCTACGTAATTGCCGGCCAAGAAAATGGCCATTGCATTACACATCGTATCTCTAACCTCAGTGGGTCTATTCTCATATGTCCTAGATATTGACTTCAGTGGTTGAGCATGAGCAGTATGTCATACAGCGTTTTAACACCTGTTCCAAAATTTTGTCCATCTCCAGGCCTGAAAGGAGTGAAGTGCTGACCGACATCACTCGCACAGCATTCTGCCAGTGTCCAAGCAAGAAGCAGGGGAGTCCCCCAGACCTAAGAGCATGGTCAAGCCCACAAGGGTGGCAGGTGTGGCCAGGGCAGTATGCATCATCTTCGCTGGGCAAATCACATTACTGCTGGTCTGAATTGGCACTGGAGCATCTGTAGGTTGCATAATCCATTTTTTTTTCTTCTGAATCCTTGTGATGTTGAAATGGTCGCCTTCTCTCAGTCAAATTAGGATATATACATGTAATGTAAACAGTAAGTTCTGAAGACAGTGCCACTGAATGCTGGCCACTTAAATCTTGTTAGGTTTCAGATAACCTTCCTTTCACTGAATTTAATCCTCAGCAGTGACCGCATGTGTTCTTTGTTTTTAATGTATCAGCCACCTCACTTATGATCATATTTCAGTGCATGGTTTTGAGTTTTATGCTATGTATCAAAGTGATTCAATTTCAGCCGTGATACAGTCGTGTTTGTGAATAAGAGAGCAGTGATAAACACATTAGGCTTTTTGTTTTTAAAGAAAAAATTGCCTGTTAGGGCATTCCAGGCTTTGAAATTGCATGTTTAGGTTTTGAGGCTGGGAATAGGGAAAATGTCTCTAATCTTACATGTAAGCATGTCAATATGTTAAAGGACAAGTTCACCTTCATAATAAGGATTGAGAGAATGCAGCAATATTAGTAGAACACATCAGTGAAAGTTTGAGGAAAATTGGACAATCGATGCAAAAGTTATGAATTTTTAAAATTTTCGTGTTGGAACCGCTGGATGAGGAGACTACTAAGGCTCGTGATGTCATATGAGTACAACAGTATAAAGAACATGTAAAGAAAATTCAACATATTTTAACTTTTTTTGCATAATAAAACAGCACTTGACTTGCCTCTTTCTAAAGGCAATGGGAATAATATTACCCATAACATATGTCAGTAACGAGTCAAGGGAATGTGTACTTTTTTCAAAAGATGAAATTTTGTGAAATTCTCTTTATATTTTTCTTATATTGTTGTAAGCATGTGACATCATACACTGCAGTAGTCTTCTCATCCAGCGGTGACTGCACAAAAACTTCAAAAATTCATAACTTTTGAACGGACTGTCCGATTTTCCTCAAACTTTCAATGATGTGTTGTACTAATATTGCTACATTCTCTCAATCCTAATGTTAATGAAGGTGAACTTGTCCTTTAATTCATGCCCAAAAATTCATGGCTGAACTTGCCCTTCCACTGTATCCAAGATGTCTCCTTCATAAAGTAAAGAGTGAAAATTCAATCATCTTAATATTTTATGTGTGACCATCAATATCGGTTACTCAAGATAGTGCTTGCTCTGGGAAAATCTTTCATAATGAATTTGAAATTTCATAACGAAATGAACGAAAAAATACAGTCTTTGTCCCTGGTTTAACCCTAAAAAGACTGGGCTATTTTGGTAGCTTGAAAGACTGGGGGGGGGGGGGGGGGGGTGGGGGGGGGCCTAAAGGGCCCCCCCTTAAGATCTCGGCCGTGGATCGCGCGATCGCCGCGGAAATTTGCACAATGGTAGTGTGCGATGTAATCTACTAGATCGTATATTTAAATTTTCCAAAATAGTCTTCTTTTATTTTATTTTGATTAATTATGCTAATTTATGCGAGAAATCACTCTTTGATCTAAATCAGTAAATAAAGCTCCAAAAGTGCTCATTTTTGGTCTAATTATTCTTTGTGGCATTCTTAGCAAATGCACTTGAAAAAAATTTGGTATCAAAATCAATTTCTTATTTATTTCATTGTTTTATGAATTTCTTATGTATTTCCTTGTTTTTTTTTCGACCTTTTGTTTTTGTTGTTTTTTTTAACAGAATTTGTGGCAGACAGTTTTTGAAGCGTAATATTCCTAAAACAAATTAATTTTAGCCATTGATAGTAAAAATAAGCATATTTATATGAACCATGTGAGAAAACTCAATTTGCATTGACTTTGTACACAAAATCACTTCTTTGAGCCATTTTTGGCCTCACGTGCATGTACAAAAAGTTATGTAACTTCAGAACCGTACCCCCGGGCGTCACAAATTTGGTGTCAAAACGTGCGGGAAACTCGCAAGAAGAAAGTCATAGAGCATCGCGGCGAGAGCATTGCATGTTGCAGAGTAATCGCGCGAAATGTCGAGGGGGGGGGGCTTTTAGGCCCCCCCCCCCCCAGTCTTTTTAGGGTTAAACCACAGTTTCAATTGTACCACCTTCGTGACTTACAGTGCATGGCTGTATGTGTCTATATTCACATTTGCAACAGTCACTACATATCTTCTGTCCACAGATGTAGTCTAATATATGATGTGCTATATTGTCGCTGGGGTGACAAGACCTTGTATCTGCAATTTTAGTGAAAATGACTTTTCAGGATTAATGGTCAAATAATGGGTAAGTGATATCCTGTCCAAATCCCAACTGTCTTACTCCCAAAGTGAAGCCACCACAGTATGTCAAAGGAAAGCCTCTCCCATTTACCACAGTGCTTTGGCGCCATGTTTTTTGGCTCTCCTGAACATTTGGCATTTTGTAGATATGAGGTCTTGTCGCCCCAGTGATTATATACAGGTGTAGTTTGGTGTGTAAACCTGATGTACAATCATAAATGTATTTGACACTCTGGCTGTGTCCATGAAGTTTCGTGAAATAGATATGCTGTAGTACAGTAGTACCTGTGGGTAATAATAGATACACAGTTCCTTGGCACGATTTAAGAAGTGTGGCCAAACGTGATACCTTCTTCTTGTGTGTGTGCACATGTGACACCAGCCCATGGGATTGTTACCACAAGGTATGTTCGATTTAAAGGCAGCCGGTCGTCGCAGGCGATTCGCAGCTCAGTAGAAAAGCACGACAAGCTGCTCCTCCCGTTATTGTACCCCCGTACGTACCGAATGCCGAACACGACGCTACGCAGCGCACCAGCGAAAACCAGATGGGGCACGAGCGCCGTGCGAGCTGTCCACTGTAATTTCAACATGGACGCCCGAATACCTACCGAATGGGGCCGAATGGGTGCATGCACAAAACCGCACAACAGCCATGCGCATGAAAATCTCTCCCGGTCCGCGACACAACAAGTAGTGAGAGCTGTCGGGTGTACGTACGTACGTATCTGGCTCCAGTCTCTGTTTATATGCACTATGGTGCCAATTTCAGCAATCTAAGCAATAATATTTCAAAATGTCTGAAAATATTATATAACAATATCATAAATTATTCATATATTACGTTGTTTAATATTTGGTATTTATAAATATGCTTTGATGAAGAAATATTAAAACTCTAAGCTTCATGTATAGCAAGTTGCAATGCATATGGCCATATGGCAGGTTGTTATGATCTCATCGTGCAATGTTGTCTGCTGCGTCAGCTGCATGTGTTATACGTACAGATACAGTACGTTGGGCCGGATCGTAACATAACAAAGTTGATAGAAAGTCGTCGGTACCGGTATGTCAATATCAATATTGTGTGTGGTATGCGTGTACTGTTTGCAATAAAAAGTGCTGTACTGTTTCGGCTTAGCCTTGGCTTTGGTTTAGTAATGAAACCTCACAATGGAGATCAAATAGCCGTCCAACTCGAGGCAACGTATCTACTTGTTTGACGCTATCGACGAGTGGAGAACGCAGAGAGACGTGTTCTTAGCTGGCCTGGAGGACAAGTAAGAGACCAGAGGGGGAGGCTTCAGCGTCAGCGTGCCGATGAAAAATTTGCTTTCCACTTGCTGGAGTTGCATGAACAGTTTTGCAGGAATTTTTATTTAGAATGTGCAAATTCGTGTTACGACATGCACGGTAGAATTGTGTTGCAACGGCTTACGCCAATCAAGCAACCCCAGCTGGCCAAGTCAACAACTTCAAGGAATCAGATCCAGATGATGTGTAAGTAGAAGTCTACACATGAATCAATGATTGAAGTGGAATGACTTTTTCTGATACTTTAGGGCATTTGCGTTTGATCGACAAGTAGGCCTATTTTTCTATGTATAATTCCGCGAAAAACTTCTCTAAGTTCTCATTTATGTCAAATTATGATAATGCCGTAATTGAAATGACATTTGCTGGGTCAGTTTAATGTCATTAGTCCCATTAAATGAGAAGTTTTTCATATCAATCATGTTATGCAAATTCCCGCAAGCTCCATCATACATGTAGTCTAACCCAATAGATCTTGTAGAACTCTAACGTTTAAACAGGGGAACTATAGGTTCAAAGATGATAGATCTAACAATAATAGATTCTAGTTTAGGCCTAGCCCGACCAGACGCTGTTAATATGCTACGCGAAATGCGGCGACTGGGCTGTGTATAGTTAGTTTAGGCCCTACTTCGACTTGAAGGTATGTCGGTTGGTGCACGGCCCCTTCTACCACGGCCACAGATACACGGTGCAGTGCAACTGTGGCCGTTGGTCCTGCACGGGCACAGTCGCTTCCCCGTCCTGAATTTACACACGCCAGGGCGTGCAAGTATGGTTGGACCTACTATGTACTAATCGACCGCCTAATGTTTATCTGCTTGATAAGAATATTTAACGCTGAAATTCACGTAAAAAAAACTTGACCTACGTGATTGAGAAAATCCAGCTCTATCAAATGCCGTTGTTTCGTTTTCGATTCGAAGTTTCAGTGCAAAAATATCGCCGACGAACTTGCGTGGCCTCGTTTCAGCTCCCCGCGGTAAAATGTTTTTGCATTGACAATGCACGCAAACCGAGTTGTATTGAACACCGTGTTGTACGAAGCTTTTTAGAAGACTTTTAGAAACTTCCATAGACATTACATTGTGCTGTCATTACGATTCGGTGAAAATATTCATTCGAAATATTTTGTCCTTGATTAAAACCATTAATGAACAATGAATTATCGCGTTTTCCCACACCATCCTCATCTACATTCAAAGCCAATCCATTTTTATGTGCTTTGCGCGCAGAGAAGTGCGTACTAAGTGTTCAGTGTGCGAATTATACGCGGTCGGTTTCAATAAGGGTGGTCGATATGTACTAGTAGGGCTACCATACAAGACACAGGGTCTCCGACCCAATCGTCCGCGTTCAGAATGGACAACTCGGCGGTAATATCCGCTACCCATGACGATGTGTCATCGTCCATGATGGCCACCCTACCTACATGTATATATAATCTGATCTGACGATTACAGTGTAGTTAACGAGTGACGACGATCGACGGTGCGCTAAAGAGAAGGCGTACACTGTAGTCGTACGAAGTATAGGCAGCTAGCTACTATGCGCTCATGCGAACATTGCATCACACACACAGTACATACAGTATACCATACATTCAATTCACATTACACAAAACGTACTCCCCGCGCTCAGATCAATCAAGCGAGCAAACGAGATACTATAGCGCGATACATTGCTTTAGGGATGTCTTGCGCACACACACATTTCGCTTCGTAGCAACTTCGGAAGCGAGTTTACGTGCTGCCGCCCGCGGCTGAAATATGTCCATGTATCCTCGCGACTGGGTGTCTTTAATACAAAAATTCATTCCTCTTGATTGCGATATCTTTAACATTTTCTCTTGTTTTTTTTAAAGATGTGATCAACATGAACAGGTGACTCCTGCTATAACAAAGTTCTCAGGACCAGCAGTTTTCTTTTGTTATGTCGAAATTTCGATATAACCAAACATTGTTTAAATGTACTGTAAAGGTGGATACTTTCGCGTGACTAGTTTTTCGTGCTCAGCCGGGTAATAAGAGTTTCGTGTGTTTTTAATTCCGCAGAATCAAGACCTCAACTACTTGAACATATGGCAGGCAAAAATATTCACATGTTTTTATTTTTGCACTAGTTTCTGAAATGCGCAAATATTTCCACTTTTACAGTTTATGGATAATAATTTTGGGACCCGAGTTTTTATTTTGTTGTATAGAGAATTTTGTTAGAGTGGACTGTGCTGTAGTTACTCTAATATCTTTGATGATGTAATTGTATAAAGGTTGCAGTTATGTACAATGTACATGTAGAATATTTTGATAATAATCAGAGAATGAGTGTAAACCGCAATTTTATTGTAGTCTATGTAGACTGTGTGGTCTTTGATTTTTAAGAGTAATGTTATATTTATGCCTGATGAAGGGCAACAAGTTGTATTTTGTCATTTCTCATCTTATCCCGAGATCCACATCACTTCTGAGGCCTTTTGTGTAGGTCGAGGTACTTTGTATATGGTATTTTCTCTCTCCTGCATTATGTCAACTTGCAATGTAGGTGACAATTTTGTTGTCTGTCCATGTTACCAACTACTAATGTACAGTGTTCATATCACTTTCCACATGTTCATATTGTACATATATTTCCAAAAATGAATGCCTTGTGTAGTTAGTAAATGCACAGAGTCATGATACAATGTAATGTCATTTTTTTTTTTTAATGTATAAAAGCTTGTGTACAGTGTACAGTGCAAGACCTACCACATGCACAAGTATATATCATACTGACAGTGTAATGTCTACATGTATTTAAACAAGTCAGGGAATGAATCAGATTATGGTAAACATTACCTCGTGATTGCAAATGGCAAAAAATGAATCAATAAAACAGTGTATGATACATAAAGGAATAGTGCATGCTGAAAAAACCCTAATGACTAGCACTCAGTGTTTTGTACCAATTGAATTAATGTGTCCTAGTTGTCCCATTGGCACACACTAGAAATCACATTTTTAAAAAATTGATTGTTGCAATGCAATGCCAAATCTCAATTCTTGTGTGTGGACGACAAAAAATGGTTAACTCTAGAGTCTTAAGATACGCATCACGATGTGAAAATCTGTTCAGCTTGATATTTTTTTTTTTTAAAACTCACGATGATTTGATCTGCATAACAATGCATGAATAGCATGTAGATTTTTTATTTATTTATTTTTTTTATCCCATAATGCAACATGCCACACTACATCTGCACACTTGGGTGCCCAAGTAGTCTGGAGATTTAAAGCACTTGAATCCGATTGTGACCTGAGGGCCTTTTGTTTCGTTTGCTGTGTATGAACAGTGGCAAACATACAGTGTAATTGATTTTCACATCGCGATGCAAACACTGATAATTCTAGTTTGTGAATGCAGCAAATGTGTGATCAAACCAACAGCATTGGTTTGATACTGGACAGATGCTTCTGGAATAAGAAGAAGGATGTGACTGTGTGTATGTGTGTTTATGTATTCATATGTGCACACATTCTTGTAAGACGCTTCAACCGGGGAT
The DNA here is from genome assembly GCA_033980235.1 of Diadema setosum. Classification (NCBI taxonomy): domain Eukaryota; kingdom Metazoa; phylum Echinodermata; class Echinoidea; order Diadematoida; family Diadematidae; genus Diadema; species Diadema setosum. Next base: position 11,701,598 of record CM067075.1, on the reverse strand, counting down.
ATGATACAAGTTGTAGTTTGCTCAGGGTAACCGGGCATATAATATTCCATTATTTGTTTCTGGGGAAAAGTTTTTTTTTTTCTTTTCTGTAATTGAAATTGAAAAGCATCTGTAGAAATTAATACTTCAGTTTAGTAAGTAAAAATCAGGCTTCATGTATTGTACAGATGAAAACACAACAATTGAGGATGCACAAAAATGTGCAAATTTCCCCATTTGAATAGTAAATATACAGGTGCACTCATATACAGCTGTACCCCAAACGTACTGTACCCCTAGGGCCTTGAGAGGGCGCTTTTTCATTTGTTATATTTATACATTCAATCTAAACAAACACGCATAATGCGCGATGTGAAATATAGCCCTGGTTTCCTGGAGTGAAACACTACATGTACAATATCGCCAATTGAAACCAATTGTGAGAATGTGTGTGTGTGTTTACATGTGTGTATGTGTACATTAGAATGATGATACAAAGTCTATTCTCCTATGTTGCAGTTTGTATCATCTGTTCTTTTCTTTCACGGTCTGTTTACCATTTACCCTTCTCACTCTTTCTCTTGTTTTTTAACCAGGGAGGTGACCTCCCTCTTTTAACACTGTTTTCTTTTCTTCTTTTTTTTTATTTTTATTTAATAATGATTATTATCTGTCTTCTATCTCACAACACAGATGTACACACAACCTACACAAGAGCATGGGCACACACACACACACGCAAAAAAAAACCACAATTAAGGAACCCTCTTACAATGAGGTTACCTCGTTACGATCAGTACCTCGTAAACATACTCAAAATATGGACCCGCTAAATACAATTACACTGTTAATGGAAAATTGGGACTTCAGAGTTCACTTCGTTAACCCATTGAAGACGGACTGATTTTCCTATAACACGCATTTCTCATTCACCCCAGTCTGAGAATACTCGTGACCAGTCTTCAACAGGTTAAAGGGATGATACAGTTTTGGTTGAGGTGGGGACTTCAGGTTTTCAACGTTTTTCTATGATTATTTTTTGAGATGAATAGAAACTTCTCATGAAATATGAAAGAGCTTATAATTCTAAGAGAAATTCAAAGTTTACTCGTTAAAAATTGGCTTTGAAATGGCCGGGATATCCAAAATAAAGCGATCCTAATAAAAGGTGGGACCCACCTTTTATTAGGATTGTTTTGTTTTACTTTGTTTTTTGATGTCTCGGCCATTTCAATACCGATTTTTATCAAATAAACTTTGAGTTCCTCTCAGAATTGTATGCCTTTATAAATGCATTTTCATAAGGTGGTTTCTAAGTACAGTACAGTATTCATCGCATAATCGGGCATCTGATAATCAGGAACCTCGCTTAAATGACATACGCTTCCCAGAAACATTTCCAATGCATGTTATTTTCACTGGATAATCGGGCGGGGACCTCTGATAAACGGGACAATTTTTCTTCAAGCGATCTTTGGTTTTGTTGATATTTTACACAAAAAATCTACCAAAATACCACAACAATATTTCAAAGATTCCCTATCAGTTGTCATTTACATCAAACTTACAAAGCAAGCTTCGAACTGGTGTGTTTTGACCTCCGTCCATCCAGTACACGTACATGCATAGCCACGAAAGCGCCGTGTATAAGTATCCATGCCATTGCGAAACACATGCTTTCGCGAACATTCTTCTCCCCTAAGCAAAGCCATGTGCAGGGAGAGCTAGAGGGTCGCGCCGAGGGGTAGCATGGTTGTGTATTCATGTACATGTACAGTACGTCAGTATGCATGTGTGTGTGTGTGTGTGTGTGCACTACATGTACATGTCGTATGCCGTTAGTGTATGGTGAGTGCTCATCGCGAAATCGGGCACCCCGCTTAAAGGGGCCGTGTTTGCTACTCCCAACCTGTCCCGATTATGCGATGAATACTGTATCTTGCAAAAAAGTTAAAAGCTGAATTCTCACCTCGACCAATACTACACCATACAATGTACACTGTACCTTTATTAAAGGACAAGTCCACATTCATATACAGTACATGTGGATTGAGTGAATGCAGCAATATTAGTAGAACACATCAGTGAAAGTTTGGGGAAAATCGGACAATCCGTTCAAAAGTTATGATTTTTAAAAATATCTGCACAGTTACTGCTCAGTGGATGAGAAGACTACCACAGTGTACGATGTCGTGCCTACAACGATATAAGGAAAATATAAAGAGAATTTTGCAAAATTTTACTTATTGAAAAAAGTGCAAATTTCCTCGACTCGTCACTGATGTATGTTAAGGATATTATTCCCCTTGCCTCCTGAAAGAGGGAAGTCAAGTGTTCTTTTATTATGCAAGAAAAGTAAGAATATCTTGAATTTTCTTTATATCGTTGTACACATGTGACATGACAAGCTGTAGTAGTCTTCTCATCCAGCAGTGACTAAGCAGAAACTTAAAAAAGTCATAACTTTTAAACGTATTGTCCGATTTTCCTAAAAACTCTTGCTGATGCGTTCTATTTATATTGCTGCATTCACTCAATCCACATGTCTATGAAGGTGAACTTGTCCTTTAAGCGAGCTTGCTATGTGGTTTCCCTGTAAACTGATGCAGCAACAAACAACATGTTGTCTCTTTAGACTTGATTTTCAGATTGGATAAACCTGTAAATTGTAATTTTTTTTCTTTTATTTTTTTTTAAGTGCTCTGTCCTCTTTACCAAAATACATTATGCATTCATATGTCTTCCATTTATAAACACGCACAGAAGGATGGCTGATCCCGACAAAATGACTGCCGAACAACACCATATCATTTCACATCTACCGGAACACAAAATCAGACCACGTGCAACAGGGTTCCGTCATTCATTTTTAGTTTTTATTCCATTTTCTTCAACACTGGTAGAAATGATAAATACAAACAATCACGTAATTCATAATTTAAAAATAATTCCACTGTAGCCAGCTCAATCTTTGATTCCTCTCTGCATGATTATTCTCTATAGCCAAAGTCGCCACACCATGAAAGTTCAAGAGGAAGGGGGTGAAAATTAAGAGCAGTAGGAGGAAGAAGGAACATCAAATAAGTTAAAAGGGTGAATACAATAAGACATAGTTGTAGCAAATTATACTTTTGCACAATAAATACACAGACAAGATACAGTACCAAATTGGCAAGACAAAAAAAGAAAATACAACATTTCGTCCATTGAGTTTTCATATACATTTTTTTTTCTTTCTTTCAGAGTCGGATAACAAAGTTACTTTATGTACAGGGAGCAACAATCTCATGAAATCTGTACACGAAATGACACTAACATGCAGGTAGCTTGATTTGAAACGGAACATTGACACAGGCCACTAAACAGAGCAAGCCAGCTAGTACAGAGCACAGTTTGCCATGTTTCTTTACACATTCAAATCGTCGCGAGGAAAAAAACAAAAGGCATTTGGTCCAAAATAAATCAAAATCATTCTCCAGTCCATCAGAGCACCAGGACCTGTGCAAGACAACACACACACAAAAAAAAAAAAACCAAACCAAAAACAAAAACAAACAAACAAAAAAATACACACACAAAGAAAAAAATCCCACCAAAAAACATACAAAAAAAAGTTTATCTGACAAATTTAACACTTCATAACAATTAAGATAGATTCATCGGCAGGGGTATACATCAGTGGCAGGGAAAAAATAAACCACCCCAAAATACGAGACAAAGTCAGAATAAATGGCAAGGAAAAGAGAAAATCTAAATCTATGTTATCTAAAGTTGTAATTGGGCAGTGTACACCGCTGGCTGTTTCAAGTTAAAACTTTACAAGAGTTGTGCTATGCAAAGTATTTAAAAAGAAAAAGAGGAAAGTACACGATGAACGTAGATGAATGGGAAATAAGAGCACAAGGTGGGCAAGATGAAAGCATTACACTTTGAGTAATTTGGCAAGAATCTCAGTTCTTTTAACGATACACATGTTAGTCAGCTTAGCTTTTTAGTTCATGTGCCAAAATCTTGTACTGACTTCAGGGGTACAATAACACTTCTGGCAATGAAAAGAGATAATAATACAGATATACTTCAATATTCACAGATGAACAAACCACGTACAAAATGCAATGTAAGTAAGGGGGGGGGGGGGTAATGAAGCCTGATTCTATTTGCAAGAAATCTCCAGCAAAAATATTTCAGAAACTTCCAAGTTTTAATGTTATTAAATGAATGAGAGAAGACATCATATCATAAAGTGAGAAACATCATCCATTCCTCCAGACCAAAATGTTAACTATCAGATTTGTTGGCAGTTTTATTCAAAGTTTGTACATTGGTACTTTTTAGCTTGAGTGAATTCCAGCACATTTTCATAATTTTACATTAATTTTCCTATTCCACATAAAACAGTCTTTACAGGAAATTTGCAAAGTGATCAATCTCCCCAAAATGGAAAGGTTTCAAAAGGTCCTTTCAATGCAATGAATGGCCCTTCCACTTTAGAATATACTGCACTAATTTTCCAACAATCATAATCAAGGCTGCATATGAAATATTTTAAAAAGTGTGACATTACACAGATCAATAGTCTAAAAAAAAAGCTATTTTGTATAGCGCATTTCTAATCAAACTTATCAATGTGCTCGACATTGTCAAAATCGTCTCGAATGATGAGGTCATAAAGAATATCTGACCTTGTTTAATATCTAAACCCCAATAATTTCCAAGAGAGAGTGTATGAATAGCAGGGAATTTAACGACCACTTTTCCTAGCAGAATAAACGAGGACACATCAACCTCTCATAAAAATCATCAATTATTTGAAAATAGACTAACATACCTCATGATACATGGATAATTTCTACAGAATGAAATTTGTAAACAAAATTTGATGGTCTGTTCTTCCCCACCATCCATTCCCACACACACTATCACCCAATGAGGTAAATCTTGATACAGTTTGCCCGCATGCATTTGATTAAAAAAACAGTTTTCATTAATGTGAATCAGATATTAGGCTGGTGGTCAAAAGCGGCGAGTCAGCTTGGTAGATGACATGCTAGTTTTGGGGTATTCAGGGTTAATGGTCTCTTAAACCATAGACCTACATAGGAATGTGTTATTGCTAAGTTTTGTTTGTGATGGGTTTCCCCTTACACTACAGTAAGTTGTGTAGTCCCTTGCATAGGGTATGGGGGGGGGGGATGGAACATTTGTGGATTGTGGTGATCCTCGTATACAAACCCTAGCCCCATCAAAGGAGCTGTTATGCCCCCTTTTGGTGTTGCACACACCATGCCCTCCCCTGCATTGCGAAAGACCTTCCCCCTCTTTTATAGAATGGATGGATTAGATAATCTGCCAAAAGTCGTTCTGAATTTTGATGGGAGAGAGTGGTTGGTCTAATTTCCCATGTGTGGATCAAATTTCTGCTTGGCTTCTATGTATGTGCCTAACTCATGTCTTAAAATCAAGGCTCTCTTACATTTAGGATGAAAGTTTTCGTGTAAGAGAGAGCACCACATATGTACAATAAACCCAGTTTCCCCGACACCAGTTTTCCTAAATTGTTAGAAAAACTGTGGCCACATGTAGTACTGGGGGTGGGGACCCAAAATGCTTCTTGTTCCATCCAAGATGGCCAGACACTGTTAAAAAATGATCACCTAAGTCACATTATGCCACATGCAAAGGACTGTCTATAACTGAAAAACAAACATAATGTGTAATACAAAACACAGTAAGAACTGACAAAATATCATGTACAAAATACAAAAGCAATGACTACACAAAAGTCTTGGAAAGTGAAACCATACAACTATTACCACCCCACCCCCCTTTTGCAATAATAACAGAGCAACATCGTGTAAGAGCCACAAAAAAATCAAACGGCTACACTGAAATGAATTCTTCCTGAGTATGTATGTAGTAGTTAGAAACACTATACAACATAAAAAGTACAGAGAACAATAATACTGATCTTCACGTTGGGTACTACAGGATGGACCATCAAAACAAAAAGGATGTTAATCTCTCAACTGAAAATGCTTTGAGAGGAACACAATGCAAGATAACACATGTTTTTGTGGGGGGTGGGGGGGGGGGGTTGTTTATGAAATCACACATGCAGGTTGAAATAAACGAAAGGATATTTTCGATTCTTCTCCATCCCCAACTGATTTGTAAGGAGGGTGGTGGGGTTCAGGCAGATTCCATCATATGCGCAATTTCCATGTGTATGGACGTAACGGTTGCAGCTGCAAGCATGTAACCACATAATGTAACTGATAAAATTTCCTCTTTCTTTGCGTTAATATAAGCAAATAAACAGCGCCAATCCCCCACACAAATGCACTGAGACTAAAAAACGACTTAGAGCATTTGCATATGACCACATCAGTCAGCATGCAGAAGCTACTGTTGTCTCCATTTCTGCTTATTCTGGAGAGAGGGGGGGGGGGGGGGAGGGGGCCGGGAGGCTTTGGGGTATTGGGGTGTGGGTTTTAGCATTTGGTGAAACCACTGACATCAAACACAGCTGAACCCACTGCAAAAAAACAAAACAAAACAAAACCCAGAAAGAAGGTCAACTGCAAAGAACTTAATGCACACAAGAGCAAGCCGATGTTTGGGTTTAGCGGCTTGACTCGCGTGATTGCACCACATTAAACATCAACACATGCGAGAGAGATTCAGTTGCCATGCCTTGGGTGTCAAGGTTGCTCTCGCTCGGACTCTATACGCCCCTTGCTGATGCTAAGTGCTAATGGTCAAAAACTTTTGGAGCATGTCTGGCCAGAAAAGAGAGGCCAGGAAAGTTGCTTCGTGACTTGCTGTTTTGTTTGTTTGTTTGTTTTGGCGCTTTCTCTTTTGGAAAATTGAATATTTCAGCTATAAATAGGACACTGTCATCAAAGAATTATGCACATATATTTTGGGGGCACAGGATAAAGAAAAAGAAGAAATGAAATGAACAAATAAAGACGATGAACAGGGAGAGAGGGGGGAAAGAAAATGGTTTAAAGCTCGGTGGTTGTAGTACAAATACATGACAGAACAGTCCAGACATAGGTCAAATACCACGGTTACACACAAGCACACAAAACACGTCTACATGTACCAAAAATAAGTATGTATTCTGTGACAGACAAGATACGGACAGACTAACTCTAGTCTAGCAAAAACAAAGACATTCAATAAGCTTTCTAGTACTGTGAAAGGAACAACTGAAGAGGCGAGGGGGGGGGGAGAGGGGGAGAGGAGAGAGAGAGAGAGAAAGAGGGAAGGAAGTAGGGTGCAATAAGTTATCTACACACAAAAAATACATGTATGACTTATGAATATTGTACACACTCTGTCAAATATCATTACGTCATATAAATAGATAGCCTCATCTACAAAAAATCTCTGAACCTGCTGAAAATGAGCCATCAGCGATTTTATATTGTAAAGCAGTACATACATTGTATGGTAGTAAAAAGGATAATTGCTGAAGCACCTAAAGGTAGTAGCAAAAATGCAAAAAACATTTCACATAATTATGTATCATTACACGGGGCACTTAAAAAAAACAACAACCACAAACATATTACAACATATCATTTCTATTTCTGAGGAGGAATAATCTCCAAAACATAACAAAATGACAAATACGTTGACAATATATGTGAAAACTATGAAAAAATGCACTCATAGTACATTTGCTTGGTATTACAAGGATGAAACTGCTTTCTTTCTTCTATTTTTTTCCCCCTGCTACATACAAATATACCACTTGATGCAAGTATTTCTCATAGTCAGTCTGCATATATGCATATCAAATTAATCTGCATTATATAACAGACGCTATTCAGGGTGTCATCTGCACTCTCAAACAGAGAGGATCTACGGATGCATCCATTTTGATTCCCCGTAGGAGCCGAGAGCGAACAACTGTGTCAGGGGAAATGCAGCATTTGTCCTGTTGCAAGCAAACTAACAAAGGAACATGAGTGAGCGTGGCGTGACACACAGATCGCTGTTGCGAACAACCGACCAGCCCAGTGGGAAATAATGCCCGGAGTTGCGTAGAAATTCCATACGAGTCTCGACGGCTCAAAGTCCTTGACATCGTCTCGCGAGAGCGGGAGTCCTCGTACCGATGAAACCCGTCTCGGTCGCTTCAATTTGGCAACAACACACATGGGATATTATCGGGAACATCTCATTCCTGGGCACAAATCATGCAACACCCACCGGCTAGCTACAATGTAGGTTGCACTAAAAAACAAAAAACAAAAAAAAAAACTGACGTGTCCGTTTGGATCAATTTGGCATTTCAGATAGACTCTACGTGTAGGTACTAACGCCAGGCGCCTACTGCTACACAAAATACATACAGAACTTAATAATGAATACTATGGCAAGACACTATCAGGAATAATATTGCATTTTGAACGGAATTGAAGCGGGAATGGCAACAGGGTTTGACTAAAAAACAGTAACGATAATAAATAGAAAATTGACAGGAATACTACTATAGCAACAGCCACTGTGCCTGCATGTCACAAATCTCATAATGGCTTAATAGTACATATTAATCACAGAGTCATGATTTGTAAAATAAAATCACTCCAGCTTGGTTGCAAGTTGAAGAAAGAATATCTATATATACATTATACATACAAATGTATATACTATTGTTTGCATGTCACTGTTATCATACCCACTGAGTGTCGACTGTTAAAAGACGCCAAGAGCTGCATCACTTTCAATACAAAATTTAGTTGTCACAAGTTGGCATACAACGTCGTGTCTACATCGACATCGACCTCGAATTGCTACTTTACAAACGCACAGAAAAAAAGTAACTAGGAGACTTGCACAACTACCGAATGTGACCGTTTGCTCATGCTACGCATTCAAAACACACTGGTTAGAGTCAACGACAGACAAATTTTCCCAGCTCTGGAGATTTGGCACTGAGCGTTGTCAAACCATGGCAGGTTTTTACGGAATAATTACTTGCTTACTTTTTAATCACTGGACACTGCATGATACGTCAACTATAAGCAAATTTAAATTGATCTCTACCTTTTGGAATGAAATTATCATGTCATCGCTGGGGTGACAAAACCTCACATCTCAAATTTTGTTGAAAATCACTTGTTCGAGTTATTGTCAGATAATCACTTTAGATGATGTCCTGTTCAAATCCTACTAATTGTCTTGCCCTCATAATGAAGCCATCACTGCATGTTAAAGGAAAAGTGATCCCATTTGTTATAGTGCTTTAGCTGCTTTTTTTTTTCTGCTCTCCGGAAATTTTAATATTTTTGAGATACGAGGTTTTGTCACCCCATCAGCGATATTTGTATCATGTGCATGTGTGAGTGTGTGTGTGTGTGTACTGTATGTGCTTGTTCTGCATACAATCTTTTATATTTAAAGCTATAGTAGAACAAATACCTTAACCCATTATCAAAGGATGAGCTGATTTTGCTCCAGCACACGTTTTTATCCCAACACCTGTGTGAAATTGGCATGGTAAGTATTAAAAAAAAAGGGGAAATTACTGATCACAGAGACGGGTGTGTGAAACACACCCTGGCTAGAGTCTACGGAATGCGGGTGTCTCACCTGCAAACCCTACTCTTGTTGAGAAAAGATTCTTAAGATGTCATTGCAAGTGCCAGTAAGAGCATATTTTACACACACACAAACACACATCTACGAAAGGTATTTTGAACTCCAGCGGTACGGCATAGTATAGTTTTGATTGAATTATTCACGGAACTTACTGACTTTACCTTACAACAAGAGCATCTTCTCAAAGTCATTTGAATAAAGTATTGTCACAGTGATTTTTTTTTGCCTCCCTCTCACAGGCCTCCCTCTGACAGTAACAAGGAAGAGGTTGGCAAAAGCCTGGATCAACACTAGCACTTCAACATGTATATTGCTCTGTCCTGCATACAGCCAAGTACTGTTTATGATTCTACAGATTTAAGGTCATGCTAAATTATCCTCCATGATCGCTTGAGACCTTCATAACGGGAATACAAAGTGGACATCTTTTCAAGGAAGCAACATTTAAAGAAATCAAAAAGAAAGAAAGAAGTGTATTGTATGAATTATCGATTTGCTGTATACAATTGCATTCAGAAATGTAGCATGCGATTTTGAATACCAAGCATAACAGACAGGTCACGACATACTCTAAATATACACTTGGGAATCTGAATTCCCCGTCTAAATATGTACAGAACATCATCCTCAATGACACGATAATACAAAACAACCTACTGATCTACTCGATAGATACTAAATACTGGGTTGTATAAGTTAAGTACAGCTGTATTTCAAAGACTTCAGCAGTAGTCTCCACGTTTTGTGCCCTCTCAACACAGATACATCATGGAAAGTACGGACAAAAATATGTACTGACAACTAGGCTTTACAAGATACGAGGAATTCACAGGTGAACCATCATTTCGTTTAAATATTTCAGGTCTTACCGCTCAGACAGTTTAATCTTCAACTCCACTTAGTTTCATCCCCTTAGTCTCTTTGCCTTCAGTCAACACAGCTGTAGTCCTTATGTCCTCATTTTTTTTTTTTCCAGAATTGTATTAACCTTGCGATCTATCGCTTTTTCTTGCTCACTTTTCTAGCACACTTTCATAAAAAAGGTGAAAATAAAAACTGTCCACTGGTGTCTTCACTGCCGACAGATAAATATGGAATATAGTCTGTGCTGCATACACAAACTTTGGATGAATTGCGATTAATACCGTCACACCAAAGTCACTTGTCATCACAGATTCAGAGAAGAGTGAGAGAGGGGGAAAAAAAAAGCAGCACGAACCAACTGGTGGTTACCTTCACATTTATAACTCATCTCTAAGAGTCACAGAGACAAAGAGGTGTGAATTTTCGGTCACAATTACCCTCAGCAACTTTTATATCTTTGTGAAGGAAAGGTACAGGTGTACACCCTTTTTTTTTAAAATCTATAATCTTTGCATGAAGCAATTGGAATATTTTTATCATAGGCAAAGTCACATTTGAAAACAGTTCAGGTTCACTTGTCTGCACCATGAGGCAAACATTTCGTCTATTCATTCATGCATTTATTCTATAATGTACTCCTGTAACACCGTGACGCCATAATAATGATGTAAAATTTCAGTGTGTGGTACCATTCTCTGTGATGCTGAAAGGGTTGTGATAGAAAAATATGATTGGCTGCAAACTGCATTGTTAGATCAATGCTTGGTTTTCCCTTATTGCATCTTTTGGTTACAATTCTTTCTTTCCCCCCAACCTACTTCTCCGCATGGGACTTACTACTATTCTCAACCTATCCTTTGAATAAACGTAGTTCCTCCTTTAACCCTCAAACTGCTCAGTTGTATACCCATCTGGTCCCTATTTATGCCTGTACATCAGTACATTTTGTGTTTAAAATGAAAGTGGGAAAACACCCTTGACCTACCTTCTAAGCCATACCTGTACTACAAGAGTCAAATCTAAATGTGACTTTGCATCACTGCAAATTTCTTTTTGGAATTCTTATAAGGTGGCATTAATTTTGCAGTACAAAAAAGTAGTGTTAAGAATACTTTCATACTAACTTTCCCCTTTGCCCCCAATGAAAGGAAACTCGGTTTTAGACATATTTGTTGTTGTTGAGAATTTGGAATACTAGTAGAGGGAAGCAAAATTATGACTCTTAAAGGCATTTGGTCTGCCCTTGACTGTTGTAACATATCCTGGGACTCTTATTCTTACAGAGAAAGAGGAACATTGGACCATTTTTTTCCACACTAAAATGTTTTTTTTCTGATGCATTCTGATAAATATAACAGACAGGTGCACGTGTGCTAACTGTCACTGGTGTTGTACGACAGAAGGTGCCTTGCCGCACAGTGCTGCTTATAACCTCACCACAATGGGTTGTAAAGATAAGCAGACACTCGCACAATTTCACAATCACTTAATTTACGCACAATATCTACCACCAACAATCCGTTCCTGCGTCCCTGCGAAACTGCACGGAACAGCAATACAATTCCCAGTACTGACTTACAAGCGACCCCATAGAAATGCTCAGAAACGATAAAGCACAAGACTGTTTTGAGTATACACGAGTTCTACACACACTTTCTCCTCGTGACGAGCTGCCGCGAACAAATTTCCAGACCAGCGGAAATCAAGCAGACCACATGTTTTTGACAGCGACACGTTTCGTACAAGACACAATCGTATCAAGTTCAAATGTACAACCATTACTTTGGTCCTGAAGGAAAAAACAAAAGTTTCCTTGTAACTCTTTGCACTCCTGTAGACTTTGGTATATCAGGTGTCCTTTTTGTACGTCACCACTTCCATCTACTATACCTGTACATGGCGACTACGTAAGTGTAGAAGCTAGTGTTGGATCTCCAGAATCACTCTTAAATCATAATTGTGCAAGAAAACTCTTCTCATACAATTGTTCAGACATGTCTCTCCCTCCACCTATGGAAGAAATGCGCTGCAAGAAAGCTTTGGCAGGCTTATGCACAATACCAGTGGGGGACAGAACTGGAAGCCTAATATTATGTATGTAAAGTGGCAGAGAAAAAAAAAAAGGAAACAAAAACAAATAAACATGGTGCTGTTGTCAAGCAGAACATAGTGAAGCAAAACAACCTGCACTGCAGAGTCTGGCTGCTGACTTAATTTTTTAAAAAAAAAAAAGCTTGACAAAAATAATTAATAAGAAACAGATAAATAAGTAAATAAATTGGTGTCATTGCTCTATGACTAATACAGTGATTGGTAGTCACAGTATTGATATAGGTGCTACTTAGTATTAAGATTGCAAAGTGTGTGAGCTAATGTTGAGTGAACGTCGTATATCAAATGCAGTACATTGTTTTTGTGACTTAATCACTGCTCAATTACTGGAAGATTTGCGCCTAATCCCGCATACAACTGCCTATTACGTGTACCCCTTACTCAGGATCTTATTGCAGTAGCAAAATGAAATTTGAAGTTCTATTTTCTACCTCTTTGCTCCTTTCCTGTAGTTCTTTTGAGGGAAATTTGAATTTGCTTACAAATTTTCTAAAGAAAATGAGTACCGGTAGGGTAAAGGCATGTATAAAGTAGCAGTGGCATACAATGAAATTTGAAACTCTAATATCTACCTCTGCTCTTTATTCCTTCTCTGCTGTAGCTCTTTTTCTGGGAAAATTGAATTTGCTTAAAAATAATCTACAGGAAATGAATACCGGCTTTACTGTGTGTATACTTACCGCAGAACAATACTGCTAATTTGAAACAAATCTCGTGATGAGGAATGACAGAAAATCTATTGCCTTTCAAATTATTTAAAGGATAATTTGAAGAAAAAAAACCCAAAACCAACAAAACAGATTATTTCCTAAGCTGTAACTGCACCCTTGTGAATTAATTGCCTCTTACTTCTGAAATACTGCATTCATTTCTCACACTACACTGGGCAGGACCATTTATCACCGTTTCTTGGGCAAGCATCACCAGTGTTATATACCAACTGTGTCTGTAATTCAGACAAAAAAAGAAAGAAACAACAAAACCTCTTGCCAATTGAAGGCTGCACCTTCTATTTGCACCCTGAAAAGTACTCCTCATATGGCAGAGGTGCTAGTTACCTCTGACCTCTCAATGCCAAAGATTTTTAATACACCGCACATCTCGACATCCTGAAATGGCACACGCTCGAAGATTAATGTTGGTCTTTGTTGTATGGATTGATCACTAAAAGAAAAAAAAAAAAACAACCTTCATGACAATATCATCAATTCATTCTTCACACAGAATAAGTAATTGAATATCAATTTCATCAAGCAACAGAGTGACGGTGGAGATCAACCTTATGAAATTTGGCAGACTAAATCCCCCTCGAAAAAAAAAAGATAGTCTTGAAGATAATCTTGAAGATCACCTCCATTGCTCACGTTGTTCCTTCCTGTCACAAAGTATTCATTTTCTCAAGGCTTCGTCTTACTGATACTATGTCAATGTACACGTTTCCCACCACGACTGGTTGCCGTCGACACCAGGGGTGCCGCTTCCCTGATAAGCAACTCACAAAGTTTGAGAAGTGCCCTCTCGCGCCCACGTTTGCAGCTTTGGGACAGCGCCCACACTCGGCACCCGATGGAGATGTTGCTTCTGTCTCCACTCAGTCAATGTCACATCAATGCATATTCCAGAAAGTTCCACGAGTTCCATTGTCCTTCTCTTTAAACTTGGAAAACACTTAGCTGATAAGCACCATTGCCTTTTTTTTTTTTTGCATGCCAGAGTACACAAATTCTCCCGCCACCTCGTCGGCTGAAGATTCTCGTTTCCCCTCCACTGGCGAAAAAAGAGCTACACCTGTTCCGGACTCACGGCAGATTCGGAGTCCTCCGCGTTGTTGTTTATCGTCGCCTCCGCGGCCTTCAGCTTCTTGATTGTGTTCTTGAGCGCCTGGCGCTTGTTGCAGAACCACACGCGGATCACCTCCCGGTCATAGTTCAGCTCCTGGGCCAGTGCCGTCATCTCGGCGCCCGTCGGGTGCGTGTTCTTCTCGAAGTGGCGGCTGAGGTACTCCAGGGCCTGGGGCGTGAAGGACGTGCGCCGCTTGCGCTTTTTCACTGGCTCGCTGCCGATGAAGTCCGTGAGCTGGTTAAGGCCGTTTTTGTGCCGCTCCTCCGCCTCCGCCATCCACCGCTCCAGGACCGGCTTGATCTTCTGTGCACTCTTCGGCGTGATGTCCAGCTTTTCAAACCTACCATTTGTGGGAAAAAGGTATCAAACATGCTTATGACATACCCTGTACAACCATGCATCAAAATGAAAAATTTATTTCAAGAAAGGGCAGCAAAATCAATGAGATGAGTCTCAAGGAGCGCTAACCAAATACAAAATCCAGTGAACTTCAAAAAACGAGAGGCCAAACATGATAATGATGTCTATTTTAACAGCCAACACAAGCCAATTTCCAGAACTAAACTGGCTGACTTTCTCACACATTTGAGAAATAAGAACATCCTTATCAATCTTTTGCATCATGTTCAATCTTTCAAGTTGCCTTTTAGATAAAATATTTCCATCCAATCCAATCCTGACCTAATGTTTTTGCAGATGGTCACCTTGTTATCTTTACATTTGCAGCATTGAGTTTTGCTGCACACTCTATACTGAAGAAAGACTAGATGGGTCTAGCGAGGGGCCCCAGGGCTTGTGTGACCACAAAATCATACACACAAAAATGATAGTTACATCTTAAGAAAGAGCTTCTAAACTGTCCAATAAATTCGCAAACCAAAATCCGATTTTGTAGGTTGAGATTTCACGTTAGGGCCCTTCTGCTGGGGCAGGCAGAATCAATTCCATAATTATTTTATGATAACTCAATACTCTCAATAGGTTGATACTCTACCTGCAGATGGCCGATTGGCTGTAGGCGGGGCCCTCGGACTGGCTCAGGGCCTGGCCCACCTGGGTCTGGGTGAGGCCCAGAGAGAGCCGGCGAATCTTGAAGGCCTTGGCAAACTCCTTGATCTCCTCCAAGTTGATGCCATCCACCTCGGCCGCATTGCCCATGTTACTTACTGCAGCCGGGTCACAAGAGGGAGACAGACAGACAGGACCATAGAGGTGATAATTCCATAGGTACATGTATGTAGCTTTTTACCATCGAATATTGCTACAAAGTTACTGAAAATACAGACCTTTGTGTATGTAACAAAGGGAACATCTTTACAAAGGAGCTGCAGCTTCTTTGTAAAGAGCCCGAACATGAAAGCAGCTGTCTTCTAGTCACACGACAACAAGAAAACAAACAATAACAAAAGCATTTAAAAAAAAACCCACCCATGAGCATAAAAGAACCAGTCACCAAAGACCCAATTATGAATGACAACCAAAGTATGTAATACATGAATGGAAGAATATAGAGAAAGGTTAAGAGATTGACAGACAAATGAACAGTTGGACAGATACAGACGGCAATAGACAGATGAATGGATATATACACACTCAATACCAGATATAAGGTAAGTTTCACAGAATTGTTATTTTCGCAAATATTGCCTCCTGTCTTGTTTGAAAGTCTGCATGGTAATGTACATTGAGGGAGAGAGGTTTGCGGTAACACGATGTGTGTAGTCATCGAGAGGACTGCTCTTTGTGAGAAAGACCCTAAAAAGAGGAAAGTGAATACGGAAAGCAGCATACACTGCAGGGAGGGTGTAAGGAAGTGAAATAGTGATGGTCGAAAGGGCAGCAGTGTGCTGGAAGTTGAGGTTCCCCCAAGGGAGAAGGAAGAATAGTCGACAGGGACAGCTGGAAGGAAGAATAGAGTGAGAATCGGGTAAACTGTTTGGAAATCGGTGGGAGAAGAAGGATTTCAGGGGAGAAAGATTACTTTCAGGATTCTCTCTCTCTCTCTCTTTTATCCTACAGTTGAACTTCTCTTCGGCATAACAGTCGACTTTTCGACTCAACAGTCCTTTTCAGTAACACTTCACCACTTTACAGTTGTTTATAGGGACTAATTCTCAGTTCTTCTCTTTCCATCATGCCTACATTTTTAATGTCTTATTGTCTTCTCTCCCACATTCCCACTTTCACAAGAGTCCTTTTCAGGACTATAAAATTGAAATAATTATTCTTTCTCTCTCAATTGCCCTGACAAACTACTGTTAACATCAATATTTTCGCGTGACCAATTTTTCACACTGAGCGGCTCAAAAACATATTTCTGGGTTCTTGAATTTGCGGTGCGCAATTGTCAATCCATTTAAAATGTGGAGAGAAAATTGTGAAGATATTTTTAGCAGGTTTTAGAATTTGCGCTAGTCAGAAGTAGTGCAAAATACATGAAAATTACTGTACCACAAAAATGTCTGCATTCACAATATTATAACTGGAAAGACTTCTTAATATGCCTTGCTTGAGTAAGAACTATAATTGCTAAATTTTTACCCCAGACCTCTGACCGTCGTCAGAATTTGGCTCTACTGAAATGATGGGATCCAGTCATACTAAGCACTTTGTAGCCAGTCTGATGAAATTACATTTCAGTGCTTTGTTATCAGATTTTTGAGATACCAAAGAAATTCCAGCATTACATCTTGTCCCCTAGAGCCACAGGTGATGCTCTTCATAATGAAATAATCTGTGCAAATTAAGAAATGTGAATTGACAGCATCAAGTAAATTGGAGTGCAAGTGCTGACTTTTATTGCATTAACTCTGAAATTTCCATATTTGGCCTCTATTTTGAACCTTTTCAACTCAAACAAATCCTGCTGATATCAAATCACTCAATAAAGTGATATATGTATTTGATTTCTTTTTACAGTATCTATTGCAATTAACAAGAGGCAGAAAAAGGAGAAACGATTAAAATGGAAGAAGACAATGATAGCTATAATTAAGACAATGAATAAGAAGAAGAGGAGGAGGAGGAGAGGGGGAGGGGAAGCAAAAAGAACACTAAATGGGACTGTACGTGTCTAATCTATGCACAGGTCTGTCTGCAAAAAACTTGCAACTGCATGTACAGCTGAAGTGTTTTCTGCCTGTCATAGTGAGTGTGCCCAATCCTTGTCAAACTTCCAATCTGACTTCAAAACTCTGGTTGTCAGCAAATCATTCAGGAAAAGGAACTGAGAGCCGAACTGAGAAAATTGTTCTTCCTAACCCCTTTGTGTGCCAGGGACTGTGGATAATACAATGCCAATTTGCTCTCACAGCACACAAGTGGTTAAAACATCAATCCTCATCATTTAAAACCACATCACCAATCTTCCTTCTTCTTTTATAAGATGTATAATCAGCTAGTGAAGATGGTTCCATGACATTTGCTCCTGCCACAATTGCTGCCATGAAATATCTGCATGCTAAGCCAAACAAAACTTATACTCACAATCATAACCTGAACCCTAATCATAATCCTCACACCAAACTAAACCTAAAACCCTATCACAACCCTAACCCCAAGCCCTTGGAGAAAATAAGACTAGAGCAATTGTCGCAGGAGCAAATGTCTTGTCACCATTAAAGACTGGGAGCTTCAGGTATCAAATATGACAGGTGGCAATAGACACATGACTTCGTGCTTTAACAATGTAGTTCTCAGTGCAAAGGTAATCAGAATGACAAAGACAGATGTTTTGACAGCTTCACAAGGTGGCATATCGACAATATTCTACTACATGTATCTGCAAAAGTACTTCTACAATGCTTTTCGTGCTCAAAGAGACAGACACAGACTAACTGCACAGGCATCACATACCTGCCAACATTTCAAGATGAAATATCTTACTCGTGGATTGCAAAAAATCTTATTTTATATGCAAACTGAAGTTAAAAATCTTACTTTCGGTCAAATCTTCAGAAAATACACATGAAAGTTATATCTAAATATTTTTCAAAAACCTGATTTCTCTGATAGAATATCTGATTTTGCTATTTTTAACGTAAAAAATCTTACTGAATCTGATAAAATCTTACTAGTTGGCAAGTATGGCATCAATGGTATTGCTTAGAATTTAACTTACAGGACAAATAAATTGAAGCAAATGAACAGACTTAAAAATACTGGTATGTATCTATGCACAGAACCAAATGACAATTTCCAATTTTTTTTTCTTTAGGTGGCTGGTATTATATTTTGTGTTTTGGCAGGATAAGAGCTGAATTTATTCATATTCAAAAGCAGATGGGTATGAACAAAATGATAAAACATTGACATAAATGAATAGAAGTTTATCATTTATTCATCTGGTTGTTCTTTGGATGAGTTCATATCATAACAAAGCTTACAACTAAATCAATGACATACACAACTGTACATATAGACTAACGTAATTTTCTTTTTCTAAATCAACGTCTCTCTGTGAGGTGTCCTCCTAAAGAGAGAAATAATAAGACCATTTAAATGGACAGAACAACAAAAGGCTCACTAAAGAGTTAACCTGTTGAAGACAAGTCCCGAGTATACTCGGGCAAGTGTCTATGGAAAATGTGTGTTATAGCAAAATCAGCCTGTCCTCACGGGGTTAAGTAATAGTCATTACAACTTTCCTTCATGGGTTGGGGGTCAAATCTAATGAAGTACGAAGCAACACACACAAATGATCTATATCAAGGTCAAGAAATGGTTACACAAAGGCATGAATGTGGTCATAATTGCATCTTAAATATCAGCTTTCCTGTCACAAGAATCTGTATGGTAATTACTACAAAGCATACATGCATCTTCTTGAGCAACACTCTCACTGTTGAAAACATGCAACGCATCAAATCATGTCTAGTACACAAAACAAGCACATACAAGTATTTATGAAATATATGCATTGCATAGAGTTAATCTCACGTGTGAAACCGACATACAGACACATAATGTATTGACACAGATGCTATTAAAATACAAGTAAACAACATCAACCTGGCTCCATAGTAGTATGTAGGGTATTTTGGGATGGGGACTTCTGGGCTTTGCTGCATTTGGGAGGCATGGCTTGGACAGTTAACACTGGATTTCTTGTGGGGCAGGAGGGACATTAACCTGGATGTCTCTGACTTAACATGTCATGATTTGATCTTCACTGTATTTTAGTTGCATAAAAATTTGCATTATCTTAAATCTGCAGTAGATTTCCGATCAAAATGTGGATGATACAAGTGCAGAGATATTCTCTGCATTAAGGCCGGAGTTACTCCTGTCATATTAACTGTAATTGTAGTAGCATTCGAAATAGAATAAACCCTATCATTTGAATGGATCTTACCCATAAGAAGAGACTTAAGCTTTTGAGACAATTGGCATATATGCCCAAGCATGATATAGGAATCAGGACTGAAATTCATTTCTTGAATTGTAGTATTGATGAAATCAATTATGTTCTTGTTACCCTTTGCTTGTGACTATTAAAGTAGATGTTTAGCATTACAACTTAGTGATGGCTTCCATAAAAAATTGACATTTGATTTCTCTGAGGGCAAAAGTAGAATGTCTAGAGTCAGTTGAGATCAGAGCCTGTTTCACAAGTGCCAAATATTGCTGCAAACTGTGTGAAGGAGGGTCGACTGGCTGTGCGGAGTAGGTGGTAAGTGGGAGCAGAGGGGGGTTAATAAACCCAGTGTTAGTGCGTCAAGCCATGCAAGAAGGGGAGGAGGACATTTTGATTTTCGGTGTCGTCAGTCCAGAATGGCGACAAGTGACACAGCTGACGTGAAAGGGACACAAATGTCCATTTGTTAGGGCGGTCAGTTGAAGGAATCTATCGCGGACAGCAAACAAAAAATTTGTCAGTGGGTGGGAGACACAAACTTAATTTTCCAAAAGCATAATTTTTTTTATCTCTTTCCTCTCTCGTTCACTGCCAATTGTTTGATCGTTTTGTTTGTCGAAATTTGCATCGCATTACGTTTGGCAAAAATCGTGAAGCCCCATCCCAAGTAATGGAGCCCGGACAGTACCTTTACCTGGGCTCGCCAACCCTCCGGCCACGTGGTTGCCGCCCGTCGTCGCCGTCGTTGTGGAGACAACAACCTGGTGGCCCGGCTGACCCCCAACCTGCGTGACCCCAACGGGGGCTGCTGCGGACTGGCTGGAGACCACGGAGCTCCGCACCAGCTGGCTGGGCAGGATCTGGGCGATGCTGCTCTGAGAGCCCTGGGCTGCCGCTATGTGGGAGATGACGGTGCCTTGCGCCGTGTTTAGCCCAGCTGGGGGAAAAGGACAAAATAACAATCTCAAGATCAAAATCAATCTATTTCACAAAGTGATTTCAAAATCAAAAGCAATCTATTTCACAGCATGATTTCAAAATCAAGATCAATCTATTTTAGGATGTGATCTCAAAATCAAGGTCAATCTATGTCACAATGTGATCTCAAAAAATAAAATTAAATCTATTTCAGAATGTGAACACAAAATCAAAATTACTCTATTTCACAATGTGATCTCAAAATCAAAATCAATCCATTTCATGTGATTTCAATTTCAAAATCAACCTATTTCACAAGATTTCAAAATCAAATCAGCACCACACTTTGCACTGTCACAGTTCTGTTTGGTTCGTTTCTACTCCCTTTTTCAGAGTCAAACATAAACAAGGAGTTCTTCCTTGTTGCTGGAGCCTGAGGGAGGAATGCTGTGAGTAGTACCTGCCAGTCCCTGTAGTGAGAGGGCTTGGGCGGCGGCTGACGACGTGGTGCTCAGCTTCTGTGCAGCGAGGAGGGGGGCAGTGGGGTTGGAGGTGGTGGTCGGTTGTGACACCAGCACTGACCTGGATGGGGGAGAGAGTTTGAGAGAGTTTGAGAGGTCAAACAGAGGTTATGCAAGAGATAGATAAATAATTGAACATACTGAAAACATGGAAATTTTTGCAGTGTTAAAATTTTCACGCATTTAGCACAACCACAAACTAGGGCAAAAAGAAAAGAACACATATATTTTTGCTTGCAATATATTCCAGTAAGTGATGTCTTGATCCCGCGGAATTAAAAGCATGCCAAACTTACCCAGCCAAGCATGAAAAATTAGTGGTGCGAAAATATCCACTTTTAAAGTAAATCAATGTCACATTTGCGATACAGCCGCTATCTTTTTCTAGGTGAACTGACTCTTTTTTGAATGTAGAAGACTCACTGATGTAATACGTATTTATCTGTTTCTTACTCATTGAGAAATGAGATGCCTTATGCATGCTCCAATGTATACTATCCCTGCAAATACAAGGCTTCAAGAACGTTCCATGGAACACGAGGAAAGCCAAAGAGTTTACGATATGTTTTCAGCCAAAGATGAAATTTACAAATACTTGTTTGCAATTTGAATCTTGCTTCATGCAGCAAATAGGTGCATTCAGATGTTTACCGGGGTACTGAATACAGTAAACATACATGAATTATACTGAATGATATACATGTGCATATCATGTGTACACATGATCTGTCTCTGAAGACTCTTCTATGCAGACTTGTCTTATCAATTTTGCATTCATATTTTGAAGTGAAAAGAAACAGAATGGATAAATGCTTCAATGGAGGGGGAAAGAGAGGAGAATGTACCGTGCTGCGTGCTGGCCTGAAAGGCTCAGTTGGTTGGCGGTGCTTCCCATCAGGCCTTGCGTTACCGTGGCGAGGGAAGGCAGGGCCTGGCTGCTGTGCGTGGTCACGAGACTCGGAACACTTGCAGACGTTGTACTGTCTGCGAGGCAAAACGAAAGAGAATTTTTGGGCAATAGAATAATTTCACTGAAATATTCTTCGACTTGGCAAATACTGTATACGTTGAATATTTCGCGAGGTTTTTATTTTCACGGATTTCGCGAGTTGTGTGCTATTTGCGAAATTAAAGACACACGAAAATATCGACTCTATTCTCGATGTGAATTTGACGTACGCGTGTACATTTCTTTGTTCAGTACAGGACTCCTCGATCGTGAATTTAACCACTCGCGAAATCGTCGGGAATTCCCGATTCGCGAAAATTTACACTTGCGAAATATATGGCATATACAGTATCTCCATCAATCAGCATCAGATCAGTGTTCATCGTCGTACAATCTACTCATGTCTTTTTGAGCCATACATTTTTTGCTTTTATTCTGTGAAGACACAATTACCACCCTATTTAAAGGCATTTCTTGCCATTTGCACATGAAACAAAAACCCAGCTTCAGTGCTTCAAAATGGTTCTAAAATGTGAGTCAGGGATAGAAACAACCAACTGATGTAAAAAATTTGAATCAGTACATGTATAATCAATGTAAAGTACTGTCAAAAATACAAAATGTGAATAATAGTTTTAATAAGAATGTTTCCAGACTATTCAAACCTTCTGCAGTTATGGTTATAGAGAAAAATAGTGGTATCTCCTAATATTTTAGGTTTTTATTGCTAAATCTTTACATGGTACATGTACAGTGTAGTATGTTTGTGATACATTGTACATCTGACCTACACATATGATCGAAAGTGATATCTTGAACATTTTTAAAATCACTGCTCCCAATGGCAAACAGTACTTTTAATCTCTCTGCGTCCACTTGCAATAACTCCTTGCAATACTTAGTGCAGCTTGGATCCATCAGTTGTCACTAAATTAGGCAATACTTCATAGACAAGCGTTCTACTTGCCAGGTATCACCCTTGCTTTGAGGGCACATACAAAATACTGAAATGCTATTGGACGAACGTTATCTTATTCAATATTAATTACTTTTAATGAGGAGAGAGACGGAGAGTACAGGTGGAAAATAAACTCTATTTGAGGATTTTTTGGGAAAATACATGCGAAATAGAGGTAATCAAATAAAAATGACAAAAGAAGAAGATGATGATGATGATGATGATGATGATGATGATAGAACAATACTTTAATAGCACCATTTATCTCTAGAAACAATCAGAGGTACATTGTATGAGGCTCCCACAAAGTGCTGGGGGGGGGGGGGTGCAGAATGAATCCGATATTACAGAATGCGATAGATGTGGTATAAGTTTGACCCTTGACATGGACCTAGCATCAAAGATGAAAATACAAGCACAGATATTTATACTATATTGAAAAGTAATATCAAAACAAAACAAGCATACATAGTCAGGCAGTACGATAAATCATGACAGTCTGTGATGGATCACTGTCAAAATGTTTTCCATTGACACGATCCAATATCTAGCTTATCTCGGCCACAAACCATTCCACACACATACAAAAAGGCATACAAAGCTATCACATTTGATATACTAAGCACATATATATATATATATATATATGTATGTATATATGTTTATATATATATATATATATATATATATATATATATATATATATATATATATATATATATATATATATATATATAAATATATATATATATATATATATATATATATATATATATATATATATATATATATATATATAATATATATGAGCTGCACTTGTGCAGAAGAGTATCAGTATCTCTAAACCTCCCCAACCCTTCCCCAGCCCCACTCCAAATAAGAGGAAAAAGAAACACATGAAACAATATCTTCCCCATTTCAAATGATTTTATCCAAGTGATCACTTTCCTATTTTCCCAGCCTAAAAACCCAAATGATATGAAAAAAGGGGAAAAAAAGGTAGGGAAATGTCATTTCACTTTTTTTGTTGTGCGTGTGTGTGTGTGTTCTTTTTATATGCCAGCTCGTATGCCTGCAGAAAAGTTCAAATAACCGCACTCTGCCTTAGCGTGCGGGTAACATGAAACTTTGTGCAATACAAATCAAATATTGACCGCCCTCCGAGGTTGTAAAGGGAGGAACCCTCCTTCACGGGTTGTTCAGAGAGGATCGCGGGATGGAAAAAAAAAAAAAAAGAAGAAAGCCCACAAACTGTCCACCATTTGGAGGACTCGGGGGATGTTTATTTTTTTCCGGATGTTTAGGGAAAAGAGAGTCGGAAAGACTGCTCACTGTTATCTATCCATCCACAAGGCAATGGAGTTTCCCAGTGCCATCGAAACCACTGTGAATGCATGGAAAATTTTCTCTTGTAATCATCTGGAAGCTGTGTTCTTCCCCCCCCCCCCACCACCCTCTCCCTTGAGGATAATGCAGTTTTAGGGCAGAGTCTATCGGAAGAGAATGAATACTGTTGCATATGCATGATCCTATGTCTTTTAAATCAAATTGAGCATTCAAAATTTTGAAAACTATCATTGATTTTTACAAAAGGAGAACAGTTTAATGACCAAATGATATGAATATCTATAGGCCCATAATAGTTGCATGTTGGAGCAATGCAACAGCTTTAAAATGTGTGTGTGTGTGTGTGTTTGCACACATGTTTAATGCATACAGTAGACCTAAAGACCCATTTGTTACAAGCAAGGACCACTGCACGAAAGAGCACATTATTAGGGCAGGTATTCCCTACATTCCATTATTCATTTGGCAAAAATTGAGAAGAAATCAGCTTCACTGCTTCCTGTTCTGTTGAATGTTAGTCTTCTGTAAAATCTCTTTGCAAAAAAAGATAAAGAAAGAATTAACATCTTTTAACCATTCTTGGGTAAAGTATGGCCTACTACATAGTATCTCATCTGTGAGACTCTAATGAAATCACCTACACGTCAAGCAATGAACAAGGAATTTCTCAAAGATTCGAGCAATGCTTTCGGCTAGACTTGGTTGAACTAGAGACATACATTGTAGACTTGTATATTTGTTTTAATGTGTGGGCAACCAGTTTGTATCTATTGACAATGGCAACGATACACAGTTCACTCAAATACACATCCCATAACACAAGTAAGGCACATTCTCATTGCAAAGAAGATGAAGAGAGAAATGGCTGAAAAGAGAAGAGAGAAGAAAGAATAAACGAACTGGAAAAGAAAAGAGAAGAAACATAAAGGATTGAGATAATGAAAGAAGAGAATGAGGGAGGGGTTAAGATAAAAATCAACACACACACACACACACAAAAAGAATTACATAAGAAAAGATAGAAAAGAGGGCAGTAGAACATGGTCACAGTTTCCTGCGCTCAAAAGACTCTGTCTTGAAGTTCAGAAGGCAACACAATCTCCCTATTTTCAAACGGGAGCCAGCGAAGATAGAAAGAAAACACTCACTGGTTTTGAAAGCTGTGCTGGATGTACTGCTGGTCGGCGTGGAGACGGAGAGGACCTGCGCCCCCGCCCCCATCAGCACCTGGGGGAGGGGGAGTGTACCCAGGCCGGTCTGCCCCGTCAGGACGGAGACCGGAGGGAGGGGTGCGGTGGGTGAGGTCATGTGGTTGGATTTGGCAAGATGTGCTGCGGAGGAGACCACGTTTGTGCTGCTGGTGATGCTGGGAATGGCGGCCGGGGCCGACGGTAATACCTGCAAAGGTGGCGGAAACGGTGAGGCCGAAATGACCGCCTGGGTTTATTTTGCAGGTACGCTTCTGTGTCTGTCTGCTTGTGTCTGGATGTCTGCATATGTATTTTGTGCATCTGTGTGTGTGTGTATGCTTATGTGTGCACCTTTAAGAACACTTGCCTAAACACAGATTACTATTGGAATACACATGGGAAAATGTAGACATCTGCAAAAATAAGGATTATAGAGATTTATTTGATTATTTGTCACCATATACAGCACCACATTTTGAACACGGGGATGCCCAGAGTCCAGACATCTTGTGTCAGAGCAGAACAAAACCACAGGGGCCAGCAATTGGGCGAGTAAACTGTGGACTATATAAAACATGGATTGATCAACATTTTGAAGGCTCACATGTGTACAGTGTACAATGTACAATTGTCTGGGTGATGTGTGGAATAAGTACTATTCATACAGAGGGAAAAAAGGCGATTCCAATCGTGATTAAAATCATGTTTTTTAGCACTCTTGTTCACATGTACACAAGCAAAGAGGAAAAAACTGTAATACAAATTGCACTGATTCATGAAGTCCAGTCCCAAAGAGGTCCTACGGAAGGTGGGACCCACCATTGAATGGGATCACTTTGATTTATTTTGTTTTTGGATATCTCTGTCATTTCAAAACCAAAATTCATCAAATTTCATCAAATTAATATTTCATAAACGGTTTCCGATTACCAAGGTATTCCGAAAAAAGTTTAAATCTGAATCCCCCATCTCAACCCAAACTATATCATCCCTTTAAGAAAAGGTATGAAGTGTTTTTATCAGAGCAAAGTAACACGTTTTCATGTGGCACTTTCTGTGCTACTTGGGGACTTTACATCTGAGGCTCTGAGGGTTGTACCTGTGACGGCATGGCTGCAAGGTTAGCAAGGTTCGGAGAGGCGAGGAGCTGCCCGCCGGTACCAGTGGGAATCAGGAACTGAATGCCCCCAGCCCCCTGGGCCAGGGTGACGGGAATGGTCAGGATCTGCTGCTGCCCGGCCGCGTTGGTGATGGGCAGGGTCAGTATCTGCTGCTGGCCTCCGTTGGACGGGATGGTCAACAGCTGCTGGGCCCCTGAGAGCTGTAGTAGCAAACAAAAAAGGAGATAGAGAAAGAGGGTGGATGGGAAATGGACTTTTTGCTGTACTGACACTTTAACCCATTGAGGACAGGCTGATATTTCTACAACACACATTTCTCATAGACACCTTCTGTATATACTCAGGACTCGTCTCTAACAGGTTAATCACAAGGTCGTAAGACAAGAAATATGATGGATGGTCACAACTTCTTTGACCTTTGACCCTTGCACTTTCTGCTGCAGCTTATCTACTAAAAGATAAATTGAATCGATTTGTTTTACAATGCCACTAAAGGAAGCAATGGGTGCTTGTAAGCAAGGAGCAACGGGACCGACGGCTTTGTGTTTACGTATAGTGCCCTCAGAAGGACCAGGCAACAACGGTAATGTGCCTTGCCTAGAGGCAGAACCACTGCAGCTAGGGGACTTGAACCAGGGACCTCGTGATCGACTGTTCATGGTCTTATCCACTGGGCCACAGGAGCTCCTAAAGAGCATTATTTCATCATTTGGCAATCTGAAAAATAAACCCTCACAACTTTGCCATAATGCGAGTCAGGCACACACCAATTGGGCTTTGTCGCTGTCACAACCGTCTTTTTACGTCTCCGAACATCGGCACCAGCTGACAAAAGAAAGTAAAGAAGTGGACGGGCAGAGTGGCAAAGAGAGCAGAGCAAAGGTTAATTCTCCCTTTTAATTTGGCTGTAACAGTGGCATACAAATCCATTCCAGCGGAATGAGTTACCGTGCCGCCTTAACAGCAGCTGTGATACATTTTAGTTTATCTATTGCATGCATCATCTCTGCACATTTGACATTTAGCCGGAAGGCATTTGCAGAAATCAGGGTGTACAAAGTGCACTTTTATTGGTTGGTGTCAGAATCCAGGTTCGGATTGTCCATGTGTGAAAGTGGCAGATAAAGGAAAAAATCCGAAATATAACTGAGCAAAAAACCAAAATCCAAATCTTCATACGATGGAAAGTCATCTGCCATCATAAATGAGTAAATCTACCCTAACTATATATCTATATATATATATATATATATATATATATATATATATATATATATATATATATATATATACATTTTTTTTTTTTTCAGATTCAAAGCCTATCACACAACAGCTCAGGATGTAGCATCATGATACAAGCTACATTGCCAGAGAAGAAAAAAGAGCCATAGTGTATTTTACAGAGCATTAGTATTTGAAGCGAGCTGTGTTATTTTTTTTTCCTGTTTTCATCTTAAATCTGTCTGACATGCTATTGGATATAAAATGGAAAAAAAAAATCTTAACTTTGCCTCACAGAAAAAAGCAACATGTCTGTTTCAATCGCCGTATTTGTAATGAACGCCCCTCAAGGAATGATTATGAATGAACGCGTCTCGCCGCAACAGGTTCCCGTGCAAGATGATATGTCATATGACAGTGTAAGACTGTTTAGTTGTAGTATTCGCTGGACAAGTTGTAAGCACCAACCTGTACACGCAGATTTCGTATGTTTTGAAATCTCACAGAACTGTCCATGCATTATTCAAAATGAGTGAAATGCCTGTGGCTACCAGTATAACGCTCAGGATCTTCCCCCCCCCCCCCCCCCAATGGGGCATTCATTCTTTCATTCATCATTCATGGCGCAGCATCCTGGTGTCTGGCTTGTGGCCCTTTTGTTTCTTTCTTTTTTTCATTTCTACAATTACACAGTGGGTGGTGACATGGTATTCACAAAAACCACAGTTGGTATTCGAGCAGTATGTCAAAATCAATAATCTGGGCAGATCTCAAATGTGAAAGATCTACATTATTCAAAGACTATTTGTTATAATTCAAGCATTGCACACTTCTGATATTTGATCACAGCTAGGACACACAGGTGTATTTCAAAGCATATGATGTACATATATTATACCAGTGGCAAATTGAACTGGTCTCATAATCCAAGTATTTGCAAAAGAAAAAAAAATCCACGTAACATGAAATGATAGTCATGAAATAATCAATATTTAATGTTTTGGTATAAAAGGGAGGGGTAAAGTTCAATCTTAATGTCCATGGCAGTTTATTAATAGCTTAAAATACTACATTTGGCATACACTGTACTTATATTTCTCTGGACACAAATGAGTAAAAGACATGTGCTTCTGTGTGATAGCAAAGTTCTACGGCTTTTGTATAGACTGTTCTTATACAGGATTATTTTAAACTGCACTGCACAAATTGCTTTTTGATATTCCACCTGATTTAAGTAAAAAAAAAATCATGAACCACATTCTTCTTACAAATTGATGTATAAACTTGGATGGATATAGCTAAATTGTTCACAGAGAGCAGGTATTGGGGATTTTAGCATTTTCAATTGACCTTTGACCCTTGACCCCCATGGCCCAAAAAAATCCAGGAGAATCACTGTCAGGCAGTACAATGCACATGCATCATATGTACTAAGTTTCATGATGATACCTTGAGCTATTTCCGAGATATGGGGGAAAGAAGTAAAATCTTAGCATTTTCTTTTGACCTCTGATCTCTGACCCCACAGCCCAACACTTTCCCAGACAAGTTTTATCTGGTAATAAATGCATACACTACGTTTACAGAAAATGCCTTCAGGCATTGCTACCATGGGGAAAAGAGTGACATTTTGAGAATTGAACTTAATTTTTTACCCTTGACCTTTGACTCTATGACCTCCAAACTCCCAAGAGAATCACTGTCAGGCAGTATAATGTATGAAGTTTCATGAAGATACCTTGTGCCATTTCAGAGATATAGAGAAGAAAGTGAAGTTTTAGCATTTTCACTTGACCTTTGACCCAAAACTTTGAATTCCCTGGAGAATCTTCATCTGATAATACATGTTTACATTTAAGTTTCAAGAAATTTACCTCCATTGCATAGGCATGGGGGAAAAAAGTAAAATTTTCAGAATTTGACCATGGCCTTTGACCTTGAACATATGCAACTAAAAGTTGATTTTTAATAAGCACAACTTCACCCACTTATACATATTTTATGATAAGTTTCATTTGGATAAATGGTGAAGTTAAATGCTGTCCACAGTGCTGATTACGGACATATGGAAGGATGGAAGGACGGACGGACAACCTGAAAACAATGCCTTCGTCTACACTTACTGGCGGAGGCATAAAACAAACCAGCTGAATCCTAAAGAAACGGATTCTAAATCAAAGGTCAGCTAGAATGCAATTTCATAGCTGTCCAATGTATGTGACAAAAGTTTTTGCACAGTCATATATAGCACTGAAACACAGAATGTTATTTAATCTCATCCAATACACACGCAGTGTACATATGAGCCTTGTACATCTTGTTGTACAGGTTAAAGGGGCATAGTCCCGGTAGTGTAGAGGGTGCTGTTGATGATACTGCCGATAACCGTTAGCATTGATACGAAGATTACCGAAGTTGAGCTGTCATCAAGAGTAAAGTGCGTAGCTGTTGCTAAGTAACGTTGCCTTCGCTGTCTTCTCTGCGCATCGCGCAGTCTGTAGTAATGCCAGGGTGCGTGCATATGTGCTTGTTATTATGACATCACAAAAGAAGTTTGCTAAAGCTGTCATCCCCCTCAGCCGAATCATGAGCCGAACTGTGATCCGACCACTGACTACAGTGAATCGGACTTCTTCGGACTCGGGGAAGTGGGCCAAAGCGTAAGCGCTAAAGAGGAGTCGATAGCGTAGGTCTCTATAGGAAACTTGCACCGTGCGCCCGCGTACGCATTCGACTAAAACACCGGGACCATGCACCTTTAAGTTTTACCTATTTGATAAGTCATTCTGTTTCAACCTCTAAAGGATCCTTGCCCATTGACGACTAGTCCTGAGTATGTATACTCGGGTAGTGTCAGCTGTGGGAAATGCATGTTAAATGGCAAAATCAGCACATCCTCAAAGGGTTAAAGTGAAGAGGGAGGGGGTGAGAGCAACAAATTACTTTCCAGTTGATGGCTGATCTTTCTTTCCACAACACTGAGTTGGCATGGTCATCCATTTACGGTACACATGTATACAGCCTGTCTCCAGAGTTACATGTACCACAAAGTATACATTTTAAATGACTGTCGAACAAGCTGTATATCCGTCCCCGTCTCACAAAAGGGGAATTTCGAACACATACCGCAATTGTTCAGTTCAGCAATTACTCATCAAATGTTGACAGAAATGAATAATGCAAACATACAAGTGTTATTAATGTACATGCAATAAATAACCCCCCTCTCTCTATAGGTACATATATATATGTATGTATGTATATATATATATATATATATATATATATATATATAGATAGAGAGAGGGAGAGAGAGAGAGAGAGAGACATACAAATATAAATTTACATACAGTGTAATACATACAATACATTGTATTTACAATACTCATGTGAACAAATAATAAAAATGAAAAAAAAAAACCAAAACACTGGCCAAAATAACAGCACCACCCTGTCAGGAGTCAGCCAAAAACTGAATTGTAAATAGGCGAAACAGGTTAGTGCTATTATGCCGCTCTCTTCATCAGTCACTGGGGAGCAGAAAGTGAAAAAAAAAGTTATACAAATAGACAGATATATACTGTAGATAGGCAGAAACAGGCATACAGCATAGAAACTGAAGACACAATAAACAAACACAAATCCAAAGACGTATAATGTACCTGATTGGCAAGAATAGGTTGTGCTCCCTGTAACGTGGGGCTCATTAACAACTGGGGTTGGTGCTGCGTCTGGCTGCCTGGGGGTGGGGTGCTCACTGCTAAACTGCTCGCCTGCGATGCAATTCCTGTATTTCAAAGTGAAGTTGCGGAGTGGGGAGGGGGAGGGGGAGGGGGGATTGGCGGAAGAAGCAGAAAGGGTATGTGAGATGGAGAAAGCATGTTTATAAGTGTGTGTGAGACAAACGGAATGAGAGATAGAGAAAAGAAAAAGACATAAAAGAGAGAGAAAAAGAAAGAGAAAAAGAGATTAAATACACTGGTTAATGTGCTTTAGGCACACGCCATTAAAATTGAAATAAGTGCAAAAAGGAAAATGCCACTTGGGCTTTTAGTGTAATTGCATTAATGTATCAGTGTATCACCACATAAAGCAAAAAATGTATACAAATTATGTGTGTAATCAGTCTTTCTCTCTCAAATGTCACTTTGGACATTGTAATCACATCCTCCTAGGCATGTTTTATTGTTGTTCTGTAAGTCACCAATGCATTAGATGTTAAAATTTAATCTTAATTACTGTTAAAAATAGTGTATGAAATCACACTACAGTTCTGCAAACTACAAGAGATGTCAAACATATTTTGCCTTGATACACCTGCCCCCACATACACAGAGATTTACAAGATTCATGTACTAAGTAATTAATAGCTAAAGGAAAACCCAGCATATAAATCCTGCAATCTCTCCAGGTTAAATACACAAAACAAAAAACAACAGCAACAACTGCTGTCTCCTACTGTTGACTTCTTTTGCTCGCTTTCATCATCAAGTTTAATAGTAGTCAACTTTACTATTGCATAAAGCAACCACATGTGTACATATATAATGTGGTAAAAACTTGGATTAATTAGCCTGGAACTCTTTATCTCTTTATGGAAGTCTTTATGAGTCTTTATTATCTGGAAGACACCACAAGGGTCTCATACTACTCCAAAAACTCACTTCATTTCTTTGGAGATGGAGTGAAGACTTCTCAAGAATCTACCACCAGGAGCCCGAAAACAGATGACCATGTGCCCCCCCCCCCAAAAAAAAAAATCATTAGGAATTCAACGAAACCCACACACTGTCACTTTCAGCCATCAAACGGTGCAAAGTGGCACCGTTAGGACATCATACCATGCATGAAATGATAGACTTGTGCAAGCTACACCTGTATTTGCAAAAACTCCTGTACATGGACCACCATATTGGCTATAATGCATCGGTAGTACCACCCATCGAACTGTATTTGACCTGCACAACAAAAACTGAGGCTTTTCTCACAGCATAGTGCGTGAGATGCAGGATGTAATTGACATCGTTCTTTGCAGCAGCTGCATGTATACAGAGATTACTGGTAACATTTAAGTCTAACTTTGTTAACATGTGGGAGAAGCTTTAGAAACCGTACACTGGTTATTAAGACTCCCTGACCATGAAGAACACTGAATTTGTTTTCCTTCAGAGGACTGTAAAGGTTAATGAACCTGTCTGTAAAGACCACCTGGCTGCAGAGACCTCTCTTCCTGTCTCCTTGATGAGGCCTTTTTCATATGAGATTGGCTGTATTATGGTTGATTTAATGACTGTAAATTGACTGCAACAATACAGGTAAAACAACTCTACACGTCAACTCGCCGTAGCCTTTCAATAGCGCCAATACCATCTATCATATCATCTGCACTCACTGCACTCAACAGCTTTCAAAAAGCAGAGATTCTGCACTCGATGTCATGGCAACGCACATCAGGCGACAACTGCATCAATGTGTTCATTTTGGGGTATAAGTTTGCCTAAAGAAACACTAGACTGTTCACATTTTCCTAACAGACTGACATTTCATTTTCACCCTTTTTTTGTGCTCGTGCACTTTCAAAACTCTGCAGTTGTTTTTTTTTTTTAAATATACAATTAGTTCATCAGAAACAAAAACAAACACAAGCATTTTACGGAACATCACTTCATAAAACCCTTTCAGGGCAATCCCATAAGGAGTAGAGATAAGGGAGATTACATAATCCACGCTTACTGATACTGAGGCTTAAGTAATTTGAATCACTGACTGACCAAGGGGACACTAATATTCAATTTGTGATTGAAAAACTGATCCAAAATCCCATTCACAGGGGAACTGTTCCAGTTAATTTTTAATTTATTTATTTATTTTTTTTTTGTAAGCCTGAAGAGAGAGGCAATACCTTGAACATGCACAGCACATTTGTTGAAAACTAAACCCCCTATTGTAGCGAGCTATTCAGCACAAGTCTACTTCATGTGAACCAGAAAGGCGTTGAGATGACGTCAGAATAAGCGTCTTCAATTGTGATTTTGTATTTATGCTTTCTGTAAAATGTGTTTAGAGAGAATCGGCAATAATAACATACCTGCCAACATTTCAAGATGAAATATCTTACTCGTGGATTGCAAAAATCTTATTTCATATGCAAACTGAAGTTAAAAATCTTACTTTCGGTCAAATCTTCCAAAAAATACACATGAAAGGTATATCTAAATATTTTTTTAAAAATCTGATTTCTCTGACAGAAAATCTGATTTTGCTATATTTAACGTAAAAATCTTACTGAATCTGATAAAATCTTACTAGTTGGCAAGTATGTAATAACCGTGGTTTGCACTTATATTTCCCTATTAAAGACATATCTTTACAGAATCGCCGATTGTAAATGCATCTCTATGTGCATTTTGAGTGCATTATACAAATGTATCAAAATGAGCCAGGACACCATTGTGTCTTTAAATTTAAACATGCTTCAAAAGCCTGAATATGACCCCCAAAAAGTTGAACTTAAAAATACCCCTAAGACTGCAAGCCAGCAAGTGGATGTGCCGATTGGATGATAACGCACAGTATATCAAATTAAAAGGGATCAGAGGACAGTTATAGAGAGAAAGAAATTCACCATTTACTATGTTTGATGGGCCCATCCACTGATTGGCACGGATGTCTGGAAAATGATTATCAAAGAATAGCTCAGACTACCTAATCTCCCTAATCAACTTTGGGTGTTTTTTTTTTTTCATCCTGTTGAACCATGGCACATTGTACTGGTAATGCACACGTGGGCTGGCTAACGAACATTTTAGCTCACACTTGGAGCTAATTGCTAACTCATTGCATTTAGAAAGTAAATGGATGTAAGTAGCATTAAAACATGTTCTCCCTTAGAGAGCTTTCCTCATCAGTTGGCAAAGATGTTGGGGAAATTCATCGTCATTGAAATAGAGATTGCCTGGTCCTTCTAATCCCCTAATCCCTTAATCACCATAGCCTTCCAGCTGGACTGAGGAAACACTATGCCTAGACGTGGGCAGACTGATGACTGGCATCTAAGGTAGAATTTATGAGGATTGACCAAATGATGTCAAAACTTGGTAAGTCAGAGCCATCCGTACATAATTTGCACCTGCGTACATACAGGTTTACAGCAAAATACATTTTACACAGAAGTCTGAAAAAAAAAATAATAAAAATGACATCTGTGAATGTTAATTATGCTTTTGTATGGACCTGTTGCCCAGGGCTTTTTTTCCCCTCCTGTCTAACTCATCCACACAAATTGAGTTGAGTGATCTGTGTATGTGCTTCATCTCGCACAAAAACAACCACTATATCTGTTCCTTCCTCAAACACAATAATAGCATCTCATTCATGTATAATTTTATGAGCTTTTCTGTCGAGCGAGCGTGTGTAGGCGTGTGTTTGCACGGTGTATGTCTGTAGCCAGGAGAAGGGAGATAGAATCCACAGATGACATTTCAGGATTAAAAATGTCATTTGGAAGATTAGATAAATGCATTTCCCTTGGGTTCACATTTTTCGTTAGAAAGGGAATGGGGTTGTGAGATACAAACAATAACAGGCATGCTAACATTGCTGAAGTCTTCACAGTCTCTCCACCCCCACCCTCCTCTCCCCACGCCCACAGGATCTTTATCAAGGAGGTACCAGATATAGCAAGCTACACGACTGAATGTTTACAAAAAGTGTGTGTACATTCTGATGCAACAAACTTATTCCACGTCACACGCTTTGCTGGTTTGTCAAATGCCGGTGAAGCAGTGAAATGAAGACGCTTTTCAGCAACTTGCGGACATGACGGTACTGCAGATACATCACATCACAAATTTGGGAAAAAAACAGATAATAGATCATCACAAATTTTGCAGATGAATGCAATAGCAGGAATTTGAATTTGAATTGATTTGTTTTACATAACTACCAAAAGGAAACAATAAATGCTCGTAAGCAAGCAAACCATAGGACGGACAAATTTAAGTCCCTTCCAAAGGACTAGGCAAGAAGGATATACAGTGTCTTGCCCAGGGGGCACAACCACTGCAGACAGGGGGCTTGAACCAGCGACCTTCAGATTGACAATCCTTGATCTTATCCACTGTACCACAACAACTCCTCAAATGTACTTAGCCAAGAGGAAATGTCAGCTCTAAATTAAGCAGATCTGCACTAATATATTCCACAAAAAATGTACCTGAAATGGACTCCAAGTGGATCATTAGATGTACGCAAAGACTGGTGGGATGTAACAATTCATTGAGCAGGAAGGGTGTGGAATCCACAAAACAGCATCCAGCATGAGAAAACCCGTGCTGAGGAACAATTTGCAGAGAGCCATGATCTCGAATTAAACACTAAAGCAATAGTTTGGGTTCATGACACACACACAGGTGCATGGCCCCAGAAAATAGTATAATCAGCTACAGGATAATGCACTGTGCAGTTTACCTTTTTTCACTTCAAACTTTTGCTTCCTTGCATCTCAGTGAAAAAGTTAAGAGAGCTCATGTGACTCATTTCAGCACTTCTGATGGGCTACATTCTTAAACCCACTCTAGAAATAAGTCTAGCTGTTGTTAGAATCAGGGGTGTGGGAGTACTTGCAGAAAAAAGTCTGAAAAAACCTGAAACTTATGAAAAAGAAGTCTAAAGTGCATTAAACTGAAAACATTTCAATGCATTTGAACAGCAAAAAAAAAAAAAAAAAAGTCTGAAAAGAGAGCTTTGGGCAAAGTAAAAATGTTCAAATTGATATAAGATTAAACTCTGAACTCTCACATCACAATATAGAATCTTCTGGAAGACTAAATAGTCTAGTGTGAGTAGACGGCCCTGGAAGACCAGGCTTGAGACTGAATATAATTGGCCAAGAGTTCCCAAGCTGAGAGAGTTCATCAAGACCTTGCTCTTGTGAGGTTTATCATTGCCTGCTATGTAGCTAAATATTATACACTTGGATATTAGCATATTTTGGATATGTAACTGTGCATCACAAAACCAAGGAAAGTCGCACTACTTGGTTTTACATGAGGACTAACAAAAGGTGAATTGGGTTAACCAGGTAAATCTTGAGTTTTTTATATTTCCTGATAGAGCTATTCTTTACATTATTCTTGAGTTTGGGATTAGCAAATGAATAAGAAAATGTGCTTTCTGCAGTTTTTTTCTGCAACTTTTTTTTTTTTTTAGAGTAATGTGATTAGAGGCCCCTTGTCATTAAAAAAAAAAAAATCTTTTATACACTCTTCACTTCCAATTCTAATGACTTTTGAAAGGATAATTCCACTGCTTTGAAAGTTTTACATTAATCATGGTCAGAATGTGTTAATAGAGCATGCTCAATTTCAGTCTAATCTGATAAGCCTTTCATAGTTGTTGCTCCGGTGGTTTACATCTTGTATTTTGTCCCATTCATCCCACAGCTAGCATGGCTTGGTAAAGATTAAGTGCTTGAAAAGACCCTGTACTTCAGAGCCTCTTTTCTCAGTTCACACTTTTATCAGAGTGTGTGCTTTTTTTTTCAATATTTAGATACACGTGTAGGTTAGGAAAGTCCATTTGAATTGAGTTATAAATCATTTTAAAGCCTAGAATCTGCTCTTTCAGAATCTGCCCTATCCTAAAATTCTTGTCAGGCAACTTTTTGTTGGTTTTCTGATGCAGGGTCACATATAGTCAACTGTTCTCCTTACATCAATATTTATTTTTCCTCCTTCAGGTATGTTTTGTGTTTGTGCTATGCAAGCATCTCATCCTCTTACACACGTTTTTTTTTTTTTTTTTTTGGTGGGGGGGGGGGGGGAGTAAACTTGATATGCAATTGATAGATTTGTGGCTCAAAGTCACAGCTCTATCTTTGTGACTATCAACCGACATAAGACCTTTAGCAGAAGAGCGCATCATTCATCTGGACAGCATCAACAGGGATTTGAGAATGAGAGGAGAAATGCCTCAGCAAGGACACCGTGAATTGTCATTTTCGCTGTCCACTCTGTCCCACTCGGATGAAAGGGCACGACGCGTCTGGGTGCAAAGTTGGATCTCGATTGCATTTAGATTGAATCCAATGGAATGGAGCTGACATGAACTGTAAACTCAAATTGAATTCACCTTTTTCCCCCCTTTCTTTCAGTGATGGTTTGATAAGCAAAAAAAAAAAAAAAAAAAAAAAAAAGGAAGAAAACCACAGTAGTACATGTACATACACTAAAAAAAAAAAAAAAAAAAAAAAATCTGGAGATACACCAACACGAAGTGTCATGGTGAAAATGGAAAACCACTAGAATGAAACAGTGTACTCAGAGAAGAAAGCAAAGAACAGATATTTTAGCTGCAACTTAAATGTATTAGATGCTATTTATCCACTGCATTAAAGATAGAATGAAATTGTAAGTAAAGGCTAAGCTAATGTCCCAAATGTACTGGGTTGGGCCATTTCTCATATCGTATAGCATTTCAAACTAAAATGCAGCACACATATTGTGCACAATATTCATTACTCAGTGTTTGACTATCAGCTACGTAGATTATTGTACTTTGCAATGTTCTCTTTTCAAGCTCTTCCATAATATTCACATCATTAGCAACACAGAGAATTGCTGCTTCAGAAAATAAGAGCCAAAATCAAAGCACATACCACACTGTGGGCTTTTTTTTAATACTTTTTTTTTGAGCCACAGATAAGTCAACTTAAAGCACAGATAAATTAAAAGACGGTACCCCTGCCTGTATAGTGCAAATCAAACTTAGATGTGAAAGTACTAAGATTACAATGACTATGTGAGGATGGCATTTGTCAAATTTAAAACAGCAGGAAATCTACACTGTAATAATAAACCACAAGTAATGAAGACAGCACACACATGTTCATCTGTACCTGTAGCAATTTTCATCAACATGTTGGAAATGTGGACTACTGGAACAATTTATGCTCTTTTCTCCCGAGTTTTAAGCAGTTCTAACAGATAAGAATTAAACAGCACTGTGCCATATGTTTTTTTTTAATGAAGGAGAAGTTGGGGTATCTCTACACTGTTCACTTCTGCGCTGCTGATCATTACAGGTGTGTGTATGTGTGTTGTTGCAACAGTGTGCTGGGGTCCCTAATGCAGCAGATCGATAATCGGTCACTCGCGCCTTCTCCCTTTTCTGCTTCATCTCCCTTTGCTGACTTAAATTTTCTCGCTGCTGGAGGGCAGTATTCGTCTTCTCTTACATCTTATTGTGACTCTCTGCAGCCCTGGACTCTTCTCTTCTCCTCTCCTGAGTCATATGACACACACACACACACACACACACACAATAGAGAACGTACAGACAAATTCTACATTTCGGACAAAACACTTTCCCTCATTAGAGTTAATGCATAGAATGGAATGCCGAACACATTTCCCCATTTGGGACCAGATGGCGTACAAACAAGGTTGAGGGTGTTATGCAATTATTCTTTCATTATCACATCAAATTGTCACATTTCGCGCGATAGAAGCCCAAAAAAGAGATGCGGCATGGATCAATTGTCAAACATCTAATTTTCTTGATGAACAATGTCAGGTGTGATTGACTAGGTTTGACAGGAACATTGCTGTATTCCTAAAGCAAGATATCGATCAGCATTCCAGAGGTCGCTGGTATGAAAGCTGTATGAAAAATAATGATGTCTTCTGGCTTGTCAAGATGTTTTAAAATGGTGGAACATGAGAACTGCCCCCAATAGTAAGCACTCTTGAAAACTACCCTGTATCTTGAGAGTTAAATCTACTTTAGATGTTGAAGAAGTGGAGGCAATTTTGCATTTATCATTAAGTGACTTTGTCATTTTGATTGCAACGAGAGAACTTGCGAATCTCATGTTCCAATTCCTTTGAAATTTTCATTTGCAGCTAGAGTAATGCAGCTTGCTCAGCACATTACCCTTTCTTCACATGTTATCTAATAAATGTGCAATTATTGTCGGTAGGCCCTTTCAAAATGGTACATCATGTATTCCATCCCTTACATTTCATCAAATTCTATGGATACACTTCAAATTGGGGAATTCTTTACCAAAGCACATGATATATATTTCCCTAACCTACATGTATGATGTGATTTTTCAGAGAGAAAGGAGGGGGGGGGGTGCTTTAAAAAATGTTAGATTCATTGCTACTTGTAACATCTCGATGAAAGACACATTGAATACTACCACGCAAAGTATACTATGTGTAGCTACAATTTTATTAGCTGTTGGTCCAACCAATAGGTTGTAGTTCCTGCCTGATGCAGTGAACAATGTAATTATATCATGGGTACATTTGGGA
Source organism: Diadema setosum (assembly GCA_033980235.1). NCBI lineage: Eukaryota > Metazoa > Echinodermata > Echinoidea > Diadematoida > Diadematidae > Diadema > Diadema setosum. Next base: position 11,661,285 of record CM067075.1, on the reverse strand, counting down.
AGGGTGGGGGGGGGGGGGAGGACAAAGCATATTAACTCCTCCTGCAAACACAAGCTCCGGATGTACACAATGTCATCGGGTCACAGCCCTCGCGACACCATCCATCTCGCGAAAGGCACACGCCAACATCCACTTCAGGTTTACTCATTTGCCGCTCGTGGCCAGCTCCTTTTCCAGGAGGCTGGTGATGTCATCACTATTCTTGTGCCCCCGCTGCTTCCTTCTCCACCTCCACCTCCTCCTCCTCCTCTAGAGGAAGAGATGGTTCGTTGGGTCTCCGGTCTGTGGCGGTGTCAAGTGGAATGGGGGGATGGTGGTTAGAGGTAACACGGTAAGGAGGAGTAGGGTGGAGGGTGGAGGGTGGGGAGCGGGGAGGGTGAGACACCGTGTGATGACTCAATGTCAGGGCGATTGTCTCTTACCATCTAAAGCTACTAAAAGCATCTCCCTGCGGGCTGAATCTGACCAACGCATCAGGTCTGGTGATGCCTTCTACAGTCGTGCTACTAACACTCCCATTGTTAAATTCATCAAAGTATGATAGAGCACACTGCATGCCATATACATCACCTTTACTTTGACACCTCCAAGTTCATTCTTACATCGTGAGAGGATGGAGGCACATAAAACTAGTAATTTACAACTTGTACCATCCATTAAAACAGAGTAATACAAGAACAACAGGTATTATGTTCCAGAAATAGTAAAGATGGACAATTACTTTGATAAAAAACAAACAAACATGATTTTAAACATCAGTATCTAAATCATTATGCATGGTTGTCAACAGGAACCTTAAAAGAATGATAGTGCAAGACATGATTGCATAAAATGTCATCATGTCAATTTCTTGGAAGGCACATTCCCATGGAAACTATGCAGAGTACAAGCGAAGCATCCTATGGGCTGTTGTTTTGTTTTTGTTTGTTTTTCTCCTTAGAAAACCTGGTAGGGAGGAGAGGAAAAGACCAGACTGGCCAAAATGAGAATTTCTCAGAAATACAATTTACAGTCTAGCTGCATTTACTGCACAACATGTTGTTCTTGCATTTAAACAATTACAACAAACAAATGTAATTTACCAGACATGCTATTTAAATGCATCCTATTTAACTGAGGACCCATCAAAGTCACTTTGACTCAAACACACACAAATACACACATGGCATATAAAAAGCTACAGCAAGTCAATTATCTTTCAATTATAAAATGTGTATTGTGCAGACTCTGTTGATGTCTGTGCATGAAAAATTGTCATCCTCTTTCTACACACATGACAGAGCACAGATCTTGAGGTGTGTGTATGTTTTTACAATTATGCCCCCTCTCTTCAATAACAGGTGTATTTGTGGATCTATCTTGAGGAGAATAATCTGAATAATACCTTTAATTTTCCAACACAGAGACAAAAATATTCCTGTACTGGAATCATTACACTATCTGCAAAACATAGAACAAATAAGGAACATTCACACATTTTCTTTTTTTTTTTGACAGTAGTTCATCCTAGACTTCAAAGTATCACTGTTTGATTCTGAGAATGGGCACCTCTACCCATACATGATAGACACTAACTATGGTACAACTGTACAATACATAAAAGAACATCATAGTATATTGAAGGATGCAATACACAAATGCTATGTGCACACACACACACACACACACACACAAATACAAATTTATACACACACACACACACACATATGCACGCACACACACACATGCAATTACAGACATACATTAGTACTAATGTACCATTGTAGGCAAAGGGGACAAACAAACAAATGGAGACAAATTAGAAGTAATTGCTATTTGAAGGGCATCATTAGTCCCAGAGAGAGAGAGAGCTGACATTTCTCAAATTGATTCGAGGGCCTGGAGAGTACCTAAGGTACAGAGTAGTCTCCCGGATACAATACACGAAGACATGACTGTACACTATACTTGTTATCTGACAGGCTTTTGACATACATGTGCATATTTGGTATAGTTTTCTATGAAGTCACTTCATGATGAATACAAAACAAAGACATACAACATTGTATGATACCGAGTATACATCTCTCTCTCTTTCTATTGATCTATCTATCTATCTATCTATCTATCTATCTATCTATCTATCTATCTATCTATCTATCTATCTATATCTCTATCCAGATCTATCTTTCTTTATGTATGTTTGTATGTATTTATTTATTTATATATTCATATATGAATCTATCTATCTATCATAGATCTACATTTGTATTATATCTACCTGTATGTGTCTGTCTGTCTGCCTATCTTCTATCTATCTATCTATCTATCTATCTATCTATCTATCTATCTATCTATCTATCTAGATCTATTTATCAATCTATATCTATCCATATCTACATGTATCTCTATCTAGATCGTTCTTTAATATCTATCTCCCTATCTAATCAAATCATTGTTTTTCAATCTTTCATCTTAATTAAGACTACTGTAAAAGCTGTTTTTTTAGCAAGTGTTTAATTTTCATAATTTCTGCAAATCACTGTTGGGTCATGAATCGAGCAACACATGAAAATATAGCCACACACTAAGGATATTAGTGTGCACACCTAAGACAGCCTGGGCGTCGGATTGCAAAAACATCTCACAAAAATATCAGTACGAGAAAATAAGAGCTTTTGCAGTACCGGTATTCCATAAACTCACTTGAGGCTATGTACTTTGTATAGTCGTTGAACAATCCCAAGACTACAATCATATGAAAATATCTAAGAATTTTAACATTTAGAAGACCATATCATTCAACAATCTTTACAGGCATCATGTCAGCCAATTTTTTTTTTCTCAAAACTTTCACTTTTCTTAAATCAACATTACACAAAGATGACACTGGACACCAAGTTTTTGAAAATGGTAAAATCAAATCAAAGCTGAAACTGCCTCCCGGCTATAAGGCATAGTTACATATCTGATAGCTGCCTTTAATTCATTTAGCCCCCTTTAATTCATTTCTTCGACCTCTGGATACTTTTACCCAAATTTTGGACATAATATATTGTACAAGATCTCTTGGAAATCAAAATCACCTCACCTCTGTACTCTGACCATCTATAGACATGATGCTAATCTCCCACAAACCACAGAATGGAAATACTACTTCTTTTTCTGCACCATTTTGAAGGAAATTGCAAAGCGATGCATGGTTGGTCTTTTGAAACATGTTGATTAGCTATAGCTTATCAAATCATTTCAATTCTTTCTTAAGGATACTCAGTACGTACAGCTATTAACTGTTCAAAAGCAAACTATGCCACTATTACATGGACCATTATGCTTACAACCTTGCTGCATGCTATGATGCGGTGAAGTTTCTGCACCACGGTAAATAGTGAACCCTGTCTTGGTCAATTAAAAACGATAATGGATAAAAACATACTTTGAAAAACAAAACAAAACAGGAAAGGATGTAAAATGAACACTGTTGTACAATCACCTCTTATGAAACCTCCACTCACAATACTACATCGCCATCACAGAAATTAAGGACATTTTAGGATACAGGGCTCGACATTAGATGTGGCCCAGTCACCCGGTGGCCCAGGTCACAAAACATTCTTGTTGGGCCACCAAATTTCCAAAAGATTATCTTTTGGTGGCTGATTGACCAACTAAGATTGAAAATGGACTGTTAAGTTCTTTTTAGTTCGGCCCATACATTTCTTTTTCAGGCCACCAAAATTTTAGATTTGAAGATTTTAGGGTTCAAAATGGGCCACCAAAGAAAAAAAGTAAGTGTCGAGCTCTGATGTTTTTTTTTTTTTTTTTTTTTTTTATTGTTCCATATTCCCCATTTCAATAAATACATAAAACATAAACATCACAATACAAAAGCCTGGATGAATTGTCAAGTACAGCTTATAAGACAATAAAACATGTGAAATATGAGGAATCTACATAGAAGCATTGCTTGTAGGGTGTAGATTCCCAGATGCGGATGTGAGATTATTTCTTACTTGGTATATGTAATTAAAGGAATGACAATTTGTGAATTGGAGAAATATAAACGCCAAAAAGTAAAAAGAAAAAGAAAAAACAAAGAAAACAATGTCCGCGGCACAAGACTTCTTGAGAGTTGCGTGATCACCCGAGCGAGGTACAAGTCAGATGCAGTGTACAATAGCAGAGATACCAAATGTGTACAAAGGAAGTTCAGGAGATAATACAGAAATCACGAGCGAGGCACATGTTACATAATCGATAATGTCAGTAATGTGAAGTATGACCAGAGAATGTCGAGGAGGATTGAAGAATAGCTATAGATATGAATTCAGAAAAACTAGTTTAAGTTTATGCTTAAATGAATAGAGAGACTGGGATTGGATTATTTCTCTATCCAACTCATTCCAAAATTTAGGTCCTGTAGTGGTTATTGTTTTTAAAGCAGATACGGTCCGTACAGGAGAAAGATGAAAAGAATCTTTTTGTCTAGTAGGGTAAGAATGAACTTCAGTATTTTTGACGAACATCGAAGAAAACACATCAGGGAGACCACCTGAGTTTAACTGATACATAAATGACCCGATATTGAAATGATATAAATCCTGGATTTTAAGCGTTCTACTGGAAAAGAATAAGACATTTAGTGTGTTCCAAAAATGTGGCGAAGTTAATTATCCGTATAGCTCTTTTCTGTATCAGTAATAAAGAATTGAGTCTAGTTGTACAGCAGTTTCCCCATGCCAGGATTCCATAACCTATATAAGGCAAAAATAGAGTAGAATACAATGAATGGAGAACATGTTTAGGAAAATACTGTTTTAACTTATACATAACACCTACATTTTTTTTTTCCTATATATCAGGATTATGTGAAGTCATAGCACCCTTTCCTCCCTACTTAAAACCACTCTGGCAGCAGTATTTTCTATGAAGGCTAAATAAACTGTAAACAAACTGAGAAGTCAAAATCAAATGCTAAACGGAATTTTGTCGCAATGTGCAGAATGCACACAACGATGCATTCTCATAAAAGTCGCCTGCAGCGCGAGATTCAGATTATAGCAGCTCTTCATATCACAAAGCAATTTTTATAGGCACTGCAATGGGTAAGTACTGTGAAAGATGGAGAGAGAGAGAAAGAGAGAGAGAGACAGACAGACAGACAGGGAGGGATAGAGACAGAGATAGAGAGATAGATTTATAGCATTGTCCATTATTTCTACGATTTTTCAGCTGGCTGCTACACCTGTTGACAATTATTAATGCTGCTCCTGGCCACCATTCATTATCTGTGCGCAGAAGCTACACTTCATAAGTAGTTAATGCCACGCTAATCTCTCACCAGAAAATCTTGTTTATGCTTTCTGTACATCTCTAGGGGGAAACCCCCTCAAAACAAGAAACAGATAAAAGAAAACAAAACTAGGAAAAGTGAGAAGGAAAAATATCTCCCTTGGTACATTGCTTGTACTTAAATCTTTTCTGGGGGGGGGGGGAAAGAAACCCCACCCAACTCAGCTTTCTGAACCCAACATACTTTCCCATCTCCTTAATTCCTGCTTCATTACAATTGTATGTTTCTTTAACCACACAACTGCACTTTTTGAAATGCCAGCTCATTTCATTCTTGATCAAAAGAAATTGTTGACAGTTCACAGTTAACGTATTTCACGCTGATCATAATGCTTCCATAATTAAATGTGTGCTCAGGTAAGTAAGAGATTTTATTGGTATTATTACCTCGTCAACACTAAATGACTCAATGTGATATGGCATACTGTTCTTATTTAATATCATGACATCACACTGGGGTATAAATATCTTTACTTGTGACATTTGAAGGTAGTATATGTACCAGACAAGCAATTACGCAGGGTTGCAAAATTATTTTGTAATTTCTTGGCTTTCATTGCCATTGTAGATGTCTTTTGACTATTATTGCTGTAATTACCATCTTGCAGATTCAGAGGAAATGCTGTTCCTGCGTATCAATAATCTTGAGGCTATTTGAACAAAAATATGAGCACGGTGCTAAATAATCTTGAGGCTATTTGAAACAAAAATATGAGCACGGTGCTAAGCAAGCAAATAAGAATTTTGTTTTCATAATTTCTTTAATCTAGATGATGATGATGATGATGATGGTGATGGTAATAATAATAATAATAATAATAATAATAATAATAATAATAATAATAATAATAATAATAATAATAATAATAATAATAATAATAATAATAATAATAATAATAATAATAATAATAATAATAATAATAATAATAATAATAATAATAATAATAATAATAATAATAATAATAATAATAACCAAACAATAATAACAACAATAATAATGTGCCTGGTCTGTTGTAGGGTGCATTTCCAATCAAACTGATTAATGTGCTTTAAATGTTTACATGGTAAAGTCAAGAAAAATATAGGAAGTTCTTAAGATTCTTTATTGGTGAAGTCAAAAAAGAATATCCATTCAAAGGAAGTTCTTGAGATTCTTTTACTGAAAATTGACACTGAGTGTGATGAGCGAAGCACCTTTGGCAAGGTATTCCATGCTGATGCCGCACAAAATGAGAAACTATGTTCACCAGCCTTACATGTACAAGTTGTAGTTTAACTATCATTTTTTTTTCTACCACTTCAATTTAGATTATTCAGTATCCACAGCATACAACAAAAAAAAATTGCCAATGATGTCATCAAATTGATAACTTACATTGAAGTGTTGACTAACCTCACTTATCCATAACACACTGAAGTGCCCTGCTCCTCTGTTTTGAACATGCTATCTCTACTGTATAGCAGCACTGCTCAACATTAGCAGTGGCCTGGGGCCATCTAAAATAAATGCTGGGCCATCACTTTTTAAGGAAAGATATATGTGTTGGTAGCCTGACTGGGCTACTAAATTTCATTGTCGGGCCACCAAAAGACAAAAAAGTTAGTGTCGACCCCTGACTATAACATCGGGGGGGGGGGGGGGGGGGGGGAGGAGACTGCTGTGCTTGGACAATTCAAGTATAAGCCCCTCTTGCAGTCTAGCACTATGCTTTGTTCTTGAAAAGAGAAATGCCTCCAATCTCTTTTGATATATTTGTGAATTGTCTTAACAGGGCCTGGTACAATCTTGTTGTCTTGAGGCATTTCGAACTTTTCCTCAATGAGGGCAATTTGTCAATCAGTTGCAATGAAAACATCTCGACGGAAGAATTTCATGAATTTGAACAATTACGCAGTACCCGCTGCATGCTATAAGGATTAGAACCAACACTTGCTGTCGGGCGAAAGCTCAGTGGTCTAGTGGAGATGACACCTGTCCAGTGATCAGGAGGTCGTAGGTTCGAATCCTGCTCCAGTATGTTTGCCCATGATTTTTTTATCATGGCTACTACTAAACACACTGATTGACTCAGTGCTTCATTTTGTCAATCAGTTGCAAAAAAAAAAGATGTTCCTTACCTGCTTGGTATCCCGCCTTAGCCCCTGTAACCGACGATGACGACGACAGCGCTGTACTGCTTTGAGTGCGAAGGGCGCCACTGTTGGCCGCGGCACTCTGCATGGCCAGGAGGAGTTGGTCGGTGGCGCTTTGTGGCTTGGCTGCTATGCTTCCTGCAAGCTGGAGAGGGCGACAAACAGAAACCGACCGACATGAAAAAGTTATATCATTTCCTCGGTTTTTTTTTCCCAATCCATCTTGCCTTGCATTCATTACCCTAATAATCTGGCACACGACTAGACGAACTAAATCCTTGAAAATCTCCACCACAATTCTGTGACACAGAACCCTATATTCCATCAATGATAATATGCACTTAAACTCCATTAAATATCACCAAGTGCACTGGTCCTTAAAAGAGTCTGCCTTGGTTTGACAGGAAACTCAAAAACCTGTTTCACCAGTATTACTGTAAAGCCAGAAATGATTGCGTGCATGACACTTTCATTGGTGAAAAGCCACAATTCATGAAAGTATAAAGTACATTCGGAAGTGTTTTGTCTACACTGAACACATGTGGTGATTTGAGAATCAATAGATTTGTGAAAATTTTATGCAGTGAATGTTATTGGTATTACAGTGCTTGTGAATGAAAGTCTCCATTTTCTGCATGAAGTACAGAACTAACATACTGGTTTCTTTAATACATGGCATGTATTATATGAAAATGTCATATACATGATACATAGAGATATAGCTATGTGCTGCCCCTTTGATATCAAAGTTGGCACTAGAATAAATTTGACAAGACCTGGGCCCTGTTATAATTGATTACGTAGTTGACAGTCTATGGCAGTCTGTGTGGTATGGAAATTTATAACTGATTAAATCTTCTGATAAAACAGGGCCCTGAAGTTCTTCTCACATACCGATAAGTAAACTCTTCAGCTATGGATTTTGACTGCCGAGTTGCTGAAAAGAACGCATATAATGCTCTTCAAACTTTGGCCAGCCAGTGTAATCCTGTTTTCTTATTGACAAAATAAGCATGAACCATGTATGTATAAGCCATTTTCCCCCTCTTGATCAAAACAAAGCAAAAGAAGAAAACAAAACAAAGCGACAAATCACGTAGGCCTAATACTAATGGTGATATGAAAATGGAAAGCACTGACACACACAAAAACAAATAGGAACAGATGAGTGAAGATATTGATACACTGAACTGGAATTTTGTAACTTGTCCTTCCAGATGTTAATACGGGGGGGGGGGGGGGGGGGAACTCTTCGGGTGACCCATTTGCATTTCAGAATCCATTATTAAGATATATGATATGTGCATTTAGAGATTAGTTACGAATCTTGATAGTACAGGCTCAGCTTGTGCACTAGTTACAAGCTGACTTGTACACTTGTTGATCATTTCTGCGAAATGGAAAATGGGACAAAATATATCCTCCTGCCTGTATTATGGCACAGCTTGGAAAAGACCCTACCATCCCCTCCCCCTTCTGCTGTTATAGCAGTTGAAGGTCTTTGTAGTGGCAGACACTCCTGTCCCATCAATGAATGATTTACAACCTTTTCCACTTCCAGTAAGTTTTGACCATGAATGATATTTCACACACAGGGGAAAAAGTGAGATTTAAAAATCGATTTTCTTATCGCGATCAAAATTTTGAAATTTTTTCCTGTGTGGACAGAAAAATTTCACTAATTTTCGCGATCCTAATCGCGATCCAACTCGCACTATTGTTGCGATTTTTCAGAATAATCGCAATTTTTTTGCCAAGCGTCGTGTGTGTGAGCGCAATCGGGATTCGGAAATCGGTATTTTTAATCCCATCGTTCGTAGCGCGTGAACGTCAACATTATTGGGACCGCGGGGTCAGTCTTCGGTCATGCAAGTTTCGCGCATGCGCAATTTGGCCACTGATCGTTCTTTCCTTGCTGCGAAGTGCGATTTTTCCTTGTGTATGAACGGTCGAAAAAAAAAAATCAAAATTTGGATCGCGATTGTAATTTCGATTTTCGCTGTGTGCGCACGGGCCTAATAGGCACTATCACTGATAAATATGTATATTCAAGCATCAACACTGAATTGTTGAAGCTGTAATATAATTTTGCCACAATCCGACTTTTCTTTAAAAGACTCATATATTTGTGTCGTTGAAAACTTTGCCATAACAGTTGACCTCATTTACATTTGTTTCTGTCCTTAGAGGTAAAACAAATGAACAACTGTAGGTTTGGCTTATGATGGAAGATGGAATGAAGGGGAGATGAATGAAAACCAGTCTGTCTTTAACCCATTGATGAAGACTAGTCCCATGTATACTTGGGCAGGGGGGTGTTTCATAAAGCTGTTCTTAAAGTTACGAACGACTTCAGAACGATTGGTGATCGGTTCTTGTGCTGAATTATTGAAATTTTGATAAGCATAGCACATCAGAAGTGATTACCAGTCATTCTTAAATCATTCGTAACTTTAAAGAGATGGTACAGTATTGGTGAAGATGAGAATTGGGCTTTTAACTTTTTGCAAGATACCAAGAAAACACTTACGACACAGTACAGAACATACCATTGTAAGAGGAATTAAAAATTTATTTGATGAAAGTCGGGTTTGGTATGACTGAAACATCCAAAAACAAAGTAAAACAAAGCGATCGTAAAAAAGTGTGGGTTCCACACTTTCAAAACCAATTTTCATCAAATAAACATTGAATTCCTCATGGAATTACATGCTCTTTCACATTTCATAAGAGGCTTCTCATTATCTCACCAAAAAATGTTAGATACCTGAAATTAGGTCTCAACCAAAACTATATGATCCCTTTAAGAGCAGCTTTATGAAACATCCCCCTGGTGTCTATGGAAATGGGTGTTGTAGCAAAATCAGCCCATCCACAATGGGTTAAGCTCTGAGGCAGTGCCAAGAGATGAGAATCTTGGTAGGTGGAGAATGGGGGGGGGGGCTCATGGAGTAAATAGTACATCTCCTCAGCTTGATGGATTAGGATATGGATAAAGAGAAGCCCACAGAGAGAAAATGATGAAAGGACACGCCCAGGCCGAGAGGCACAGCGAGGCTGAGATGAATCGCAACAAAGAAAATCAAAACATCAGCTTCTGACGATTGACTGAATGACAAGCAAACATGTCAACTGCATGGCTACAAGAACCACTGACTGCAACTGCATGCATTGGAAAGAAAAGAAGAAGAAGAAGGAAAAAAAAAAAAGGTCGAAAGAGTCCTACAATTCCATACAAGTGGGTGACACATACAAAATTCAACTGAACTGGGAAAGCTGAAAAAAAAACAACCCCAGCAGCGTCTTTGTGTTTAGGCACAAATTCAAAGGTGAGGTGACCCTTTTGTTTCATGTTGTTAAGGGGAAGTTTCGCCAAATATATCATATAAAAGATACATACTTGTGTGTGTCTGTGTGTGTGTGTGTGTGTGTGTGTGTGTGTGTGTGTGTGTGTGTGTGGATTGAATAAATGCAGCAATATTTGTAGAACGCTTCAGTGAAAGTTTGAGGAAAATCGGACAATCCCTTCGAAAGTTCTGAAATTTCAAATTTCTGGTGTTGCCATTATCCAATCTCTACAAACTTGATGTGGAACCACTGATGCAAAACGCACAACTAACACACCTCATCTCATATGAATGTGGAGAATCGGTGTCAAGAAAACCTGGCTTCAGTGTCCCATGTGTATCTGGGATTTCCTGTATAGTACGGAAAGTTTGTGACTTCTAGTTTTTGTGATGGCTGTAAACTGGGACAACGAAGGCTCTGCTGAATACCATTTGGCAGTCCGTGCCAAGTACATGTATCTCGGTCTTGCTGCATCTTGAGGTCATTATCATCCACTGGGTCTTTTCCTCCCACAACTGGGTTAGGGTGACAGGGAAATCTGGGTGAAACTATTACGTATGCAGATCGTTTTTAGCTTCCACGGACATCATGAGATGGGGAGCTTCCTTCAGTAAACAAATCTTTATCAAACACAAGCGCATTAATAATCCACGTTTGTTTTTTTTAATGTTTTTCTTGACCCACAACTTGAGCCGGGGTTATTGTATTCAGAGCTCAGTGAAACTGGACAAGTTATGTTGCATTTATAAGAAAGTAAGCTATAGACTCCTCTCCTGTATAAATCTAAAATACCCACACATTGTAAACAGATTAGGCTCTTGTAGCAAAAAGGTTGAAACAGCTGGAAGCAAAGACTATAGAGTTGTATATTTGCATGCAAATTTGCTTGATGATTAACAGCCAATAGGAGACGTGCTTACATCCAGACAGTCATTTTAAAACAATAAATTCTCAAAGCTCAATTTGAAATAGTGATCTGAAATATATCATCACCTACACCAAAAATTCAATTTTGTAGTGCACCACTCAGATTCTGGTGTCCTACTTTTAAAAGATCACAAAATGCAAACAAACAGGATGTGCAATAATAAGGCTTCCAACCTATATGCTTCTTTATCTTGGTTGAATCTCTTGTCATTTATGTATAGTCTCTTATTATCATTTCTCTATTTATTCTTGGAATGGGGCAACAGCACCTAGAGTTAGTCTATTATTTGTTAAAAACTGCAAATTAGAAAAACTGGATTTGTAAGGTATCTAAGTTTTAATACTGTGTTATTCATTATGATTGGATGTTACACTATCACAATGTCATGCTTTTCTGGATAACCTGGCATGTTGATACTAATATAGCACATATTCCACAAGCCCTCCTTAAGAACTGTTGTTGGTCTTTCTTGTCATGTATTAATTGATGTTTTATTCATACAAGAACAGTCAGTCTTTAAATACATCTATAGACATTTTCTTTCGCTAAATAATCCATTGAAATGAAGTATATAGCTCCAGAAATAGATTATGTGTGCCATGTTATATCCAGGGGCAAAGTTTCTTTTTTGGTACACAAAACGTGCGGCAGCTCTGCCCTTGCCCGCCTTCCTACACAACGTGCAAAGAATGTCAGTACAGCACACGTTTTACACGCTTGTAAATATGCATGGTGCGGAGGAGGGTACTAGCATTCAATTTCTAGCGGTGACGGATTTTAATCGATCTTTTATAAGAGTTAAAAGTGGGGCAAAAGCCTTACATCCAATGCTATTAACTATATTCAATGGAAAAACTATAAGATCTAGTTAACTGTATATTTTTCACAGTTCTGTCAAAAATGAGACAAAAGACTTTGCACCCAATGCTATTACTTTTATATAATTCAACAAATCCTCAATGAGGCTTACATGTATGCAACAATCCCCCGGCAGATCTCTTTTTGTTTTGTTTTGTACTTTTTTGTGCGTTTTTCCAGCTGCCTCTCAGCATGCATTGCATTTCCATGACAAATAATTGATACGATATCCCTAATCCCCCCAGTCTGGAATCGGTGTAATCCACCATAAACAGTATTCAATGACCCTGTGGTCTAAAGTAGGGCTTCCACCAGGTATTGGAAGGATGAGAACAATTAGAAGAATTTTCATTTTGCTTTTGTCCTTCTTCCAGACCAACAACAACAACTCAAGCTTGCAATCAAAATATTATAAAGAAGAAAGGGAAAAAAAAATTACAATAAAAGTGCTCTTTTCAGAACAATTATTCTGAGAGGGGAAAAAAACAAGGAGAAAACTCTATGAACAAGTGTCTTATGGCATAATCGGCCACCTCTTAAAATACAGAATCTGTTCCTGTTCAGTTGCTGTAGTGTAAAATTATTCTTATTCTATAAAAATCTAGAAAAGCACTGTGAGAGTGCAAACCTCTGCCAAGCAGCTACTTTCCACCAATGATCTTGCTCTTCCAAAAGAGATTATTCTCCTCTCCACCACTCGGGATGAGCTCTTTGGGCTCTTCCATAGAGAGTAATTAAAAATCGCCCGATCTCCAACAACCAAATATATATAGAAGCTTTTGTTACGTCATAAACCCTCAGCTGCGCGGCACGCCTCACCTTAGCAGAAACTAGAGCACGCACTTTAGTGCGCGTTTGAAAACCTCAAAAATGCGCAGCTTGAACTCCCAAGTTCAATGACCCTACCTGTCAAAACATCAAAAATCATTCATAAATTCCCCCCAAATTCTCAGATTACTACCAAAATTTAATCATTTGTTACTTGTGTCATTTTCAACCTTTCCTGTAAGTTTCATCCAAATCCGTTAACTACTTTTTGAGTTATTTTGCACATGACAAACAAACAAACAAACAAACAAACAAACAAACCAACCAACAGTAATTAAAACATAACCTCCTCCCTTGGTGGAGGTTAAAAAAAAACCCCAAAGATTGGCCTCATAATAGTCCAAAGTCATACAACCTTTCAAGGAGAACAATATTATACAATGCATGAGAATCAAGGGAATGTAGAAATAGCAAAAGATATCAGCAAAGTTTGAGGAAAGTTGGAAAATCTGTTCAAAAGTCATATAATGAATTTTTAAAGTTTTGGTATCCAGTCATCACTGGATGAGAAGGCTACAACACTTTGTGATGTCAGGTATGGACAATGATACATTGTAGAAAGAAAATATAAAGAAAATTCAGCAGTTAAATATTCATTTTACTAGCATAATGAAATAGCACTTGGTACAGCATTTGTATGTCTGTGATAAGTCAAGGGAATTTGTATATTTCAGTAAAAAAAAAAAGAAGACATTTTGTCAAAAAGTATTGATGTATAAAGTGTAAGTTTTCAATGGATAGCTCGATTGTCCTCAAATATCACTGATGTTTTTTATGAATATTGCTGCATCCCCTCAATAATCTAAAGTTTGGTTCAATTCCCCCTTTATAACCCATGATTGCTTATTGAACTTCATGCATTGTGTACTCGTGGAAAGATCTCCACTCTTCCGCTATTCTTATTCAAATCTTTTTTCTCCATTCTCCACTTGGCCACAGTAGGATACGGTAATAGCTACAAAGGGCATGTCTGCACCACAGAGATATATAAAGTGCCATTCCACACCATGCTCAATTGGCTTTAAATAATAAATAAGAGCAAAATCAGACAGGCAGAACATCATCAAGACGACTTTGAACTTGATCTGAGCTGAAACAAGAGTGAACTTGAATACTTTACAGGAAAGAAATCTGGCATAGTATTTTCATAGTAGAAACTATTACACCAACACACACACAAACACACACACACACACACAAAATGAAGCTTCATGTTTCGTCACTTAAAAACATCAGTTTTTAGAGGGACATCTGGCTATTTCAAGGAATTGAGGCTTTCCACTTGTATCCCATGCACTGGACTGGGCAATAGAACAAAACCTCTAGATGGTAATAGTCAAAACTGTTTTTTTTTAATAGAAGGATTGTATTGCTAATTGACACTCATTGTATTACAGTTGAACCTCTATTATCCTGCCTCCCTTTATCTGGATCTTTCTATTATCTGGACGCAATCTCGCCGTGATTTTTTAATCTTTTTTAATAATTACGGGAGGAAAGGGGGATTCCCAACTCCTTGAGAACTCCTACACAAACGCACATGAATTACATATACTTGATACATTTCTTAATAATTATTTAGGTAAATCATCCCAAGAATTAAAAAAAAAAAAAAGGATTTCATTCTTGAAACACGAACCTCTATTTTGGGGTCTGTTACTGAGTGTAACAATGAAAAGGTTGCAGTATACACATTACTACATGTGGTACTACAATGGGCTACATCAGTACACTGTACATGTGTATGTATATGTATAAAGCATTGAGTCTCCCGTATCCGGCCAAATCCCTTATCCGGACGAGCCCCGGTCCCGACTTGTCCGGATACGAGAGGTTCAACTGTAAGTCTCTGTGGTTTTCAACCATGTGCATCAAACCTCTGAGGAGGAAAGTATTATGTAACTATGAGAGGTATACTAGTCCTTTTCACATTGCTGCAGTTTTTGGCACATCTGTCAAATACATATTTGTGAGTAGAATTTGCACATAATAACTTTGATGATTATTTAATAGCATATCATTTTTGTTGCTTTGTTTGCTTCTGTTTGCTAATACCATATCAAAATATTTTAATATGCCACAGGAAAGAATACATTTAGGTATACATAATACTAATGCCACTTTAATAGGGAGGAATACAAGTATTCGTACAATGAAAACAAAAAACAAAAACCTGTCTACATTTATTGCCCTGGGAAATGGCCTGTCCCCACTGATATTTCTCATCTCTATCTAACTAGCAGTTTGACATTTCTTGTTTGAGAATACAACTGCTGTGAAATGGTGTGCCAACATTGGTAATGGATGGCAGTAAAAGATGCTCACTATTTCCAACCACTTTTTAATGGACTTTTGACCTTTTAAATCATGGATAGAATATTGTGGTAGCAGTACATTATATAGTGTCCCAGCCAGCCTGAGTGCCACTGTCTACAAGTCATTGAGTAATTGGTCCCATCATGGCATGGACTATCATATACAGATTGGCTGGTTTGTCCCTTTAACTTGCACCCAACAGCTTCACCTCAGCACACACATGAGGCATTGGGTCGGTGGACGTTAGTTTTGCCCCCGAAGATCACAATCTCCATTTGGAAAGGTTACGGCGCGCCGAGGCGGGGGGCCCCTCTGGAGGGCACAAGACGGTTTGCGAATCAATTCAGCGAAAGGACGTTGTGAGAAAAGGAGTCTCAATTCTCAACACATACTGAATCTGACCACCATTCCACAGCGTGATGTCGATTTGTACAACAGGCTGTATGACACAGGTTGTCAGAATGACAATGTAACAGTTTCGACTCTACACGTATGGTTTTGTCTTGTGCAATGGCACACATTGTGAATCATACATTTGAGAAGAATTATTTTTCTATTCTACTACATTGCTTTTTGAAATGACATCGGCTGTAAATGAACATCGGCTGTAATGAACATATCAAACTTGAATTTACACCCCCCTTTCTAATGTTGTTCTACTACAACTTGTAGTACAACCAAAGGCTGCACAGCATTAGTCACTATATGATTTATTCAAACATCATTTCATGCATTTTGTTTCTTCATTCTCTTTTCTCATCAAAGTAATCACAGTAAAATTACTCATACTACTCTGCTGGAGTTTGTCTCATTAATTATATTTGCCCTATAACAACAACAACAGAAAAGGATAAAAGTATGTCTTTTAAAATTATGAAAAAAAAAAATCACACAATATCAATAACAGGACTATGATTTCCATTAACTACATGTACACTCCTAAAACCAACTGTTACTTTGCATGACCAAAAGCCATATTTGGAGACAACTGAAACTGCAGTATGGTGAAGACAGCCCTTCACGATAAAAAGACATTAAACTGATAAAAACAATGTTCCAGAATTAATTCATACTTCCTTCATACTCTTGAGGTAACAATACTGAGGTTTCTGTATGGTTGACTTCATGGGTTTGTGGGGGGGGGGGGGGGGGGGAGGAGGGGGAGGTGACTTCAAAAACTCTTACAACTGTACATGTAGCTTGCCAAATTCAGGCAATCATTTTTTCTCATTGTTAAAAAGCACTTGACCGACTTTGATTTGTCACTAAATAAAAATAATAATAACAATAACAATAATAATAACAATAAGGGTAAGAGTAATGCTAATAATAATAACAACAATAACAATAATAACAATAATAATAATAACAACAACAACAACAACAATAATAATAATAATAATAATAATAATAATAATAATAATCATAATAATAATAATAATAATAATAATAATAATAATAATAATAATAATAATAATAATAATAATAATAATAATAATAATAATAATAATAATAATAATAATAATAATAATAATAATAATAATAATAATTTACAAAGCGCTTAATACTGACGTTTCTAAGCGCATTTGACTCTGGCAATCAGGCATGTGCTTAAATGTAGTACCTTGACACTTTGCATTGAATGGAGTCTATCCCTTTTTTTCTCTACCATTCCTCTCTCCTTTATCAATCATCTTCACAAATGAAATGCAAATAGACACGATATTGTTCTTCAGATCAACACTTCTGATAGACATGCTGGGCAATGAATCATACTATCACAAGAGTTCAGATATGATCAATGCACTCATAGCCTGGTATGAAGCAGCAGAAAGAGAAATATGGTAAAAATAGAAACAGCAATAACATTAACAACACATAATGGCAGTGATAATGACATTCTGACCACCATAATGATTAATATAATACCATGATGATAATACTGATAATAATAATAACCATAAAAAAATGATCAAAACAGCAGCAACAAAAATGATCTGAACTTGATCTCAGCTCCACTGCCACTGCCTTTGCAATTAAGGGTAATTCTACGATCAATGGACCATTGATCGTAGAATTACCCTTAATTGCAAAGTTACCTTTTAACCATTACTTGTTTCTTGGCTTTGATTGGATATGAAGTAGTGTTGCTATTAAAGGTAGCTACCACTGATTGCAGAGTTACCATTAATTCTCGGTATCGCCAAGTGTGCAAAAACCTTTTGCGCACCCTGCAGAGCCCTGTCACAGATGCACTGTGAGATTCCTCAGGGGCATATTATTGTTGCTTCAGGTTGGTTTGTGCATGTCTCAGTTCCCATGAGACTCAATGCAATTTTTGTCTGCTTTTCTTTCATTGCTGCTTTTTTCTTTGGAGTTTGGTTAGAATTAAGCTTAAAAAGAGTTCTAACTTCAAAATTTTACTGATTTGTGGTCACGAGAGTCACAGTTTAATACTGAAAGGCTTCAATGCGCTGGTCACATGATGGAAAGCACCTGAATATTCAACAACAACAAAAATGGGCTGGATAAAGACAGAACGTGACCGGAGTGCATACACAGCCAAAACTGGTTGCAAATTTGTCCCTTGAGCTATCCCATAATGCATCTAAAGCGATGCTCCCCTGAAGGCACCCACGTATTGGCGATACCGAGAATTGTAAAATTTTCATGGATACATGTGTAGTTTTATGCAACGGGGCCATGATCTTGGACTACCAAGTGTTAATTGTCATACAAGTACTGGAAAAATTTGCCCATTTCTTGTACAGCACACTAGACTGTATCATTCAATATAATTTGCATTTTTTTTTTTAAGTGTACTGCAGACGTGTGCTATTTCATTTTTAATGCATTATGTACATATAGACGCAATATTAGGATTGTGAGATGCAGTCATGAATTGCCATGACACCCTGCAACTGGCAAAGCGCACAAACCAGTACATTGTCACTCAAACAGTCCACAAATCAACGTCTGCGTGGGCCAACCGGTGTTATGATTGAAGTTGGAATTGGATTGGAAAGTGATGCTTGTGTTACAGCAAAATTGAGGGCACAAATAAACACATAAAGAAAAAAATATCAACACATTATATACCCACTGTACATGTACACTGCGTAAGAAATTAGATTGAAAAAATATATTCGTAAAGTAAGAGATTACTTTCCCTGCCATATATCGCCATCTACAGTATCAGCATGAAAAGAAGATGAATCACATAATTCCTGCTTTAGTTCACTCTGAAAAAAATAACCTACTCCCTCAAAAAAAGAAAGAAAGACACTTGACTAACAAGTGATACTTCGAATCATCATTTCAGGTAATCTTGAAATCAGACTAGAAAAGGGCAGAAAAAATGTTAGTAATAAATATGAGCAGGATGTCTTTTTTGTAGTATTTAAAGCAAGTGTCACATTATTGATAAAATACTGAACAAGAGAAAAAAGAGGGGCAGTGGAGTCATCTTAAAATAAATATCATAAGTAACTGGCTTAGAATCACATCAAGACCCTGTTTTATGAAGAGTTATAATTGATTACATTGTATATAGTTGATTTCTATCATAAAGTCTATGGCAGTCTGTGTGGTAAGGGAATTTACAATCGATTATATCTTTTGACAAAACGGGGCAGAAGTAGCACAACTGGGGCTATGGAAGACTTTCATTTCATTTCAATTCGTTGTTTCTTTTTTCTTTGTCACTCATCAAAAATTCCAGAGGCTAACAGTGGGAGCTCACACAAAGTTGACATAGAAATAAAATCAAAAAGTTAAATTCATAACAACATTGCAAAACTGTAAAGCATATACACCGTTCAACAAATGAGAATTGAGGATGAAAAACATAGTAAAGGTATTAGATAAGTGTGTTTATAGAGAGAGAAAGAGAAAGGGAGAGGGGTAAAGAAAGTTGCTGCAATCAAAACAGAGAGAAAACATAAGGGCAATAAGAAATTGTATACTGAGTATACACATGTAAAACTATTTTCAAAATACAGAGATGTTCTACTGTAAACATAGACATTTTCGTGGTACACTAATTTTTGCATATATATTTCACGCTACTTCTGGCTAGTGCAAATTCTAAAGCATGTGAAAATATCTTTACGATTTTCTCTGCACATTGTGAATGGGTTGACAAAATTTGCGCAGAGCAAATTCAATAACCCATGAATATGTTTTTTTGAGCTGCTCAGCGCAAAAAATTAATCACGCAGATCAACGTTTACAGTACGTTACATTGATTGTGTTGAGTTTATATATCATTACAGCTACCTGGCAACAGAGTGCGCAAAAAAATGCTGCCTTTTCGCGAGGTCATTTTTAGAAATTTTAACTTTCTATTTTCTTTTAGATGAAAATAGTGGTGTAATACAATTTTAAGAGTAACTATCATTTCAAATTCACAGCAAAACAAAATTCTTGCCTGGCAAAATCTATAAAGATCTAGAAATGCTGTGACATGTTCACAATGAATTTCTTGAATGACATTCAACAGTTATATAACAGGCTCTAATAACACAAGCTTGACCAACAATCATTAAAAAACTGATGACACACACACACACACACACACAGATTAAAACAAAAAAGAAGTCAAGGTGATTCTCCTTATATAGATATGTGCCATACTCATCTCACTTTTTGCAGAGAATTCCCAGAAACATCTCATAAAAGTGTCTAGTGTCTCTCCTTGATTGATTCCGGCCAAGTGGAAACCTGCGGGCAATCCCATCTTGGGGCTGCAACTCGTCACGCCACTGAGACATTTTTCCCCCCTTGATCAAGGGCAGGTCTGTCTAATGGACTCTCCCCCATGAATTTGTTATTGATGTTGTGTTTGTCTGCTCCCTGCATGCTTTTAAAAGGGCAAGACAATGGCTGTGAGTCTTCAAGTGTGCGCTGCACCGGTTGCATGCCATACGTATGGATGTACGTGTATGTGTGCAAGGTCACGTCCGAGGGGGAGCGTTTTACTGTCCCGGGCGGGGGTCAAAGGGCAGGGCAGGGCAGAGGCGGACATTGTTTCACCGGAATACCGAGGCGCATCGATGCTGCCAGAGGTGGTGCATGGGTTTTAATGGGGATTGCATTTTAAAAGCTATGATACAATACTGATAACGTACAAACTTGTACTGATAAAAATGAACTCTAGAAATCTCAATCAAAGTAATTTTGCACAACACTAAAACTTGTTTGGTTCATTTTCCTTCTTGCTCCTCCCTTGGTCCACACTTTCTCTCTTCCTTCCGCACGATTGATTGCGTCCCAGGAGATGTTTCACTTTAAAGAACCTTCAGTTGATCTTAAGAGTTAAAGATCAATCTAAAATCATGGTATGCTGTGTGTGTCTTCGATGATATTCTAACTCCCTAATGAAAACAAACCTGTGAGACTTAGACATGCAGCCATTAACATACAAAACAGAATAAGGGACAAAGGAATTTTTCTGCAAATTTTGATAAAATGCTGAAGTGGATCCTCAAAACATTGAATGAATCTGAACAGGGAAACCAATGGCATACCATGCTTGTATGTTGATTTTCACTTTTAAGACTGACAGTTAAATTCTTTGTGAAACGGTGACAGAACATTTGCCTCCTGTGACAATTTCTCTGGTCTCATTTTCTCCCAGGACTTAGGGCTAGGGTTGTGATGGGATATTAGGCTTAGTCTGATGTAAGGATTAGGATTAGGGTGAGGATTATGTTTGTGGGTAGAATTTATGTTTGGCTTAGTGTGCAGACGTTTCATGAGAGCAATTGTCGCAGTCTGAGCAAATGTCAAGAAACCTTTTGAAACACCCCCATGTCTCCTCTTTAGTTGATGCTCTTCCTTTCTCCCAGCCCCTGCCTTCTTTCTCTCCCCTCCCCCCCCCCCCCCTTGTCAATTGCATCTCCACTGTCTTCAAAGTTCACATGTCCCTTTCACATCCCTAGACATTCAAATTCTTTCATAAGCTACTTTAGTACAGTGTATATTGTGGAGGCAGGTCATTTACACCTTTCCTCAGAATAATGAAAATGGAAACTTCTTTACGATGGACTGGTAACGAAATACCATAGATTTCATGTGAATGTATTTGTACCTTGAAAAAATTCAAACCGTTATTCTTGGTACAAAAGGGGAGAGTCTTCCCCAGTGACATCCGTAGGGTTACATTTTCACTTCTTTTTTTTGCCCATTAAGTCTAGTCCCCAGTATACTCGGGCAAGTGTCTACAGGAAATGCATGTTACATAGCAAAATCAACCCATCCTAAATGGGTTAAAACCTACAATACATGTGCACAATGAGTCTATGACCAACATCTCAGTCCTGAATTCACGAACATCTGAAATCAAATCCTTGGGTCTAAATTTAGTCTTCAGACTAAAAATCAAGTGCGAAAAAGGCACAGGATTCACATTTGCGCCATCAGCGCGCATTCGTTATTGGATGTCTGCTGCCATACACCACACATCAAGCGCATTTATGCAGTAGAAATTTACATAATCCATGGGCTAAATTTAAACTACTTTTTTGCAAATTCCAGTCATGGTGTCCTGAATAGAGCTGAACCTGGTCAGTTCCAAAACTTTCCATACATCTGACGATGATTATTAAAGCTTGTACTATTCTGGTTACCTGGATTTTTACTGTATATTAGTGTTACCTAGTAACACTGAATGCCAATGCACTTTATTTTTTTTTTCTCCTGCTCCCAATGTCATTCTTTCTTTCTCTCTCTTCATGGGAGTGGATTGGGAAGCGGTACAACAACATCAGCTGAGAACAAGAAGGGCATTATCGCATTCTAAGATTTGAGCGTAAATCAAAAAGAAACAATTTTCATGAAATAAACGGCTCATTTCATCAAAGTGGATAGATTTATAAACACTGTTCTAAATATAACCCCTTTGGTTTTGATTTTTAACATTTTACTGAAAATGAAAATGATCTAAAATTGATACCATGATGTTGAGAGATTGAGCTCTACAATGTGATACCGTACCAATAATTTGATATCCCCCAAAATTGCAAAACCCCCTTCTGGTTCTCAGCCAACGACAATTAAATCTCAATTGAATAGTTTAGATAGTTTGATAGTATTTAAATTCAAATACGAGACATAGATATGAACTCAAGGTAAAAAAAAAAAAAAAAAAAAAAAAAAAAACTGCCAATCAATTCTATGAGAATATCAGCAAGGGTATTGAGGAAATATTTTCTTTGTCCTACAGAATATCCCACAATGTATTCTAACACTATACTTTTTCTATGATGAACATAAACAGTTAATCAGTTCAAATCATTTCCTTCAGTTTAAATAATAATTGTACAGATATTTTCACAAATGAGGAGGTCACAAACATTTTCATGAGATGTTGTTTTCAGTCTAAAGAATTAAAAACAAATTTACTATGAAATTCTGAGAAAAAGGACAATGACTATCGTGTGTACTTTATTGGACAACCATCCCAGAAGAAAATAATGATAAAATTCAAAACAACCTTCACAGAAGAGTACAAGCATATCTAGAACAGATATCTATAGCTGTCAATGTATTCAGTCCCAATTTCATCCAGATATGTACTAGCTGCACTTTTTTTTACTAAAAAAAAACTAAAAAATAAATAAAAATCTTTTACCCCTTTAAATAGAAAATAGGTAAAACAATATGTAATCTAAGATACAATATTGGCTCATGTCAAGTTCACCTGCATGTCAAGTATTCATGATGTACAAGTTCTGGCAACAAAGGTATGTAACAACAATAAACATGGTGTTTCTATGACATGCTGTTACATTACAAAACAATTCTTGTTAAGTCTTTAACTAGTTCATAGCAAATTCTAAATTACTAATAATATACGGTTTTTTTCACATTTTCAGAGTAACCTCAGGGATCACTAAACATTTTCACTCAAAATTCACTCCAATTTCACTCTAAACTCACTCAATTCTGTTATTCCCTCCTTCAAGAGTGAACATTTTCACTTGTTCGTTTGTATTTTTTTTTTCTAGAGAGAGAGAGTAGATATAACTGGCACCACCATCATTATCTGGATGTACTGTAGCTGTCAAGAGCCCCAGTTATGAAAACCATGTTGCACTTGTGTTTGTGATACTTACAATACACAAGGTGAATTATATTTCCAGATTGCTAAGTGTCATTATCTACAAAATATGATCTACAATGTGTATGTAAACACAACTTTGTAAAGTCATGTAAAAAAAAAAAAAAAAAAGGAGAAACAATACTCTATCTATCACCTCAACATTCAGAGAATTCATATCACAGCTGCATGTCTATTATACACAGAGATGATGCCATTTACTCTATACACAATGTGATACATTGTGGAAGCCCTACTTCAGTAGATATGAAACTAGTGCTCTGAATCAACACATACTGAATGAGTAGTCTGATGGAGTATGTTCTACGTAGGCATCATTACCACACTCGACAAGAAAAGAATAAATGACATTCACGAATGAATGAATGCAGCTGAAATAAACACACAGAGGAACAGCACTGCCGACATACATAACAAGTCATTTATTCAGCATCACTATCTGGCCCAGTCAATGGACGTGGAAACCTGAAAAGGCTCTACAGAGATTCCGGTAATGAAGTCAAGATACGTGTACATGATGTATGGGAGGCACCTGTCAATCATATTCTTGTTACACTGGCATCCTTCCCACTTTGCCTCCTACCCCACCCCTCCTCCTCTCCTTCTTCACCCCACCCTATAAACTACCCCATCCCCCCCCCCCAACATACACACACTCTCAGCAGCACATAATCAGTCAGTCAAAATACATTTTACCAACTGAAATGCAATGCACATTGCTAAGTAGCCAATTAGGAGTATATGCAGATGTTCTGACCCACTTACCTTCGTAGTCTAGCGCAGGACCATCGCTACCTCGAAAGGCAGAGAGAGGGGGAGAGAGAGAGAGCAGGCGTCGTGAGCGCAGCGGAGCCAACGTTTCTGACTCCTTTGGCAAGATAAAGCAAACAGTGTTCACTCTAATGGAGCATTCCGGCGTTGGGCTCTCGTAAGATCCCAGCTCCCCTCTGTCTTTCCACATTTTCGGAGCACTAGCGCGACGCCATCGCGCCCCAATCCACATTTGCGACTTTCCACGGTTCCCCCAAAGTGACCTCCTTTCACAAAGCCAGACATGAATATATTAGCCAGACACAAAAGATCCCCAAGAAAGTCAAGCAAGAACAGGAGCGAACAGATCCCCCAACGAGATAATGGGACCAAATATGTTGACGGCCAGTTTGCTTAGCATTTCAAATGGTGTGATAATTTGATATAAATTTTCCAGAGCTATTACCAAATTAAATTCACGCTTTTTTTCTCTCCCCCCTCTTCGTAAATCTGTGTGCCCCCCTTACTGTCTTTGGGCTCCTCCGCATTGCTTTGGACTGCATTTGCATGACTTGCCCCGGATTTGATTTACTCTACTGCGCAGTAGCGCCCAACGTGAGCGGTGGATGCAGTGTGTATGAAGGGAGTGAGGCATAGCATAGTGGCTCCATAGTTATGCATCTGTGTGTGTGTGTGTATGTGTGATGTCTGTGTACTCAGAAATTTGCAAGAGTGTGTATGTGTGTGTGTGTGTATGTGCGCTTGTATGTGTGTGTGTGTGTGTGTGTGTGTGTGTGTGTGCATGTGAGTAAGTGTATGCATGATGGCGCTAGTGGTTGTGTGAAATACCCAGCACCGCTGCACTTGACATTTTCTCCCTCACCTGCACGGCTGTGATGAGTTGAGTCTGCACGGCGGAGGGAGCGGTGACGATTCCCGCAATGCCCGGCTCGCTTTTGACCTTTGTCTGCGCAAAGCTAGGATTGGTGGCCGTCACATCCATAATTAATGAGCAGTCATTGCCTCAGGTGCCTGCAGCCAACTGGGATGGGAGAGAGAAAGAGATGAAAAGAGTGAGAACAAAAACAAACAAAACAAACAATAAAAGAGGAGCAACAGAATGAGGTGCAACAATAAATGAGAATGAAAGAAAAAGAGATCTGTCAAGATAGTAATATATGAATGATGGGTCCACATAAGAACAAAAATGAGAAAAAGAGGAAAAACATCTAGACCTCTTATTCAATTCTTTTTTTTCTGCTCATACCACTATGAGCTAAAGAGACATGAATAATAACAGAAAGACAAGGGAAAAGAGACACAAATAAACACTGAGAATGAAAGAGACAAAGATGTATTAGATAGCATGTTTAAATATAGGAATAAAGTCTCGAACTATAAAAACATACAGTGTACAAACTATATGAGCATTGGAAAAAGCTATGAGGGGAACAGAGCCATATTAATGAGAGAAAGGCAAAGATAAACAAAAAGTACAGACAGTAAAGAGAGAAAAAAAAAATTAAATGGAAAAGACATACCTACAAACTAATACCAGACAGTACTAAAGGAGACAAAGAGATGTGAAAATGGTATAAATATACAGGAATATAGTGTGGACATATAATGTAAACACAAACACAAACACACACAAATACAGACACAAAAACAAAAGGAACAACAACAATGAAATATAGGGGATGAGATGAAAAGAAAAAAAAAGAGTGATCCAGAATCCAAAATGTTATGGAGTTTAACTGCAAAAGATACGGAAAGGGAGGACAGGACAAATGGATGGATATGTATATTGGAGGATCAAAGATATAACATCCCCCCCCCCCCCAACACACACATAGAAAGTGAAATAATTTGCAGAAATACACAACACTATATATCCCACATATACTGTGAGCATAATAACATGGGATGTCAATATTTCATAAGACAATTTTGCAGGTGGTTAAATCATTGAAAAAAAATACTACAATGTATACCACGTCTTTTTTATACTACTGGATACTGATGTTCCCACATGAAAAAGGGTAAACATCACTTTCCTGTCACTGGCAAAAATCTGTAATATAGTCGTAGACTTTCAAAACTTTGTTTACAAAATACATGTAAAACCACCATGACGAAAATGCCTGGTGAACACACGAAAACATATCGATGACATTTGTACTCAGACTATTATCAAACAGTAAAACATGGCCTACCCAATGCAGAGCCTGAAACTGTTTACAAACTCAAATGATTACAAAATTAGACTGTTAATGGGAAAGGGGACAGAAAATTGAGAGTCGTTTTCCTATTCATTATTGGTCTGCAGAATGTCACTGATGATGAGGTCATGCAGATTAGAGATGGACTAAAAATATCCAAAAGAATTAGACACATGAAACAGATGAGAGAGAGAGAGAGAGATTCAGAACCATATGAACTGATTTCATCTCCTGACAGAAATATAAAATCAGTGGCAGATCCAGAGGGGGGCGCACAGGGCACGTGCCCCCTCTTTATTTTTGGTTAAAACAGAATAAAAAGAAAAAAATGGGGGATGCGTATGCCCCCATTATTTTTGTAAAGGCACCTCCCCTTTACGGAATTCCTGGATGAGCAGGAAACAATTCTATAAAGGACTGATGAAGTTCCCTATTGGAAGTTCAAATGGATGGGGAGAAACACTTTCAAACATACCAAAGTTTGGAGTAAATACCATGCCAGTATTAACCTGTTTCAACAATGGTTTAACTTCTAATAACATAATATTCTGTCTATGAGAAATTTAGGGTAGAAGGGTCTATCCAGTTACTCACAAATGTTCACTTTTTGCAGCATTTGACAACAATATACAGTTTTAAATGTCATTTTATTTTAAAGATTAATATTTACTAAATACCAGAGACAGACAGCACAAAGGACCATGCCACTCATTTTTCTTTTCATCAAAATATTTTTAAACAATGGCTGACAGTCAAATATCTCAGCTAATACAAGATAAAATGATTAAAACAAAGTACACAGATATAGCCCTGTGAGTGATGGGATTGATAGAATATAGGAAATGATCTTCAGTAGATGTGGATATAATGCCAGGCTTTTCAAACAACTCTGCTTCATGAGCATCCTTCCCTATGCCAAGAGGAAAAGTTATGATTTATGATTTTATGAGTTATGATTTATGCTGAGAGCAAGTCAAAGATGGCAAAGTTTTATCAAAATGGAGAAACTGTCTTCTCCTTTGAACCCTCCCCCTTCCGAAAAAAAAAAAAAATGCATTCCAATATTGAAAAATCTTCGGCTGACATAAATTTGTAGTTGCATGGTGAGTACCTTCACTATTTTCATTACTTCGCTTGAAGGAAAAAAAAAAGAAAAAAAAAGAGAAAAAGTTGCAACCAAGTTATCGTACCAGAAATGAACTTTTACATGCCTGTAGATGATGAGAGTTGCTTTTCAGCCGTATTTTCTTTCAATTTATACCGCAATTACCCTGGCATGGTTAATATCAATTAATATTACATTAAATTCTTGGATAATCTACATGGAATTTAAGGAAAACTAGGCAATCTATACTGCAAACATTTGGCAGTAATGAAGTATGATGATTGTCAAAATCAGTACATGCTTACACTTTATTTTTTGTTGAATGTCGACACAAAGCCATTATGGAATACAGCAACATTTGTTACAATGTACATGTTTGCTTTTAAATCAAATTTACCCTTTAAACACTGAAGATATTCCAATGACAAGTATTCCAAAAGACCTTCTAACATCTTCATCAAGATCTGGCAGATAGCCTTTCACATTTGTTTTTTACATGTTTGCTCTGAGGATCACTCAAATATACATTTTTTTTTTTTAATGCCACTGGATCTAGTAGGACTAAGGTCACACTTGTAATAAGATAAGCTGAGAAAGACATTTTTAGAAATTCTATCATTTGGACATGGTATGACTCTTGCTGGGAACAATATGATTGGGTTGACATAAATTTGCAAACATAGAATGCCTGTAATCCAAACATGAGAAATACACTAGTGAACCGATACCACTGCTGGGAGAAGTTGATTTGTGTGGATTTCCTTGTACAATACAAATAATCTAGGCTTTGACATACATCTGACAAAAGAGTTGTATACATGAATACACACATTTTTTTTCTCCCTGCTCTAAGTTTAGAGATGAACAATACACCAGGAATTCAGGAGTTACAAGCTTTAGCTCAAAGCACGAATGAGATGGATAGCGGTTTCTCTCGGATTACGCTCGTCGACCGAAAGCAAACACTGCAATTAAAAGCTCTGGTTACAGCGCCAGTGCGGTGGTCGCAGCCTGGTGGTATCGAGTGAGCCATGGACAAGAATCTTTGCCTTTGGATACAGAGCAGAAGCCGAGACAATGCGCCAAAGTTAAAATATACCCCTTGCACCCCACCCACCCCCTACCTTTTATTTCCCTGTCGTCCTCTCTTATAAACCTATGTGTCCTCACGCAAATTACACATGTAGCCGACAGCAACTGACCCACATTATACATTGTTATCTCTGAAACTTCTTTCAAATGAACCCCGTACACCATGCCCCCACCCCCGCCCCCACCATAGCACGCTCCATTCTTTACTATCTCATCTCTAGGATCCTGTTGCTTTGAGCAACACAATGCACGTGGCATCTACTGCGGCAACAGCCAATCTGCTTTCAGGATTTTCACTTGTTGCCATGGTAACTGCTCTTACAATGTATGAGGGAAAAGGTTTTTTTTTTCTTTTTTTTTTCCTCGCAATAGGCTGATGGGGCACAGGTCAAGTCTTCAACCCTTCCTATATCTACAATTTGTATTCTGTGTCATTTTAAAAAGGGCTTTTATCTTCTACTAACCGTACTGTAAAAGTGGAAATTTTTGCGGTGTTGAAGTTTTCGCGCATTTCGCGCAATCCGAAATCACGCAAAAATAAAAGCATGTGAATATTTTTGCTTGCCATATGTTTCAGTAGTTGATGTCTGGATTCCGCGGAATTAAAAACACGCGACATTCTTCTTACCCAGCCGAGCGCAAAAAATTAGTCGCTCGAAAATATCCACTTTTATACTAGTCAGTCTATCAATTCTAGTCATTTCCTACCATTCAGAAAAACACGCACACAGACACACACACATGCACAATCAGACACATAAAAATGCTCATATACACACAAGCACACACAATCAGAGGGTAACGCAAAAGAATGCATATAATGTACAAACACACACAATCAGACAAGTAGAAACACAGAAATGCACACACAGAAAAATATACACACAATCTGAACACAGACCCCATCAAGATAGACCCACATCTTCTCAAATCGATCAATTCTGCGTATCATTTGCACAGCTCCGCACCTCAAATTTCTACTCATGTGATTGGAATCTTGACGGGACATTTGATACTGGTGGATGGATGGATTACAATGCTAAAAAAGGTGTCAAACCCACATCATATAGTATGAAAACCATACCTTCACATTGTATGATACAACAGAGTGTACATTGTCTTGAAAAAAAAATGTGAATGAATGCCATTATCTTAGGATGAATCTGTTCAGACTACCCAAATGCCAATTGAATTAATGGTACGGGGGGGGGGGGGGGGGGGAACCAATCATTATACGGCACCTCATGATTAGTCATCCATACTCTTTTCCACACACACACACAAAAGACAACTGCCTGACTAAAAAACTGGGAAACCATTCATTATACAAATTGTACTCCTTCACTAATTTCTTCATTTATCATTACACACACACACACACACACATAATAGCAAATTGAGAAATGCATGCTTATTGTAATTTATGCACTTGGGGCACATCTAAGATATTTGCTGTTTGATAACTCAAACTGACTGACCTCATCCAGACTAAACTTTCTTTAAAACAAAGAAAATCAAACTTCATTGCTTGTTGAGAGAGAGAGAGAGAGAGAGAGAGAGAGAGAAGAGAAGAAGACAGAGAAAATCCTTATCAACTATTAATGGATTTCTACCACTGTACTTCACTCAGCTCCTGAACAAATGATGGCATGTTTCCTAACAAAAGGAGTTCCCTTGAGCTAACACCAAAATTGACACAAATTCGGTATCAGTTCATGATGTGTGGACTCACAGGGCAAAAGCACACAGAAATCATATCTTCACTTAACTATCTTCCTGCCTTGAATCTTATTAGGTAGAGGGCTGTATCCACTCATATTCTTCTTTTCAAGGACAGTGCAGATTTCTTGCACAATTTGCAGAGTCAACAGTATCTATCCGTCAGCATTCCCCCAAAGGAAAAACAAAACAACAACAAATGAAGTAAAAATGAGTCTTCAGTCTTGTGACAAATGTACTTTCTTCCTCTTTCTCACATTCTAAATCATCTGTTTCAAATGTGATCAAACAAAGCTGGATGGGAAGGTTACCCTGATGCATTGCAAATCTGCATAGCATTTATAACAAAGCAAGCTCCTTGACCTCAATTCTGATTTTTACCAGCTCTGGGTACCTATCCACTCTTGTTCATGAGCACTTGGACTTTGCCGTCATATTTTGATACTATGTATTTTGATATATGATTATGATAATGGGATAATAGCACATATTTGAATAAGAAAATCAGGGAAAATAGAAATTTAATGAGAGATCACACTTCATATCCCTATGAGACAGAGGCAAAATGAAAAAAAAAAAAAAAACATGACGATGACAACAACACCTGAAATTCTGGGAAATAGAAGAGATCAATTACATGTACATGTATGTATGTCAACAACTACAAATATCAGAATTCTAGTTAGGGTCATTCAACTAGGGAACAACAGGGGATAATTTGTCGGATCAATCATCATTTGAAACAACATTACAAAAATCATTTCAAATTGCAAAGAATCACTTGACTCATTGGATGACAGTTCATTATGAAAATAAGAACCTACCACAGTGAAATCTAATGCCAGAATGAGGTTCTAATACAAAGTCCTTCAAAATACACAATGTAAACAGCTTAAGACAACAAAACAAATCTGGACCCTGTTTCATCAAAAGATGTAATCTATTATAAAATTCCTTAACACACAGGCTACCATAGACTTATGATAGAAATATAATCAATTATAGCTCTTCACAAAGCAGGTCCCTGGTATGATCCATTACAAGAAAATAGTTATTCTTTGTTGATGTGATACATTCTGGCACAAGAAATCTAATAATTTCTTTAACCCTTTTTTTTGCGAGGGACTTTGAACAGAGTGTATACAGAGGTTTTCTGTGTCAATTGGCACTAAAAGTGCCAACAGAGTTAATGAACTACAGACTATCTCTGAAATCAATTATGTGAAACACATTGTACTATTGTAGTCTACGATGTTCAGTTGAAACCAATTGCACCCTATAGGTAGTTTTTCAAAAGCACAGCTTGCAAATAAGTTTTCAAGAAACATTGTACAGATAACATTTCCTTGACCTCTCAACACATCATAAAGTACATATGTATATCAACGTACTAAGCTCTTAGAATGTTTGTATGTAATTGGAGTATTACAATCGAAAGAGCCATACTAATTCATACAATTGTGTAAGACTTATCATTACCTGTCCCTACAAATTTGTTTTCATCAACTGAAAGTGGCATACAATGGATAACATTTTTCATGGACACTTGATTTTTGTAGCGTTTAAAGATGAACAAACAAACAAACATACACGTATGTACATAGATCTATTAATAAATAAAAAAAAAGGAATAAGAAATCCCACTCTGCACTTAGCTGGCAAGACACAAAATCCATGTCTTCCTCTTGGCCACAGTATTGACTTCAGTTTGAGAAGGGCAACCCCTAGAGTACAGTGCCCAAAGCCTCAGAGGGCAAATTAGGTCCACGAATCCCCCAGATATAAGGCACATATTCCCACACATCTCCCTACATCTACATCTAACAAAGATGAATTGGCAAAAACCTTAAAATAACAGGGAGATGCATTAAGTTTGAGAGGGATACACACACACACGTCATGTAGACGTGCGTATTATACTCCGCACGGCTGCATGTTCGCGCAGCTGGAGTACCTGTACGCTTGCAAGCCTTTCCCGTCTCCCCCTCGGCCGCCCCGAGCGCGGGCCTCTTTTCAATCAATGGCAATATATGGACATTCTATGATTCAATGTCCGATGCATTTTACGGCCAGATGGAGGTGATAGAAAGAGACAAAGTCTGGAATGTAAAAAGGGTGAGGGGGCTCGGGAGCTCACGGATGCCAAACTGCTTTTAAAGGACAAGATTAACTTTCGCTTTGCCCGCTTCTTGCGGATTCAGAGAGAGGGGGTATGGTGTGACATCCTGCCTCTCCGTTGGCACTAAAGTCCACGGATGCCCTTTCATTGACATGCTTTACTCCTCCCTAATAATTTACTGACCTATAAACACATTTATGAAAGCAAAACATATGTGGATCCAACCAATTTGAAATCACAATGCCCATACCCTGCCCTGTTCCTCATTTACGTTCTAAATAATCTTTTCCTTTTTCTTGATTTTGGCTTGTCTGGAATGGAATTGAGCTGCAAATTATCACTTATCCAATGGCTTTTCCCCTTTGACCAAAGTGCCATACGTAGACACACCTCCATATTCCTAGTTAATATCAATTCCAGTGATTTGCACTGTCCTATCACACCTTTCTACAACTTTCTCTTTTTGGTTTTGTGTCCTAGCAAATCCTCATTTCTACTCCTTTGCCTATCAGTTGTGGGAGGGAAAAAAATGTTCCAGAATGCAAGAAGAAATTTAAGCTACAATCGTGGCAATTTCACTGCATAAAACATTAGAATATTATACAAGCACAGCACAGTCAAGTGAAAGCAACAAATGGGTTGGGTTCCTCATCGTATCATTTTCTTTTACTGGGTGGGGGGGGGGGGTATGGAGAGAAGAAACTGCACAGACTTTATTGGCATATCAGAAGATACAGAGATTATCTTTATAAAAAAAGGAACATGGAATTATATGTGGAAAAAATAAATCTTATAATTTTGTATATATTTGAGAGTCACATGACTCAGGGCTTTCCACTGATATCACTTATGATTTGTTGAAAGAGTACATTTCATCAATTACTGTAAAAGTGGATATTTTTGCGCAACTAATTTTTCACGCTTGCCTGGGTTAAGAAGAGTTTCGCATGTTTCTAATTCTGCGGAATCCAAACATCAACTACCTGAGCAGATGGCAAGCTAAAATATTCGCATGCTTTTATTTTCGCGCTAGTTTCGGATTGCAAAACATGCGCGAAAATTTCAACTTTTACAGTAAAAGGTACGGATGCTGGCAACCAGACAGACACAGTATTGAGAAAATGAGCCTTCAAGTTAGATGCAGTCAAGCAGGTATGTTAGAACCAGTTGAGGATCAGTCCTGAGTATACTCGGGCAAGGATTAATGGGAAATGCGTGTTGTAGCAATACCAGCCCGCCCTCAATGGGTTAATCAGGCATCTAGAGATCATACCTAGGTCAAAAAGAAGCAAAAGAGTAAGCTCCATGAAAAGCACAGTCAAAATACAGTTTGAAAGGCACTCAAACACCTTCTTTTCCTGCAAAAGTAATAATTAAAATCTCTGATCTTTTTATTTCTGTGAAAAAACACCTCATTAAGGAGTCTTTTCAGCTTTGATGCTTGCGATCTTTATTAGCAACCAACGAGAACAGCACTCTGCGGGTGAGATTAGTTAAACCCAAATCATGCTATTTGTAAAGCTATGTACTCAAACGACCCTCTGGGAATAGAAAACTGCTGGGAAGCTTAAAAAAAAAGTAAGAAAAAGAGACCACAATCACGTTACATTGATCATGTGTATGGGACTAAGGAAAATATACATAAAAACTGTAATTCAAGGATTTGCCATTTCTGTTTCTGCATTTTTTTTTTTGTCAATTTGATGTTTCTCCCCATTTGACTCCCCCCCCCCCCCCCCCCCCCTCTCTGTCTGTCTGCATTTGAGCTACACATACTGTCAATGAATGGTGCATGTTTTCACTGCATAATATTGCAGTCTGGCTTCAAAATTGACAGTGTCAATATATGCAACAAAGACTTCTATTGAACGTGTGCATTAAACTTCCAATTTCATAAACACTGGATGACATCTATTTCTGTTCATTAACTGTGTCTCATAATGAATACAGGCAGTTCATTTCCACGGTTTGCCATTTATTACAGTCTGTGCCGCTTGAATCTCTTGCAACAAGAAACAGATCTGCACAGCAGATTCAAAATTGGAAAAAAAAAAAGACTTTATGAATGCAATGTACACTTGGAAGCCCTCGGATGGAAAGTTGTTATATCCACTGAAATCTTTGTGAATAGAATTTTGGATTTTGACAGAATGGCAAACAAAGTGACTATAAAGTGACTAAAGCTGATTGAAAAATTATTCATAAGAAGGATGTTACTTATGAAGGCTATGTCCATGAATCATTCACTAGAAAGTACTACACACAGAAGCTACACCGCTACATAATATTCACATTGGAATCGTCACATTCATCATTCAGGCAACATTTTGAAAAGCAATGGCCTTCTTGAGTGAGCCTCCAAATTTCCTTAAAATTTTGTCGACAGAGGATGTCTTTTTTCCTATTAGCTAATCTTAGCAAAAATTTGAAATCAAGAAAAATAGCAGTGGTCAAAAATACAAATTATGCAATCACTTTAACAATATAGAGATTTTTTATGTACATTGTTTCTTTTCTTTTCCTGTCTTTTTAGTTTTTTTAAGGCTGAAGTAGGGCATTTTCATTCATAAAATTCCATTTCTGTGGAATGATCTTGTTTTTAACCTCAACATCTGGTTGCTCACTCTGCTCATATCACAAAATGTACTACATTACGGTTTTCTCCCAATTTCCTAAATAACAGGTTAAAACTTACATTTACAGGTTGATATCGTAGTAAAATAAAGGTGAAAAACTGTAGAGTTTGAACAAAGTGAATGACACATTTGTCAAAGAAATGGTCAAATTTCTCCTTTTACAACAGTGCGTGTGTGTATGTGTGTTGTTCAATTCATTGCTGGAAGCTGTCATTCTCACTTAACGTCAAAAAGAGAAAGTAGATCCCGTTCGTAGAGCATCAAAGGATATTGAAATACTTGACATTATTGCGGGGAAAAAAAAAACACATGGTAATCGTGCTCTATACAAATGTGGAGTTTACAATTCAGATACTACAAACATAAAATGTTTAATGAGCTGATGTCTTGCAATGAAATCACAAAGTATCCTTTCAACAAAGGGTTAGTGGAAAATAGAGAGCACATTGCAGCAAGCACATGGAACTGCCTCTTTGGGGCTACCCCTTGGAGCAGCTGGGAGTTCAGTGAATGGTTAGGATTTTATTTGCCAACCTGCATACATGTAGCTAATTGAATACAGCAACAACTGCTAGGAAATTAAGAGGAGGATCAAAGTGTTTATATGAGACTTGCAACTAGCCTTGTTGCATAAATATTATGGCATGAATGTTTGCTTGCTTGTTTTTCTGAGGCAAATGACTTCCATACAGATAATTTTTTTAAAATACCCACTGGAAGTGTAAAATGATCTTTGAAATGAGCTGCCCTTTTTATGCCATCAGGGCTTTTTGCTCGTTTGTTTGTTTGGTTTTTTTTTTTTGATGAAATTGATAGAAATGGGGAAATGGGAAAAGTGGCCTATTAGGAAGAGCTTGTTTTGTTCAATTCCAAATGATGAACTGCATTGGGTTCTGTCACTAGTCCCATGTGGGTAAAACTCCATCTACAAGTAAATTGCACTTTGACTGAACAATCTGCACCCAACTATCTGGAAGCGCCTAAATTTACATTCACGGGTGGCTTTTCTCCCCCCCCCCCCCCCCCCCCATCCCCATTTTAAATCTCTGAGCTCTGCTGCTTTTATCCGGCAAGATGCCACAATTAATATTCAGTGGTGCGAAACTCAGGCCAAGCATAAAAAATACCTGATTTCCCAGCAGGCCATGCTAAAATATTAATGCCCATAAGCCCCTACCTCCAATGCCGGGGACTTGGAAATACTACAGTTGTATATTCATGACTCAACCAACTTTCAGGGCAGGCATTGCAATAAAATTTGCAAAGATACACTTCAAAAACAATGCAAAATTTCGTCACAGCTGCAGTCATCTCACCGTTTCATCTATGTTTCTTAAAGGAGTATCGCCCTGAAGAAGGGGGCGAATCAGGCGCAGGGAGAAGCGAATTACACTTTGCCACACTCCACTTAGGAGGATTAATCTGCTCAGGGCGCAATAGGCAAAGATTATGTCCGAGTCAAAAGCTATCCTCTTTTCATTTTTTCCCCCGAATTATGGAAGATTTCTCTCGGATGGGATCTTTGCAGGTATGGAGAATTGAGTGGATGGTGGAAGATGTTCAGGGGGGGGGGGGGGGGAGGAGGGGGAGGAAGGGGAGGACCTGAGAAAGAGGGAGAATAGTGAGGTGGTGATGCATTTGACATGATGACCATGATGGGAGGGGGGAGGGGTGGCAAGTGAAGGCACACTGTAGGAGAAGGACGAGGATTCGGCGAGAGCACCAGTTGAATGCGGCACCATGCATCTATTTGCAGAGTGCCTGTCTTGCAATTCCGCATACTAATGGACAAGACCTAGGGGCAAGCTATTGGGGAGAGACGGTGGTGGGGGTGGGAGGGAGGGAGGGAGGGGGGAGTTGGATAGCATCGATCTGGCCAGGTTCAAGCAGGCACGGGCAATTCCTGACTTTGTTTCCGACTTTCTTCACATCCTCTAGCAGGAGGAGTTTCGTGTTGTTGTTGCTTTTTTCTTAAAACGGGATCCATACTCGCTGCAATGGTGGAGCATTTCAGAAGTAAAACTTGGCAAATTCCATCTTTCACCCTGCCTTTTCTCTCTCTCTCTTTCTTTCTCTATTTCTCTTCCTTTGATAACAACATAAACATACTGGACTTTTTGTTTATAAGACAGAGGGCACTTCCTTATGAGCTGAGAAGTCAGTTCATAACAATACATAACAAAACCACATAAAAACACAGGATTCAATGCCAATTCAAAGTATTTAACCCATTGAGGACGGGCTGATTTTGCTACAACACGCATGCTTTTTCGAGTAGACACTTGCCGGAGTATACTCGGGACTCGTCCTGAACAGGTTAAAAGAGGGGAAAAGGAGAAAATCAAGACATTCTCTTCCAAATTGTCATGTGTAGTTGGTGCAATGGAGTATGCCTGATGATCACTGATCTCTTGGTGGCGGTTCCATGACATTTGCTTACAGACTGCGACAATTGCTCAACCATGAAATATATGCACGCTACGCCAAACCTAAATTCTACCAACAAATATGAATCTAACCCTAATCTTAACCCTCACAACAGACTAAACCTAAAACCCTATCCCAACCCTAACCCTATTAGACCTTGGAGAAAATAATAGACAGGAGCAATTGTGGTAGGAGCAAATGCTGCGTCACCCTTGGTGACACATTTGTTGTCTTCATGACTAACTCATGGCCAATGAGACTGAGGTGTTGGCTTCAAAGGAGGTTGGCTAGTCATCAAATATAAATCTATTGCTAACAGAATATTGGAAATCTCTGTACCCTCGTTCTCTGCTCTCTGGGATTTGCTTTCTTTGTGTGCATTCTTTTTGACAGAAAAGTGTGGGTGACGATGCAGTACTTCTAGATGATCACATCTTCCTACAGTTTGGAGCAGCTGTAATTGATGATCTACAATGTAGATACAGGTGAAACACAGCATGTGTACAGATAGAATAAGACCTACTGGCATAAGACTACTGGTGGTACATTAATTTTACGTACAATGGCTTATGTTTGCTCTTTCTCACACACACACACACACACACACACACACACACACACACACACACACACACTCTCTCTCTCTCTCTTTTCTTCTTTCTTGCAAACACACACACATACACACACGCACTTTTCTCATTGGTGCAAGTGGGCCAGAAGCCCCCCCCCCAAAAAAAAAAACAACAACAACAACAAACAAACAAACAAACAAACACACAAAAAACCCAACAACAAATAAACAAACTAGAATTAAACATTGGACAAATCTATAACATATAACCTTTTCTGTATTTGAAAGGTGGAACAAATTTTTTTCTGGTATCACATCGCAACTTGCTTTGCATTTTTGATACCATTGCTACAAAAACTCTCTTTTGTTTAGCAGGTTTTTCTTTCCACACAAGTGTGCAGGATACCATTTCATAAATATTATTCATCAGCTGACACTGCTTTAATAGTTGAGTTTATTATTCCCTGGAATGGCAGTAGAAGATGATGTAATTCGAATACTAATATTCCATAGATACAATACTGGTCCCAAGTCTAATACCACAAAGCGCTGCAATATGCCAGCAGGATATAATTCATTACTTGAATGATAAAGACCCTTAAATTTTATAGGCCCGCCTTGCATTACACAAATGGAAAGTCAACATTTTCGTTAAATCCCCTCCTTCCATCATCACAGCATCCTAACACGAGCGCTGAAATTCGCTAATGTTCCCTGCCATGTCAAGATCAAACGTTTACGGAAGTCAGGCCCTTCGGTCGCTCATGGTTACCATTTACCCCTCGGCAGTATCCACAACAATGCAAATCTACGGGCTTGCGCAATTAATAACGAATCGTAAACCACCGTCAACCCCCATTGTTGGCATGGAACGTGTGAAATATCCTGCATGTGTGACAAATAATGGCTGTATTACACCCACAATAGGAACAGCGTAGATACAAAGGCTCTAATTTCAAAGGCCATTCAGTCCAAGACAACTTTGACCCTCATCCAATCAGTCTCTACAATGCAGCTTTGCCCATTTCCCATTTTTTCCTCCTACCTCCCCCCCCCCTTTCTCCTTTCCTCTCTTTTTCTCCCTCTCCTTCTCATGGCTAGCATTTTTTATTCCGCCAGCATTTTCTATTGCCAATCAGAGTCGGAATGAATGATTGAGCACGATTGAGAAAGAGGCTCACATTGGGGGCATGCGGGTAAATTATTGATAGCTCCACTGGAGCGCGCTTCTTGCTTGACAGCCTCTCCTCTGCATCTGCATACACATCCCTCCTGCCTGAAAATTGACAGTTCAAGCCACGCCGGCTCAGAGTTTGGTTTCCTGTGTCACACCGCCAGCTGTCCCGAATGCTGGGTGTGCAATGTTTGTCAAATCTTGCCATTGTGTTGTCTCTTCACTATATTTTCCTCTTTTTTTGTGTGTGTGAATGTGAGAGGTGTGTTCTTATCAGATATTCTAACACTGGAAAAGGAATACCCTAATTACCTTGTTCTTACACTGTACATTAAATGCTCCACACATTTTTTTTTCAAAGAAATTTTTGTATATAATCTCTCAATCATCTTTCTCTTTGTCTATCTTGTAAGATGGTTAGTTGACAGCTTACATATGTATTCAGAATTTTTTTTAAATGCTATAAAGATTAATGCATAATGACAAAGGGAATCTTTCACCTTTTAAGTGATGACAATAATTGACTCTGTATTTTCTTTTTATGTCGTTCAACATCAGCCCATTCTATGAAGAATCAATAAGATGATGGGATACCTACGGATTTGGTGCTCAATTTCATTTTCCCAAAAGGACCTACAACCAAATAACTTGCAGCATGAAGTAGCACTCAAACATTACCTGCTCATGATCAGATTTGTAGTGTGTAATTACAAATTACACATACGAGATTACTCGGGTGTGTTATGACATTCATACACATGTAAGTTGCTTTCAGGCCAATACACCCAGTGTGAGGAAAAATCCCAGTTCAGTTCAGTTTGATTTAGTTTGTTCGACTTGTCCACTTGCACAAATAAAAAAAAGGTACAGGATCACTGATAACTTTAATGTGACAAAATCAGATTGTCACATACTACCATCTTTTCATTTTCATCATTTTCATTTTTACCACTTTTTTATTTTTTGACGGGGAAGGGGTAATGAAGAGAAAATGACAAAAGCAAAAGGTATAGTAAGGAAAGAAAATATTTGTCCTCTTTTTCTACAAGACTCAGACATGTTTTTGTGTATTGTATCTGATTTGTTTGTATTTCCTCTCATAAAAGCAACTTAAATCAGTTTTGAAGACATCATGATACACAAATGTCCAGTATAATACTGTATAGTCTCCATCCCTATTCAAGTGTTCTCACTCTGCAAAACTTCAACAGACTAGGAAATAGGATCAACAAAATCTCTGTTTTGAAGGGTGAATGTTGCAGCAAAAATATCAAGAGAAATCGGGGACATTATTTGCAGAAATACCCTATTCTTGACAATTGAAACTGCTTTCTTTTGTTGGTGTTGCTGTCTACTGGTAGCAAATCAATTCCAGCTGGGGCTCATGGCTGGATAGTGGCAGAGATTAATTCTGTAATTCACTATAAAACTTTGGAAAACACAGACAGACAGAGAGACAAACAGACAAACACACATACGTGCACAATCTCAATAATGACCTCCTTAATGCTGAGCACGAAAAGTATCAGATCACTATAAATCAGGAAGGACCAATTGACAAGGCAGGGATCATAACATGCAAAGTTTATGAAAGTGCTACCATTTAGATGAGGATGCAAGTCTTCCAGCTTGAGACAGGAAACACAGAGACACAGGGCCACTGGCCGCGCCCGTATCCTGTGTGACCTCACAATGGCGGTTCATCTGTAATTAGAATTTTGAGGGGATCCTACCAGAGGAGCTAGCTATGTTTACATAGATCTGCTTCATATGCCAGCCAAGATGGGGTAGAAGGAGGAGGGGGGGGGGGGGGTTGGGGGGCAAGAACGTGATCAGGAAGCCACGGGACC
The DNA here is from genome assembly GCA_033980235.1 of Diadema setosum. Classification (NCBI taxonomy): domain Eukaryota; kingdom Metazoa; phylum Echinodermata; class Echinoidea; order Diadematoida; family Diadematidae; genus Diadema; species Diadema setosum. The sequence continues at coordinate 11,619,756 of CM067075.1, read as the reverse complement.
GGAAGTGGAGAGCATTTGGCGGAGGGATCGTCCCACGCAGAAACGGCGGCGGGCCACCAACGCAGGTTGCATTGTCTTCCTGAGCTGCGGCCATCCTGATTCCAGCAGACGTGCCGAGTAGTTTCCAGCTAATGCTTGAAAACTCACCCCTTTTCTATCTCTCTCTCTCTCTTTCTCTCTCTCTCTCTCAGAGTATCTCCCCACAGAGACTCATAGAGCTGTACTTCACCTGTAAATATTACAGTTTAGCTTATTTCAGTTTTTTATAAATGCTGACATGACATTTGCTCCTGTGACAATTGCTTCAGTCCTATTTTTTCTGAGGACTTAGGGTTAGGGCTATGGTTGTTATATAATGACCTCCTCAATGCTTGAGGTTTCCTCAATGTTTGAGGTTTAGTTTGATGTGAGGATTAGGATCAGGGTTTAATAGGGTTTATTAGGGTTATGTTTGAGGGTAGAATTTATGTTTGACTTTTAAATAGCGTGCAGATATTTCATGGGAAGAGCAAGTGTCAGAAAACCATTTCATACAGAGAACAAATCAAAAATTTTCCCCTCAATGGTCTGGTCATGTACTTCCATTCATGACTATGTATGTTACTTTAGTGCAACCTCAGCAAAAATAATGCAAACCAAAGGGAAACAAAATATCAATCTTCTGGACATTTAGTAACCAACTTATGTTCAGGGATGACAGATCATAGTTTAAGTTTAAACACAGATGACAAATTACAATTTTTTTTTTACACTACTTCCAGAAGTACCTTGGTCTAAAAGTAATCACTCTCATATCTATGAACAAGGTATTGCCCATATAATCTAATCATACATGATGTGTATAACATGTACAATTTCAAAACCTTGTCACTTCAAATTAATACACAAATACACTTTCAGAATGTGATACAAAAGTTTGCACACATGTCATGAGCTGCTGCACTCGAATAACGTTTGGGAAAAATCAACATACGGACCATTCATGGCACTGTTGACACACGGATCAGCTGTCAGCAATTCCATATCTACAGTAGACGTGTCTGGACAAATGTCTAGTGGAGTGTTGACACCAGCGAAAACAACATCTTGAGGTAGAGTAGAGGGCATTTCTTCCTTCATTTTGCTGTTTTTTGCACATTAATGATACAGCAACATTTTTATTTTTCATGGGGGTGTGTGGAGGGGAGGGACTCTGTAATGACGCAGTAGGAAAATTTGTTATTGTTGCTGTTTTTTTTTTTTTTTTTTTTTTTTATTCACGTTCCATATTCCACATTTCGTACAAGTTTTATATTCCATTTGATATGAAGCAGAAAAGTTTTTTTCACACTGTGGTCAGTTTGAACCAATAATGCACAAATGTATAAGGACATAATGATTATAATTAACGTGTAATATGAGGAACCCACTAAAAAGCAAAGCTTGTAGGATGTGGGTTCCAAAAATATAACATAGGGTTTTAGTACAGTGTATCAAAGTCAGAAGTGACGTAACATGCAAAATTCAAAATATCGAGAATATTACTATGTTTACGGGATGTACAAAGTATAGTATATAATGTTTTATGATTAACTTATGGTATAAATGCTTAAAAAAGTAGCAAGTTAATCAAACTGGTGAGGTCATCCGAGCAAGGCATCATTTAAGTATATGCAACAACAACAAAAATAAAAAAAATTAAGCGATTACGGCGAAATAATTACACATAGGATTTTAGAAAATTGGCTTTGAGATTTTTCTTAAAGGAGCTTAAAGAACTTGAGTGCAACCGAACCGAATCTAACTCATTCCAGAAAGAAGGGCCGGTAGATGTAATTGTCTTAAGGGCTAAAACTGTACGAACAGGAGAAAAATGATAGGATTCACTGTGTCTTGTAGGGTAAGTATGAATATCACTGTTTTTCACAAACATTGAGGAAAATATACTAGGAAGGTCACCAGTATTCAACTTATACATGAAAATTCCAACATGATATAAATACAAATCAGAAATTTTTAACAATTTACTTGAAACAAACAATTCATCAGTATGATCAAAAAATTGTGCTCGATTTATAATCCGCAAGGCCTTTTTCTGAACCAAAAATAACGAATCAATTTTAGTCTTTGAGCAATTCCCCCAGGCTAATATTCCGTAATTCAAGTAAGGTAATAATAAAGTTGTATAAAGAGAATGCAATATTGGCTTTGGGAAGAGATATTTCAGTTTGTGAATAATTCCAACATTCTTGCACAACAATTTACATAAATAATCAACATGTACCTTCCATGAAAGGTTACTGTCAATATAAATGCCTAAAAATTTTGTTGAATCTATTTGATTTAATTGTAAACCGTTCATTAAAACTAAACCTGGAAGAGATTTTATTGTGTTACTGAAAACCATATAATTGGTCTTATTTATGTTAAGCGACAATTTATTTGCCTGAATCCACTCAAACACCAACTTAAGTTCATTATTCAGAGAATCGAGCAAAACATAAGGATCTGAGTGAGAATAAAAGAGACTTGTATCATCTGCGAACAGAAGAAAAGACAGCAGAGAGGATGAGTTACGGAAGTCATTGATGTATAAAATGAATAAAAGAGGACCTAAGAGGGAGCCCTGTGGAACACCACAACAAATCGAGTTTGTATCAGATTCATGATTATTTACGGAAACAAATTGAGATCGACCGGTAAGATAACTTCTGAACCACTCCAAGGCCTTTCCACGAATACCGTAATGATTTAGTTTATACAAAAGAATTTCGTGATCTATTGTGTCAAAGGCCTTGGAGTAGTCCAGAAACAGACCGACTGTATGCGACTTTGTGTCTATAGCTCTTACAACTTTCTCAACCAGAAGTAATATAGCATGGGTGGTTGCATGTTTTTTCCGGAATCCGAATTGATTATCAGCTAAAATATCACAATCGTTTACAAATTTGATTAAACGATTATAAATCACCTTCTCAAGTAATTTAGAAAAGGATGACAGAAGCGATATTGGTCGATAATTTCCCAACTCATCCTCTCTGCCTTTCTTATAAATTGGGATAACTTTAGCAATTTTCATTTTAATGGGCACAATACCAGTCAATAAAGATAAATTCAAAATATGAACTAAGGGTGATAGTATTTCGTTTACAATACTTTTCATGAGGTGATTAGAAATCCCATCATGACCTGTACTCTTCTTGGGGCTAAAAGAATTGACAATATCTACGACCTCTGTTTCAAGTACTGGGAGAAAAAATAAGGACTGTGGATTGGAATTTAAAAGGTAAGAATGAAAGGGTCTGTGTACAGATGAAATATTGCGGGCCAGATTCGGACCAATATTAACAAAAAAACAGTTGAATGCTTCCGCAATTTCCACATCATCTGTTAATTTCTTCCCTTCACAAAGGATATTATCAATACTACCCTTATTTACACGTTTATGAATAACACTATTTATTACATGCCAGGTAGATTTTGCATCTGACTTGTGCTGTTCAAACAGAGAACAAAAATAATCTTTCTTTGCTTTACGTAACAGGGACGTGAGAGCATTCCGATATTTAATGTACTTTGATTTATTTAAAACTGTATTACATGATTTATATCTGTAAAATAAAGTATTTTTTCTGTTTATGGATCTAAGTAAAGCTTTTGTTATCCAGGGTGAGCGCGGAACTGTTTTGTAGTTTCCTCTTTGATTTCTCAAAGGGATATGCAAGTGATATAAAGGTACCAAAATATTCATAAATCTGTCGTACGCATCATTCGGATCAGTGGAGTTTAAAACCTCATTCCAATCAATTTCGGATAAACTTTGTTTGAACAGCTGGATATTATGATCGGAGAACACTCGTGATTGCGATAAATCTTTACACACCTTTTGTTTATGCGATTCAGGTATAGTAGATATGGAAGAAACTATAACGGGAAAATGATCTGATATGTCCGTAACAGCGATACATTGATCATCATAATCATAGCTGTTTAAAAATATGTTATCAATCAGTGTTGCGGAGGCTCCAAATAATCTTGTAGGCTTAGTGATACAAGGAGTGAAAGAGGATGATACCATAGTATCAAGAAAATCACGTGTTTGTGGCTTACCATAATCAAGTAAGTCTAAATTAAAATCTCCCATTATGTACACTTGTTTGTTGCGGAGATAGGGCGAATCTAAAATAATTTCTAGGGTTGAGATGAAGTCAGAATAATTACAATTTGGGGGCTTGTAAATTTCTCCTATCAATACTTTTTTACCACCTGGCATACTTATGTCAATGAAAATACTTTCAATTGAATCAGACATATAATTTAACTGGGTTATCATTTCAAATTTCAAATTATTCTTCACATAAAATGCCACGCCTCCACCTCGTTTACAAAGTCTGTTCTTTGTTACCAGTGTGTAGCCATCTAATTGTACAAGGGAAGTGAAATTTTCAGTCAGCCAAGTTTCACATAATCCCAAAACTGACAGTTTTACATTCAAAGTGTCAAGAAATAATTGTAACTGGTCAAAATTTTTAATCAAACTCCTTATATTATAATGCAAAACTGAGAAAGTATACTCCGCTCTGAAAGACTTAAGCTTTTTTTTTTTTCAAATATCTACACAAAGGAAAAAGACCAAGAAAAACTGAGTGGTCTCAGGGTTTTTTTTTTTTTTTCTGAGTCTTGTCATTGCAACAATATTGTTTTAGAATAGCAAACTATTCAAAGTTACACAGTTGAGGCGGGGCAACTTTAATAACAATCGCGAGACAGAATAAAAGCAATTACACAATATATCTCCTGTGTAAAGGAAATAAGAAGGTCAGAGATAAACCCCACAATCTGGATGTCTCAATCTGTGTGACTCTCTTTTCTTGTCGCCCCTCTCCCGCTTAGCCCGACTACTTTGCCGGCAATTATGCACACGAGGCGAGAAAATGTCGCAAAGTCGGCCAGCTGCCACAATTTCCAAGTACAAGCCTACAATGCAGCTATCCAGGTGTGCTGTTCCTATTAAAACTTAAAAACCAAAAAAAAAAAGACACAAGAAGAAGAAGAAGAGACAGAAGCACGGACCTTCGGGGGGGATACAGAAAAAGGAAGAAAGGATCGAAGCTTATCCAATATCCGCTGACGAATGGAAAACAAGACGAGCAGGACCGGAGGGCAAGCAGAGAAGGGGGGTATAGTTTGTTAGATTAGCAGCTTGGGACTGATGGATGGTGCTACATACAACAGGGTCCATTTTAAAATGGGATAGACAGACAGAGAGAGAGAGAGAGAGAGAGAGAAGTGAAAGGGAGAAAGAAATGGGGAAAGAGGGAGAAAATGCACCAGATCTGAAGCAAACCCTAATCACTGCTCCCAGTCTCGTACCCCCTTTCCCTGCAGGGAACTATATACGTAAGTCAACGTTGCTAACGAAGAGAAGAGGATCGCAAATAATGTGTGAATATAGGAAAGGCCAGTGGGCTTGCTTAGGCCTTCAACATAGCGTGCAGTGGAGCATGAGCTGGCACAAGAAATGACATTTAGATTCTTTCTATTCATACCTTCCAGAGGTGATTGAACACATACTGTATGATTCTGTTACAAAAAAAAACAAACAAAAAAACACACAAACGAAATCAGCATATCTTTTCTTTTCATTCATTTTGACATTTCTCACATGGAGTACTCTACAAGAAATGATATGAAAATAAAACTAAATATTAAGATTAGGTCTACAGAGAAGCAAACTTGTTTGCAGGCAGGCTGCATATAATGCTTGACATTTTGAAAAACAATCAAATAACAAACATTAACAAAAAAAAATAATAGCAACTATTGAAATGGAAGAATAACCATTACATTTGGAGACTACAACATAAAAAAGCTTGGCAATACAAGCTATTCAGTGAAGAAAGTAATTTTGTAAATTAAACAATCAAATGCCTAATAGTATTTCTGACTATAAAGGTACAAGCAATACATAGCAAACTTGGCCAAGAGCCATGTACCTCAGAGAAGATAACAAAATGTTAAGATGATATTGCAACTGACTGATAAACTGCCCTTCATCAATGTAAAAAAAAAAAAAAAATCACTTGGTCAATCATTCAGTGTCTGAGCAATACCCATGATTAAAAAAAAAAAATAATAATGGACATACAACATACAATACACAGTGGGACTTGAACATATGACCTCCAGATTGCTAAACATGTGTTTTGTAAACTCTAAATTAATTTCTTTCTGCTGCCCATGTACTGCACCAGTCTCTCATTTGAGATTACACAGTTTGACTTTTTAATATAAACAGTGACAATCTGAAAGGGAAAAGAAGAAGTTCAAATAAATAGCACGTTTTTTTTTTGTTGGTCGTTACTGCGCTTTGTTTGCCAGTTGGCCCTTTAAAATACTAGAGTGGCTTCTTCGCCATTTGGCACAGATTTCTGGATCCTACGATAACTGTCCATGAAAAGATATTACCTAATCCCCGTAATCCCTAGTGCACCACCAAGGCCTTCCATTTGGACGAAGGCATACTGCTACACCTGAGTAGGCTTGCTAATCTACAACTAGGTCAAGTTTAGAGAGATCTAATACTGAATGCTGATTTTTATAATAAAAAAGCTTAGCAAGTTAAACACAGAGCCTGTGCACACAAGGGGTTAAATTCAATTCAATTCAATTCATTTCAATTCAATTCAATTCAATTCAATTCAATTCAATTCAATTCAATTCAAATTATATTTGAATTGGTTAACAGTACTTATGAGAAGGAAAGGTTAGAATCTAGTGTATACATTTTTATGACATTAATTGTGCCCTTCTCATTCATTTCACCTACCAAGTAACAAACAGCCTTTCAATGTCAGTGCATTTGTTTTTTCGCTAATTGCATGTGCTCTATACTTTGTTTTTCAAAGTGAAGCAATTTCATTTAAATTTGATGTTATAGCCCCTCATGTGCCCATGCAAAACGCTTAATCATGCCACTTACGTTTTTGTTTCATGTTTTGTTTTGTGTTTTGTTTTGTTTTTTTTGTTTTTTTTTGGGGGGGGCACAGAGTAAAGTTTCCTCAGCACAGTTTTCAGAACAACAGAGCCAACAAGTCTACAACTGATGCAGAGATGCAGGAGGTTTTTTTTTTAACCATTTAAGCAATGCACTGACACCATACGGTTACAAATTTCAAGAGTTCTGCTTACAGTTTACGCGTATTTAAAACATATAAACTTTGCAAATAAATGAAAGAAATATATTATGCAGCTTCAAGATAATATCAGACCAGGATTTTCAGACAGCAAATTTCCAGTTGGTTTTTTTTTTTTTCATTTTGGTGAATCTTTTATTTTGTGAAATGTTGAATATTCTTTTAATTTTGTATATCTTGCAGATGTTCCACTTTCATCATTAGCAAATTGGCATTATTTAGTTCCTCTCAAGATTTCTTTCCGCAAGTCTCATTATACAGAATGTGGCAAATCTGTCAGCAATTACATCGTCACGCATCATATTCTTTCCCTGTGATGACATCATCACCTTGCTACTGCTGCAAATGACGAATGTTTGAATTCTTGACTCTACTGGTTCTTACAGAAGATGTTCCCTCCCACACTGGCCGCCTGCCTCCACAACAAACCAACTTGGTTTTCGAATTTCATTACGTCTGTTTACCCGACACATCACCAAGTCATCATCTTCACCTGATAGCTGGCAAATTCAATTATGTTTAAAAAAAAAAGAAGAAGAAGAAGAAGAAGAAAAGGCATCCTACCCATTGCACTATACTCTTAACTTCATAGGACAGTGAAAATAAACAACATTGTGCAGCCTAGCAGTTCTGGTAAACCAGAGATGCCTGTAAAAAAAAGAGAGAGAGAAAAAAAAAACAACAACAACAAGAGAGATATAAAAGGGGCACTCACACCCAACCAAGAGCTGCATCAATTTTTTACCTTAATATGACAAGTCACACTTTACAATTTTTTTTTTTTTTCGGTATCAACTTTCCTCCATGTGCATGTAGAGCAAAGGAATATGATTTATAAACAAATGAGTCTCTAGGAAAAGGGATATTGCAGTTACAGGGACGGAGAGAGAGAAGGTTGAATGGAAAAAGAAGGAAGAATGAATGAATGTAAGAGAGAGAAAGTGAGGGAGACAGAGAGGAAAGGGGTGGATGGAGGGAAGGACGGAGGGAGGGATGGAGGGACGGAGGGAGAGAGTAGGGATGAGCAGGGATATGCAGCAAAATGAGCCAAGCAGGCAGGGACAGATAAATAAGAGACAAGGAGCAAGAAAAAGAGAAGCGGACATAGATAAAGCTGAGAATGACGAGAGAGAAGATGTACAGCAAAGACACTTTGGCTTACATCCATAATTCTCAACCTTTTCCAACCCAAGACCCACTTTGGCTCCTACAAGTCTTTTTTTTTTTTTTTCTTTAAGGCCCGGTTACACGAGTAGATTAAATACAAATCTTTATTAATTCATTTTGGAAAATAACATCGCAGCCCATCTGCGAGAGCTCAGCGGCCCACTGGTTGAGAAGCACTGGTTTACATCGTCCATTTCATGCAGACAAGGGCTAAAAATGGCTTATTTCATTTTGAAATGGTCAAGCGCTTTTATTTGTAATGAGAGAGTGTGATATTCACACTTTGTTCAGAGCATAAATGATCAAGTTGACAGACACCGAGTTCCTGTCTTGCACTGCCTTGCATAACTAGCACACATCATTTGACATGTACAAAAACAAAAACAAAAAAGGAGACTCTCAATAGAGTACTACTGGTTTGCAATAAATACATGTTTGTAGAGAATTCCATGCGCGTTTCACGCTGGAAGGAAGGTAGGACCAATCAATTTCCAGCCTGGAGTTTGAACAAGAAGCATAAATGAAGGAAAACGATACAACAGAGCGCAAAGAACTGCGGTCACTACATATGTACATCGAGGTTGGATTGCTCCGCTCCCCGCAATATTCAATGCACGACGTGGGACTTGTGTGTGCACTTGGCACAGGTAAAGTACACCATCTCAATGCCACGGCAGGCCAAACTCTAAAACACACAAAAGGGGGTGGAACAAATGCAAGGAGGAGACGAAGATGAATCCGAAATGTCAGTGGCAGCTTCTTGATAAATAACATAGCGTATCGGGTGACATTTGGGGCTCCTGGCCTCGGCTAGATTGGATGGGCGCAAATTGGGATCCCAGGGGGTCACAAAGAGTGTAGCACACTGGAAAGGCATTTTGTACAGCGTGAGCAGGTGGGTGCGTTCACACCGTTGGCTACTTGACCCGCCACTCCTATGAACTTTGCAAAGATCACGTTCTGACCTGCCAGATGTGTTCTCACAGGAATTACAGTACTGGAAACCTTCAAATTGCATTATCATGTTCACACTGGAAACTTGTTGGTAACTGCTGTCAAATCCTTAACTGTTAAACCAAATCAAAGAGAACTGCAGGTTGTGTGGAAAAGTGGCATATTTTAGTACAAAATTCTTGCGCACATTTCAGAAGGGAAGCAAAATCTCATGACATTTATAGCCAGCTGGTTTGGACATGATGCAAAGCCCTAGCCTTATTGTAATATTACTTGTAGTTTGGAATCTGGAAGTTGCTTTGTCATCAACATTTTCGAACCTGTTACTTTTTATTCATACCTTGTAGGACTGGCTTTACTTTTACCTTATGGACGTACACTAAAAATTCCCATTTTATTGTATAATGATAATGGCAATAACAATCGTTACGGTAATATTCACCATAATGGCGACGGTAGTAATTAATGATGGTCATGTAATACAATGGTGATACTGATAGTAACATTGACAACACATTGTAGTAATAGCATTTAGTAATATTAATGGTACTGATGAAAATCATAATGATAAAGAATAGATGGCAATGATATTGAAAATGAGGAGAACTGGAAATTATTTTATTGATAAAAAAAGAATGCTATTAGGAACCAATAAGCTGAAGGGCCAAAAATGTGTACTGAGATAAGTGTACGAGGAAGACATTTTTAGTAGTGTGAACATGTTTGCACCTCTGTTTTCTTTCATAAGGTCTGAAACACTCACTTTTAAATTTATGCAAACCTACATGTAGAAAAACACACTGCATTCAGGAGAAAAATTAGAGTAGTTATGCCGTGGGTTTTTTTTCCAGTGGTCTACAGCAAAACTGCTTGAGTTTGAAAAGTAGCTCAGCCTAATTTTGCTTAGCCTACAAATTTCTGTGAAATTTGATTTAGAAGATGGGATTTAGAGCTTCGAACTGTGATAGATTTCAGCTTAAACCACTTACCAACGTATTTATTACTGCATACTGAATACATATTCAGAGACACTTTATTGAAATAGCTTTCATTCAATGCTTAGAGTTTCTTCCACCGTCATTATGATCACATTTTCTTCAACAGGTAAGGATAATTTTTATTGTGCAATTAAAGGTTTCATTCTGCTACATGTTGTGTACAAGTTTAATTCAAGCCAATTCATGCATTTAATATGATCTTAACTTTGGACATTAATACTGTGTACATGAAAGGCTACAATTTATGTATTTTTGTTTAAAGGAGAAAACGGCAACTGTTGCATTATATCACACTTTTGTGGATTCACCCGTCAGACTGTGTACAACAGGACTGAAAATTGCACGTTTAACCTGAAAATAATTGAAGAGCTACACATACATGTACCTTGCTTGTTCATGTGATTTCACACTTTGTATAGAATACATGTAAATGTTACAATGTGCCACTAATTTATCATATTACTCCATGCTAGACAACATTCATCAAGCAGAGAGATAAAACCTACATCTTAATGGCTTTGATTCCATTAAAAGGGAAAAATGAAATATATTGGATTTCGTGTAATGAACTTAATCTCACACTAGAAGTTACAGCTGTATTTCTACGCAAAAATAAATGAGGCAGATCCTTTCCCATGAAATGTCAGCATTCCTTGTACAAGACCTGCTATGATCTATCGATCAAACAACACTGAATAAACCATATTATTGTATGTACTTCACACACATGCTAGATTTTGATAGTTGAGAAAAATTAATGCTACCTGGTAGGTCAAATGATAGTTCACCATTAGTATCACTGTGTATCAATATTGTGTACAATGTACACCTCTCAGTGCCAAAGCATTTTTGTATTTTTTTTCTTTCTTTTTGTGGCCTGCTCACCATTCTCAGGCAGGTTCCAACAGAACCTACGTTGAACACTTTAAGGTCCTGCTGTGATCAAATTTGTGTCTTCCCAGTTTCAAGTTTATCACAAAATTCTGCATTAAAAAACAACAACAACTAATATTATTGAACTTGAACCACATCAACAAGACATTAATTTACAAAGCAAAGCATTTCAGACAAAATTTTGCACCAGTCCTGTTACTTTTGAATGAAAAATTAACTCCCAATGCAACTTTGAATCCTCTCTTCCTTCCCTGGTCAGTTCTTTCCTCCTTCCTTAAAACCAGTATCTTCTTTAAAGGATAAGTTCATCTTCATAGACATTTATGGATTGAGTGAATGCAGTGCGCAATATTTAGTAGAACACATCAGTGGCCACACTACAACTACCATACGGCTCTTCATTTGGTTGACTTTAATTTCATGAAGGGAAACAGAAAACAACATGATTAACAGCAAAACAAAAATACATTGGCATCAGTTACTTTCATGCAAAAAAAAAAAACCAACAACCCAAAATACAGAAAAAAAAAACAAAAACAAAACTCAACAACAACAGATCATTGTCATATTCTATATTCCTCCTCTTCCCTCTTCCCCTCCTCCTCTCCCCTTCCCCCTCCCCTACCCACCCCATCCTTTTTCATCTTCTTCTCTCTTATCTTCTTCATCCAATGACTCAGGGCTCTCTAAATTCTTCTTTCTTTAAAGGGAACCTATCAGCAGATACCAAATTGTATTTTGGTTGTAGCATTGCATGGATGGCATCACATTTTCAAAAGTGTGGGGGGGGGGGGGAGGCCCACTTCTGGGTTTCATCAGCTAAGCAAAAAAAACCAAAAAAACAAAAAACAAAAAAAAAACAAAAAAAAAAAAACTTCAGCGGAAAAACAAAGGCTTTAATGAGCTCACAATTCCGAGGTGTTAATTTTTCTAGTGCCATTTCCGGGAACAAAAAAAAAAAAAAAAGTGAGGGGGGGCAAGTTCCGGCCCTGCATTGAATCGACCTTTATTCACTGCCCACTGTGATACATTTGAAAACCAGGACTAGTGCAGGCCTGCAAGAATACAATTGCATGTCAGAGAATACTATGTGCACCATAAATAGCAAATGACTGTACGAAACCTATTGAATGCTTAGATTAGGATCTTTAACCCGTTGAGGACGGGTTGATTTTGCTTCAACACGCATTTCCCATAGACGCCAGCCTGAGTATACTCGGGACTCGTCCTCAACAGGTTTACTACTTGAAGGAGGTTGGCCAAAAGAAGACAGTAACCTGCCCAGTGTTCTTTTCTACTCACAAGAGCCTGTTGTGCGAGCATTTTGAGGAGCATTATGGGGATTCCCCAATATCTTCAGTATCTGGCCAATCTTTGCAATACACACGACTGTCGTCTCCTCATGATACAGTCTCTTTAATAGTGGCATGCATTGTCCCAGGTCCATGGAGTTATCCCCTAGGTAAAGCAAAGACAACTGATGTAAGACAAATTCTTCCATGGGACGGTGCACCCTGTATGCCGTGACATGAGGTGGTATGCAGGGTTTCTCACCCTGTTGACTTTGAGAAACTTATATCTCACCATCATCTGTAATACATCACTGGGTGTGCCACATGATGTATTTTAACCCATTGAGGATGAGGTGATTTTGCTATATCACACGTTTCCAATAGAAACCTGCCTGAGCATACTCTGGGACTACTGTAGTCTTCAACGGGTCATTACACCTTATACATAATTGTGTTCTATTATTATCATCATCACTGCCATTAGCATCACAATTGTGGTAATGATTAAAAAAAAACAACCTCTGAAATAAAAGTACAGGAGAATAACTGCCCTCATCATTCAAATCTCTCATTGGATATCAGCATGAATAAGTCAAGATAATTGCAGCATAAACTGTCTCAAAGCTATTCTAATCTGGGTGCACCCCTGTGTTACTGTTATTCACACTTAATAGTATGATTGAAATTACAGCAAAACTACCTCAAGTTGTGATGCACTACATACATATTTGACATTTAAATAATTTAAATAGCCTCCAACATTTACTGTACCTGCATGTGCACTCTTAAAGTAAGGCATATGACCCATGCTACAACTACTGACTATTGATACTATACGGTGAAATATATATTCCGCTAAGTTTATTTTAAGAGAAGAAGCTTCAGGGCCCCGTTGCTAGAAACTTTGCGTTTAAACGCAACTTGCAACTGATTGTCACTGGCCAATCAAAATCATTGTTGCATGTATGTCTTCTTAATAGGGCAGACCCTGAGCCAATCAGAATGGTTGTTTCAAAATTAGCAATTATTTGCAATTGATTGCAACTTTCTTGCAACGGGGCCCAGGAGTATTTACATGTACATTCACTGCTGTGGCTGGAAGCTTCAATCCTCACACACTACTTCATGCTTTTTTCCTTTTTTTCTTCAGGGTATCACTACATGTATGTCTGTTTTCCCTTTTCTCTGCTTGAAACTCTAAAACTATTGAAACTATCAACAGCCAAAAAAAAAAAAAAAAACATTCTGGATTAATATACAGCAGCATATTGCACAACAAGTATCTGGTAATTTTTTTTTTCCTCAAATCAATTCACAATACATCATACTGATACAGTATGGCACTTTAATACACAACACAATGCTTTGCCATGTGGCATATGATCATTCTTTTTTTCAAGTTGTGTACAGTTGTAGTTAACCCCTTTCAGTGGTTTTTGACACTTACAATTTGGTGGACAAAAATTTCACACATAAGGATATCATCATCATCACTCAACTGATAAGAGTTTTTATTGTAGGCTTCAAAAAAGATACTACAACTTACCACTGAAACAACTATAGTAAATCATATTAATCAACGGGAACAGTATTCTACTTGAAGAAATGATACCTACATGAATTCATACTAAAAACTGCTAGTCCTACCTTCCACAGTGGCTAGCACCTGCACTCCTTGGTTTGGGGTTTGGGAGCCTGGTAGTATTGTAGGACTTCCATGACAATATCTAGTGACCCCAAGCAACAGATTTTTAATCTTTATAATTAATTACATACCAGGAAAATAGAATAAACTTTGAATACTTGAGGTACAAAACATTGGGAGCTTCTTGACAACGAAGCACACTCTCCAGTCAGTGACTGCACATTTTCATCCATAAAAATATTCTCACGAGGATAAGTTTGAAAGTTATGTGACTAGTGTGTTTAACAGTCCAGTGATATTGAGGATCATATCACGATAACTTCTATGAGTTTGTACAATTGTAGCTTGTATGTCCCCCCTTGTGATACACTGAATCCCCTTGATCCCCCAATGATATTGAAAAATTCAATTTGTTCTGTCTGATACAGAATCAATCCTGGAATCTAATTTCTGCCCCCCCCCCCCCCTTCCTTCACGCCCTTTCAAATATTGATACCACAGATATTGCAGAGGTTTCTTCCATTACAAGATGGATTCTGATGGCCACAGAATAACAGACATTGTACTGTATATAGTATAAAGGTTGGGTAGAGCTCTACAAGTCCATATGTACAATTGTACTAGAATACTACGTAAATATGGCATAGCAAGGTTATTTCCCCATGCCTGCATTTCTCCAGATTGCTGTCTGGAATGTAATCAAATATGCAAACAATGTTTTACCTTGTGACCCGAAAGGTCATAAAAAGGGACTAGTGGTCACTGGATCACAACTCTCAATGTATAAAGATATTATGCTTGTCCCATTAGATTGAAATTTCTCCAGAGATATTGCAGCACAAAAGACTTTAACAGGACATTATGACTTACGATTGTACTCTGAAATCATACTTCACGGTTTTGGAAAACCAGTTTGAAATTACTCAGTTTTGCTATGATATAAGAAATATTGTCACTGAGAAAAAAAAAAAATGAAGATAAATGCAGAGAGAGGAATGTATCAGAATATACAATTTGCAAGATCAATCAGACTACAACATTAAGTGCTTATCAGGAAAGTATCACACAGTCATACGCTGGGGTAAAATGAGATTGTATCTAATAGGAGTACCCGGTAATGCATACAAGAGTAACTGCAGATGCCTTGAACTTCAACACAAAATGCATCCTATCCTCACAAAAAAAAAAGTTTTGTTTGTTTTCAAAGATTCAGAGTTTGCAATTTGATAGAAGTGCCCAAAAGCCCATGTCACAGATTGTCTCGTCCACAACACGTATCGTATCGCACAATACTGACCAATCAACTAATTGTTATGCTCACTCACGTAGCCTTGTCATTGTGTGTTATCACATTGCATCAGTTCATCACAGGATCCCCTCACGTACATTTTGTATTACAAACCCTACAATTTACCACTTGAAAAAACAAAAACAAAAACAAGCAAGTTCTTGTTACTTAGACTAGTCACAACATGGACACCCTGGGCTATATCCAAAGAAAATCCAATTGGTATAGATATGAAACTGGTATAACATGCAAATTATGATCATTAGCTAAACATTCATACAGCCATCTTTTCTGTCTTTTTCACAAGGTCAGTGTTATATGTTAAATCAGCATATTCCTTTGTGGGATTACGGTACATGTGGCGGCCTCGTGCAAACACCATTTATATTTGAAAAACTACTGTGACTTAATCCTTTAGGGACAACACTTTCTTTGAGAATGCTACTGTCACAACACTGACAAGTGCACTGCCGATCTGAAAAACATGTATTCTGAGAACTACCTAAGCATGTCTTGATTCACATTTACCTGGTAGGCAACATCATTTGATTTTGTGTAAATGCACTATGTGCAGCATGTATGCATGGGTTGCTGGTTTCCGTAATTCTTTCCCTTACTTTATGAATGCACAAGACATGGATTCTATCAAATATACAAACATAAAAACAGACAGAGAATTCAGTATTCTCAGAAGCCCATCTTTATTGGAAGGCTCATGAGTCATTTGGCTTATCTGTAAAAGTCAATCACTGCCAAAGGTTGAAGTTTTTAGTAAATAAACTTTATCTAGTTTTAACTGCATTACAAACAAAGTATGTCCTTCCACTAATTAAACCACATCATGGTCCCATGGCAAAGAATCAAACAGTTGCTTGACTGTCATAATCTTACTAGTTCGAATCAAACTTGACTCTCATTCTGTGTTTTTGTTTGTTGTTGTTGGGGGTTTTTCGGGGGGGGGGGGGGAAGGGACAATTCTCAAAATCATTTAGATATATTGTTCTGACACTCATCCAAAGTCTTAACAACAACAACCAGAGTTGGCTATAGATGGATACCGTTTTTTAAATTCCTACGTGGAATGCATCATTAGGCCTATACACATCAAATAATCACTTATGAACAACCAATTAACCCATATTTTCAAAAAACAAAATTAGTGCAACCACAACAATTTTAACAATCTTAATTTCTCTATGGTCTTATCTATCCCAGGAATGCTCTTCCATGCTTGCACTGTTGTGCAAGAGGGCCCCTCATTTATTATTACCCCAGCCTACTAGCAAGTTATAGGTACCCATATTTTCACACTTTGGGTCAAGGAAGGTCCGTATATCGTAAAATGAAAACATCCAGTCCAGGGAAATGCTCACATGCACCAGGCAGGTTTCAAAGCCAGGATATTATTCTGTTTCCAATGTGTCTCACGAGCAATAGCAACCACTACACTTGTATGAACCAGAAATTTCTGTTGCAACTGATTGACAAATTGCCCTACATCGACGTAATTTCTGCGTGTATGAAACTTTCATGAATTTCGCAAGGAGCCAAGATTCGCACTGTAATAAAAATGCAAAAAAAAGTAATTATATTGAATTCTCCTTGAATTTTTTATAGCTCTGTCCAAACATGTCTATTATTCTCCTGTTTAGTGTTTGTTTACAAAGTACAAAATGACATCAGTCCACAATATCTCAAGGAATTAATTACCTCACCTGTCCCCACACTAGTCACAGATCACAACATCCATTCCTTTTCCGCCTCCCTAAAATTAATACAAAATTTTACGGTGAGAGGTCTTTTTCAGTTGATGCCCCAAGATTGTGGAACTCATTACCACAGCATATCTGTCAGTTGTCTACATTGGTTTCATTCAAATCCTCCTTAAAGACTTATTTATTTGTAAAATGAACATTTTTGTTTGTGTGTGTGTGTGCGTGTATGTTATGCATATTAATGTATACAGTACATGTTGTGTGCTGCATGATTACATGTACATCTATCTTTATTGATATATTGAATGCAATTTGTCAATTATGTTTTGTGATAATAAATATTGTAAAGTGCACAGGGAACAATAATTTGTTTGTATGCACTATAGAAGAGCAAGTTCACTATCATTATCACACACAAATAGCAATACACATTCTTAGTGAAGCTGCAGGAAATTCAGATCATTTGATCAAAATTTATGTGAATCTTTATAGTTTTGATTAAATCCATGTGCCGTCATGACTTAATAATAATAATAAGATTACAACAGTTTGTGATGTCACAGTATGGCAATGATGATACACTTTGTTTATACAGAAAATATGAAGAAAATTCTACAATATGGACTTTTTAAAACGAAAAGTACACACCCATTTGACTTTTTACTGACATAGGGATGCATTATGGGTAAATTTATTCCCTTTGCCTTCCAATAGAGGTCATGTCAGTCTTGAGCTCAAATTTCATTACGCTAGACACTGGTTTCATTTTACTTAGTGCATTCTGAAAATGAACACGAGCAAATGATATACAATGCTGTGATGCATTAGAGTTTTGATAACAAAGCTCATTACAGTCCTTTCAAGTGTGTAGAACTTAAAGTCTGTCTAGCCTCCTGTAAGTTTGTGGAAGTAATAGTTTAACAGAGAAAGAAACCATAATTTATGTATTTCATGCAGGGCTTTGCATTAAGCTCCTTCCTACAATGTGTATATCACACCAAGAAACACAAAAACATAAAACAATTAAAAACAAACATGGAGTTATCCATCTATCTCAACTACAGTGTTTACACTGGGGTTCTAAACACAGATGTCATAGATGGGGTTTTATAAATGGCAACATGAATCAGGATAATGCGGGTACATTATAAACTTGCTGTTGCTCATGTGATGGAAATATTTGAACCTTTAATTATCAATTCTATGTGTTACATTATATCTGTATGTCTGAATACTTTGAATCTTTCATCTGAAGATTTTTAAAAAATAAAAAAAAAACCCCAACCCACAACTGCAAAGTGCAATAGAAGTTAGTGAACACTATCTTTGCTTTTTCTACATTACTCTCCCTTCCCCTTCCCTTCAAAAAAGAAAAAGACTAAAATTCAACTTCAAGTATTAATTTACACAGTCAATGGCATCTGGCCATACACTGTAGGTGGTACAAATATGGAGGGCTTCATACAGAAGATCAAGAAAGGACTAGATTACCTTTAAAATATGCAAAAAATTTTCTTGCATTAAATAATGTCAGATGAAATTTATGTGCTTTTAAGAGCGTGAAAGTGACTACCAGCAAGGACTTCATTCACATGAATGGTTGCATGGGAGACAAAACTTGACCCGACACACTACACTTGATCTGTAATCAAAGCCCACAAATATACAAAAATTACGACACTGCATACTGTGTAACATTTCACATTTACTGGATATCATGTTTCATTCAGATTTTGTACTTCGTAATGCAGTAAGCTCTGTATTAAAATATAAACTTAAATATTCTCTAATACTCTTAAATTGCAGGATTGGAAATTGAGGTATATTTTAATATTTCATGACTAAATACAAAGCGTAGGCTATTAAAGTTTATGACTAGTTAAATCATTTACGTTTTAAGCAACACTATGACAATTTAAACAAATGGAAAATAATCACACTTTGACAATATGTGGCTCTCTGCATACTACAGTGTGGTAGAAGCTAACTTCCCTTCACAAGAAGTCACTTACAATACACATAGAAAAAGGTAGTGCAATCAATACCAACTATAATGAGCCACAATAATCAAGGTTCCTTTTCATACTTCTAACCCAAATATCTGATTGCCGACAATGCATCAGGTCCAAGGATCACACACTAAGTTAACCCTAGCACTACAGAGAGGGTTTGTTACCGTGAAGTACAGACAAAACCCTAGACAACTCAGAACAAAGACCTATCCCTACCCTCGCCCTCACTCACACGCACCACACACGCTGTTCACATCAACGAGCCCAAACAATATCCCACAGCACATAATAGCCAGACTGCAGACACGAAAATCCTCCCCATATGTGTTGATGCAAGGCCAAGACACAAAGCAAGCATTCAAAACACATTGCAATTGTATGCCATTCTGTTTACAATCTGACTGGCTGTATGTGGCACTTCCACTGCACTGTGTAACGGTAGCTGAGCCAGGGCAGCCAGTGCATGCAGCAGTTGTGCTCTGCGACTTGGTGGAACAATAACAGTAATTCCTCCTAAATTATGATTATGACATAGTAATATTATTTCAAGTAAATGGTCAGGATGATCAGCATCATAATTGCACAAGTATTATGTTTCAAATGAAAAAGGAGAAAAAATAAATATCACATGTCCATATAAATTATGATAATTCTCTAAATAGCGAGTGCAGACATTAATTACTATCAAATCATCCTGTTGATAAATTAATTCACTTACTGCCTGCAGGGCTCAACAGATCCGATGATCAGCCAAAACATAGTCAGGAGAATTGAAAATATTCAAGCTTTCTACAATCTGAAGTCACCTTCTTGACCAGAGCTGGCAAAGAAAATGCATTACTGCCTCAGCTCTGGCCTGGATAAAAAATTCTAGGGACCCCTACGGGGTTGATCAGATGCTCTCTCCGCACTGGTACACAATCGTAATTTGCTGATTTTCATAAATAAAATCACAATAAATACACGTGCAACAGAAGATAAATTATGCTAATAAAATACACAACGCTTATCTTAGAATTCGCCCACAGAATCTGTACGAATTACGGTACGGAATTGACATTACAAACAATAAAAAATACGAGTCTTACCCAAATTTCAAGCCTTTTTTGATATGAGAAAAATGGTCGTCCGGTGTTGTATTACAGCGGTCGTATCCCTAAAGACGCATACAATATGTAAATGTATTGTGTGAAATCCCGAATAATAAGCACCGGATCGCGAACTATGTTCCTCCGCAAGATAAAAAGTCCAAGCGTTTCATACCATCAAAATTCAAACTATTTCACTCATTTTGATCAAATAATAACTAAATAAAACCTAAGTATCATTTTCAGTAGACAATCATCCGTACATCTCAGATGACCCATTATACTGCGAGAAGCGGATTATCATTTTATGCCTTACAAGAAAATGTTGAATATTCATTAGGCCCTAGTAGCGAAATGGAAGGAGGAGGCGCAGCGACAGTGAGTGTTGATTTTCTTTATAAAAACTGAACGTATGTTTGTTAAACATCATTTAAGTATCAGAAGCGGCTGCAAAAATTTATAAGAAATATCGTGGATAATGTGTGTCAGTCTCAAACGTGAATGTCATAAGGGAATGCGTTGATCTTGACCCATATATATTTCGTCCTGCTGCCATCGTCTTCTTATATCAGTCCCACATGCTGAAATCTTTGTAGGTTTCTTAATCGGCGGTAGTAAAACACGTAAAAACAGGTGTTGTTGAATGTTGGCCGACGTTGCTGTACTTGATGCTTGATAAGATAATTCCTTTGTATGGTAGCTCACACAGGAACTGTACTGGGATGATAGGTGCAGTGAGCCATTGAGGAGTGTCGGTTCAAGACATGCAGGATAGGCAGGAATGGTGGTGTCTCAACTACTCTCAAACAAAGTCATGACGAAGATGCCGCGCGCCCAAGCTAGTTTCTCAACTGGCTGGATGGAGCTGGGATCGGGGATGGGAGTGAGAAACTGCGATTTAGAGACATAACCAAAATAAAAGGGGCAGTTGTGCATGGTGGGAGGTGGAGTGGATGCCCGAGGGCTTAGCGGATGTCCCCTTTCCCTGTATTGAGCTTTTTTATTTTGGAATTAGAAATTTTGTAATTTGGTGCACTCATAATTCTGATAGCATAATTCTCATCTATTCGTTGGAAGGTAGTCCTGCAAGTCATTTTGTTGAGCATATTTCCCCCAAGTTTTGGTCAAGGGTGAATGAGTTTGAGTATAGATTGTACGATTTACATTATATTTTAACGTTAGTGACCTCTGGATTATTTATCTAGAAAGGAAAATAGCTGTTATACAGCCAGTACTAGTAGTATTCAACACTAACAGAAGGATTAAGGAAAGTATACTCAATTCAGCATAAGAGGGCTTATCATCTATTGTTTATCATTGATCTATCTTTCTCCTTTCTTTCTGGGAGGCTTGAGAAAATTATTACTGGGCGGGTGAGCGTGAGATGGGTTGCAGGGGAGTAAGACTCACTCATGTCTATAGTATGAGACTTGGTGGATCTGGGTGTCTGTACTGACTGAGACACTATCGCCCTTCCATGGGCAAGGTTACTTTAGACCCTGTCCATGTCCCTTGGCCAAAGCAAAAATTGTGTTGGGTAATAATGGTTGAAATTCTGGTTTGATACTGGGTTAGATTCAGTGTTCATGAATGAATTTCACCCTCTCCTTCACTAGACCCTAGCTATTGTATATTACTTTAAAAAAAAGTGAGAATACCTCTTTACAGGCATGATTTACCATTTGCAGATGAAACAAGAATCTGGCATTAGTGCTTCAAAATAGTTCTAAAATGTGAGTTAGGGATAGAAACAACCAATCTAAAGATTTGCACCAGTATAATGGATGTTAAGTATTGTTAAATATATAAATTGTGAACAACTGATATAATAAAAATATTTCCTGACTAAACCGTATACATTTATGGTTTAATGAGAAAAATAGCGATATCTCATATTTTAGGCTGTATTGCAAAAACTTTGGTAGGCCATTTATGTTTTGTGATACAACTGACCTACAACTGTACACATATGCGTCAAAAGGGATATCTTGAAAATTGTTGAAATCACTGCTCCTAAAGGTATGAAATAGGACCTTTAAAATATTAGAATACAAAATATTATCTTCAACTTTAAAGGGACTGTACAGTACTGGTTGAGGTAGGGATTCATGTTTTGAACATTCCTAAGTGAGATAATGAAAAGCCTTTTATGAAATATGAAAGAGAATGTAATTTTAAGAAGGATTCAACGTTTATTTTATGAAAATTGGTTTTCAAATGGCTGAGATATCCAAAAAAGTGCTAATAATAAAAGGCGACATGCCCCAACTTTATTAGTATCTCTTTGTTTCACCTTGTTTTTGGATATCTCAGCCATTTCAAAACCGATTTTCATCGAATAAACTTTTGATACCCCTTAAAACTGCATTCCCCCCTACATCTCAAAGAGTGGTTTCTGAATATCTCGCAAAATGTTAAAAGCCTAATACTACACCTCGACCAGAACTGTACACACCCTTTAATAGTACTCATGATCTGCAAAGTTATTAACAAGTGGCATTCACTGAAATTGGCCCGACACAAAAACTTAAACAATTTTTTGCAAGACTTTCACAGTACTTATCATACAACATGTCATGTGTTTGTAGTTTTGTCATTCGACACTGTTAAGAATCATAAAATCTGGTGCTACAGTGCAGTATCAGGAATTTCCTTTAGCTTAAGAAAGAAGAAGAAGAAGAAAAAGAGAGGCACATGCATACATAGCTGCATTGTGTATGAATCCATTTGCTCAATAAGATCTAGGCAAAATAGGCCAAAGGGTCTTTGTTATTGACATATTTATCTGGCTATACTAGTTTCAGGTGCTAGGCACAGAACACTCACATTTTCAGCTTTGGATTCCACAATGTCATGATGATCGTGCTTTGCCAATGTGAAATCACATTTTTGTCATCAATTTTGCCAGATCATATGTTCTTGCAAAACGTTCTACTCACTCACTTCTCTCTGTATTTTAATGCATAATTACCTCTGCCAAGGGAGGAGGTTATGTTTTCATTACCATTGGTTTGTTCATTTGTTTGTTTGTCTGTGTGCAAAATAACTCAAAGAGTTGTGCATGGATTTGGATGAAACTTTCAGGAAAGGCTGAGAATGACACAAGGAACAAATAATAAAATTTTGGTAGTGATCCAGAAATTTTTCTGGATTTTATGAAGGATTTTCGATATTTTGGCAGGTAGGGTCAATGAACTTGGGAGTTCAAAATGCACATTTCTGAAGTTTTCATAGCGCACTAAAGTGTGTGCTCTAGTTTCTGCTAGGGTAAGGCGCGCCATGCAACTGAGGGTTTATGACATACATGTACATTGTAACAACGGCTTCTATTTTGGGAAATCGGGCAATTTTACAGCATGCATACGTATGGGTGGAAATCACTGATCTCTATGGAAGAGCAAGATCATCAGTGGAAAATAGCTGCTTGACAGAGGTCTGCGCTCTCAGAGTGCTTTTCTAGTTCATCATCAATAGGCTCTAATATTAAACTTCAATTATGTGCTAGTTCATCTAAGACTGGCTGCTGTGAGAGATTGTCAGAGATAAGTACATGTATAGTGGCCTTATAAATGCTCCTCATAGGAGGTTCACCCATCATGTTTAGGGATTTCTGTGTGTGTGTGTGTGTGTGTGTGGTTTGTTTGTTTGTTTGCTTTTTTTTCTCTCTCTCTCTCTTCCTTGCGCTCTAATGGAGAGAATTCGTAGAAACAGTAAATTTCTTTAAGCGTCTTTTTTGGCAGACCAAAATAAGGGGGGGGGGGGTAGGGAATGCTTGCATAATTCGTCTTTCATTTGGGAGCTTAAAAGGCCACCTTACTTGTATCTTGACAGTTCAGATCACTAATTTCATTAAGTCATGTAAAGATTTTCAATCGTAAACATTGAGTGGTGAGTGAGATGGGTGTGATAATTCTATGCACTGAGCAGAGTTTTCAGGAGTTTTTTACCAAATTACACTGGTAATGACACCAGGGAGAAGCTGAAACATGTGAGAATGACAGTCTTTAAAAAAAAAAAAAAAAAAAAAAACAGTGAGAATAATAAAGATTTTAGTAAGTTACACAAAATGGGCATGGGTCTTTGAATTTAGCTTATCAAGAAAAGGTCTGGGTTAAGAGAGAATTTGTCAAACCTAGGCACCTCCAATCATATAATTTCCAATAGGGGCCACACATGTGCAATGATTTTCACATTGGTTGATGGCTGATCTTGCTTTGTTGCCAAGACCTTGTCTCTTTTTTCAAAGACTTTTTTTCTCTCTCTCTTTTCTTTTAAAGATTTATTCCTGCATATTGTGTATAGTCATGCACATAAATCCTTCATATTAATATCTATAGGCATTTCTAAGATGTACTATGTAATTATTGTACAGTATTGCATGTAAAACATTCAATTGTAGGCATTTCAGGTTGTATAATGATATGTATTTCACTGTATCGGATGCTTATGATCAAATGGTATTGAATTTGAGGTTGATACACTATGGTATGTGTCTGAGTTTGACATTCAGTGCAACATAGAACATGAGCATCCAGTTACAACCCTCCTCAGTCCTGTCATGTCTGTTCATAGATTTGGTGTGATTTCAAGTATAGTTTTTGTTTTTATAGTCCATGGTGTTGAATATTCGCATTTTGTAGTGTTGTTTCGCTTGTCATTATGTTTAACAGTGATGCAGTATTCTTAAAAGTACCAATATTTGGGGGATATGTCTTAATGCTTGGGTTTGGGATGATGATGATGATGATGATGATGATAATGATGAAACAGCATTCATATGGTGCCATTTCTCTGTAGAAACATTCAAAGGCACCCGGCTCCCACAATGTGTCACACATCAATTTGCTATCTGCTGGTTCTTTTTAAATCATTGTAATATTCATGATGAGAGTGTCGGCAAAGCAACAAATCAAACTCGTTATTTTTTGTGCTCCAATCAAATGGCATTTGACACGGAGAAATGATTAGACTGTAAATTGAATTATACAGATATCTCACAAATTTCTGACAAAAAATGAATGAAAGAAAAAGAATTGTGAAGAAGACCTGAGCCTCAGTCGAGCTTGTATCAGGAGTGAAAAGTTACGTTTTCAGCAATGTCATCAACGAAGTTACATTGTAAGTGACAAAGGTTAATATGCAATTATTCTCTGTGTTTTTGTCTCATAATGACTTGGCCTGACATGCAGATTTTGACAGCCAGTAAAGAGAAACATGAAGATCTATTTTGATGTACAAGTAGAGGAATCAAATGTTTTGGACTTTCTCATCTTTTGTTTCTTAGTGAGGCAAATTTGTTCGATTTAAATTGTTGCCCTGAGCAACCAATAACAAAGATGGATTGAAAAAAAAAAATGCATTAAAAGCCTAATGAATTTTATAACCAAAATCATTCTTGTTGGATTTTGTCGACTTCACAATCTGGCTCTTTGTCATTTTATTATTATCATTGTGACATTCTCACTATCGCTATGCAACGGTACCTTAAATCATATTACGACCCATTATGTTCTCTTATCTGCTACACTGGGATTTGCATGCATTCAAGACATGACATCCCCACAGCATTGGCCAGTATGACTGATGCAGTATCCGTGCCCAAAGATCAGACTCCATGCAGTGCCATAATTAACTTCAGTCTGGCACCTTTGTCAAGATATTTGATGGGTTGCCATGGCAATGGCAACAATTAGGCTGGCATCCCAGATGTGTCAAACCAGGGGTTTTGCTCAGAAAATGAGATGCCATCATACATCATAAAGAAATAAATAGATTAAGAAAAAAATGGATTCAAGGACTGTGAACGTCTATTAGAGAAGGCATTTGTCATAACTTCTGTGACATTTTTGGCTGGCATGTGCAAAATGTGCATGTTGCTGGTTCTTTTTCTCTTTCGTTTTAATTTTATTTTAAGTACTTGTGGACCGAACAAGAGAAATATATTGTTGTGATGGGAAACTGTAAACTATTGCCATACCAACCAGCGTCATTCTGAGTTAATTCCAAAATGTGGTGAAACACATTGTTTATGATCCCCTTTGCAAGAAAAACACAAACCCACGGCAGTGAGGAAGGGTAATGAATTTTGCTTTTGAGCAGAATCTGAACAGTTGATTTGAATTTTCCTTAATAAGCAGTTATATCCAGAAGAAACAACACTCAGTTGATACACAATTCAATCTTTCTCAGTTCAGTAGTTTTTTACAAGCATGGCTCTATAAGAGTTAGGATACTATACCAAACTGTGTCTGTGGCCACAGATTCAGAATCGATAATAAGAAAACAACAAGAAAGTAAGATGAGTGGATATAAGGCGGTGAATGCTTTCACTGTTTGTAGTCTCGCTGCATGAGACAAATCGCTTAGCAAAGACAATAGCCTTACCGCATCAGACGTTTAGCGAAACAGAAAAGACAGTAGCTGTATTCTCCACCTAGATTGTACATGTAGGCCAGTCCCACCCCCCCCCCCCCCTCCCTTGATGTTGTCCTCTTATTATATCTTCTGCTCATGGTTTTGAACATCAAAACTTTGTTTCTCTTACTGACAGAATAAAGACGAGGACCAGTCTGGTGCGGGGAGGATGGAGGAGGAGCAAGATCAGCAAGGCCATCTTCCGGGCACTACCAAGGATGAGGAAAGGGATGAAGAGGAAGAAGATGATGATGAGGAGGAGGATGATGATGATGATGATGATGACGACGATGAAGATGAAGATGAAGATGATGAGGATGATGATGATGATGATGAGAATGAGGAGGACGCAGATGAGCCCAAACTGAAATATGAACGAATCAGCAATACACTGGAATCCATCCTCAACAGTGATGCTGCCAGCTACTTAGCAGTGCATACAAAGGTATAGTCCAGTATCATTTATGGTGCATGCTTCAAGTTCAATATGTACATGAACCAGAATATGTGCACTGGTACATAATTTGAATTTCTACAAATATGTGCACCTACATTTGTATTTTTCTTCACCAACACATCAAGCCACGTGGTTGGACTATCAAAATTTTGCAGTTCTGTTCAGTGTTTTTTTTTTTTTTCTATCCTTTTATTTACCACAATGAGCATGTTCTTGGTATTTAGTACTTGGTAGTGATCCTCCAAAAGACCCCAAGCGGAGATAAAACTGGACGTGGCGGCAGAAGGTGGACTCAATTTGGAAAAACTTGAACATGTACAACACCGTTTTTGGAACTGATACTATGAAAATGGAGATTTTAGCGCAACTAATTTTTGGCACTCAGCCTGGTATAATTGTAACTTTCCATTGTATTTGATTTTTTGGAAAATCATGACAATCTAGCACGCACTTCACCATGTAGCATTGCTGAAAGTCTTTCCAGCTCTGTGGTAAAAGGTAACTGTCTGCATTACAACAGCAAATTCACTCATTCTATACAGGACTTCCAAAGAGGAAGAAACCTACAAATAACTAAGCAGTTATTCTGTACAATACTGTAAAGCAAGACATTTTTGCGGCCTGAAATTGTTATGAATCTGAGCCAACAGCCTAAGTGATTTATTATATGTCTCAATTTTTTTTCTTTTGCATTTTGGCAAAGGTCTTTAAAGATTGGTATTGTAAATGGATCATTATATGTTTTTGTTTTGTTTTTGTTTGTTGTTGTTTTGTTTTTTGTTTTGTTGTTGTTGTTGTTGTTGTTATTGTTCATTTTCATCATCTGTGATGATACAGATTAAATGTTGACCAATTATATGTGATTTTTCTCTTGTTCCCTGGCTCTAGTTCTTGGCTGTTGGCACCCACTGGGGAGTTCTGCATGTGTTAGATCACCAGGGAAACACCATCAGTGGCAAGGAGTTCACCAAGGTGAGAACCTGAAGTACATCCACCCATCTCAATGAGGTGATACCCTCAACAAAACATTCTGCCACCTGTCCTGTTGGCTCAGTGAATACCATTGATCACCCAGCATTTTTAAGCAGAAAAGTGCTAGAAAAACCTGCATTGACTCAGACAAACACTAGCACTTGACCCTATCCCAGTTAGATTTCTAACCAGGAAATTACCCTAGACTTTCTTCAAGACTCACCAGGTTACGTACGGTTAGGCAAAGATTTAAACAGCAAGGTGTCCATCACAGGCAAAGGTGACAGTAAACCACAAAGCATCCTCAACCCGTTAAGGACGGTTTGATTTTGCTACAACACACATTTCCCATAGACACTTGCCCGAGTATACTCGGGACTCGTCCTCAATGGGTTAATTAAATGATACCTTTAATTGTTTATTCATGAGATGTCCAGAGGTGTGCATGGCAGATGATATTATTGGAACATGTGTATATATTTTATTTATTTTTTTTTTTTTCGTTTTTACGCAATATTGAAGTTGTAACAAAGATCTACATGTACAGTATGTGTGGTCGTGTGTGTCTGTATTTTTTTTTTTTTTATGTGGTTTCAGAAGGTGTGAAACTTTGTGACTCTAGACACTTGCCCATTTGCATGTAGGTAATCCTAGATGTGCTTTGTTTGCCATTTGGCACATACCAGGTCTGTCAAAAATCAAATTACCAGCGAAAAGAGATTACCTAATCCCTTAATCCCTATTGTGTTACCATGGCCATCCTGCCTTTTTTTTTTTTTTTTTTTTTTATGGCCATCCTGCCTTCCTGACTGAGGCTCATTGCTACACCTGAGTGGACTCGCTTTAGTACAGGTACATTGTATCTACAACTAGGTCAAGTTTGGATGGACTGAATGCTGTAGAAAAAAAAAAAACAGATTGGAAATTACACCAAGTGCCTATATCGGCACTACAAGGGTTGAGGTACAGTATGGCAAAGCTGTGATATACAGAATGAAAGCAACAATATTACAGTGCCGCCGAGTTTCCCTGACGCTGCAGGAGGCTTTTTGGAATTTTACGTACAAATATCTGTTCATGTCTTGAGAAGAGAGTATAAAACCCTCCCTGATTAGGGAATATTTCACTAACTGAAATATATGTGTCACATATTCATATCCGTGAGCGGTACTTTGAACCTTCCTGATATTGGTGGGCAAATGTAGGTGGACCTAATGTCCTAAACCTTCAAGCAACACATAATGGTCCTAATGTTTTCTACAACTTATTGATAGAGACATCTTGGCCCCCATTTCATAATATAAAGTTGATATGATAGTGACTCTTGCTGGAATGGCAATTGTCATGGTAACTACAAAAATCCAGCATCCTGATTGGCTGTTGCTATGTGTAGCTGCCATTCCAGCAAGAGTTAATATCTTAAATATCTTTTATGAAATGGGGCCCTGGACTTTAGAAACCTCCATTTTGTAAAAAGCACACATTCACATTTTCTGCCTTCTGCTCTGCATTCTGCAGCACACCACAACGGTCAACCAAGTTAGCCTGGACATGAACGGGGACTACTTAGCAAGCTGTTCTGATGACGGAAGGGTAAGTAGCCTATGAGCAACTGACCAGTTTACCAGTTTTCCCACCTCCCTTCTTATCAAAGTTCGGTCCCAACAGAGACAAGTAACTCTGCCGCACAGTTACCTGACTTTCGATGGACTGGTGCATGCACAGTGGATTTCCAAATGATATGATTCAGGGTTTACCAATGCTGTTCTGACTCAAACATGCCATTTACACTCGAAAATGCCTTGGGGGATGGGCGGGGGTTGGGGGGGGGGGTGGGGATTGTTGTAGAGACTTTGCAAATCTAGCTAAACTAAACTGATACACATCACATGTGTTCCTTTAAAGTGTTTGCTTGCTGTAACTGTGCGGCAAAGAGAAACGCTTCAGACACAGTTTAATTCCTGACCATGCCAGCAAGATTTCATGCTGGTTTTGTCATGTTTTATTGGAGGGTTGGTTTTTGTTTTTTTGTTTGTTTGGTTTTTTTTTGTCTCTCTCTCTCTTTCTCTCTCTCTCATTCATCACTGCATAAGATATTGATGAAGCATGAACTCCGGTGCACATCTCCGGCAAATGAGGCGTGGCCAGAATGTTCTCATAGAACTACCATCCATCAGGGGGGTGGAGATGACAAATGGGTTTTTATCATTGTGCGGGGTTGCATCCAATTTTTCATGTTGTTATTGCTGTTGTTGTCATTTTTTAATGGGGAAAAAGGTTCCCAAATTTCTATTAGTTTGCTCCTTGGCATTGCTGCTGCCAACAAGTGGTAATGACACACAACACAAAAGTCGTACCATGTACGACATAAATACCAATCTAGTATTGTATGGTTTGTAATTGTCTGTCTTTTGAGATGTTTGTACATTTTTTTGAGGTGTTTAAATTTTCTTAGTCTTTCCTGTTTTTGGTGGGGTTTTTTTTTGTGTGTGTGAGGGGGAGTTCTTTTCTTTTTCTATAGAAGTATGCCTTCTAGGGTTCTGCATTTGAGGGGGAATTATTTTCCTATTTCTATAGATCTATGCCCTCTAGTTCTGCAAACTTAATTTGTTGTTGGTGCTTTTCTTCATGAATACCCAGGTGGCTATCACAGGCCTATACGAAGGAGAGCACAATCAAGTCCAGTCCTTTGATCGTCCAGTCAAGGTGGGTATCGACTCTTCTCTTTCAATCTTAACTGTCTTTCAGTATGTAAAACATCAGCCACCATTTGTACATTGTAAATATGTAGTCCAAATACTGTGTAGACTGCCCTAGTTCTGTACTGTATTCGTATCAACTAATGAATCCAGTAAATAAAAGCATTGTATCAATTTCTTGCCAAACAGCCTAGAGGTTGTGAAGGGAAGAAAGACTGTGTTTTTGACAGGGATATATATTTCATTTCATGATCAAAGCGGAAAGATTGTGTGAGCGATGTTATATAATATTCATCTTAGCTCAAATTACACGTAACTCGGCTTATGAGCCTTTGTATTAAGGACAGTTTGATTACAGTTTATATAAGGTGCATACCGGTATTCCTGGACACTTTTTTATGAAGAGTTATGATTGATTATATAGTTGATTTCTATTGTGAGACTATGGCAGCCTGTGTGGTAAGGATATTTATGATTGATTACATTTTTTGATAAATGGGGTCCTGGACTGTTGCTTCTATGGTCCTTATGGTATCACAATGACACTTGTCTATGGCTGTCACATGAAGTTCATACATTGATGTTGAGGGGGAGGGGGGGGGGGACGCAGAGGAATAAACTGAATGCAATTTACATCAAGTTACTGCTCTGTATGTTTGCACATGAAGAACTTACTGAGTTTACACAGTTATTTCTCAGCTAGACATACAGTAGGATGTTCATGAACCCAGTACATGACGTGATGTATTCACACATCATCTGTGATTGGTTTGCTTGTATTTCTCCATCTTCTTCCTCTGATGGATCCGCAATGTAGGCCGTGGCCCTTGACCCAAAGTTCTCGCGACCCGGAAGTGGAAAGCAGTTCATCACAGGAAGTGATAGGGTGAGTGTCATTTCCTTCAAATGATACTTTTGATTTCCTTTCTGCTTTCACTATTTCTCTCTTCATGTTGCACAAGAAATTCACACAAATTGGTTAGTTCACAGAGTGAAAGCTGAAGCACCTACAAGTAACATATTGACATACTGATATAATGGATTTTATGTGGAAATTTATAATGTGTGTTTCTATTCAGTTTGGTAAGTAATTTCTTACAGCGGCCCTCTGAACATGGAACAAGTGTCCTGTGGGCATTGTGCAGGCAAATATTCACTCTTAAAACAGGATTAACTTTCAGACATTTTTCCAAACACAGTACACTTCTATCTGAACTCCCTCCCCCCCCCCCAAAAAAAAAAAGATCTGAGTGAATGTACACTGCAAGCTACATTTTAGAATGTGTGCAAAGTGTAATTAGTAGTTCTGACACCACTTTGTACTTACCTCTTAGAGAAAATTACCAATGAGGTTACATGAGGTTTGGGTGCTGTCCCAGAAGACGTTTGGACGAAAAAAGACCAAAAATGCTTGTCAGATAAAACATTGCATGGTCTCGCCTTGTGATTTCTGATTTATGAAGTATAAATACACAGTGTACATGTCACCTGAGAGTCATGTATGTGCCTCAACTCACAAGAGATGACCTTTCACCTCCCCTTCCAGCTGGTCCTCCATGAGAAGGGCTTCCTTGGGCGGAGCAAGTCCACCATCCTCCACCACGGGGAGGGTCCCATCAGGAGCATCAAGTGGAGGGCATCCCTGGTCGCCTGGGCTAATGACTTGGTGAGCTGCAGTCATAGTCATAAAAACTAGAAAAGCACTCAGAGAGTGCAGCCCTATGCCAAGCACCTTATTTCCACCCTTACATGCATGCTGAAAATCGCCCAATTTCCAAATGATGTAGCTATTACAACAAAACAATAAAATAGTATGAGACATGTTTTCCTCATCAGCTTCCTGTTTCGCGCCTCCTAGAGCAGATCATACGTTTTAGTACGCGTATGCAAACCTCAAATACGAGTAGCTAAACCCCAAGTTCCATGACCCTATTTGCCAAAGTATTTAAAAAAGAAAATCCTTCAAAAATTTATACAAATTCCTGGATTACTACCAAAATTAAATCATCTTTTTCTTGTGTCATTTTTGCGACTTTTCCTGTAAGTTTAATCCAAATCCGTCTTCAAATTTTTGAGTTATTTTCCAAACAGAAAAATCAATGCCGAGAAAAATATAATCTCCTTCCTTGGCAGAGGTAACACAAACAAATAGCAATACTGTAAAACCAGAAGCATTTGCTTCATGAAACTTTTTTTTTTTTGTGCAAATTTCCGTTGGCATTGAGTGCATTGTGTAGACAAAAGCTTCTAGTGGATCGTGGCTCTGCGTATAATTTACAAATGTTTCATGCATGCAAAAATTTCTTACTTCACAGTTCTTTCAGCAAAATTTATGCCCTAAGTATTTGCTACAGGGAGCATCCAACGTATTTGCAGTCCTATCCCTGTTTACATCCCTTTCTCTTCTATTTTGATCTAAACTGACAGTTATTGAGGAAGAGGAGCTTTCATTCGTTTTACAGTCAAATTGCCTACAGGTTCAAGTTTGAGATATGAGAGTGATTTCTGGAGAAAATTTTAAGAGAGTTTATGATTCCGAAGAGAAGTTTTCAGCTGTCAAAGATGACAATATTTAGACAACCATATTGATGCCCTGCAATGGCCATAAATCTTTTAGTTTTAAAACTATTTCCCAATGTGATTCATTGTGTCTTTATGCATGATTCACATGTGGCTTCTATAGTGTATTTGGTCACACTAAAGGTCTGTAAGTTACAAAACACCTTTTGCTACTTCTACTTGACCATGTGCATGTATCAAAGTAGCCAAAGGGGTACTTTTTATGTCACTTGCATTTTGTCAGTGTTAATTGTTCCATTAAAACTTGACCTAGTTGGAAAGTTAGCAAGCCCACTCTGGAGAAGCGAGTGTCTCAGTCCATTAGGAGGGCTGCTATGATGACACAATGCTCAAGATTGGGTATGCGTCACTTCAGGTATAGCTGGAGTGAAAACAAACAGCTTGCGGTGTACAGTGCACATTACAGTGCACATGCAAGAGCGTGTGGGGTGAATGTGAATGCATGCAGTGCACGCAAACATTGCATGAAGCTACATGGTGACTGTACAGACGACATTGTAACAGCATTATATTGTAGGTGAACAGAATCCTCAATCTACCATTCCTTACTGTAATTCATCAATAACATTTCTTGTGTTGTTCAGAAATTTTAAGATGGACCGTATCTGACCATAGAATTTCAAAGCCAATTATAGAATTACAGTAGATAATTTAATCTAAAAAAATATGGCGATCATCCGACTGATTGTGGTCGGATCGTGGGTTTGTTTTTCACTCTAGCCCCCGCTAAATACCGGATGTCTGACCATGAGAATAGGGATTTGGGAGATAAGGTAATCTCTAATCACTGACAAATACCGCATAGTTTCCAGGCATCTGTGCCAGTTGGTGAAGAGAAGTGCTCCTGCGTGTGTGCCAATTAGCAAACAAAGCACAGAAAGGGTCAAGGAGCCAATGATGGTGTTGGTGATGTCATGATGATGTCATGATGGTGTCATGATGATGTCATGATGATGTCATGATGATGTAATAATGATGTCCTCATCTGTGCACGGCAGGGAGTGAAAGTCTACGACATGCATTCCAAGCGCCGCATCACGTTCATCAAGAGGAGTCACCCCGAGGCCATGCGGCCGGAGCTCTACCGCTGCAACCTGTGTTGGAAGGATGACAACACCCTCCTCATTGGGTGGGCCAATACCATCAAGGTAATCTTTCCTCCGCCTGCCAACTTAACACTCTGGTTTGTCTACCCCTCCATGGAGGGTCTCTCTTCCTCCTGAAGGGTGCCAGAGAAAATCCAGTCTTGGGTGTGTCCGTCTGTTCATCCATCCCGCACCTCTTACATTGTAATTTAACTGATACGTATTCAGCGGATTCTCTTGTTACCTGGCCAAAAAGCACACTACAAAGTTGGAAGGATAGAAATATGTACACGATTATTTCTATGAAATTATAGTTTTAAAAGGTCAAAGGTCAGTGGTCACTGTCCTTCAGTTAGATGTGCCATTCTCCTGCCATGACTTGAGCTTGATATTTGTGGTGGTAATACCTGGTAAGAAGGAAAGAAATTTCCTGGAAATGATAAGGGGAAAAGGTTAAAGGGCAAGTTTGAGGGTCACCAAAATTTTATGTAAGATGTCATTATCTGGCTATTAATTCTACTCGATGGATGTCCAGTGTTACAGTGTATCTGATGTTATGGATAAATAATATGTGTAATATAAAGAGAATTGGAAAGTGCTTCCACTATGCAGAGAAGGTTAAAGGTCAATTCTTGGTCAGAGGTCATGATCAGTGAACATCAAACTATAAATGAAGAGCTTTATGGTTACATCTTATGAGGCATCCCAGTCTTCTGTGTGAAACATTGATTTTGCCTTTAGTTATTCAAGCTTTACTGGCTTGATGTAGCCCATGACTGAGATATTGTAAATGCACTGTGTACAAGAGATGTCTGCACGTCATACTTTGTGTGTTCATCAGATTTGCTGTGTCAGAGAGAGGATGACCCCAGAAAGCAGGGATCTACCAAGCAAATATGTGGAGATCAGTGAGTATACTAGTATCTCAAATGCAGTAGTACATGTAGTTGTGTGGCCCCACTGTTTGCTCATGAAATAATCTTTAGTGTTATCACTTATGATCTTCCCCTCCCTTGCCTTTTTTTTTTTTTTTTTTTTTTTTTTGAATTAAGGTGAGATTGTTAACTGTGTGAGGAAGTCCGATATCCTGTCATGGGAACAGAGTTGAAAAGGTTGATGTTTGTATGAATGCCTACTAAAATACAGATTTGAGGTAACCAGTAAGCAATATCCCAGCATGTGCAGATACAGTCGCAACGAAAATTAGCACACATATTGCCTATGATGTAATCTAAAGTACCATGAAGTTAAATCAAAAAAAAAAATTATCATTTATGCTAAATTATGCTAATTTATGCGTGATGATGCATGAAATCAGACAATTTGGTATAAATCACTAAGTAAAGCTCAAAATGGGCACATTTTTGTGTAAATATTCTTTTTAGTGCCCTGAGCAAATATAAGAGAAAAAATTTGTGCCATCACAAAAATTTTTTAAGTATTTTATTGTTTTTTGAATTTCATATGTATTTCTTTGTTTTTTCAACTTTATGTTTTTCATTATTTTTTCGATGAAAATTATCCACAACATTGTTCCGAACAATAAAATATATTATTAATTGATTTTAATCAATAAAACCCCAAAATAATCATGCTTTTATGAAATTTGCCTGTAAGCACAGTTTGCATTGAAATTGTACACGAATTAACGTTTTTGAGCAATTTTTTGTCTGACATGCACGTACATATTTATGCGCAACTTTGGAACTGCGCGCCCAGGCATCGCAAATTTGGTGTCAAAAGATGCGGGAGACTTGAAAGAAAAAAGTCATGAAACGTCGCGGCGATAGCTTTTCGCATTAGCGAAACATTGCGCGGAACGTCGATGGGGGGGGCCTCGGAGGCCCCCCCCCCCCCGGCCTAGTTAGGGTTAAAGGTTTTAGAGTTTTAGGGGTGTGAATAAATTACAGAAAAGGGGAATGTTTGTAACTGTGTAATTATAAACTGATTTCAATTTGCACGGTCGCATGCTGGGTATGATTTAATATCTATGTTTTCCAACAGCTTCCATGTTCACGACAGACTTCACTGTGTGTGGTCTGGCTCCTCTCAACAGCGACCTTGTGGTCTTGGCCTACGTGACGGATGGGCCAAAGAACGAGGTGAGACCTGCAGCCTTTACATCGCAGACAGAATAATTATTTTTGTGCATATGATGATGATGTGTAAGGTACATGAAATTAGCTAGGAGCAAGAAAATAGTAATTCTATAGACTCTCCACAATGTATACAGTGACCTTTTAGTTCTCAAGCTAACAGTGAGGAGGATTTTGTGCCCTAAAGCTTCGCAATTTATTAGTGCACACTCCATGCATGTTTTATGCTTTTTTATGGAGCATAAACCAGCAATCTGTCGCCAAAGGCTTACACTAGACAAAGCATAAACCATAGAGTACAAAACTTGCATCCTCAAAATAATTCAACTTCGCCAACATTACGTGTAATTTGTATCAATACACAAAGAGCATTATCGAAAGAAAGTACACTGTAAGTATATGTTATAAAGAAAAAGATGAAAGGATGATGTCTTATAAAGGCCTGCTAGAGCTAGACTGGACAACAGAAGATACGATGATCCAAATTCACCCGAAAAAGGGACTTTGAGAAAGGATCTTCAAATTTTTAATTGGGAGGTTTGTGATAGAGAGCAATATTCAAATTGGACGGGTGATGCATTGGTGTTCATGGTAGCCGTCGTCATTTCTGTCCGTAGGGTGAGGACAGCGGAGCTTGCCGACCCCAGCTGAAGATCATCACCCCGTCGCCGGATGACTACCAGCTGGTGACGAGCGATGCCCTCTCCATGCGTGGATTCCAGGCATACCGTCCCAATGACTATCACCTAGGTACCACACTTTGTAAAGCCTATGGAAATTGGGGAGGGGAACCTCTGGGAAAAAACAAAACAAAACATTTGAAAGCTTCAATTAGTTTGCTTTGATGTGAGAGAGAACATCACATAGAGAATTATGAATGTTTTGCAGTTGAAAGAAATATACTGATAGCTCCAAATTCAGCATAGTATTTTTTGTTCTACACTGTTGTAGAGATACATAATTTTACAAATATCTGTGGGTGTAATCCGTGCAAAGGCTAGACACTGAAAGTGTATTTAATTTGTGCTTTTGAGCACAGTCTGTGATGGTGCTAGATACTTTAGAGTACTGTTACATAAGTAAGACTGGACATGATCTATATACAGCATCCACCTTTTTTCAATCATATTTTAACCCTATTCTAACTGGGGGGGGGGGGTCAAATTGACCCCCCTCGACGTTTCGCGCCACGATTTCGCAACACGCAAAGCTTTTGCTGCATCGTTTCACGACTTTTTTCATTGAAGTCTCCCGCATATTTTGAGACCAAATTTGCGACGTCCGGGTACACCGTTTTGAAGTTACGTAATGTTTTGCATATGCATGTCAACCAAAAAACAGCTCAAATTCATGATATCGTGTGCAAATCCAATGCAAATTGTGTTTTTTGGTTAAATTGATATAAATTAGATTATTTCAACTTTTAACCATTGAAATTAATCAATTCTAGTGTAGATAAGCCTGAAAAAGTGCCTGCAACAAGTTTTGGCAAAAAAACAATAGAAAACAAAAGGTTGAAAAAACAATAAAATACATAAGAAATTAACAAAACAATAAAAAAACAAAAGAAATTAATTTCAATTGAGCTATTTTCTTTACACAAAATTTGTTTGATGTGTCTTGAGGAATTCTGACACAAAAATTTAGCAATCCTCCAGTCTTTTTAATGGAGTTGTAGGTGAAAATATGATTTTATGCACAAATTTGCATAATTGATTTATTAAAAATAGAAAGGCAATATTTTTCTATTGTATGACGATGTAATCTTGTAGTTGACATCCAGCTCTATCTTCAGTCAAAATTTCGCGGCGATCTCGTGATCGGCGGCCGAGATCTGAAGGGGGGGTCAAATTGACCCCCCCCTCAGTCAAAACTTGGTCTCAAATAGCCCAGCTAGAATGGGGTTAAACTTTTAACAGTGAGCTTTGAAATAACCGTGGAAGAAGGGGTTATGACTGATGAATTTTGAGAGCTTTGCATGAATATTTAGGGTATTGTTTGTACAGTTCACAGAAAGGTATGAGAAGTATGTGTGATAACATCTGAAGTCGTCTTGTGTGTCACATCAGATGTAAAGTACTCTTTTGCGTCTGTCAATTGTCCCCATCCTCCCCTCCTGCCTTCCAGAATATCTGGAGGATGAGGGTGTGTTCTACATCGTCAGCCCCAAGGATGTGGTCGTTGCCAGGCAACGGGACATGGACGATCACATCAACTGGCTGTTGCAATTCGAGAAGTATGAGGTGAGAAGATTAGAAGCTGAGCTGTCAACAAGAAAATCACTTCTATGTCCAGGGGACGGGGGGGGGGGGGATTTTTCACTCACCTGGGTGCATTGTATCCCTGTTAATGGAAGTTTGCTCCAAATATATAATATGTGGATTCAGTGAATGCAGTTCTACTGGTACACATCAGTGGATTTTGTTCTGGTGTAATAAAGAGCACTTGGCCTACCTCTTTCAGACGCGGGGAATGATATAACCCTTTAAACATCTGTCAGTAACAAGTCAAAGGAGTGTGTACTTTTCATTGAAAAAAAAAAAATGTGTGGAATTTTCTTGATAATATTTTCTTTACATCGTTAGCCTACTGCAACATCTTGATTTGTTGTGGGCTTCTTATCCAGTGATGAGCTGCTGCAAAAATTGAATCAGGTGTCCATTTTATTTTTATTTTTTTAAAGTAAAAATGATATATAAACCTGAATGTTTATATTACTTGGTCAGGTACAATGTCCATGTACATGTGTATGTGTAAAATTATTCACCCTCCATAGCTTTTGAGTAGTAAAAAAAACAAACAAACCAACAACGCTTTGCCTTTTGTGTTTCACGCTGTTCCAAAGTTACTGTTGCATGGTAAATTCTTACAGATGCCCTTTGTAGTGTTCATTATTTGTGTATTATTGAATCTGTCAACAGGAAGCTCTAGCCGAGGCCAAGAAGCATGCCAAGGATCTGATCAAGATCAAAGTTCAGGATGTTGGGAGGAGCTATCTGAACCACCTCTTCAGTACTGGTCAGTTTGAGAAAGCAGCCAGGTGAGTTGTGGTTTGTTAGCATACAGGGTAGCATTCTTACCATTTTACTCGTTATTGTAAGTTGTAAATGTACAAATTGTACGGTTATAGTGGTTGACAGACTTTTCTACAAGTATATTCATTACCGAAGAGCAATTTCACCTACAAGTACTACAGCTTTGGTCAAAATATTTCATAGCCTTTATGACCTTGGGACAGTGAACATCTCTGCATGCCTGGACACTCATGTACAATGTATAAGGCACACCTTTTGGTCTTGAAAAGTATCAAGAGTTTGTGGTGTGCCATATACATGAATGTAAGTGCCTGTGTCCTTGATTTTGTTTTTTCTTTTGCCTGATGTCCAAAGTCAGGGTGTTGATTTTGTTTTTTCTTTTGCCTGATGTCCTAAGTCAGGGTGCACCCTATACATGAGTGTAATACAGTATTCCCTTTTGGGACAGCTCATAAACTACAACCACTTTGGACAGCTCATCAACTACAACCACTTTGGACAGTTGCCCCGTGGCTATTACCCATGGAACACTTCATATATATGGGGCTTGTCCATGGAGCTTTACCCCCAAACAAGCATTATGATATCATACCCCTCCAGAAATTATGAGTGAATGAATGAATGAATGAATGAATGGGTGAATGAATGGGTGACTGACGTATAGATTGATAGATATACGCACAGACAAATAGACAAATACATGTAGATGAATAGCTAGCAAGCCAGCTTGACAGCTGGCTGGTGTGATGGATGGATGAAAGAATAGATAGACAAGTAGGTAATAGAGTGAATGAATGAATGAATGAATGAATGAATGAATGAATGAATGAATGAATGAATGAATGAATGAATGAATGTATGAATGAATGAATGAATGAACGAACGAACGGACAATCAAGTGAATGTATGGATGGACATGTGGGTGGACAGACAAATGGACAAAGGAAAGAAGCTCTGCCACATCTGACTCCTTATCCCAGTTGTTCATGAAGTTCAGTTGTCTTGTCTTTCAGTCTCTGTCCGTCAATCCTGGGCAAGAACAAGGAGCTGTGGGAGAATGAGGTTTATCTCTTTGCCAAGCTGCGTAAGCTGAAGGTCATCAGCCACTATGTGCCCCGGGGCGACCTCCGCCTCTCCAAAGCCATCTATGAGATGATCCTAAATGAGTACCTCCAGACAGATATTGAGGTTAGTGCCCACACAACTATCCCCTGTATGAGTTAAGCATGTAGGATACTGTGAGTGTGTTGTCTAGACACATAGGATCATTTATTTGTTTCTTTGTTCTTTTATTTCTTTTACGTGTTTATTTATTTTTTTATCTGTGTTATTGGGAGACCTTTATGTCTCATCAGCTGTTCAAATGTAGACCTCTGGACCAACCTCGATATTAACTCTGCTTCCACACATACAGCTGTAGAGCTACTTGAGAGTGTGTGTACATGGACCTTTTGGCAACACTGCCCTAACTCGCATGCTCGTCCAAACGTGAAAATAAGGAAAAGATGAATGCACTAGTAAATTGTGCATCTATTGAAATTCACGAGAAGAATTTCTCACAAAACTCATTCCTCATGTCCATGTATTAAGTGTATATATACAAACCTGTGTATTCTTCTATTTTTCTGTTGTGACAATAGACACAAGGTTGTAATGATATGAGACAAATAAAAAATGGGGATAACTGTAGGTATAATTTGTATATGAGCCTCAACATCCCCCACCCCTTTCACTCCCATTTTGTTTCCAGAACACATAGCATGCTTAACCCTAAAAGGGCCGGGGGGGGGGGGGGGGGGGGGGGGGCGGAATCCACCCCCCTCGACGTTTCACGCTATAATTCTGTAACGTGAGAAGGCCTCATCGCGAGGCTTCTTGACTTTCTTCGTTTAAGTCTTGCGCAACTTTTGAGACCAAATTTGCAACGTCCGTGCATACTTTTGCGAAGCCACGCCCTTTGTGATTTTGTGTACATTTCCTATGGAAAACAGTGCTCTGTCATGAAAGTCATAAAAACCTGATTATTTTTACAATTAATCACTTTCATTGATTAATTTTGTGCTAATTATGGTAGAAAAGTGGTCAGTGACAATTTCCAATGAAAAAACAAAGAAAAAACAAAAGTTGAAAAACAAGGAAATACATAAGAAATTCTGAAAACAATAAAATACATAAGAATTGAAATGAGTTTTGGAAGTTTTTGTGATGTACAATTGTTGAATATGCTAAAACAGATTTACAGATCAAAAATTAGACTCTCAATGCTTTTAATTAGGCTAAAATATCATCTTAAGCTTAATTTGCATAATTAATTAGGGTTAATCCTAACTCATGAAAATCTAATTTTCCCCTCTCTCTCTCGCTCTGTCATATTATACTGTACAAGGTGAAGTTTTTGCTGTCATTTTACTTTTGTGAATTGCCTTTGAAACATGAAAATAAATATGCTAAAATGTGAAAACATCCGTAAACAACAATTTGTGATAATAGCTGTATGCAAAAATTTCATGCGGTGCAGTATATCCCGTTTTATTGAACAAACCTGCAGGGATTCCACAAGTTGATTAAGCTCTGGCCGCCTGACCTCTACGACCTGATGACCTTGGTGTCAGCGGTCACCGAGCGGCTGACCGTCGACCCCGAGAACCGAGCGCTGATGCAGACGCTCGGGGAGCTGTACCTGTATGACCAGCGCTACGACAAGGCT
Organism: Diadema setosum; assembly: GCA_033980235.1. Taxonomy (NCBI): domain Eukaryota; kingdom Metazoa; phylum Echinodermata; class Echinoidea; order Diadematoida; family Diadematidae; genus Diadema; species Diadema setosum. The sequence continues at coordinate 11,577,483 of CM067075.1, read as the reverse complement.
CTGGCCATATACCTCAGGTACATGATGTATGTGTAGACCTTTTATCCCTCACAGTGCTGGAAGGATGCACTGAATTCATATCTTGCAGAATGTGCAAATGGAGTGGAATCATATTATTTCTTCATAGTTTGCCCTAGTAGGCCCAGTTGATATTCTAGACTCACAAATCTTGTTCTCGATGTCATTATTTTATGCAGTTGTAATGTCAAATTAGAATCACTGTCACTTCTTTCCTTCTTGCATTCAAGTGCCAGTTGTTCCCTTTTCCTTTGAAGGAATCCACATTTCCTTTACCCTGTTCAATGCTTGAGACAGGATGCGGTGTTTGTAAATATCACTCTGTGTCACTTTTCATTTCCATGACCAAAAAAATAACATTCTTCACACAGCTCAAATTGGGGCAACAAAGGCAAACAATGATATTTTTGTATACTGGTTCAATGTTTGATCCCATGGCTTTTTAACTTACTTTCAACAGTCATTAGTTTCTTAGTTATTCGCCATATATTGCTAAAGATCTTATCGTGGTACTTATTTCAAGCTGGGATCTCAGTGTTACATTTAGTAGTTCCTGTTTGTTTGTTTGTTTGTTTGTTTGTTTGTTTGTTGTCCCCGCCGAACGAGTTCGAGCAGGGGACTATGAAACGGGCTCCGTACGTGTGTGTGTCCGTCCGTGTGTCCGTCCGTGTGTCCGTCCGTGTGTGCGTCCGTGTGTGATCAAAATGTTCAAAATGCTACTCCTTCGCCATTTCTAACCCGATTTTGATTCTGTTTGCTTTATATGAAAGCACTACGTGGGAGCTTTGAAACTTCTATACAGAATTTCAATTGTGACCTTTGACCTTGACCTTTGACCTATATTGTACATTTTGCTTCAAAATGCTACTCCTTCGCCATTTCTAACCCGATTTTGATTCCGTTTGCTTTATATGATGGCACTAGGTGAGGGCTTCAAAACTTCTACACAGAATTTTGACCTTTGACTTCTTTGACCTTTGACCTTGATTTTTGACCTATATTGTACATTTTGCTACAAAATGCTACTCCTTCGCCATTTGTAACCCGATTTCAATTCCGTTTGCTTTAAGTGATGGCACTAGGTGAGGGCTTCAAAACTTCTACACAGAATTTTGACCTTTGACTTCTTTGACCTTTGACCTTGATTTTTGACCTATATTGTACATTGCCTACAAAATGCTACTCCTTCGCCATTTCTAACCCGATTTTGATTCCGTTTGCTTTATGTGATGGCACTAGGTGAGGGCTTCAAAACTTCTACACAGAATTTTGACCTTTGACTTCTTTGACCTTTGACCTTGATTTTTGACCTATATTGTACATTTTGCTACAAAATGCTACTCCTTTGCCATTTGTAACCCGATTTTAATTCCGTTTGCTTTAAGTGATGGCACTAGGTGAGGGCTTCAAAACTTCTACACAGAATTTTGACCTTTGACTTCTTTGACCTTTGACCTTGATTTTTTTACCTATATTGTACATTGGCTACAAAATGCTACTCCTTCACCCTTTCTAACCCGATTTCGATTCCGTTTGCTTTATGTGATGGCACTAGGTGAGGGCTTCAAAACTTCTACATAGAATTTTGACCTTTGACTTCTTTGACCTTTGACCTTCATCTTTTTACCTATATTGTACATTTTGCTACTGAATGCTACTTCCGGCGGGGACATATATTACACACCGCGTAATTTCTACTTTTCCTTGTTTGTTTTTATTTTTTTGTCACATGTACTGGTAGATTTGACATGCCTTATAAATGCATTATTTCCTCCCTCTCATTGATTATCCCTACAGGCTGGGACATGAGGACGTCTTTAGGCTGATCCACAAGCGTAACTTGTTTGACTCCATCCAAGACAAGATAGTTCTCCTGATGAGATTTGACACCATGCAGGCCATTGAGATGCTTATAAATAACACAGACAAGGTCGCTGTGAGTGTGATGAGGGAACTCCACCTTTCCATATAGACAGAATGATGTCATACCTATTTGTGGACCTTTTATATCCTATAAATGATGAGGTATCATTGACGGACAGTGCATTGTAATAGATTTTATCCCATATATGTTGAAGTTGAGACCACGTACGGGATATCCCATAGTTGATAAAGCAGCAATCTCCAAACTTTGTTGATTGCTATCACTGTTGAATGGATTGAATGGCAGTGATTTATGCATGTAAATAAAGATAATTCTCTTCTCTTCAAAATGATTACATAAATTGCCCATGTTTCATTTTTGTTTGCCAGTAAAGAGAGGTTTTGAGAGCTCTCGCTTTGAATGTGCTCATGTAGAAAAGTGGCCAGACTCCTATGGGTATATGTGCACCTGCATGCACTGGCCTCATTTAAAGGACAAGTTCACCTTCATTAACATAAGGATTGAGAGAATGTAGCAATATTTGTAGAACACATCATTGAAAGTTTGACGAAAATCGGACAATCCATTCCAAAGTTATGAATTTTTGAAGTTTTTGTGCAGTCACCGCTGGATGAGAAGACTATTGCAGTGTATGATGTCACAAGCGTACAACAATAAAGGAAAATATAAAGAGAATTTCACAAAATTTCATCTTTTGAAAAAAAGTACACCTTCCCTTGACTCGTTACTGACATATGTTATGGGTAATATTATTACCATTGCCTTTAGAAAGAGGCAGGTCAAGTGCTCTTTTATTATGTGAAAAAAAGTTAAAATATGTTGAATTTTCTTCACATTTTCTTTATACTGAACGATTGTACTCATATGACATCACAAGCCTTAGTAGTCTCCTCATCCAGCGGTTCCAACACAAAAATTGTAAAAATTCATAACTTTTGCATCGATTGTCCAATTTTCCTCAAACTTTCACTAATGTGTTCTACTAATATTGCTGCATTCTCTCAATCCTTATGTTTATGAAGGTGAACTTGTCCTTTAAGAGAAATTGCAAGCCAGTTTATACCTACTGATGGAAACAGTGGAATGTCCTTCTAGTATTTCATGGTGTTTTTTTTTTCTTCCATTTTTTCCCCATTTCAGTGCACAGTTAACTTGTCAGATGCATGGTTGCATGATAAGTGAAATTAGTATCACAGCTACTGTACAGTATGGGAAAATCCCTTTTCAGTAGTTAATAAGCAATCATGGTGCCCTGGCATGTACACGTTTGTACACAGTACTGGTCCATTTCTGAATTAATCACACTTAAAAATGACAAGATACTCAATAAAGGATGGGTCTGCATCTGTATAACATGTAGTTTGCCAGTGATCTCTTCTACTATAACAGCATTAGGGAGAGACATCTTAATGGACAGACTGTAATGCATTGTGAATTGGGCACATATATCTTCTTTTTCTCTCTCCTTTAGGTCAAGAAAGTGGTATCGCAACTTCAGGAAGATCGCAGGTTACTCTACTTGGTAAGCGAGAAAGAACCATTTGTGTTTCATTCGTTTCCAAATTTTATGTTATCATTTTTTTTTTTGCATTGAAACATTTGTTTTAATCCTTTTGATGCTTGTTTCACTAATTCATTTTATGGTATTTGGATGAACAAAATGTGTAGTTACCTATGTTATCACAGTGAAAACTAGGTTTCTGTTTTTTTACAAGGAAGAGAACAAAGTGGGTTTTATTCAGATTCTGGTAGTTACTGTACTACCTTGAATTTCAGATAATGGATCATATATTTGGCCAAGCGTTCCTTCAGATGTCATACAGTGTACAATTGGGACCAGAAAGTTGTATGTTCTTCTTGAACTGAATCAAGGGGTTAAATCTTTCTTGTGCTTAACAATAATGCAAAGATATGGCATATGTGTCATTACAAACTGCATTTGTTTTAAGTACGTATACAGTATATCTACCCTATTCTTCATACCAGAAAAAAAAAAAAGTAATATACATATAGATAGTGATACACTCAAATTTCAACCAGGTAAAGGAAGAATTAAAATTCAGCATTATTGTAAGATAAGGTCACCTAGGTAATACTTTGGAAATGAATTTCTCTTTGCATCTATCTGTGTCCCCACCCCCACCTCGCACTCAGTACCTGGATGCGCTGTTCCAGAAGGATGCCAACCAGGGGCGGGAATTCCACGCCATGCAGGTGGAGCTGTACGCCGAGTTCGATCGAGAGCGGCTGCTGCCCTTCCTGAAGACCAGTAACTACTACCCACTGCAGCAGGCCCTGGACCAGTGTGAGCAGAGGAACTTTACCAAGGAAATGGTCTTCCTGCTTGGTGAGTTCCGTAAAAGTCCCACCGCAGACCTCAAGGGTCAAGGGTCAAAGGTCAAAGGTTGCTGAACCTGTCACTGTCCAGCTTTTACATAAGTTTGGAAAAGTCATGATGTGTGAAATTCAGTGTTTTGTGGGGTTTTTTTTATGCAATGCAATCTGACAGGAATTGATGAAGAAAAAAATCACAGAGAGGTTTAAAGGTTCATTCTCAATGTTGAAGGCCAACATAAATGGACTGCTTCTACATGTAAAAGAAGTGCATGCTTAACTCTCTGTGTGCTTTTGACAGCATTGTACATACTACCCAATTTTCCCTGGCACAAAAAGGAACAAGGCACTGCATAGTAATTGCATATAAGTAAGTCAAGGCGTCTTAGTTGATTACATGTGGTGATCAACTTCACTTTCTTCTATATTTACGACAAAACCGTAAAGCTTAATAAAAATCACAGATATTTTTTTTTTTCCAGATATGCATTGCGTCTGGTATCGAAAGTAGATGAAGAAGTGCACTGTCTGTGGAGAATACTGTATAAGCTGTTATTTTCGCGTATAGATGTTTTCATGAATGAGGAGGTCATAGACATTTTTGCAAGATGTTGTTTCCGCGAATTGACGCTGACACTAATGTAAATGCATTATTAATCTAGCACATGGAGACATTTTCGTGTGTTGTAAAATTTGCGATTCAACTGTGATTCACGAAATTCACAAAAAATAAATTATGCCATTGCAGCTGGTGATCAAAAGTGGGCATGTTGGTTTTGGTGCTGGCGTGGGAGGGTTAGCTGCAGTTAGGTGTAACGGACAAGTAATGTGTGGCTTTCCCTCTCTGTTTGCATTCACCAGGACGGATGGGTAACACCAAGCAGGCCCTGCGACTCATCACGGAGGAGCTGAAGGACGTCGAGCAGGCCATCGTCTTCGCCAAGGAGCACGACGACGCCGAGCTCTGGGAAGACCTCATCGACTACTCCATGGACAAACCACGTGAGTCTCCACAGTGACCTGGTGGCTGATAAAAGGCTCATTGCTTTCAGTTCCAAATTGATGGTAGAATTGGTTGTTGTTGTTTTTAGGTTTTGGTTTGTTTGTTTGTTTGTTTGTTTTAAGAGAGACACAGACTCGCAGCTGAGGATCAGGTGCATACCTTGGATTCATGCTGCCAACTGATGCTTGTAACTGTAATCACAGTCTACTTTCTCCTGTTCACAGGCTTGTCAGACACTGTGGTAAACCTGTTGCATACTATAGCAACACATGTGCATGTTTTCAGTTAGCCATCCTACTGTCCGGTGACATTCAAACAAACCCAGGTCCGTGTACTGAAGTCGATGTAATGCAACATGCTAATGAGTATTGCAGTAGTTTTCAACCGAATCGTATTACATATGATGTACATGCCCTCCATCAGTTTAATGGGAAGCCCAGTCATCTACTTCCTTTGACTGTTTGGAGAAGGTAAGACCCAGGGCTGGGCTGATTATAGAACTGGCGCACAGGTTCAGTATGTTCTTCATGAAGAAAATCGATGATATTGTGTCTTCCTTTGTATCTGACGTGAACCATTTGGAGTTATCCGTCCAGGCTCCTGAGAACTCTTTGAACTGCAACCTGAGCGAGTTTAATCCGGTCACTGATGAACAGCTTCGACGTCTCATCATGCTATCTCCACCAATATCTTGCACTCTGGACCCTCTTCCAACTTGGCTGCTCAAAGAGTGCCTTGATGAGCTGCTTCCGGTTCTTAAAAACATCACTAACACATCATTGTCATCGGGTATAGTTCCAATACCTTTCAAGACATCTCTTGTTTCCCCTCTTTTGAAGAAACCGAACCTAGATCCCGATGTCCTGAGCAATTACCGACCAATTGCCAATCTGCCATTTGTGAGTAAGCTTCTTGAAAGGATTGTGTCTACACAGTTAATGTCTTATGTTGACAGTAATCATCTGCTTCCTACAAACCAGTCAGCATACCGCAACCTCCACTCAACAGAAACTGCCTTGTTGAAAGTGCTCAACGATCTCCTTCTTGCTGTCGACAAGGGCAATGAGGCTGCTCTTCTTCTTCTTGACTATTCGGGTGCGTTTGACACGCTCGACCACACGTTGCTACTACAACGACTTAGTAATGACTACTCCATCACAGGCACTGCCATCCAATGGATCAAGTCATATCTTCAAGATCGCACACAGAGGGTGATAATCAATGGGACCTGTTCACGTCCTAGTCCTATCAGCTGCGGAGTTCCGCAAGGATCCGTTGCCGGCCCCCTTCTTTTTCTCCTCTATACAGGTCCACTCACCAGAATCATCAATTGTCATCATGGAGTCAACTACGCTATGTATGCTGACGACACTCAAATTTACATAACTATGTCACCTGGCGATAGGATTGCTGCTGTTAATTCACTGAGAGAATGTCTCAACGACATCAAAGCCTGGTCCACTGCCAACAGACTCCGTCTGAACAAAGACAAGTCTGAACTCATCCATTTCTCATCACAGTTTAGGAGCACAGTTCCTCTACCAGATCTAACTACTCGGGATGGGATTATTAAGGTCTCTGACTGTGTTAGAGACCTTGGCTTTACTTTGGACAAACACTTAACTCTTAAACACCATATCACAAACATTTGTAAGTCTGCATCATGGGGTATTTTCAATATAGGGAAGATCAGGCGTCTGCTTGATCAATCATCAGCTGAGCGGCTCGTCCATGCCTTCGTCTCCTCCTATCTGGACTACTGCAACTCCCTCCTTGCCGGCCTCCCTCTTTCTCACATATCCCCTCTCCAACGTATCCAAAATTCAGCCGCTAGATTAGTCTCCCTTAGTAGGAGACATGACCATATACAATTTTATCTCCTGTTCTCCGCTCACTACATTGGCTTCCAGTCCATTCCCATATTACTTTCAAGATCCTACTTCTGACGTACAAAATCACACGTAATCTTGCACCCATATATCTTCAAAACCTAGTCTCTCTCCGCTCCTCCTCTTCTGCCAGACCCCTCCGTTCATCTTCCTCTCTCCAATTACTTCATGGCCCACGTACAAAAACCCGTTATGGTGACTGAACCTTCTCTTCCATTGCTCCCACTCTTTGAAATAAACTCCCTCTGTATATTCAGAATGCCTCATCTGTCGAATCATTTAAAATTCTTCTTAAAACTTACCTGTTTAATCAGTTGTAATTTTTTTTTTTTTTTTTTGCGCACACAGTTATCAATTATTGTACCATTGTATCACATGTATTTTTCTTTTCTTTTCTTTTCTTTCTTCTTCTTTTGTTACTGTTAACGCTGATTTTGTTAATGTTATTGTGTTTTCTAATCTATTTGTATGAGTAGCAAAGTGCGCTTAGAAACGTCAGTATGAAGCGCCATATAAATGCAATTATTATTATTATTATTATCATTATACTTTGAAATCAGCCCATTCTGTGCCAAGGAATCAAATGTGCACAAAGTTCACACACAAACCTATGAACAGGTAGTTAATGTTGCACGCAGAGAGTTAAAAAGTTAAATTCAACACATTATATATTTGGATGAACATAATATTTGAGTATCTTTCTAAGTCCCTATTTACACCCCTTTCCATGGTGTTGTTCTCAGAGTGTGTGCTACATTGTACTTCTAAATACATGCAGTTGAAAAGTTTACTTGTTGCTTCAAAAGTGAATAAAATCCAACTACAGACTTTTCCAGTTGGATCTGTCAAGTAAGATAAGGTTTTAGTTTCTTGGCATGTTTCTGATATTGCATTCACAATAGGGATTTGTACAACATAAATTTTTGGAGACCATATTGTGTCACACTGTTTTGTTGGACTTTTATGGTCCTCACTAGTTTACTTTTTAATACCTTATCAGGTTTGTGATGTCTATACGTTTTCCTTTCAGCATTCATCACTGGCCTACTCAACAACATTGGAACACATGTGGATCCCATCATCCTAATAAAGGTACATGTACAGTAGGAGCTGCATGTAAATTAACTATATTGTATGTGCCTGGAAGCTTGAACATGTGTCGATGCATTTCTTGTGACAAAATAACTCAAAATACAGGTATGAATTCCCATCTTCTGTGTAGATTTTTAGTACAGTATGGAAACAGAGAGGGAAAGAAGAAAAAAAACACTCTGTAAGTTTCAAATGTATCTGTTTATAATGCTGAAATATTATATTTATTGCCCAGGCACTATATTTCAGATTACATATGACAATAGAAGTGCACACTAAGGCTTTTCATTCATGTTGGATGGGTCAATCACTTGCAAGTTCGGCTCAAAGCAATATTTCCCATGACTGTCATGGCAAAGAGATGATCCTACTGGGTAGACTCATAGGCCCGAATTCACGAAGGCGGTACAAAGTAAACCATGGTTTAAACCACGGACAAAAACCGTGGAGCGCCAAGTGTCGCACGGAATATTTCGTTACGAAATTGGTCATTTCATCAAAAAATCACCGTTTCTTTAACGAAATTATCATTTCCTGGAAGAAATGTTCATTTTGTTACAAAATGTTGTCATTTCGTTACAAAATAAACATTTCATAGACGAAATGACTGATTTCGTAACGAAATATTCCATGCAGCACTTGTCCTTCCATGGTTTTTGTCCATGGTTTAAACTATGGTTTCATTTGTACCACCTTCGTGAATTCGGGCCCTTATGTTTCCTCCCCCCCCCCCATAATCTTTCATCCCAGCATGTCATTAACACCTCAAAATTGTGCATTTTACAGAGAAAAGGAAGACAATTCATGTGTATATTGAACAATAGCAGTTGTATTACGTACACTAAGCATTTCTTCATTTTGAACAATCTGAAACCTGTGGCATCTCAGAGGATCAAGGCCGGAATGGAAATACCAGGCCTGCGGGATTCACTCGTCAAGATTCTACACGATTACAATTTACAGGTATGTGTGTATCAGTCAGCTGTTTTTACTGTCGGAGTCAGAAGGGGCCTGAGCTTTCAATCCTTCACTAGCAGAATCTTCGTCAGAGGCAAAATGACAAACAGGCAGGGAAAGCAATCACATGTAAGGACTACACACAACAAAAGTTTAGTGTTTTTACTGTTGGACGTACAATGTATAGTCCTGGTAATCGTTGCTTTCATCATCTGCTACATTTGTTTTAATACAGCAATAGAGTATTCAAAGCCACTCATTGCTGTCAATCTCAGAAAAATATAACACTTTGGAAGAATGTTAAAAGAAACGTTAGATTGTATTGAATTTTGTAAATTAAGATATGTACAAGTATTTGTGTATTTCACTCACATTGTAAAAGTCTGTTAAAGATATTTTTTATATATTTTTTGATTTATTTGTTGGTTGACACTTTATTTTTTTCTCCACATCCTTGTACATGTTTACCAGGTCTATGGCTCACTGCTTGTTCAGCCAACACCCTCCTTCACTCATGCCGTTGCTACATGTATTTCTCACTTCCCCATTTTTTATCCTTCTGTTGTTTCTTATCTTGTTTGACGTTGCCTCCCTATTCATCTTTATCCTTCTGTGGTTTCCCTCAGTGATCCTTGGGATCATCACTGGTCCACCTCTGCCTTTTGTCTGTTCACCCCCCCCCCCCCTTTTCATCCCCCTTCTAATACCTGTCTGGCTCCCTGCCATTGACTTTTAACTCTCCCCTTTTGTTTTCATTGTTCTGTGTTCCTATCCCTGCTCAGACTGTGTTTGTTGTGTGTAGTCCATGTGTATATGTGATTGCTTTACCCACTTGTTAGTCATTTTGCCTCTGACAAAGATTCTGCTAGGATCAAAAGCTCAGGCCCCTTTTGAATCCAAAGACATTTTTTGTTAGCCCTCAGTAGAAGTTGGTCTTACTTCGAATTGTATTCAAACTGTTAAGTTTAATGTATTCCTAATCTTAGTAGTCCAGAGTGTTCAGTGTGTGTAATCCAGCAATCCAGCATAGCATACAAGTGTACAAGATACAGTTGCAAATCTCGAGTGTTCTGCTGTTTTTGACACCAGTAATCATAGAGTGTGCAGGAGTACATAATACTGGAAGTCCAGGATTGGCAGACACATGTGCAATTATCAGTGTAGAGTTCTGTGTTTTAAGAAACACTAGAACTTATAAAGTGGATTGATGTACGAAACACTGAAAGTTGAGAGTATGCTGGTGTAAATTTCACCAGCAGTTGAGAGTATACTATTATATACATGACCTCAGTTTCATCAGTTGGCTTGTGTTTATGACAAGGATAGCCCAAAGTGTGACAGTGTATTAAATGCACAAAGACCAACTAGATGGCTGGAGAGGGCCAATGTTCTAAACCTGGCAAGTTTTGCAACACATAAGTTTGACCTGTCTCACTGTATCACACCACAGATCATGCTGAGAGAAGGGTGTAAGAAGATCCTTGTGTCGGATTGCTTCTCCCTCATGAAGAGACTCAACAAGATCCAGAAGCGTGGTGTCAGGGTACAGATAGATGGTAGGTGCCTATGGACAAATTTCTCTACACCAGAGTTAACACGTGTTAAAAGTCCACAGCCAACACCAGAGTTAACACATGTTAAAAGTCCACAGCCATGACCTAGGAAACTACCTGGCTTGCAGATGACTGTCCATTGAATCACATTACCGCAAGCACTTGCAATTTTCCTGCCCCTGCAAGTCAAATATTGAGATGATTTCTCAGACTCTTGTTGACACTTGTTGATAGGTATCAGAAGAGCTACACAAGGAAATAACAGCAAAAGCTACAGATGAATAAAAAAAAAAAAAATCTTTTGTAATAGATAATGCCAATAGGTTTGGACAATTTCAGGACTCTTTATTTTTACATCTTGATATCACCTATTCAATTTTCACTTCTCGTCGCTGGGACGACAAGACCTCGTATCTACAAAATGTCAAATGTTCAGGAGAGCCAAAAAACATGGCGGCCAAAGCACTATACTGAGTGGGACAGCCATTCCTTTGACTTGCCATGGTGGCTTCATTTTTGGGGTAAGACCACTAGGATTTGGACAGGACATCACTTAACCGATTATTTGACCAAAAATGCAATAAAGTCATTTTCACCAAAATTGCAGATACAAGGTCTTGCCACCCCAGCAACGTTATATTTTTCTTATCAGCTAGATATAGTCATCCTTACATTTTGATTCTGCTTTGTCCTAATTGTTTCGATCTCCAATGAATGCACTTCGTGTTATTGTGTCACTGTTTCATGCATCTCTTAAAGATTTATTATACTTGGGTACATTTTCTGTTTCTAAAATCTGAAGTTTGCTTCCATCCTGTTATAGAACGACAGTCTTGCGACTGCTGCCACCAGCCTCTGCAAAATTCTGGTGAGTACTGAAGGTTTTGTAACCCTTAACATGCCGCGGTTTTGTACGTACACTGTATACTGATACTCCTCTCTAGGGGAGTGTCATTTTCATGTATACAGCCATTCACTGGTTTACCACATCCTCATTTTCTTTCGGTCCCATCGTCATTGTCTTTGTCTACTGATCTTAGAAAAGCAGACTGCATTGTATGCATGACTGATTTTAGTGCTGTAGTCACCCCCTGGCACATCCTTATTGCTACTTGTTGCCTGTTGACTTTTTTGTTGTTGTTTTTGCTGTTCATCATTAAGTCTTTGAATAAGTCTGGCAGTGAAGAAATAGCTCTTTGGCAGTGGCTGAAAAACTCAGTAGGCACTTAACCCTAAAAGGGCCGGGGGGGGGGGGGGAATCCGCCCCCCTCGCCGTTTCGCGCTATAATTCTGTAACGCGAGAAGGCCTCATCGTGAGGCTTCTTGACTTTCTTCATTCAAGTCTCGCGCAACTTTTGAGACCAAATTTGCAACGTCCGCGCATACTTTTGCGAAGCCACGCCAATTTTTGTAACGGAATGTCGCTCCAAAACGGGCACAATTTTGTGATTTTGTGTACATTTCCTATGGAAAACAGTGCTCTGTCATGAAAGGCATAAAAACCTGATTATTTTTACAATTAATCACTTTCATTGATTAATTTTGTGCTAATTATGGTAGAAAAGTGGTCAGTGACAATTTCCAATAAAAAAACAAAGAAAAAAACAAAAGTTGAAAAACAAGGAAATACATAAGAAATTCGGGGGGGGTGGCGGAATCCCCCCCCCCCCCCCCCCCCCCCCCCCCCCCCCCCCCCCCTGGTCTGAGCATAGCCAAAAAAGCCCGGCCCCTTTAGGGTTAAAGGATTAAAGAGCATTTCCTTTTCTTTGTTAGCTTATCTTGGGGTTGATCACATATTCATGTCCCTCTTTTTGTCCCCCTCTTGTAGTTCTCTCTTCCACCCCCTCCCTCTTTACCCCTCCCCCTCTCTCTCTCTCTCAACCAACATATTTACAATGTACCTGTCCATCTACCTGTCATTCTGTCTACCTACCTACCTATCAATCTGGTGACATGACATTTGCTCTGCCGACAGTTGATTCGGTCTTACTTTGGTTAGGGTTGTGATAGGTTTTTACAATTAGTCTGCTGTGAGGATTAGGATTAGAGTTCGGGTTATGTTTGTGGGTAGAGTTTATGTTTGGCTTTATAGCATGCAGATATTTCATGGGAGTAAATGCCATAGAACCATCAGTCTATCCTCAGATTGTATATGTCTATCTACCTATCTGTCTATATATCTATCTGTCTACAATGTACTGTATACCTTTCTATATATACACCTGTCTGTCTGTCTAAATGTCTACTATCTATTCGCTCTCCTTGTTTTGTCCTACATCCTCGTACATAACTACATTTTTATTGTAGCCAGAACAGGCAAGTATCTCAATCTACAACTCTATTTATCCCAATGTGATGATGCCAGTATTAGTTCACTAGGAGTATCTTTTTCTTTCTTCTTTTCAGAGCCGCCCCCAGTCACAGTGGTCTTCTACTGCCACCATACCTTTCATGAAGAATGCCTTTTGTCACAGAACATGGTAAATTCATTGTACTTTATATGTTTAGGAATCACATAGTAAACCCTAATTGGCCTGAAATCATAAAGGTAGTTCAGATATAAAGTCCATGGTTAAAAACCTACCCCAATTGACTAAGACTAGTGCAAAATATGCATGAATTATTGAGTGTGCATTGGCATTCAGAGACAACTACATGTAGCAGTTTCACTTCAAAAAAAAAAAAAAAAGCCAGCTTGTGCATGTGTGCATGGAGCTTAAAGCTGTATAATACATTGTATTCTCACAATTAACCCGTTGAGGATGAGTCCCGAGTACACTCGGGCAGGTGTCTATGGGAAATGCAGGTTGTAGCAAGTCAGTCTGTCCTTAATGGGTTGGGTTGATATGCTTATGAGGGTTACTGCTGATTGAACGGTGGTCCATCGACGTAAATTAACCTGTTGAGGACACATCCGATTCTACTCGGGCAAGTGTTTGTGGGAAATGCGTGGTGTAGCAAAATCAGCTCCTCCTCAATGGGTTAATGTGGTAAAGAAAACCATAATCATAATTGCCTTTTATGCATCGTCTCTCTTTCCATTGCAGACTCACTGTCTGATCTGTCACTCGCAGCGCCGCGGCCCAGGAAGTGTAGCATCAGCCTTTATGAGATGATGAACCCGACGTTGCCCCTGCTCAGATCACTCAATGTGGCCCCCTTGTTTCCCACAGAATATCAAGACCGTTCGAAACCGAGTGCGCCACATAATTTTTGCATCGTGCTATTGCCCATTTGTACCCTTTATCGGTGATTGCAGTCACTTTTATGCTCGTCAAGGTTATATTGAATATCAGTTCTATCAGTTCCGAGCCAGAGGGGGTGCCAAGTGTATCCAAAGTCTAGTGCAGTACAGTGGAACCTCGTTATAACGAGGTCGGATGTAGCGAGATACCCGATATAACAAGGTCCTATTCTTCTTTTGATTCTTGTGTTTATTATACCCCCGCCGAACGAAGTTTGAAGGGGGTATATAGGAATCAGCGGACGGTCAGGCGGTCGGGCGGTCGGTCCATTGCAAATCTTGCGTCGTGAACTACTTCCTCAGTTTTCAACCAATTCCCATAAAACTTGGCACAGATGTGTGCCTTGGGTTGTAGATGTGCAAGACATATTTTTTGACAGTACCCAAAAGTACGTTGCCATGGTAACGGCATATTATGGGCAAAAATGGGTACAAATCTTGCGTCGCGAACTCCTCCCACAGTTTTTGATCAATTTTTATGAAATTAGGTACAGATGTTCATCTGAATATGTTAATGTGCAAGACACATATTTCCGCAGTGGCAAAAAGTGCGTTTCCATGGTAACGGCATGTTATTGGTAAAATATAGGGCAAAATGCTTCATGGCAAAACTGCTTCATCAGTGTTCTTCCAATTCTCATTGAATTCATATTGAATGTTTGTCTTAGGATATAGGTCAGCATGACACATTTCTTGACAGTGACAAAAAGTATGTTGCCATGGTAACAGCTCACATATTATGAGCCAAAATGATGGAAAATTTTGTGTTGCAAACTACTTCCTCAGTTTTTGCCCAATTTCCATGAAACTTGGTACAGATGTGTGCCTTTGATTGTAGATGTGCAAGACGCATTTTTTGACAGTACCCGAAAGTACGTTGCCATGGTAACGGCATATTAATGGCAGAAGATCAAGGAAAGATCTTGCGGATTTAACTACTTCCTCAGTTTTTTGACCAAAGCTTATGAAATGTTGTTTTGACCAAAGCTTATGAAATGTTGTTTGGCGGGGGTATAACCAGTCGCTGTAGCGACATTTCTAGTTTATGATTTGGTGAGATGCTGGCTATGAGGAGGAAATTTCAGTGGTCCCAAATACATTGTAGCGTGTTAAAGCAAGCTTCCCCTTAGTAGTCTTTCGCTAACCAAGTGAAGATTACAAAAGAGAACAATATCAAACCAAAATAAACATGTATGCAGGTCAGAAATAGCAAAAATTGGAAATTATCAGTAGCAGAACAGAGAGACCAGCATTGGTTCTAACAAGGCTGTTTAATGGATAGGGTTCGAACTGGCTGTAATTATTCAAAGTTAATTTGATGGAAATTGGTTTTGAAATGGCCGAGTATTCAAAAAGAGAAAGAGAGATCCTGATAAAAGGTGGGACCCATGTTTTATTAGGACCACTTTGTTGTTTGATATCTCAGCCAGATCAAATCTGATTTTCATCGAATGAACTTTGAATTCCTCTTAGAATTGTATGCTCTTTGATATTTCATAAGGTTTCTAATTGTCTCACATATATTTTAAAGATCTACTACATGTAAATGGTTTATCTCCATAAATTTCTGAGTGCATTTATATATTGGGGCCATAGGTCAAGGTGACACAGGAACGTGTGTGAAAAGCCGTTATTTATGGGCGAGTATGCTTTGTTTAGTGTTTGTTTGGCGCACGAGTTGGGTAAACTGTTCTTATATGTACATCTACTCACCAGCTATGGAAGAAAGCTCATTGTCAGACTGAGAACTTTGTAAACGGCCTTAGTTGAAGACTTGAGTATTCATCACACATGATGAAAAAGTTTCTATTATGACCCAACCAATGTAGTGAACTAAAGGGTTACATGTTGTTTTATATCATTTCTGTATAATTCTGTCATGTCAAATGAAAATGTCGACCACAACTCATTACTGACATTAGAAATTTATTTGAATTAATAAACAGGCACATCATATATTTTACATCGATTGAATGGCAATTAGAGGGAACGTCATTCCAATCTATCGATCAAAATGTACACACATCAATCTATGTCATTATACAAATGTACATGTATCTCACCTCCATCTCAGTAATAAATACATGTACACGTACACAAGTACAGAAGAAGGTGAACAGGAACAAATGAATTACAGTGCTCTGAGCGTGAAATTAAGAGATTTTATCAATCAATTATACAACGTACACAAAAGTGAGAATGCAGAGAAGGAGATACAAACTTTGTAAACAAATATATCAAGTCTGTCTTCAACCCATGTATTACACTGTGGCCCGAATTCATGAAGGTGGTACAAATGAAACCATGGTTTAAACCATGGACAAAAACCATGGAGCGCCAGGTGTCGCATGGAATATTTCGTTACGAAATCATTCATTTTGTCAATGAAATGACTATTTCGTAACGAAATAACAAAATTTTGTAACTAAATGAACATTTCGTCCACGAAATGATAATTTCGTTAATGAAACGGTCATTTTGTCGACGAAATGACCAATTTCGTAACGAAATATTCCGTGCGACATTTGGCGCTCCATGTTTTTGTCCATGGTTTAAACCATGGTTTCATTTGTACCACTTTTGTGAATTCGGGCCTGTATGTTTAAGTATCATTAATGATTAGATGTACAGCATTAATGCACACTTTGAACACATAGAGTTGATTTACGCAGATTTTTGGTAGGCATGTATGAAAAGTTCCACACAATCCTGTATTGCTTTGTGTAGGGACAAGTACTTGATGAGAATATATTAAGTCATTGAACACAGCCTCATCGTAAAAATACAAAATCCTGGTTTGTTTACCCCTGAGAATGGTATCATACTTCTTAAATACCTTCAGATTCAGATTTACAATTGTTTTTGTACAAATGTGTTTTACATCAAGAGAATATATATCAATGCAACCATGGCCACACACTGGTCTTCAAGTGAATTTGGTATGCACAAATATTGTCAGTTCTTGTCATACACTGTATAACTTTTTGGTCACTTGGAAATCAAAGTTGCAGAAGAATTATAATGAATGGAACCAAATCACCAGCAAATCAAGCTGGAGGAGATATTTTGACAAACAGGGTGATGCCTGTCATGAAGAAATTACATGAACAGATGATATACTTCTTTGATTTGAGCTTTTTAAACATTCCATCCTGTTTTGAGGTAAAGTTATTGTGAGGAAGCCTCTGAAATGTTGCATAAAGATGACAATTTCTGGAATGATTGTATGTAAATGTTTCAGTTACATGTACTTTATCAATTTCTTCACAAATACAAAGGGGCAAATAGACATTAAAAAACCAATACAAGAGTAAGTAGCATAAGCAGGAACACACTACACATGTGAGAGTCAAATTTATTCTCGTAGAGAATGTAATAACGAAACAATAACTGTGCAATAAATTCAATATAGTCAAAATATAATACATGTACAGTTCTTCAGAAAAAAAAAGAAATGTGATAATCCACACTCATCAAATAATTTTGTTGTTGAGAATCAGATGTCTAATACTTTTTAATACTATGTGGAGGAACAAGCTACATATTGAAAATTCTGCACACACTTGTATTGATCCTTGGTTACATACATGCTTATCTTGTTCATGCCGGCTTTTGATATATAATATGTAGATAAAATATAGCTTTCTATATAAACATTCAATGACTGAGCCCCTTGTAATCTCTGTGTTTGAGATTTTCACCTAAGTATATAACTGGCCACTCTTGCAGGATCTCATGCCCCCAGGTAGCATGGGGAGGCTGCGTGGTGGGAAGGTTGGCCCCGAGCGAAGCTGACCACTGGGGTACATTCTAGACCCACAACCAGTGCAAGCAAGCCACGCAGTGTAGAATAAAATTGTCCATCAGCAAATATGCTGTATGTGCATATACATCTTGTAAGTGTACACTCATTTGTAACATTCAACTCTAGCCGTCCTTCTTCAGCTGCATGTTTGCTGCGAACAAAGATGTACACGATTGATTACAGGGATTCCCAAATACAGCTTGCATATCTGAGTCAGGCCGGTGTTCCCATTACATGGTCTCCCCATTCTATCAGGTCCTCGACCACAAGGGGCATTCTCTTTCAAAGGCAACACCTCAAAAACGACATCTGCACTTAAATTTTGTCGACAGCATCAGCCTATTCAAACTTGTTTTAAAAAATATAAATTCTAACTACAATGTACTTGTACAATCATGTGTACTGCCATTCCACTCATCCCTCTAACATTGTACTATAAATGCAGACATTTCTGTGTATTTCGCGTTACTTTTGGCTTGCACGAATGCCAAAACCCATGAAAATATCTTCACAATTTTTTCTGCTCATTTCAAATGGGTTGACATTTTTGCAAAGCGCAAATTCAAGCACCCGCAAATATATTTTTGAGGAGCTCAGCGCGAAAAATTAATCGTGCGAAAATATCAACATTTACAGTACAAGTAATTGGCTTGTAGTGCTTCACACTGCAACCACGCACAGGGCTTGGCATGAATTATAGCAGTAGAAAAGGAATGCAAACATTTTATGCCCTGAATGTGCATTTTCTACTGCACAGGAGATGCTACTACGGAGAGGTGAAGTCGACCCTCCGGCTGATAAACAGTGGTTGGTTATGAACGGCCAGTATACATGTACACAGTAAGACCCAATGGACAGCAGTACAAAACATCGGCCGCAAAACAAAGAAAACATCTTACATGACAATATTGGCTGCAAGCCAAATTTCACACATTACAAGCAAAATTGTCCAATGTTCCTAAATACACTGTATGAATAACATTTATGCCACAAATGCCAGAGCATTTTTTTTTTTCACAGAAGGAAACCCCATAAGACCTCGTATCTACAAAATGTCAAAGGTTCAGGAGAGCAAAAAAACATGGCAGCCACAGTACTTTATCCAATGGGATAGACATTCCTTTAGCATGCCATGGTGGCTTCATTTTTGGGGTAAGACATCTAGGATTTGGACAGGGCATCACTTAACTGATTATCTGACTATTAACCCAAAAAAGTCATTTTCACCAAAATTGCAGATACAAGGTCTTGTCACCCCAGGGACGATATCGTCGCTGGGGTGACAAGACCTTGTATCTGCAATTTTGGTGAAAATGACTTTTTTTGATAAATGGTCAAATAATGGGTTAAGTGATGCCCTGTCCAAATCCCAACTGTCTTACTCCAAAAATGAAGCCACCACGGCATGTCAAATGAAAGGCTATCCCATTCGCTATAGTGCTTTGGCCGCCATGTTTTTTGGCTCTCCTGAACATTTGACAGTTTGTAGATACGAGGTCTCGTCGCCCCAGCGACGATATGTATCACGATTTGATCAACATTCAAAGGGGAGCTGGTGACATTTGCAATTGAGATCAAGCACAAAAAATGAAGCTCTTTTTCTCTCTCACTCCTTGAAGTTAACACATATTTCTTGCAACATCGGCAGCACAGTGAGCAAATCTGATGATGCACTTTTGAAACTACATTGTACGTGTACTGTACACTATTCCGCATCATTTCAGAATCTTGGATTCATCTGCATGTATGCTTTAATCCTTTTTATTTTTAAACTCCGAGGTACCCAATCGTGGTGGGATGATCGACGGTTGTCAGTGAAGACTATTGCACAAATTTGCATATAAAACATATGTAGTTTGTGTCTCTGCATACATTTGCCTGAATGCAAACGAATAATAGACTGATTTTGGCACATTAGTAGAAATGCACAGCAGTGGTATTAGCGCTTAGCAAGTTGGATAATGGTAAAAAGGATTGCAGGTATTGGTACTTGAAGACTGTAAAAGAAAACACAATAATATGCAGATCAGAAATAGCAAAAATTGCAAATAAACAATAAATTGCAGAACACAAGAGACTGGCACTGATTATATCACACACCTTACAATAAAATGATGACCACTGATACACAGGTGACTGAAAGCAGAAATGCTTTCAAGGACAACTTCACCTCAATGAGTAAATGCATATCAATATCAGTAGAACACATCAGTGAAAGTTTGAGGAAAACAGGACAATCTGTTTGAAAGTCATGCATTTTTGAAGTTTAAAGGCTGCCTTCGCTGGATGAGAAGACTATCTGTAGCTTGTGATGACATACATAGAAAATATGAAGAAATTATTTTCACATATTTTCATTTTCTCTCATAATACTGTAAAAGTGGAAATTTTCGCGGTGTTCAAATTTTTCGCGCAACCAGAAACTAGCGCGAAAATAAAAGCACGCAAATATTTTTGCTTGCCATATGTGCCTGTGCGTGATGTCTTGATTCCGCAGAATTCAAAACACGCGAAACTCTTCTGGCCCAGCCAAGCGCGAAAAATTAGTCACGCGAAAATATCCACTTTTACTGTATATGAGCCCTTGACTTGCCTCTTGCAGAAGGTAGGGGGAAAAACATTAGCCTTAACATATGTCAGTAAGACGTCATGGGAATATTCACTTTTTCCACAAAAAAAAAAAAATTAGATTTGTGGAATTCTCTTTACATTTTCCTTATACATGTATCATTCTATACATGTTACATCATAAACTGCAGTTAGTGGTCTTCTCATCCAGCAGTGACTGCACAGAAACTTTAAAAATTCTGAACTTTTGTTCGGATTGTCCGATTTTCCTCAAACTTCTGCTGATATTGCTGCCTTCACTACAAAATCCACATGTATATTAAGGTGAACTTGTCCATAAAGTACAGAAATATCTTCCCTATTAACAGAGAAATGACATAAAGATGCAGAGACTCCAACTCTCCCGCCTTCCATGGGAGATCTCCCACCGAAAGCCCATTTTCGCAAAATCTCCCGTTCTCCCGCTTGAGATTAAATTTCTCCCACCCTGGCTTTGTGTCTCCTTCTTGTATGGTTTTGTAGATGCCAGTCAATTTCATATGCATGCATAAATAGCATCTGCATATGATATATGAAATGAAGTTTTATCAAGTGAAAATATGATATGAATCATTGAATTATTACTAAGTTAGTGCCATGGTATGATGAAAAATAAGCCTGAGACAGCATGAGAGAGCATCTAGAACCCTAATGACCCAAGGGAATTCGCACACATCAAGTTAGAGTCTCTATTTTGCTAGGGGTTCAGGTGGGAGAATCTCCAGATCAGAAGGTGCTTCGGGTTGGAGTCTCTGTAGACATTCATCACAGGACCAGACATTGCACAATCAATGAAGCGGTTGAACGATCCAATAAACGTATTCACCCTACCTACATTGTACTCCAATTAAAATTGAAATACAGGTGTTACTACCATTTTTATGTGACATAAAATCATGGGCAAACACAAAGTGTAGACTTTATACTTTGCACTCATCACTAGTTAGCCTTCGTACACATGAAGTAAAAGCACAGACGATGCCTCGGCAACTTTCATGTAGCATTCATCTCCGATACACGTGGAAAATTATAAGGCAAACACACGACATTCATAAAAATATTTGTACACATGTTCATATGTGTGTGTACACTGTCAATACATGGCTACATTGGCAAGAACAATCTTTTGGTACAAAGGATGAAACACTAATAAAGTAGGCATCGAAATGCAAACAAAAATTATAATAACAGAGAAAGCACGAAATACTGTACACAGGGAAATGGTTGATTTAGATAAGTTATCATTCCCACACAATATAACAAGAATACTTTAGGGCTGCTGCTACTAAAACAAGAAGTACATTCCAAACAATCCTGTAATTTTCCCTTTTAGTTTTTTTTTCTCTTTGAATAAAAAAGATCCCAATCTAATTCAAATTTAAAATAATCTGATACTACTCTGCTTGCCCTATGGCAACAAAATGACAAACAAAACAAAATCTAAATTTGAGAAATATTCCCACTTTTCACTGCTGACCATAAGTGCACTATATGTCGAGCATGGACTTCTACAGCGCTGATGGTAAATATCATTCTACGGAATGATGATGTGATAATTGATGGAAACTGGGAGCTCTTGTATAAATTCATAGAATACTTTGAAGGAGCCATGTAAGTTATGATGCACATTTAAGTGACCCGTTGCTCTGCTATCCTGATAAGGTGGCAGACTTATAAAGACACAAAAATTGTTGGTTGGAACATCAGAAATTTGAGCGTTAAATTATATAAATGCATACAGAATGTATAAGTTGATGTCTTCATTACCTACTGGCCTCATGTTCCAAACTAAGAATGTTTTATGCTTCTATGAAATAAGTGATCAGTGTTTCTAATTGCTTGACTGTGTTTAATTTCCTGCATGACATGAATGCATCATTCTATTAACTTCAAGGTAATTTTACCAAAATCATGGTCAAGTAGAGGCTCTCTTTCTTACACCTACCTCTTCCAATGTAATTTCTTATTTTTCTTTTCTTAAACCATACATGTGTATTAGTGGAGCAAATCATATACAACAGCGAATATGTCACGCATCTCGCGAATCGGGTGAAATTCGCGAATTTTAAGATGAGCGAAAATATTGACTCTGATCCCAATATGAATGTGACATGCACGTATACATTTCTCTGTTCAGTACTAAACTCCACGATCCCAAATTTAACCAATAGCAAAAATGTCAGGAAGTCACGATCCGCGTAAATTTAGACTCGCTAAATATATGGTGTATACAGTAATTTGTGCAGCAGCTCCCCTTGAGACAGCCACCTTTGTATGTGCTTTATCTCTTTATGTGCCATCATGGAAATGCCCTGTGTGCCACATTATTCTGAGACACCAACGTTGTCATGCTTTGAGAAAATATTTCTGTTCTTCAAATCTATAATAATTTTACAGATTTCTGTTAAAATGGACATGTAGTGAGCAAAGTTGTAGAGAAAATGCTAGGCTTCGCACTGATGTGCATTTTATGACAAATCTATTATTGTTTTTCTTTCAAATGACCAATAGCTAAATCACAGTGAAGTCATGACTTTTGCACACAAAACAGCGACAGAAACCTCAAACTTCCACGCAAATCCAGAAGGGAACACTGCTTGCTAGTCAATCCGGTCACCACATAAAGTGCAAGATTTATGTGAGAGGAACAGAATTCCAAGAAACGCTTTCATTGTATAATGTGGTATTTGGTGATTTATCGATCTGTTTGGGCGGATTTGTGGGTTTGAGCAGAATATGCGAAGTTGGTACGCCGTCGACCGAGTCGGGGTGCGAACGTGGCACATAAAGAGTTAAATTACAACTTTCCCAATACCTACAGTATGACATTAACATCATATTTTTTAAAGCATCATTTAACCCTCTAACCATGAGTATTATGTCTATATGTCTTCATATTTGTGTTACCTTTTCAACCATGCTCACACACTCAGCATTTTTCTTCTTCCAAGGAGGCACAACCTCCCTGAAGTATGGGGTATAGTACATGTATGTCTCACAACTTTAATACTTCAGCATGTCCTTTATCAACATTCCTCCTTTTGTCTGCTGCACTGTTGATTTCATTAAACAGCACACAGTTATTCCATGATGTCCACTTGTGCGGAACACTTTGATACATGTATGTATATTCATCCTACAGACTTGCCTACATTCTTCACACATTGTGCTTTGTCGTCACTCTGTTCTCCTCTGCTCGCAGAATGCTTGGCATTTCACACAAGGCACGGATGATTACACTTTCCCTGTGCATGCATACGTGTAGTTTGCATTACTAGATTTATAAGCACTATTTTTAGGCACAATCTTGCTTTCCACACAAGGGATAAAGTGGGCCATAAAGTGTACACTTCTATTTATGAGCTGTCAACTCACAAGAAAAGTAGCTACTGCTAACATTCTACACAAATGCTTCTAACTTATCACACAAGATATGTGTATGTCACAGTACAGAAAAATTGTACATATTACAATGTATGTTGTATTACAAGAATGGCATCCCTGTTCATCATGTGGAAGTTTTTGCATGCACATTCTGAGCTCTGCAATACTGGGAACTTGGACCACAAGAAACTGTCACTTGCATAAGAAACTGTCGCTTGCATTTTTCTTTTCTTTTTCGATTCCAGACGTTGTCAGTGCAGGAGGGCTTGTATTTGGCTTGGGGTGGGTTTTCCTGTGAAATTTTCAAAAGAAAAAGTGCATATTGGAAAAACTGATTACACAAGACCATTCAAACACTTTTCACTAATAAATCTTTTTACTGATGATAATCTACAATGAGGCCACCCTGGTATGGTTTGGAAGAACACCATTTGAAAAATATATCTTGAGATAACTAAATCACGGATCTATATATATTATTATTTTTTTTTTGCAAAGGCTTTATTTGCATATAAAACAAAAACAAGAAATGTCACTATGGCAACTGGTAGTATGTCTCCGCTGTGGCACATTCATTCTTCCAATACACTCAATCTACAGAATATCACACTAAATCCTATCAAACACCATGAGAAGAACAAGCATGGAAACTTCTCTAATTACAATTTGTTCAGTGAATATGGCTTGCCAGCAATATCTGATTAGAACACTTTGTAATCTGTTACAAACATATGAAACAATTTGGGGCATACAGCTGTATTTTATGTTATGTAGTCACTGAAACAATAGTGAAAGAAAAATAAACTTGTAGTTGCAAAATATAGTAGGTAGCACCAGTAAAAAAAAAAACATTCAGAGCATCACAAAAGGGGAAAAGTGGAATTCAGTCAATTATGATTCACACATCTGTAATTACCAGATGCATGACTGGGGAAAAAAAAAAAGAAGGATTTGGGGCAAATGTTTGTTGAACATTCCACAAAACAGATGATGCACATGTCCATGTTTGTGTGTTGGTAGGAGTAGTGTGAACATTGTATGTGGTAAGTATGGAAACAAGTCTACAGCTACTGGTACCTCTTGGGTTAAACAGTTTCCATAGTTACCTTGAATACTTTGTATGCACACCATTCCTAATAGGGACTTTTCGATTTGCACGTTGAGCCAGGCGTCACCCTGTTATGACGTAGTTTTTACGTACTGCGCATGCGCGAGTGTCGACCCTCGGCTCATCGCACAAATTTCGAACGCGTTAACCCCGGTTATCACCGTCCACCCAAATCGGTTGCGCCGCGCTCAACCCACCTTGCTATGACGTCACACTCCTCTCGGGTATCGTGCGAAAGAGCACGATGACACTCGGGAAATCCGTGCTCAGTTCACCAGTTTTCCTTTTTCTTTCGAGAGAATATTTATATTCTAATTACATGAAAGCTTATGATCTTGATACGTCACAGCAGCAGCGCTGACATACAAACTACAGCCTCTGGTACCTACTTTATTTGTCCGTTTTCACTGTTTCGCACTTTGCAACTGCCTATTGTAGTCCCACACATGCATTTACACGTAATGCTTTAAATACGCAAACAGATCTTGGTGCTTTTGGCCTAGCTAGTGCAGCAGTGCTTTTGCCTAGTAGTCTTACCATGCATCATGTTTTAAAATCCACATAATTCCTCCCAGGATACGCATCTAGTCAAAGACAAAATAAATATTACAAGTACAGAAACGAGTCACAAATTCCGCATACTAGTATATGCACGCAAGGCACAGGTTGCCTCCTGCACACGCCACGCACGAGACGTGACGCCGGCGCCCGAAATCGAAATGTGTTTTAGCAGCGGGTCAACGTACAGACGTGACGCCTTGACGTACGGTTGCGCTCGGCGGCACTTCCTTCTCGTTCACCCAATCGAAAACTCCCTATTGACACACTCAAGACACAAGATATGCACCACAGTTGTTACCAGCTGCGAGGGCAACAAGAATTGCAATTAATCAAGCAAGACATTTATCGAGCAAATATTCTAATCTTGTTATTGTACCATGCCCCCCTTTTTTTTAATGTGACTTTACAAATGCACATCAGAGACTACAGTATAGGGCTTTGCTGTTTGTTTCCAATCTATTAGTCTTATCTGGCACACGAAAGACAGGAGAGCGAGAGAATAAGATTTTGCAGCATCCTAAAACAACAGAGTTTTTAATATAGAATAGGAGGCCCATGGTGCGTTTGGTGTCATTAAAAGCACTGCTACGAATTAGTCTTTGCATAGATATGAAACTGCGCACTCAGACAAAAGAAAAAATGAGAAGGTATCAGAAGATTGAAAGTTGGAGATGAATGTGGTTCTTTAGGAAGAATGTCCTAGCTTTAAGCATACACGACATTGACACATACCAGAAATAATGCTAAAAACATAAAAAAAAGAATAAAACTAAATAATTCTAACTCGACATCTACAATGTAAATTGAAAATATGCAATGTAAGTGACCACTAGAAAAATAGATGCATTACGCAACATTGATACCACCAAATCAAAATGTCCGTACAGCCTTTTAAGGTTGGCAAAGAATGTTCCATTCAAAGATGCACAAATGAAAGACGAGACATAAAAACAATGCAAAGATGTGGCATAAATCAAAAAACAAAGTTGCTCTATTTTTGTCAATAGCATTGACAGAAAAGAGAAGGTTGTTTGAAGTCACGAAAGACGGCATGCTGTATTTACCCATTACGTTGGAGAATTCGACACTGCATCATCTCCTAAAATGAAACGTATGATCAGCGAATTATTCAACAAAGATCCCGCAGCTTCCAGCAAGAAATGAGACTTCTTCTTTTCGTACCTTTCAAGGTACTACACTGGATGTCAAATTCCCTTCAATATTTGGTTTGCTCACAAAGAGAGTCTCACAGGGAGTTTTCTTTCTGTTTGTCTGTCTTTATGTTTCAGTATGGACATGTAAGGACACATTTCCTTTCAGCCAATTTTGGATACAAGATGTCGACGTATTACTAGACTAGTTGACATCCAAATGAATTATGTTTGCTTCATCTGTCCAATTTGCTCAGTTTCTAATCTCTCGCTTTTAAATTTGTTACTTCCAATCTCTTTTAACCCATTGAGGATGGGCTGAATTTGCTACAACACACATTTCCCATAGACCCTTGCCCGAGTATACTCGTGACTCATCCTCAACGGGTTAAGGGTATATCTCTCTGTAAACTATTCTTGAGCTTTACAAGGGAGTTCCCTCGACCAAGACCTTATCGCTTTGTCTTTATTTGATCCTGCACACACAAGCAAACTTTAATTACTATAGCTGAAGTCCTTTTTACATAAGGGGCTCTCATAAATGAAGCTGCTACATACGAGCAAACCACACACTATCATACAGCATACATCGAAACTGCTTTGTAAACCTGATTGACTGCCCAACTAACAGTTGTTCATACACTGTATATCACAAATCCACTCTCTCTAATACTGACACATTTTGCCCTTTGTCATTAAAATAACAAGGCCACTTTAGACATCATTGTTCACCCCACACCGACATAAAGGAAAGTTTACCTGGCACTATTGTACAGCGGAACACCGGCATACGGGTTTGGTACTTGTGTAGACTGCTCATGTTGGGCTCTTGGCCTCCGAAGGCGTACAGGTGTACAGGGACTGGCAGGTAGTGGCGCCCTTTGCCGCTGTCTGGGAATTTCTCCACGTCGCAACCTTCGTTGGCATATTGCACAGACTTCAGGTACAGACTGTGATCCGTCTGAGAGCGTTTCTGCAGTTTCGGACGAACCTGTTTATGACGTTCCCTTCGTCGCACGTTTGTTCTATTTCTTTGCTTAGTCCTCTGTCGCTCCATGAGCAAAGTCGCCATGTTTGGCAAATCGTTGAAAGACTTATGGTGCGCATCAGACGCAATAGGCGAGTTGTGCAGTTTGTGTTGCAGCGATGTCAGGCTGTTTGACCGCGGCCGACCGCTGAAAGGAAACTCGTCTGCTTGTGTAAAGCCGGCATTGTCAAACGCTAAATGATCCTGTGACTTTGATGCCCCAGTTAGGCACAGGTCATCGAGAGTGCCATTGAGCCGTATGAGTGGTGTTCTGTCTGACTGTGAAATTGGCATAACCTTGATTACACGCTGGGAATCCAACAAATGGTTATTGCACAAATCCGTCACATGGACCTTGTTGTTCATATTCTCATTGATGTGACCGTTCTGCACAGCAGACCTCTCATCGAAGTCATTAATCTGCACTCTTGGTACCACCCTGTCTCCATGTTTTCCCGTCCTTGAGTCCAAAGAGCTCACCTCTCGATGGCCATTACACACATCTCTTGCTGACACCATTACAGCTGCGTGGCGAGAGACACTCTCCCGCTCAGGAGTTACTCTACCCATTCTCTTCCTCCTGGTGTTACACGTGGAATCCCTGTGCAATGAGCTGCCGAGCAGTTGCTCCCTACTGGCATTCAACGCTTCCCAGACGGGAATAAATATCCTTGATTCATATAAATCCTCCTCCTCCTCCTCCTCCTCATTTTCAACATCATCGTCGTCATCACGACTATCTTCCTCTCCTTCACTTTCCCTACCCTGCCTATCTCCACCCCGTGCAGCATCACCATTGCAGTCATCCGTCATCTGCACGTTGCCACGGTGACCATCTTCCACAGAGGACGAGTCTGGGCTATCATCCACCAGTGGATGCACCCTGTTCTTGAACGTCCGCGTCCTGCCACGAGACTTGCCCTGTGGCTCTAGCGCGTAGGCCGGCGAGGAGTGGGGTCTGGGGAGGGGCGTGATGTGCAGGGAGGACTGGCTGGGGCGTTGGAGGAAGGGGGCGGAGAGCGACCGCTCCTCCTGGGGAGGGAAGAGGGCATCACTGTCTGGAATGTTCATCTCCAGGGTGTGGTGGACCGTGGGGGACGGGATGACACTACCCTTGTAGGACATCCTTGTCCAGTTCTCAGAGCCTGCAGATACAGATAGTCATGGTCACACATATAACACTGATGAATTATAGTGCCTGCAGACATAGATTAGTTATAGTAACATACTTGTCTATAACACTGATGAAACATAAAGCCTGCAGATATGGAGAGTTATGGTCACACATATGTACATGCAACACTGTCAGAGCTGCCAAATTTTGTAAAAGCCTTTCAGTACTATGATGGCTGAAAATCAGTAATTTGCACCTTTTTTGAGTGAAAATCAGTAATCCTTAACAGTGTTATAGAATTTATCACAGACAATGATTTCTAATATCAGTAATTTGCTTGTAACCTTCAGTATTCTTGTCCAATTTCAGTAGAAATTACTGAAAATCAGTACTAGTTGGCAGCTCTGCACTGTTGAAATAGCAAAATCTTTGAGATACAGGGAAACTCTCTTATAACAAGGTTACCAGGATTGCTGATTTTACCTCCTTGTAACTGGTAGCCTATTTGAAAAATATCAAAAGAGAGATCAGCAAAGTACAGAAATGGAAATCGGGACTGCTGAATTTACCCCGTTAAAAGCACTATGTTGTTGTTGGCAACCTTATATGTGGGAATTTCCATGTATTACTACATTCTATTTACCAAAATTGTCTCTTTTTATATCAAACACCCTAGACAAAACTTTTTTTTCTCACAAAACACAATGACATTGCCTGTTAAAGTCCTTGTTTCCATACCTTGCCAAAGCACAGTTACCCATCTATGAATACAAAGCATTATTTCTGTTGTGATCCCATCAGTGTCATCAGCAGAGGAACACTACACTTAACACACATGGCCAGTACCAGAATCCTTACCAACTCAAGGACCATGCATTCTAGAAATTGTCACTCCATGAAACCAAGGGATGTCAATCGTGCATACTGTAAGTGCAGAAATTCTTGTGGTACATTATATACAGCGGTACATTAATTTTCACGTATTTCGCACTTCTTCACTCTAACGTAAATTCTAAAACCTGTGAAAATATCTTCACGATTTTCTCTGCACATTTTGAACAGGTGGATAATTGCGCAGTGCAAATTCAATAACCCCCAAATATGTTTTGGGGACACTCAGCACGAAAAATTAATCAACATTTACAGTATCCCATTATCGTATCCTGAGAACTGAAAAAGCAGTGTTTTTATTTTTCAAGAAGTGGATAAGTGTTGTAACACAATTTGCAAAAAAAAAGTATTTTCTATTAAAACTGCAGTACTGCAGTACTTTCAACAACAACAAAAAGTGGCAGTTGGCATGTCTGGATACTGCACGCAGTGATGTAAGATACAAACAACGGAAATAAATCCCAAGCCCTGATAAAAAAAGAGATAAAACAAATTTTCAAGGAGAACTCACTGTAGCTGAAGACCCAGAGCTCACTCCTGAGGATGCCTCCTGAGTCCTCGCCCCCGTAGACCATCATCGAGTCCCCCAGGGTGACAGCCGTGTGACCGTGGAGGGCCGGCGGGCCCTGCCAGAAACGCACCTTGCTCCACTGCCGGCAGTCTGGCGGGAGAAATCATGGGACATAATATGGATTAACCCAATTGTGTTCAAAAGGTGCGACTACCAGGGTATCCTGTACAATGGTAAATGGTAGCATATGGGACAATGGTTTGAAGAGGGTTAAACAACCAAGGTGGGGAGGAGGAGGGGGTAAAGGGGTGAAGGAAAAGGGAATGATGTTTGCATGCTGGGGTGTAATTACTGCAAGCAAATAGATGCAACACTTTAAGTGTTCCAACAAATTTTAGAGATTGTTTGTCATTCAGTAGAGAATTTCTGAAGAATACACCCCAGACACCATGGTATCATAGACTTGCTATAGCATTTTTTAGTATCATTGCAGGACTAACTGTCATAGCCACAGCAAGTAAACTTTGCATTTCTCTGTTTGGGAGGAGGGCAAACTTAACCTCATTTCCTTCATGAGTGGCAATGGACTTGCTTGGTCTTTAGCACTTGTTTGCTTTTATGTTTCCCACAAAAATCCTGAATATTTGAAATGAGTGATCCACTTACAGTGTTTCATTTCTTAACAGAAATGGAATAAATACAAAAATGTAACCCCTTGCCTCATATCAATGAGTGAGTAGGTGCCCTTTTGATTGATTATGCAATACAGTGGACTCCCGTTATAACTAAGTCCTCGGGTCCGGCAGTTTTCATTCATTATATCGAAACTTTGTTATAACCGAACAAATAAATAATAAAAATACATAGAGTGGATCATGCTGCTGCCTGAATTTTTGCTTCGTTGTAACCGGCATTTCGTTATAACCATGTTCGTTATGGCAGGAGTGCACTGCAGTTTTCCTTGCCATGGTAAAGCATGCAAGGAAGGTGGTTTCCAGAGCACTGCTAGTTTGCGTGAAGTGGTTTTTCTTTTGGAAATTGTGACCTTACCAAAGTCCCACTTCCACATGTCTTTTAGAGGCTGGAGGTTGTTGGAGCCACCGTACACGAACATGCAGCTGCCATGGATCACGGCCGAGTGTCCATGCCGAGGGGGCGGGACGGGTTCCTGGTTGTCGTACACCCATGTGTGCCAACATAGTGTCTCTGCAGTGAAGAGATTACATACTAAACGTTCATAGAAAACAAGTCATAAATACACCTTCGCAGATTATGTGGATTACTGGTCGTCAAATACTAGTCAGTGATTGGTTAAACAAGATCATGTGAAAGCCGATCATTAGTGATGAGGAAAAACATTTTCGTGCAAGCAACTGAAAGCAGCATATAGGCAAATTAGGGCACAGAATTCTGTGTACCCCCTGCACATAAGAGGTGATAAGACACTGATTGTGAATAGTTCAGCACATATACACATACAGTAGCTGCAGTTGAATATGTTGCTGCGGGTTGTTGGTGATGCTGCGAATATTGCTCCCCCTAAAAAAATCAAGCTTTTCATCATGTCGCCCCCAATTTACTTTTACTGAGCCATATGATACAAGAGATGATGATTTGTGTTGTTGAGGTGATACAAAATGTTTGAATCTCATGGTTTGATAGGCACATTAAACCCTTAAATGGCTTGTCCTTCATGTCTTCTCCACATCTAACACAAGTGAGAACAAGCAAAACCTAAATAGGTTTACACCAATATTTTGATAATTCAAGTGACACACACTCTCTATACAGGTAGCACGCAAAGTTTCAACATAGCAAAGATTGTCTCCATAGCTGATACAAATCTATGGGGCAGCTTCAAACTAAATTGACACATATGTGAGTTGTAAACTTGTGCGAGTAGTAACTGGCTACATTGGTCAGCTTGGTCATACGTCCACTCAAGCTTACCAAAGTCCAGTGTCCACATCTCATTGGTGGAACCCTTCAGGTCAACATGGCCCCCGAAGATGTGCATGCCGTCTCTGTGTAGAACGACCGTGTGACCCCTCCGGCTTGCTGGGGTCATGACCTCCGAACAGATGACCTGCTTGCTCCAGACATACTGCTCCAGGTCAAGCATCCAGAGAGCGGTCTCGTCAGGATCATCAAAGCCGCAGAGACCCCCAAAGATGTAGATTGTATTCTGCACACCAAACAACATATTTAACATTTTGAAACTATTCTGAAGTAAACATGTATTTTTACTGAGGATTATGATGAAAAATGTGTGTTTAAGTGCTTACTAAAGCGCTCTCTTTTTGAACAGTTAGCCATAACTGAGTAGACATTGTTCTTTTTATCTATCATGTATTCAATCCTTATGTATACTGTATGTGAGCGTGTGCGTGTGTGTGTGTGTTGTGTGTGTGAGTGTATATAATACGTATGTATTCATGTGATGGTGTCTTGTCTATTACTTGACTTCACACAGCATTATTTGTAATAATGTTGCCATGTGAGGTACATTGTATATATAGTTTTCCTTGTGTAGGCATCCTAATACAAGCACAAGATGCTTTCAAGGCTGCCTGGCTCTCATCATAAACGCCACTATTATATGATTTTGTGTTTTATTTTGTCGAATAAATGGCCTAAATTGGCCTCAATCAATCAATCAATCAATCAATCAATTAATCAATCAATCAATGCATTCATTACCTTGTAGCCCACCATAGTGTGATCCTGGAGCAGGGGAGGGGCATCCCCACGACACTCTATCTTTGTCCACACACAAGGGCCCGGCTCGAACCGCCACATGTCCTTGAGGGCGATGTTACCGCACACCCCTCCATGCAGGTAGATGGCACCATTGTGGAGACAGGTAGCATGCTTTGCTCTTGTCACGGGGGCCTTTTATTGCAGAGAGGAAAGGGTAATGACACAATTATTATAAAATGGGCTTTAGAATCTCTGCAATCTGATTGGTCAATTGTCATGCATTGATTTTTACTGATCCACACGGAGCCATGCGTCTGTAAAATCCAAACGCATGTCTCAAGTCTTGCATAGGGTAGTAGGTGTATCGGACGCATGATGGGGAAAATTGGTGTGTTTCATGAATTTACGGACCCATTTTATAACACAAATGATGCACAGGCCTATTTCGTGGATCAGTGAGAATTGGATGCTCTCGTTTAACTTTGGAACAGTCTAAAATCCACTCACTGCACTTGTGGGTTTCAACAGTTCTAAAGTTAAACTTGCGCATCCTATTCCCACTGATCCACTCTGTCCTGGGCATCATTTGTACATTGGCCTCACTGTGGAAACCCTCAGTACAATATGCAACAATGTTCACCGGATACACTAAATACTGTAACATATTTGACGACAATGTAATTGATGGCACGTAGGAGCGTCATTAACGTACTATGAGATGAATGAAAATATATGTCATGTATGCCTCCTTTCACATCCAACGAACACGCATTTAACTCTGAATGTCAACATCTGCAGCTACAGAGCTGTAATGGCTTACGATAAACACATCAAAGACCATACACTTGGTTAAATAGAAAGAATGGCAAAACTATTTGGGAACTAACATTGAAAGTGCTGCTCCCCTAAATACTCCATCTCTCCCTCTCTCTCTCTTTCTCTCATGCTATATGTTTCTCTCTCTCTCCCCTGTGTCTATCTATATATCTATCTCTCTTCATATCTTTTCATCTATCCATCTATCTCCCTCCATATCTTTTCATCTATCCATATATCTATCTCCCTTCATATCTTTTCACCTATACATCTCCCTCCATATCTTTTCATCCATCTATATATCTCGCTCCATATCTTTTCATTTATCCATCTATCTCCCTCCATATCTTTTCATTTATCCATCTATCTCCCTCCACATGTTTTCATTCATCCATCTCCCTCCATATCTTTTCATCTATATATCTCCCTCCATATCTTTTCATTCATCCATCTATCTCCCTCCACATCTTTTCATTTATCCATCTATCTCCCTCCATATCTTTTCATCTATCTATATATCTCCCTCCATATTTCTTTAATCAATATATATCTCCATTTATTATCTCCATTCTAGGAAGTCTGTCTATTCGTAAATCTAGCTGCTTTGCTATCTACTTATAGATGCACAAGCGTCTCTATTCATTTATCTAGATTTACATCGTATCTATCCAACAATTTTCTTGTTTATCCATCCAACTGTGGTCTATCCATCTGCATCTCCATCTACCTACACCTATCTCTCTGTCCATCTACCTATATCTCTGTCCATCTATCTTATCTACCTATCTATCTATATCTCTGTCCATCTATCTATCTATCTCTCTGTCCATCTATCTACCTATCTATCTCTCTGTCCATCTATCTATCTCTCTGTCCATCTATCTACCTATCTCTCTGTCCATCTATCTACCTATCTATCTCTCCGTCCATCTACCTACATTTTGTATCTATCTCTCTGTCCATCTATCTATCTACCTATCTATAGACATGTCCATCTATGTATCTACCTATCTATCTATCTCTCTGTCCATCTATCTACCTATCTATCTTTCTCTCTGTCCATCTATCTACTGTATACGCCGAATATTTCGTGAGGTTTTTATTTTCACGAATTTCGCGAGTCAGGTGCTATTCGCGAAATTAAAGACACGCGAAAATATTGACTCTGATCCCGATGTGAATGTGACGTACGCGTGTACACTTCTCCGTTCAGTACAGACTCCACGATCGCGAATTTAGCCACTCGCGAAATCGTCGGGAATTCCCGATTTGCAAAAATGTAGACTCGCCAAATATATGGCATATACAGTATCTAATATCAATCTATCTAGCTATCCATCTACAAGTATCTATCGATTTTAGCTCTACAAGTACCAACCTACCTACATGTTCCTATACAACTGCAATGTACCGATAGTATCTTGTTTCAGGGAAAAGCATATTAAGAAAGGGGTAATGTAAATGACTTGACTAACCTGGGAGCTCTCGGGGAACGTGTGGGTCCACACAAAGCTGTGGCCTAGGTGGAGCTTGGTGTGGGCCAGACTGGGGTGGGCACTGGCACTGACCAGCCCATTGGTCAGCATCGCTGGGCTGCCCACAGGATTAGCCAGCCTGGTCCACTGCGGAAAGGGGGGGAGAGGCACATGAGGTGAAAAATTTATTGTACAATCCATTTGATCAGGTTAAACACAACAACAACATCAAAAAATGGTTAAACATAATATTGCTACTACCCAAGGAAAATGTTGATACTGTATCAGCATACAAAAATGGGCAGCTTCGCAAAGCTCTGAGTCCATTCAGAATGTCAATGATCTGTAGTGTGTGATTGTAAGTGCATAATAATTGAAACATGGCATGCAATGCAACAAATGATAGCCAAGGACAGCACATGCAATTCATAGTAATGTATGTCATGTCCTCCTATTGGTTTGAGTGTCCACATGCATGCATGCACGCATGCACAGTACCCCTTTGTATTATTTGTTGAGTCTCTGTGCAAACAAACCTGAATGGTAGGAATGTTTTTAGTATGTTTGCATTATATGTATACATGTACTACTTAAAGTGTACATTACAATGTAATACACACAATTGGTTACATTGTACATAATGAATTTTCAATTACCAAAATCTGACACCTTCATAATGGATACAGAAACTGCTAGTAATATACTTGTAAATGCAACTTTTAACACTGGGTTTTTAACATTGGGTTTTACAATTTTCCCTTCCCTGACTGCATCATGACTACCAAAATTTAATAATTCCTCTGATAACATTTATACCGGGCCTATTTCATTTGAACAATCAACAAAAATATAAGAAATATCTGTTCATTACGTTACTTGTTTAATTATACAGGGAGAAATTAATAAATGAATATAATGTTTGGTATGCCACTTGCAACAAAATAACACACTACAAATCTACACTTTCTATACAGTTAGTTGTCTGCAGAACAGCATACAGATCTTTATCTCAAAATTTCACACCCATCAGGTCATCCAGAGACAAAGACCTTGGGAAAGTTATATTGATCACAGTTTTTGCACCAGCATCCCCCCCCCCCCCCTCCGCCCAATCTGCAAAGCTGTATGTACATGTACATAATGTGAACAGGTGGGATCAACGAATAGAATGTACACTGTATGACAAAAAGCATCACACTCAACACTCGAAGCACAAGACTCACCAAATCTACAGTGCGTCAGCCGATATAGATTTGAAGCCTATCATGCTTGCCAGTCCCACTCGTCACAGTCCCACGACGACTCCGGCAAAGTGTGTCCTCATTAATTGCGTTCCCATTTTCACTCCATGACCATCACTTTAAAGCCAACGAGTGGTTGGTAATTGCTCTGGTTTCTGATCACGACGAGAGAGAGAGAACACTCACAGCCAGAAATATCAAGTCCCCTCCATCGCAGTCATGCATGGTTTGAAGGTCGCTTCCATTAACAAGCTTTCACTGCGCTCTGTTGTTAAGATACGAAAATACAACAGATGCTACCAACGATTAAAAGAGGCAGTCATCGATTGCACAACATAATTGATTCATCAATGGGACAAAATACAGGAAATGAAGTAAAATCTCTCCTTCTCATCTGCATGTGAGACTCTTCAAGCGTCCA
Source organism: Diadema setosum (assembly GCA_033980235.1). Lineage (NCBI taxonomy): Eukaryota > Metazoa > Echinodermata > Echinoidea > Diadematoida > Diadematidae > Diadema > Diadema setosum. The sequence continues at coordinate 11,540,696 of CM067075.1, read as the reverse complement.
TGTACCTTGTGTATCACTGTCACTGATGGTATCATAGCAACCATTTTCAAGAAAGCAACAAGAGCAACTATTTGGAGTAAGGGCCATCCATGACTGCTGAGAAATAATTGATAAATAAACACAATGAAAAGCAAGGCCCTCGTATATGGTGAGAATTGATGAAAATTGGATGAGTAGCAAAGGAAGTTAAGACTATTCAACTCTCACAGCACATCACCCAGACGAATCACATTTTATACTTGTGTGCACCCAAACACATCTTGGTCTCATTATTCAACTGCTTATTTAGCTGCAGTGTTAAGATTTTTACTCTTTATCACAATGCTAGAAATATATTGTCAACACGTTCACTCCACATTTGTACACCTGTTAATTTCATGCTTTCTGTAGTTTTTCATTCAAATCATGATAATTGCAACAACAACAACAAAATAATACAAACATTCACACAGCAGTTTTCTGGGTTTGCTCATATTAATGCCAAAAACAAAGACATCTGTATGATGTTTTCTCTGGATAGCCAGAGCTGCACACTAACCCATTTTTTATATTGGCCCAACCTGTCTGTCAGACCAGTAGGTACCCAGTTTTTCCACATTTTACTAGTCCATTCCTGAAAAAAAGTTACTTGTCCAACAGTGATTTTCACTGGTCACGGACCGTCGGACCAGTGCCAGTGTGCAGCGTTGGAATAGCGTCGTAATAAGTACAGTACATGGATGAAAATACATGTCACATAATGTGCAATAACCCTTTCTTCACCTCCCCCTCACCCCCTCTCCTTTTTCTGATATTTCTGTCGGGTGTTACTCTGTTTAAGTTACAGAAACTACATGTGAGTACTGATGACTGTAAAATGTAAACCAACCCTGCATATTGGCACTGGTCCGACGGTCCCTGACCAGTAAAAATCACTGTCGGACCAGTAACTTTTTCAGGAGTGAACTGGCAGTAAAAAGAACAGAAAAACTGGGTACCTACTGGTCCAACAGACAGGTCAGACCAGTAGCAGAAATGGGCTAGTGTGGAGCCCTGTGGTACTGTCTTAAAAAAACAAACACACAAACAAACAAACAAACAATGAAACAAAGCACAATGCAAAAATAAAATGTAACAATAATTGAAAAAATAATTGAAAAATGAGCACGGCATTAAATGCCACACACAGGCTGTAGATATTTGGTATTACTGTGAAACAGAGAATGGGCTTTCAAAAAAAAAAAAAATGGAGAGAGAGAAAGATCGAGAGAACTTTGTTATCATTACAGCTCTTGCTCACACTATACAACTTCACTAACACAATAATCTTAACTGATTATTTATAGCGTACAATGTACAGTAGACTTCCTCAGATGTCCACTTTTCGCTGTGAAGCAAACACTGTTTACTCCTGCAACTATGGAAACGTAGTCCAAGCCAATAGCTGAGCTTCAGATGATGGAAGGACCCTGATGTAATGGTCCTTGAGCAACCACAAACTGCTCACTGTGTACACACAGTGTGCAGCCTGCTGTACCCCTGGAAACCTTACCAGTGTGCTCAAACAGCCTGACACAACTGTACAGCTGAGCCACAACAGGATAACATCACAACCATGGCATCACATGTATTCAATGTTCATGTTCAATGCTATTCTGTGATAATAAGAGTAATGATAATTATGATAATGATGATGATATTGATTGATGGTGGCATAACAAAAATAGTAAAAATAGTAATGATAATAATACTGATATAAGTAATAATAATAACTAATGATAACAATAGTAAAATCATCAAGTGATAATAATGCTAATAATACATACATGTACATAATAACAATTAGAAAATATACTTAAACTGAATGTAACCCCCCCCCCCAAAAAAAAAAAAAAAAAAAAAAAAGAGCAAGGTCTGACACAGACTGACTAAATATTGAATGGGAGATAGAATTAGCACATTGTATTGTGCACTAGGAAAGGTATGAGCCATGAATCCTCATCCCTAATTAAGCAATGTCTGTGGCAGGCATGAACGATTGATTTTTTCAACACAGTGCAAATTACAGTCCCCAGTCCATGCTTGTAGTGGACAGACAATTTGCAGTGCATGTAGGTACTGTATTATGAACTGACCAAAGATGTACCAGGCTGCAGTATAGATTACAACACTGGGGCTTTACAGAAGAGCTCAGCGGTTAATTTCCTACCTAATCAATTAACACATTTTAACTCAATAAGGACGGGCTGATTTTGCTATGCATTTCCCATCTAGACACCTGCGCGAGTATTCTCGGGACTTGTCCTCAATGGGTCAAGAATGCAAAAGGATACATTTCAAGATCCAACATTTTCCAGTCTGGAAAATCATACATTGAAGGTCTCTTTCAATAAAAAGGTGCTTTAACATAGCCTTCTTCAGTATATGAAGCATCTCAATTGGTACGAAGTTTGTGTGCAAATTAGTTGCTATTCAAACTAGTGTAAATGAGATTTTTAGATCTCGGCTCAATCATGTGTACAAAGTCATGGACATACATGTAAGAGGGCATTCCACATACTGTACAATACATGCGAGTGGGGATCTCTTTTTTTTTTTCTTCTTCTTCTTCTTCTTTTTTTTAAAATTCCAATTTCCATTTATCTGAATGCCCAATTAACCTATTCTAGAGTGAGGGAATATTTACAATTGTAGTAAATTCTAGTCAGCTGTAACTTGTCATTCTCTATATAGCAAGATATTGAATACAAACAGGCCGTCATAACCATTGCAAAAAATCAGTACTTTTAGGTCGTGGGACACAAAGATCTATTGTTATACTGTCAAAACAACATTCTCAGCATTTTTTGCTGGCACTCACACAGCTCACAGCATTTGTGCACAGACAAAACAACATAGTGGTGTACCACAGGTCAGAGAAAATAAAACCTTAGTAAATGCTACACTTATGTACATGCCAAGTGATATCACAATGTAAGTACACACTGCCTGTAGTCACCATCAGGACAACAAGGTTTGATTTCAAGACAGATACATTTGTAGACATGGAGTTTTATAATAATGATACATTTGTAGACATGGGAGTTTTATAATAATGATTCAATATCATAAAGCCACAGCATCCAATACCCCATTGAGAGTCCCCCTGGCTACAATGTATAGGAGGACCTCAGGAGGACATGCCAGATGAAAATGAGCGTTTTGTGTGTGTGTGTGTGTGTGTGTGTTTTTTTAAATACTTACTACTGAGGTGCCATGGTGTGACGTACAAGTTGGCCTACTACTACATTGCAGTATTCCCAGTTCAGAGTTATGTATGGGGCCTCAGAACATTTTCTAATGTGTATGTGCATCTGTGTGTGTGTGTCGGGGGGGGGGGGATGGGGCTGAGGGCCACTGACAAGGGGGTGGGGGATGTTCCAGGGTAAGTGATCTCCTCTCCTCCCCCCCCCCCCCCCCCATGAGAAAATGCTCCAAAGTCCCCTTGATAACTCTGAACTGAATAGGAGTCCATATCACAAGGTGAAATTGAAAACCGAGAAAAAGATACAAAGAGAAATGAAAGAGGATTTAACACATGTGTAACATAACAAAATTGGAAGAGAAGATACATTAATAGGATAACTTATGTTATTCTATTACTCTAATAATTTTCTCTCCCACTTCTATGGTTTGGTTATGTTATGTTATGTTATGTTATGTTATGTTATGTTATGTTATGTTATGTTACATGTATGTTATGTTATGTTATGTTACACTGTATGCTATGTTAAATGTGAAAATGTTATGTTATATAAATGGAAAAACATGGAATGACAAAGAACGGATGGAAGGGTAGGAGCGATAGAAGAGGAGATCAAAGAAACAAGGAATAACATTTCCAATAAAGAGAGGGAAAGTGGGCAATTATGTCCAGATAAAATGAAGTTAAAAATGAGAGACAGAGAGACATGAATAAAAGGATAAATATTAACAATAACACAACTCTGTGCACACATTCTATTTACAGTGTATCTCACTGGTTACAGCTCGTTATTCCGAAGGCTCTTTATTCCCAAGATTCGTTATTCCGAAGGTTCACTGTTTCGAATTTCATTTTCGGATTAACCGATCTTCGGAATAACGAACCTTCGGAATAACGTCACAAATTTTCGGATTAACGAACCCCTTTTCATTTTCGGATTTACGAACCTCTAGGTATAGGGAATTTGCGTGTTTCGGATTAACGACCCTTCGGAACAACGAACCTTCGGAATAGCGAACCTTCGGAATAACGAACAGCACCCATCTCACTTAGCCCCCACAGGATAAAAACAAAATAAAATCTTCTCAATAAGATGGAGGGGTATTTTTCTGGTATTTTGAATGATTATGCTAAAAATAATTCTGTAAAGAAATTCTTCAATCCTGCATCTAGTCCCATGAAATTGATATCAGAAAATGATGAAGAAATGATGGAAGGGTAAAGATTTATAGAACGGAAAGAATAGGAAAAGGCAACATCCACAGACTGAATGCTAACTGCCCAAAAATAAATACAAAGAAGGGCTTTTTGTATATACATTAAAGGGTGTGTACAGTTCTGGTCGAGGTGAGGATTTAGCTTTTAACGTTTTGCGAGATATTCAGAAACCACTCTATGAGATGTCAAAGAGCATGTAGTTCTAAGGGGTATCAAAAGTTTATTCCATGAAAATTGGTTTTGAAATGGCTGAGATATCCTAAAACAAGGTGAAACAAAGAGATCCTAATAAAGTTGTGGCATGTCACCTTTTATTATATTAGCAGTTTTTTGGATATCTCAGCCATTTGAAAACCAATTTTCATCAATTAAACGTTGAATCCTTCTTAAAATTACATGCTCTTTCATATTTCATAAGAGGCTTTTCATTATCTCACGTAGGAATGTTCAAAACATGAATCCCCACCTCAACCAGTACTGTACAGTCCCTTTAAGCTCTTGTTCAATATCAAATGATAACACAGAATTACATGTATATGGGCAGCTTTATAAGCACAAGGGCAAGAGAGACAGTAGAGTACATTCAGTGTTAGTGATTTCCCAAGACATGATATGTTGTACACAATTGAATGCACTCTGGTGCTTCATAGACTGTCAGAGACCATGCATATAAATGTAAAATGCAATGATACATTGTATTTTAAGTTGAATATTAAGGAAATATTGGAGTTGCCACAAAACTTACATACAATATAAAGGGAATGATCAGATCACACCCAATTGATTACAAGCATACAAATTACACACACACATACAAGCTTGTACACACACACACAAAAAAAAAAACAAAAAACAGAATGGTATTTGGAAAAGTGAAAAAAAAAGTTAAGAATGGCTGAAAATAAAGATCTACTGTAAAAGTGAAAATTTTTGTGGTGTTGAAATTTTTGCACATTTCGCACTTAACCAGAAGCTAGCCCGAAAATCAAAGCATGCGAAAATTTTTGCATAACATACATGCCGTATGTTCCAGTAGTTGATGTCTTGATTCTGTGGAATTAAAAACACGCGAAACTCTTCTTACCCGGCCAAGCACAAAAAATTAGTCGTGCAAAAATATCCACTTTTACAGTAGGGGGCCTACGACAAATAAGTAGGAATCTCCTCTTATTATCAACCATTTTACATGCAACGTTTGAATAGCCTCTCCCTCCACTTTAATCATGGTTTTCACGTCAGCCCGAGGGTAAAGCTGTGGTGAAAAAACAGGCCTACGCGTAGTAGGCCTATATCTCCATAACAGATAGATGTTCTAGAAGAATATTCAAGAACTTTTATGGGAATTGGATCTTCATGTGTGACATAACTTTGCCAAAACAAGGATCCCCATTTAGAGTTCTATAATCATTTGCAATCGGAATCTTAATCTAAATGTTTGAATTCATTATATACATGTAATAGTGAATTCAGTGTTTAATAACAAAACCACATCTTTTTAAAGGGTTAGATCTAAATCATCTTTCACAAAGAGCATACATGTGATGTTTTGATGGTTTGATAATTTGATGTGATGTTTCGATAAATGGTGTATGATCATCATGATCATACACTGTAGTGTAGAAGGCCGGCAATACCAATGGACGCTTTTTCCGATGTGTCTTCTTTACAGACACCAAGTAATACAGCATTTTGGGGCTAATTTCGACCCCGCGAGCATATGGCGAGTCACGCTGCAAAGCCAAAGGGCCTATGTGACATTTCAAGACACAAACTTTTATGCAGTGCAGATTTATTGATTTTGAAGGGCACTGCACTGCAAACCAGAGCCAGAGTTCTATGCGGCAGGTCTATTTTTCTTTTTCTGACAGAGATCCACTCAATGGCAATGCCTTCTCTTTATTTGAAGCTAAATTTCTCTTTGTTAAATTTATTTATTTTTTTTTTGTCCTCAGGCTTGGACATCGAAACGGTCACTCAAGGCCTACTGAATCTACAGCTCAGAAGAGCACAGCATGCAGCATAGCATAGGGCCTACTACGTATTGTGCACTACACATACGATACAGGATACAGCAGCAGTGACTGTTTTCCATAGCTTACAATTATTCTTATGGAGCTCCACGGATGCAAATGATCATCACCGGACTTCTCAGAAACACCGAATCCAGATTTTCCTAGGCCAAATGTGTACACGCGTTGATGCATCGGAAAACATGGCAAGGCCTCACAACGTTGCAACAACTTTATTACAAGCGATTGTTCTTTGATTTGTGTGCGTCTTTTTGCTCTGGCCGGCCCAAGACACAACGTACTACTGCGTAGATTGCGGACTTTCTTGCTCCATCCACCACATACACACGAACACGCCTACGCACTTTACTAGTGGTACATGACCCGCAGTCGAGTCGCAACAGAGCGTCCCTCGAAACGTAAATAGCGTAACACCCAAAAATAACTTTTACGAGGAGAGCTGCAGCTGCATGCATCCGTTGGACGCATTCAACGACAGATGGCGCTATTAATGAATAAAGTTTGGACAGTATTTCCACAGAAACGAGTTCTGTGCGTACTAGTATAATTGTCGGATTAGCAAGACTGTCAAAACACAGAAAAACGATACAGTGTATATATTATGTAAGCAAATCAATTAATCAATCCATTGATAAGTAAACTTGAATATTCAAATAAAAACTCACATAATAATGATTAATTTGGTATTGAAGAAATACATGAATATGAAAACATGAAAAAAAAAAGCTTTTATGCTATTTAAAGCATACATCCATTTTCATAATAAAGGTGAGATATTTCAGACTACAGCTTGTGGAAAATATAGAAAAGTTCATTGTTAGATATCATACACGTGATCATTTCAATTGTATCTTTAAAACTATTTTTTGTTCTGTAGTGAAGCGGTATTACTGAAAATATCCTTCTGTAATTTGATAATGATTTAACTTAAAATTTGTGAGAACAAAATCTACGTGAGCTTTCATTATTTTAGCCACCAGTTTTCATGGCTAATTATTATTTTTTTTTTTAAATCAGATGTAATATTTTTAGATTTATTAAACAAATCCCCACTTCTACTCTTTTCTGGCAAATCATTTCGTGTTTCTGCTTCGAGGTGGTTTGAAATGAAGATGACCGAGAAAAGATAAAGATAAAATTTTCAGAGAAACGGAAAGGGACCTGGGGCCCGTTTCATAAAACTTGTTATCAGTGACAACTGCCACATTTCTATGACAAATTTGCTCTCAGCCAATCAGATGCAAGGATTTCAGTAGCTTGTCACATCTATGACAACTTGTCACTGATGACAAGTTTATGAAACGGGCCCCTGGAAGATCTGCGATTTCTATAGGAAAGGTGCATTTTTGTGTCAATTACACCTATTACATGAATTATACTACTGCATGGGTCAAATCTTCCAGATATCATATTTGAATGATTTATGTTTTAAGGATTAGATTGAGTGTAGAACATACGATTTTCACATATTTAAAACTTGTTGAGTTATTCATATGAAATCGAATGCAGAAATGGGTAAGTCCCTGTTAATACGTGAAAGACAGTGAAACAACACAACGGAATTTTGGATTTATAGGGTAAATGTAATCTATTACAAGACAACACACTAGTACAAAAAAAAATACTTTAATTGATTAGCAATAATCTTCTGTTATCAGTTAAGATCATGGAAAAATTTTATACTCTCTGTTCGTGTATATTGCGTAATTTTGCTGATCTTTGTAACAGTGCATGAGAGGACACGAGTCAATGTTAATGTTAATGTTAATGTTAATGAATAACACTTATATAGCGCTCAATACTGATGTTTCTAAGGGCATTAATTCGGGGGAAAAAAAGGAAAAAAAATAATGTTGAGGTAAGATACAGCATTATGTACATATGAAGAGTTTGTTCGCAAAAACCGATAAGTCCATTTTTGAAGATTTTGAATTACCGTCTCTGTCATAAAGTACAAGATAATATCTTTTAAATGATATATTGGTCACTACATATAAAGGTACATTTTTGAAGTTATGGTCAAAAGAAGCTAACATTTTCTTATTATTCTCTTTATTTTTCTTGACCTTTAATCGCAAATATCTCCTTTTGGCAAATATGGACTTATCGGTTTTTGCGAACAAACTCTTCATATGTAAGGAAACAACAACAACAACAACCACAACAACAACAACAACAAAAATGAGGATTGAGTAAATAGATAAGTTTCAGCAACCCTAAAGAGAGATGGGGGGGGGGGGGTGATTTAAACCACATACTCATACTGTAGTTAACTTTTGCCAGGGACTCCTCTGGACAGTGTGTGTACACATTCTCAATGTCACTTGGCATTTGATGCTCACAAAAGGTTAATACAAGGGACTCTTTACTTTGTATCCATAAATGCGGATGATAAAGAATGGGAAAAATGCGTGAGAAAGAAAAGGGGAGATGAAGAATTTTGAGAAGGGGAAATAGGGAGAAAGAGAAGATTAGAGAATTATGGTCCTATGTTTCTTTTTATTATACTTATTGCAAAATGGCAGCAGCAGCATCCGTTCAGTAATCTTTGTAGAATGATACAATATACATCTGGTAGAAACAGTGACTATTATAACAATATGAGATACCCAAAAGTCAGCGATGATTTTTTTAACATAATTTCCTGATCAATAAACAAATTAGCAATAAGCAAATTGTGTAATATTTGAACAGAAAATAAAGAATACCTGCACATCAATGCTTGATATTGCTGTAATAGACCCAAAAATACTACAAGTCCTTTGGGAAAATATCTTAGTGTTACAAAATGAACATCAAATTGAACTCTTTTTTGTCTTACAGATGACGTTTGGGGTGAAAATTCTAGTGCAGCAGGTGTATTTGTCAGGATAAAACAGTCACAAATAATGTCAACTCGGCTTTTTTTTACTGCATTTTTTTTTCAACGTTCTCACAGTCACGAGCGCTGCAGCCGGGGTACATAACATTATTCAGTAGAGGGCGCTAGATTATCATGTCAGGACCACTTCACAAAGATTTTATAGGGTTGTAAAAAATTTCATTGATCAAGACGGTAGACGTATTACTAAAGGGGTGGGTCGGTGGGGGCCGGGGGGGGGGGGGGGTGGTATGATTTCACACCTTCCGTAATTTTGATTACAGGCTGCTTGATATGGACAAAATGATACATGATTATGTGTAGTATATTATACAGAGTGATTCGATTTTTTAGGGTATAATGTGTATCTTGTTTTTGATGATTGAGGGGAAATCGAGTAAAAAAGCGAGGGACTATTTTCGATAAAATTAAGTGTTTTCTTTTTTTTTGTACATGACTTGTGTATTCTGTATCGATGATTCTATGTTGTATAATGTAATCATTTCATGAATGCATTAATGTCTTGTATATTGTGGATTATGTCAAGAGGAAGGAATTAAAAGTCAATAAAAAAAAAGTATCACTATATTTAATCTCCGTGAGGGACAAGTCAAAGCACGAGCCAGTGGCGGATCCGGTAGCCGGGGGAGGGGGGGGGGGGATGGGGAGGACACCTTGCGCACCCGGAGAAAATTACTACTGTCTTTTACATGACAATGCACTCGTTACTGTAGCATCAAAGAATTATATGTAATATACTATCAAAATCATATGTTTTCACTATTTTGTTCAATTTCATTTCAATATCTATCTATCTATCTATCTATCTATCTATCTATCTATCTATCTATCTATCTATCTATCTATCTATATCTGTCTGTCTGTCTATATATCTATCTATTGTGTTTGGTATATCTATTAACGTTTATTATGTCTGCGTGTGTGTGACATTGTAATAGTAAATAATGTGAAATGGAGAATATCACTGGATTGTAGAAAATAATGAGAAATGTAAGAAAATATGAACAATATCATTGTGTTGTATTTTACTTAACTCTATATTACTCGATATTTACTTCAGCATGCAAGATAAATATGTAAACATTATGGGTATGCTCTGTACATAATACGGTTTATTATGTATATCACGATATGATAATCATCACCACATACCCTATATTCATTCCTGTACAACCATTCCCAGATCTTATATGCGACGGAAAAATAATGCAGGTCTTTATTAAATCCTATACCCCATAATATCGAACTGAGAGCAAACGTGATTATTTATGGTCGTGGTTGCCATTGTGGTTCGAATAGCCTCTTTATGGTTTCGCGTATACAGAGATATGTCAATACTCCGCATTTTGTTTCTTCCGTTTTATGGCGTGCTGTTGTCATGGCAATAGGGCAAACACTCCTGAAAAACACTCCCATTTTTCCCGCGCAAATAATCCCACCAAAATTTCAGTTCATCAGCGTTGAAGCAAGGGCAGAAAATCATGGGGCTAATGAATAGGGATGTCTTTGTTACCGCTATCGCCATGGTGCTAGGGTCGCTACTTCATTATGAGACGGTGATCTTGCCGTGACCCAGTTTGTTGACAGTAACCTAGTGAATTGCTGAAGCCTTTCGCGGGGGGGGGGGGGGGGGGTGGGGGTGGACGATATTTCTTCCAACAGTGACTGTGGAGGAAACAACTATACAAATATAGACCTATATGTCGTATATATCACCATATAGGCTTGTCTAAGATAGTGCAAACTGACATTTATGAAATTAAACCCATTTGATCCTTTCATTTTATTTAGCATTGACACTGAATACTATAGTGTGCCGGGTTTTGTAGATATGCATCTATTGGTGCAGTTCATTAATTCTTAAATGAAGTGAAATCAATTGAAACGGATCATTGTATAAAATGAGGGTTGATACTGCGGCACAAAAAACAGATAGGATGCGATGAAACAGAAATTGAACACGGCAGTAACAATTCACATTATTTGCAAATACCATGCGTACACCCACTATCGTTCTGTATGTTGTTATAACCCTGTTCCACACTGACCCAATATCAATTTCTATTGCATTCTGTGAAACAAATTATGCGTAACGAAAGAGTATACTTTCGCTTGTTTAGTTTGTAATGATCACTATAGCAACCACTTTGATAAACAACACCAGCGGTATTTGCAGAAAACGTTTGTATTTTGTATTCGCAAATCATAATTATTCACTTTACTATAGTGCTTTAATGTGATCATAACATTGTGTTATCATGCAATGCGTGTCACGTGATGATTCATGTAATGTGTCACGTGACGATTCATGTGATATGTGTCATGTGATGATTGTCTCGTTGAGTAATCTTGTCAGTATATAGCAATTTGATACGTATTATTATGATTGATTGATTTATTTTCCGTGTAAAAAAACAAAAAACAAAAAACAAAAACGGCTGGATGGCCCATATTCAGCGATGCCAACATGGCATCACTGGTCTTCCATGGGGTCCAGAACATGAAATCACAAATACAATATGACATAATGCATAAGTTGAAAACATGAAGATATGAAGTACATACATTGAGAGAAAAAAAAACAACAAAAAACTTCTCATATTACAGTTGATACAAGCAAATGACAAAAGAAGAGTATACACCGGAAAGAAAAAGGGGAAAATGTAATAAATCATAACTTATAATAACCTGTACTCATTTAAATAATACAGCTCTTTCTCATCAACAAATAAGAATTAGATTAACGGGGCAGTGACCTTAAAACATACTTATTTCAGATTTTAGATAATAGTCCCTACTTGGACATATTGTTATTATTGGTCAAGAACAATCTTATAATATGACACTATTGGTTAGATTAAATCGTAGAGCCACGAGATGACTTTCATTATTTTAGCTCCAGTCATAGGTACACGGCCATGTATTAAACATGAGTTCTCATGAGTTTGATGTTATAGCAATAGAGGTCTTTACTTTATTATTTTTCCTTTGCTTTGCTTTGCCATGCAGGATCTCATGCTGTACATAATAAAGCGTTCACAAAATTTGAATTTACTTCGCTAAGAAGTCAGGGTGAGATAGGACTTATAGCTTAATTTGTCGTGTATTTCATCTGCAGTGTGGTGCAATCAAGATCTCTCACTTTTCATATTATGAATAATAATGTTGGAAAATTACAGTGAGAGCAGAACAAATACAAATCAAAGATGAACAAACACATAATGTATGAGGACTGGTAATCGGGCAGCTATATATATAGGGCAGAGCAAACTCTTGCTAGATAAACTCAACCATAAACTATCAATAAGTATCAGTCGGAAGAAACACCGATTGGTATATAGATACTGGTTAATGAAAATCAGGATAAAATAATTATTATTTTTTTAAAACGATTTGATCTAATTAGCGCGACACGCCATGACTGCTCGAGTTCAATTTCATAGTCTTGTTTACTATGAGTGTGTTACAATAATACACGTACCTGACATCATTAAAAAAAAAAACCAAACAACCTTTACTGCTTGATAGTGGTGATGTTGTAGCTGTCTAGATGAAAGAAGCGGGGAAACATGAAATCGCAATAAGAGCTTGATAACTTATGAATTAGTTAATGGTAACAATTGTGATTCCAGTAGTAAATGTAAGAGAGAGAGAGAGAGAGAGAGAGAGAGAGAGAGAGAGAGAGAGAGAGAGAAACTATTGACATAAGTATAGAAGAAGTGCATATATATACAGCGACTAGTATTCATTTTTACCAATCTGTTTATCATACCAACCTATTCATACACATATATAACATGCACGCACACACACACACACACACACACACACACACATTAACACACACACACACACACACACACACACACACACACACACACACACAAGCAAACAAACAATCACATTATGAACTATAACATGAACACTCATAATCACTTAGGTCCAAAGGCATAAGTAGATTATAAACGACCACTTTATAAACACATGCGTGCACATCACGTATGCACATACTCGTGTAATACATTTTCATTAATCTGCAGTGATAAATAGAACTATATCAAATAAAATTGCACATAACGCATTTAATTCACCACTCTGCACACTTTCGGAAGCCTCTCACGTTGCTTCTTAATTCTTTTCATTTATATAAACTAACACAAGACAAGTTTCAAGGGCCAATTGCGCATTTCTGTGATTTTTTTTTTCTGAGACTGCCAACACTATCAAGCACCTGCTTGAAATATATATTAGCAGACTTGAATTTTTCTTTTCTCTCTCAAACTGGAAATAAGCGTACCAATGACTTCTCTCATCAAAATGGTTCAAAGATCATAGTGATCATTACACTATGAATTCATCACGTAGTTTTTTTTTTTTGTTCAGATACCGTTAATTCATGTACACTAGTGAGAATTTTCATCTAAATGCAGCAATAAAATCAAAGTGACACAACCTCTGTTCTTTAGAAATTGATTGTACACTTGTATACCACAGAAGCATGAGTATGAATTGTGTTAATATGAAATACCATGTATATATGATATCATATATTATCTATATTATTATATTACATCATATATTACATTATATATATATATATATATATATACACATGCGTGTAAAGTAAATAAAACAATAATTCGATTCATGTATACCTGTAAAATAATTGATAAATGATAACTTTAGAGTCTTTGATGATAACAGCATCGTTGATCATGGAAAAGAATAACAACAACTTTTTAGCGTTTATAGGTCAGTGGCAAGGCATTTACAAAATAGAGTACCTAGACCCTTTAATTATGATCATTCTCGATATGCTTTATTGCGCACATTTTGTTTGTCTTCAGTGTCGGAGATGGGGGAGGGGCGATAATGCGTATCGGACGTGTAGACCCACCAATAAAGTATTTCCTAGATCGTGACAACGATTCCTCAGCAGCGATCGATTACTGTCGTGAATTGACCCCGACCGTAACGTTTCCATTGACAACACGCGACGCCAGAGTAAGCCGGGGAAAGAATGACCGACCAATCAGACTCCGCATTTCAGCAATCCCTAATTCATTACACGAGACTCCCCACCCCACCCCCAACAAAAATGAACCATTCGTTCATCTACTTTCTCCCCCCCCCCCCTTCTCTCTTTTCTTAACTCCTCTTCTCATCAGAGAAACACTGTCGTTTGTGGACCACTCTCCCAATTTTGTTGTGGCTTGTAGGGTCTCACTTTCCAAGTCGTCCTCTCCCTGCACTCTGCGCGCGTGGACTTCAAATTGGATATAGCCATCTCTTATCTTATGTGCTATTGGAGAATATAGTAAACCCTCGGGAATATAACAAATTGAAAAAAAGAAAAGAAACAAGAGGAAAGCAAAACGAAATCTCTGCAAATATGGGCGAATGGAAAAACGGCACCTTTGGCTGCTTTGCCAACATCGGAATCTGCGCGATCACCTACCTCGCGCCCTGCTACACCGCGGGGAAGAACGCGGAGTCGAACGGGGAGAATTGCGTCCTGTACGGCTGCCTGTCAATGCTGGGATGCGTGGGACTCTGGTCTATGACCAAGATCAGGGGGCAGACAAGAGCAGCGAAAGGGATTGATGTAAGTTGTCATCTTATTATCATTTTTTCTCACTCTTTTCATTTTATTTCATTTTTAGTTCATTTCAAACAATACAAAATATTTACATACCCATAATAACTCAATATTAATACGATGCAGTAACGAGGAGAAATAGGCCTACAGTGAAATTAAGAATAATACGCATCACTTTCAGCTGTTCAGATGATACTGAATTAATGTTAAAGTTGCAGGAAATGGACGAGACCTGCTGAAAAGCCAAGATTGCATTTTGCAGTCTCCTCGTGGACAATATAACTTAATCACTGTTCTCTGAACAAAGCTAATAACACTCCAAGAGAGCAAGTTGCTTGGATCATTTTTATTCCTTCATTTATTTACTTGCGCCAGTTAAGTTTCATAATTCTGTAATTATATCAATTTGATTTATTCAGGCACGGGGAGGGGAGGGTAATGGAAATAGCTAGCAAGAGAGCTAGGAGGCATTTTCTTTTCTATTTCTTCATTTTCTGTCAATATTTTAGTTTTCAGTTGCGACGTACCCATAGAAGGAGGAGGGGGAGAAGTATGACTGAGCTGTGATTAACTACGAAAGTACCTTAATATATTCAGAAGGAATAAGCGCAGTATATACTGAGACATTTAGTGCGAACATGAATGTAAAACGTGCAAAATACAGTACACATCACCCACTGCTAAAGATTGCTTTGCAATGAGGCCGGATGCAAGCTATCTACAAATGCCTGTAATCCTTTAAAATGAGATGACTAATCATAATATCTTTCTTGTGTCTTATTACGTGTGCTTTTGCTGTGAACACTCTGTTAAAAAAAAGGAAAGCTAATTTGGCCACACAATGACGTGAAACGGTCTTAAACGATTGAAACAATTGCATACAGGACTTGGTAAGACGACAGTTATTTTTGCATATAAATGGTGCTTTCGTTTTGTTGTGTGTAGGAGATTTGAAGAACGTCATAATGCATCAGTATAATCGTATTTGTCTGGATGCATTGGTTGATATCTTATTTTGAAGTCCCGAAACATTGTGTAGATTGGCGTGTTCTGTAATAATGGAACCCGCACATTGAGATGCCGCTGACCTTCTGTTATGTCGATCCCACATCATCTTCATTATTTCAATATTTTCGCCCCAGATCTTCTCCCTCGTGTAGTCTTTGTACCATCTTTTTTTTTTTTTTAAACAAAGAATGCCTTTTACTTTTCTATCTTTGGAATGAAAAAAAGTACTAAAATGAAGTGAGTATATCACTGTTCAAGTTCGTAATCATGCCTGTTTCTCAATGTTGTTTTCTGCAGGGGTCCTACACGAATGATCTGCTCCTTATTTGGTGCTGCACACTCTGTTCGTTAGTCCAGGAACGGTTGGTAAGTCAGCACCATCACTGTTGATCATTTTTAAGAGATACAATAATTATTTTCCAGTCTTTTTTTTTCTTTTGGACCGGTATGTGTATTACATAACTGTTGTGGACTCAATGTAGTGAGTGACAGGCAACGTGATCACACACACGCACACACACACAAACACAACACAGATAAACAATATGAACACAGATTTGATAATTATCTCGATATTATAAAATAAATGGCTCATTCAGTGGACGAGGACACAAAGCCACGCGCTCGTTTTATTTCTCCAGACACTGACAAGACCATTAACAGCGTATTGAGATGTACAGAGTGAACTCATTATCTTCAATTTAAGATGTGCTCCACAACGGTATGGCGTTGCATATTTGTTTTCATCTAATATTTGTTTGTTATTGATTCTCGTAGTGGACTACATAAATGGTCAGCTCAACAACTGAAACCCTGCAAACTCAGAACCAATTATTTCACTTATGTTTTGATAATTAGTGACACCAAATGATGAATATATAAATAGATAAATAAATAGAATAGATAAAAAAATGAATATATATATATATATATATATATATATATATATACCTACATCTGTTTCCATTCCCACCGTTAATTTTCTGCTTCAAGAAAATGTGCACAAGCCATTCGGATCGTTCAATTAGGCCTCATACAGTGTCATATCTTGATAGTAGATCTAAATTGGCATTTGATGTCTATAATTTCTTGTTCCTCTCATTTCTTGTTTTTTGTTTTTCAGGAGTGGGAAGGCATAACTGGGGGTCAAGGCATTGCTCGGGAATAGCCCACACCACTCCGCCCCAGACTCTTGCAGTGGGGACAATACGTCAAAAGTCGTCCATCAGCAAAGTACTGTCACATGTGACTTGGGAAGAGACTACACGCACCCTATTCAACGCAAGAAAAAGAAATAGAACAGAAACCGTTTTTGAAGTAACGGAGATATCGATGTTCATTTTGTCATACTGCACCGTTTTGTACCTGTCTTGAATCTTGCTTCCACTTTTTGAAACAGTTTTCACTTTGTATTGGAATTTGTGATGTCACACTGAATTCATTTATTTACGATACGACTTGCGGGAAATGCCATTAAAAAAAAAGTCCGGGAAAATGCGCGGGAAGAACATCATTATTTTTTGAAAAATCATTGGCTATCAGATATTGATTATCAATAGAATTTTAATGATCATGTATTGTTACAAACAACGACAGCTGACACGGAGTCGTATTATAAAAAAAAAAGGGATAAGGGGATTACACATACGTAACTTTTCTCTTTTTTTGCAGGATAGATGCGTATATAAATCATGATTGATAATAATCATATCCCACAACTCGGATAAAGCTATTGAACTGTATAGTTAATTGTTTTGTTTGGCACTGAGAACTGCATGGATTCATTAGTAGACAAAATGGCATAGTTTAGAGAAGGTTTGATAGAAAATATTGGCGATGCTCTGCCAATGTCTAGTATGTGATAATAAGTTTGCAGTGAAGAGTGTCGTGTGCTTTGTTATTATATAGGCTGAATATACTTTCTATTTTTTGTACACCGTTCTTCTGTCTTGTATATTCTTTACGATCTTTTGATATTCTATGCCGCTAAAGTTAGATTAACTACTAAAAATGTGCATGTGTTTTCATTGTATTCAAGATATAAGCAACTAAGTGAGAGCAAATCCCTCAGTAAGAGGTAATAGTAAACTTTAAAAATTCAAACAAACTTATATTAATTCAACACTAGCTATCGGGTAATAGAGTTGTATTATGCCAGATCAGGCCAAACATTCAACTCTGTATGAGGCCTCACGCAAGTGGAGTTATAGTCTGAAGATTGTATTTTTGTTCGTAACATCGATTCCTGTAAAAGCTGCACTCATAATTATACATGGTGTACCCTCATCAGCTTTTCGTCAGCTTGTTCGTGCGTGTCGATACAGAGAAATGAAACACAACAACTCTGTACGCATATAGCAATGGTTTTGTTTTCCTTTGATGTGAAATTCCTGTAGGTATTTCAACATTTCACCCCTTCTCTTGCTTCTGGAGTTTCGAGGAAAAGTAATAACTAGAGCCCCATTTCGTACCTATTGAGTTGCTATGATGACATACACTCTTAAAACATCCGGGTCAGAACTGACCCGTGGAAGGGTCCGTTGGGGTCACACACCGTTCCGGGTCAGAAATGAAAAGGAATGGGGTCAGATATTATGGGTGACCCCATTCCGGATCTTTATGACCTAATTCTAAGTCATTTTCGACCCGGAACGGTGTGTGACCCTAATGGACTCTGATTTTTTTTAGAGTGTATTATGCTACTTGTGATGCAACGGTATGTGTATTACATCAGTATCGAGACAAAAGTCACTCGCTTTCTGCATGTGTTTCGCTATACGAGAAGTTGCTATATTCTGGCAAGAATTTCTATCCTTATATCTTTGATGAAATGAGACCCTAATGTGACAAGTCTGGGAAAACGTAGCAGTGATTTGTCTTTTTTTTTTTTTTTAAAGTGTAAATATACAAAAATCTGAATGTTCGGAAATCATAAACTGCATCGCGGGTCGCTCTTAATTTTGATAGCGGAAAAGAATGTCAAATAAGTTGTATATATTACGGATGGTGGGCCTTATATAGATTGCTAGACAAAGTGCTGTCATGGACTGCACAGTCATGGTACGGATGTTTGTTTGTTTGTTTTTTCATGTTTAAGTATGATTATATGATGTATGAAATCTACCAAAAAAAGGAAGAGGACAATTCCCTTGAATAATGAGATCAGAAGGAATCGCCCTTATGATTTCGCTTGCACTGAATTGTCGATTCGATTCATTTTCAGAGCTGCATACAGTCATGTTTGTTGTAAGTTTTTATCTGTGCGTGTACATTGTACATTGTTTATCAAGTATAATTTTGAGGAAGCCTCGAAGCTAAAAATTAAAGATATTAGAAATGATATCTCTTTCACTATATCTAAGACTCTTTCAGCTTTCTTGAACGATGTTTTCACTTAAAACCAAAAATGGGAATATAGAGATGGGTGAACTATGGTGAATATCCCCACTTTGATCTTAAAGGGATCGTATAGTTTCGGTTGAGACCTAATTTCAGGTTTCTAACATTTTTTTTTGTGAGATAATGAGAAACCTCGTATGAAATATAAAAAGAGCATGTAATTCCATGAGGAATTCAACGTTTATTTGGTGAAAATATACTGTACTATTTTATAAGTGTTTTCTTGGTATCTTGCAAAAACTTAAAAGCCCAATCCTAATCTCAACCAATATACTGTACCATCCCTTTATGTCATTGTGTGTGCATGCATGTGTCGTGTACGTTTGGAGCGTGCGTGTTACTGTGCGATGATATAATTAATGTGTTAATGCACCATGTGTTAAGTCAGATATTTCACGGCCGCAACCCTCTCTATTCACACATAGACACACTCACACACGCTCTCTCACACACACAACATCGAAGTTGAATAAGATGAGCATGATTTTAGCATCTTGGTTAAAGTATAATATTGAGTGACGATATCACTCACGTGTGCATCTGCCTATGGAATGTGAGTACGAGTAATCGGGGTTGTAACATGGACATAATAAATATGATATGATATCGGTGGGTTGTAAGGCAGACAACACCCTATCGATCCTGTGTATGACATTAAAGAACAGTTGCTAAGAAACTTGAACTCGTCCGCAGCATGAATGTGCGCTAACTTCGAGCGTGCAAATAGAAAAAAAAAGTCATTCAGTGCGTTCATTCAGATACAAATTTCGTGTAAATTTGCTTTTGGAATGGAAGTAGAAGGGTTCTTGCAGCAAACGGACAGTTACTATCGGCCCTCTGCTGTTGCTATGAGCCGTTGCTAGGGAAGCGAAAATCGTCGTTGCATTTGAGCGCGCACATTGCCAACGAGTCGGTGTTCAGCAGCCCGTGGAATGCAGTACCCTCGATCGCAGTTTGAAGGTCAGCATGGCCTCTGCAACTTCATCGAAATTTTTTATTTAACTGCCTTTCCGGCATGAGCAATTTATCACCATAAAACTCTCGTCCTTTTATTAGGTCGGGTTATTATCATCATACGAGAGATCGATAACTCTTACGAGGATGTAATCGATACAACCAATAGATAATGCGTGCGGCAATATGGACCGTCCGCGTCCAGTAAATCAGACGTGAGGATATGTTTTACCCCCAGGAGTTTGATCGACAGTCCTCTTCAGCTTTTATTTCTTCCCTCTTCTACCATTTATAACTTCTTTTTCTTTTCCTTCTTGCGCTTCTTTCGTCTCTATCTATGGCCGTTTGTCCTCATAATTTTATTCTCTGTCAAAATGGTGAAATCTTTTACTAAACGTACAGTTTTCAATACAAAATGATCTCGAGTGATTGGGGATTACACACTCTTTTAAAACGCATGACAACCTGTTGTCCACAGGTGATTTTTTCTTTTCAGTGAACAACGTTTTCTAACTGTAAACTTTTTTAACTCGTCATATATGTATATATATATATATATATATATATATATATATATATATATATATATATCTCATATACAGTGTATATTCATTCTCTTACCTGTAGTGACCAGTGTTATCACTTTGAATTCCATGGAAGAGGGGGCAATATGCTTGCTGTTATATAAATTTACAATGTAGCTTTTACGTATACGCTCGTATAGATGATAATGATATACCTGTTTGATTTGTTTCTGTATGTGTGTGTACGGGGATGGGGTATGTAGGACCCTCTATAGAAGTAAATGTACATAGCTCATGTCCTTTTACATAACGTAGTATACACGTGTATTTGCAACAAAATATCAGATGCACTTCATGTGAAAACGAACCGGAGTATACCGGAGTATTGGCACAAATTTAACCACGATTCATATCATCAAAGATCGATCACAACCGTTTGTGCAGCTGAGGCTACTCTCAAAGTTGAGAAGTCGTGATGCGAAATTGTACAACCATACAATGGAAATCCATGCTTTTAACAACCCCCTGTAATGTGCTCTGGCACACATTAGTCCCTACATTATGTAAAACAAACAAGTTCGTAATTAGGTCATGTACACAACAGTACAAATGACCTTATTTTCATTTCTCAGTTGGTTATAGTATAGGCACTTCACTGGTTTTAAAAGCGACATCGACATACATAGCGCGGGCATATTATAGCTTACCCGACGTATCAATAAGACATTCATCAATCATGTTCAAACAAAGAATCATGAACTTGCGCATGCGTCATAATGACTAGAATGTTCCGTCATTTTTTTTATTACCACTTGAGAAAGCATCCATTTCATTACTTTATATTGAAAGTATTAAGAAACGTTTTCTATTCAGTATCTTATTCAAGCTTTGCTATCAGGTAGATGTACTGGTTGCGCATTGCACGAGGAGTCTCCATTTAAGAAAAAAAAAATCACGTTTAATGTATATATTCCATAATTTATCTACAAACACATTGTATTTAACAAAACAGGCGAGAAATGAACAACTTGGTCTCGAGAGATACAAAAATTAATGCTCATTTTCTTCAACTTCTTGTCATAACATTGTCACTGTATAATTGTTTCTCATCCTGTTAAAAAGAAATCAAAAGAAAAAAAATCGCGTGATGGTGATGTAACGAGCTACCGATATGATTATAGTAAACATTCTGAAACGAAGAGGGTAGAATATTACCCCACAGGAGAATTTTCGGGATTATATTGGATCATCGACGAAAGATGGAGTGCAAAGACAGCATGTCCCGTCGCAAAGACGCTTCCTTTCCTACAAAGTAAATAAACATAAAACACCCCTAAAAAGCCTCGAAGCAAAATCATAAAGACTATATCATGTATAATTATGATATATTGTGATAGAGCGATAGTTTCATTTTCTTTTAAAAGCTTGGTTGGAGGAAAATCAGTGCAAACTAAAAAAAAAAAACAACAACAACATGAAAACTTGAGAGAAAGCTCAGCAAAGATTTGTCCATAGCAGTAACCCTCGTAAGCAGTCACAACACCATGACCACGTTGCCAACAACATGTTTCGTGGTGCTTTTCTTTTCCTTTTCATTCGTTTCTATTTATACAAGCACAGTTACGAAGTCTAAATACATGCACGCTGTATTCGTAAAAGGAAGACAAAGATGTTTGGAAGCGCTTGTACAAAAGTGCAGATCTCAACTTTGTTTGATTTGGGTTGTCGATGCCAAAACATATCGAATCTCTTGTATGTATTCTCCGGCTTTTGAAGCACTTGAACAATTAAGTGATCTGGTTCCCATGCCACGAAGGTTAACCTTTCACAGTGAATGCACGGCTTGGGGAGTTTGTGTGCATGGATAACGCAAAAAGATGACTTTGAAGTGCCTTCACCCCCCCCCCCCCCCCCCCCGAATACAATCATCCACTTTTTTTGTTGTTGTGGTAACTCTCATCTCATTTCCATTAATTGTAATTGTGTGTGTGTGTGTGTGTGTGTGTGTGTGTGTGTGTGTGTGTGTGTGTAGTCTAGTCTCTGTATATGTGAATTCGAAGATTTGGAGGCAGGGATGTTTTTTTTTTTTAAGACTGATTTCATTCTTTAAAAAATGATTTTGGTATCATGATGAGGTAGGCCTACGTTATCATTTCAAATTTTCAAAGTTATTTCATTTCATTTTGAAATGATGATTGTACTTCAATCTGCATTTGCTTGTTTTGTGTACATTCAAGGGAACGTTTCTGATTCATTATAATGATTATGCTGAATGAATTCAAATAAAGATTAAAGATTACAGATTTTTTTTTTTTTTTTTTTTTTTTTGGGGGGGGGGGTTATATTAGAGGGTATAGGGTCAAGAACGGTGCACGTTCCTCATACTGTACAGCACTGGTCAATTTAAAGTTAATAAACAGAGTAAAACCTGACCGACAAAATAGTGAAAGTTTCATCCATATCGAACCTTACGCGTTTAGATCTTTTCTTAAATCTTTCTGTCATTATTGCTAACGTTGCACAATTCAAGTTAGAATTACTTATAACGGATGCACTTTGAAGGCAAGACGTGGAGATATTGCTATACTATTCGCGCGTATAGTGAGAAATTGGAGACGAAAATCTGACGTCCAG
This sequence comes from Diadema setosum, assembly GCA_033980235.1. Taxonomy (NCBI): domain Eukaryota; kingdom Metazoa; phylum Echinodermata; class Echinoidea; order Diadematoida; family Diadematidae; genus Diadema; species Diadema setosum. Next base: position 11,517,226 of record CM067075.1, on the reverse strand, counting down.
GCCTACGTCTGTAAGGCAATCTATTAATATACCTGTACTCATCAACACATTGCCCCATCCTACATTTCAGAGTATACTTTGGTATACTTCACACAACTCCCGTCGACCAGCGACAGTAAAGGAAGACGCATGATCAGAGATTATAAATCGAGACACTACCACAGCCTTCAGTGCATTTCCTTGGAGCAGTGTGGCAGAGTGGGTGATGTTCGTTTATTCCGAAGGTTCGTTAATCCGAATAAATAATGTAAGGTTCGTGCTTAAATCCGAAAATGAAAAAAAGAAAAAATGTGCGTTCGTAACGTAGGCCCTGCCTTCAGAATTACGTATCTTACTATGTTTTCGAATTAAGGAACCTTCGGAAGAACGAACTTTTCATCATTTAGAGATTAAGAAACCTTGTAGTTCGGATTTGTCTCATTTTGGGCTAAACGAACCTTCGGAATAACGAACATAATTACCAATTTCATCTTTCGGGATTTCAAACCTTCAGAATACTGCACCTTCGGAATAACGAACTGTAACCGACTGAGTGGATACGACTCTGGGACTCTTGAACACGAAGTCACGCATTCGAATCCTGCCCCGAGCGCGGTTTATATCCGTACGTGGTAGAGCACTTATACCCCATGACTCTGGTTTGCGTGTGTTCTGCCAATAGGCCTACGAGGCATATATACAATGAAATTCGCAATGCCGGAAAAAATGTGGACATACGTTCTCATTAAGATTCGTACGGACAGTGTAATGGATCCTCATACCGTATGTCTCCCTCCCCCCCCCCCCCCCAAAAAAAAAAATACAATGGTACCCTTCGCAGCGATAACTTTAAAAAAAGTGAATCAAACCAAACACAATTTCAGGGTATGAAACTATAACTCATTGCCCACATCTTAAAGAAAACCCCATTCAATTTGCTTCAGTGGTCAAAGAGAAATGATGATTTTTGTAGAGCATGTCAGGAATCCCTTTAATCCAAGTTCTGTCTATTGTGTTTACACATTAAAGGACACGTTCACCTTCATAAACATAAGGATTAGGAGAATGCAGCAATATCAGTAGAACATATCAATGAAAGTTTGAGGAAAATTAGACAATCGATGCAAAAGTTATGAATTTTTAAAATTTTTGTGTTGGAACTGCTGGATAAAGAGACTACTACAGCTTGTGATGTCATATGCGTACAACAGTATAAAGAAAATGTAAAGAGAATTCAACATATTTTCACTTTTTTCATTTAATAAAAGAGCACTTGACTTGCCTCTTTCTAAAGACAGGAGGAATAATATTACCCATAACATATGTCAGTAACGAATCAAGGGAATGTGTACTTTTTTCAAAAGATTAAATTTTGTGAAATTCTCTTTATATTTTCTTTATATTGTTGTACTCATGTGACATCATACACTGCAGTAGTCTTCTCATCCAGCGGTGACTGCACAAAAACTTCAAAAATTCATAATTTTTGAACGGATTGTCTGATTTTCCTCAAAACTTTCAATGATGTGTTCTACTAATATTGCTACATTTTCTCAATCCTTATGTTAATGAAGGTGAACTTGTCCTTTAATATGCAGCTCCAAGAGCATCCAAGTGCTAAACTTGGAAGAATCAGATTTATGACATGCTTTACAATAATCTGCATTTCTCTGTGACCACTTAACCAAATTGAATGAGGTTTTCTGCAAAATAGAGCCGAGATGTTATATTTTAAGACCCTGAAGTAGCATTTAGATGGTTTAATCATATTGGGTGTTATCAATGCAAAAATCTGATTGTACTTTTTTTTTTTTTTTTTTGGGGGGGGGGGAACATAGGCCCTACTGTACATGTAGTTCTGAGTTCTGCAAAGGAGAGGAAGAGCAGGGGGTCTGCAAACTTTCAAACGGTACATGGGGCCTACATGATTCCGGGTTCTAGGTCAAGATTAACAAGAGATCTCTGATGTCTTGGTTCTGTCTGTACAGTGTATAGGCCTACAAATCCACAACTCGTCTGTTCACTGCGTCGATGAGAAGAATCTGAAGGACCTGTTCTTGAGAGGCTACTTCATCATGTATGTATCTACTACCATGATACTACCACCATGATAATGAAAATGATAACAATGATACTGTTTGATTCACTCAGGGTATTTCTTCAGTGTTAGCACTGCATGCTCTTCCTAGGGGCCCTGCAAGGTCCCTAGGAAGACTGAAGAAACCAACACACACCTATTATTACCCTAGCATTGTTGGGTCACCATTTTAACCCACAAGTCGAGAGGGACATCATGGGTAAAAAAAAAAAACCCAAACAATGATAATAATAGAAACAAACTCTTGATTGAAATCTGCAATTAAGAAGGGGTCTATAGAAGACGTATCCTACAAGAGAGGCCACCAGTAATTGGGTCTGGCTTCCTATTAAAAGCAAGAAAGGTGTCTAAAGTTGTCTCCCGGTGTCTAATCCTTCATGTGCTTACGATCGGATCAGCACTGATCATCTGAATCTTTTCAACTACCACACAAGCTAATTGATTGATTGTGAGCTAATGCTCTAATCCTGAACGGTTTGCAGCTCAATTAAATGGCAGGGACTTTGGGTAGGGCTGTCTCTCCTTTATCGCCGGGGTGCGATGTTGCCTTTCAATGCACGGTCAAGCTCGAGTGACAATGACCTTTTCACGCGAGGATGCATTCAGTTTCTACCTCCCCCAAGGCTATTCATCGGTACGGTATTTGGTTATCAAAGGCACCATGCCCTCCAACTTTGATCTTTGTTCAAAATCAGACGATCTAATCTCGTTCAACAATGATACATGGCCCCCTTAGTCTGAGACCAAACAAGGGTGATACTGGAAGGAGGGGGGGGGGGGAGGAGGGGTAGGGGGACTAGGCTATCATTGTTTCTTTTGACAGATTAGTTTGACAATAACTTGTGGTCTCTGCCAATTAGTGCGGAGAGCCAGTCATGATACTTAAGGTGTGTCTGTAGTACTTATGAGCACAACAGTGAAAATTTGATTGAAGTCAGATGAAAAATAGGGAAGTTATGAAATTGTCAATTAAGATTCACTCATCTTCGCAAAACAGTTCTCAAAGAATTGATATGAATATGCAAATGAAAGAGCAGATGATGTGATCACCATACAATTTTTGTGTGGTAGTGATTGATAGTGTGGAAAAAAAATACCTGTTGAACTTTTTTTTTTGTTGCTATAGATGTAAATGTTATTCCTGGCTGAATACGATTCGAAATAATGATCAGTTAGATACTGAAAAAGAATTGAGACTTAGGCATAATTATGGTTTACTAAGTAACTAACACCTTAGAATTACAAAATCTGTTGTACAAACAATTGATATAGCATGTTGTGAGGTGAGGACAAAACAATTTACTGATGTGCAAATAATCAAATGATTGTTCAAAAAGTGTTTTGTGAAAATTGGTGAAACTTCACAATCCTCGAACTTCCTTAATTTTCATCCAATTTTGATTAAGTTTTCATTGCTGTATTGATAAACATTTACTTTTTATTATCACACTAACTTTTGACTGGTCTGAAAGTGAAGGCGTTTTGGCAAGATGACACTGCTCAGTGAGAAGGCATGTGTGGGGTTACTTTGGAAGGTCACAGCTGAGTGTTACAGCGCGTAAGGGTTAACAATACATTAACGGGAACTCCAATATCTCGCATACATTGTCAAAATCTGTACAGGCAATCTCATACACCAAGATGGAAGCCAGGCTGACACAAGAAAGTTGTGTTCCAGCATCAACTCATTTATAATTTCTAATCATTATCCACACACAAATAAGGGAACATGATAAATATTCAATACACGGAAAAGCAGTGTTGCAGATTTTGTATACACCATAAACTCTACATTTAATGAATTACTGGTTAATCACACACCTGATTACAGGATGCCACGATACCTGATGCAAACTGACATATACTTCTACAGAATATCAAGCTTTCAGTGAAATTCATATGAGAATGATCATACATTGAACACTTCCAGGACACATATCAGAACCAAGCATCATATCATATTTGAACCTATGCATTGCAGTACTGAAAATTATCTCCTTGGTGGCATAGAGCTTGAATGTTCACTTGAAATCTTGCATGCTGAAGATTTTTATTAAAAAATGCTACATACACTATAAAATTTCCATACAAAAAAAGAAGGACCACAATACGGTGAATACCTGAGTAACTGCACAGTATATGGTTTTAAAATGACCCGCACATAAAGCAGATGACACTATAAAACTTTAATGTTTTACCCAAAACTGTGTTCTGTGTATGTCACTACCCTTCTGATACAAATCTTTCCACAATGAACACGACTTTCAAGCTATACTGCACTCACAACTTTCATTTATTTAGCACGTCTAATTTTCTGCAAATCGGGACTTCCTGACAATTTTATGAGTGGTAAAATTTGCGATTGTGGAATACAGTGATGAAGACAGACAATGTATATGAGCATACATGTATTGCATTCCTGTCAGAATCAGAGCAGACATTTTTGCACATTGTTAAAATCATGAATAGCACTGAAATTCCTGAAAATAATATCTCGTGAAATATACAGTGTATACAGCATACAATCACATCAAAATCACACTTTTTTTTCCCGTTTTTCTTATCATCCCTCTGTACCTCACCCTAAAAAATTCCAGTCAAAGTGACAATATCTGATCGCTCAAAATGTATGTAACGTATTAAAAGTCACAACAGTTCTGAGCAAGTGATTTTTTTGTTAAACTGAGTTTCACCTCTTGAACGTCAGTTTCACCCACACAAGAAAACGGGCAAATGGTGGCGACCCCTCGTGGTTTGCCCTAGGTGACTAGCAATATCAACCGTATCAACCAGGCACTTTGTGCCATATGCATGGATGAATTGAATAAACCTCTTGAATTTTGAATGCAAGTAATACACAATGAGAGTTTTTACAGCTATTATCATTCCAGAAATATGTCAAATATAGCTATAGCCCAGTCAAAATACAAAGATAGATATTCCTGAGCTGGTCTTATTGAAAACTACATATGAGAGAAAATGCCTTCCGGCAGTGAGCCACTGGTGGTGTACAAAGCAGTAGATATAAGGTTTCCTATTGGAGGAAATTGGGATACACTGGAAGAAAAAGAGTCTCTTTTGCAAAAGACAAGTTAATGATGATGATGATGATGATGATGATGGTTTCTTGTATAGCAGCAGCATCTGCCTCTGAAGGGCCATCATAGCATTTGATCTAGAATGTCTCAACTTCACCTGTTCAGTCAATATAAATGTTGGGAGATGTAATTTCCATTATCCTGAGTCAAGGATGAGGTAGACCTACTACTGTTGGGAAGGCACAGCTTAGGCAGCTGAGAATCACGTAACTCTTTATGTGCCACGTTCAAACTCCCAACTCAATAGACGGCGTGCCAACTTTGCATATTCCGCTCAAATGCACAAACCCGCCCAAACCTATCAATAAATCACCAAATGCCACAATACAATGAATGCGCTTCTCGTGGTTCCATTCCAGTTACATGTTGCTTGCATTTTCACGTGGTGATTGAATATCAAACTGTGTTCCTTGCAGGATTTGTGAGTAAATTCTAACTTAATGTCATCGTTTTGTGTGCAAAAATACTGCCTCTTAATGTATCTACTAATCATTTGAAAGAAAAATAATCATAGATTTGTCATATGATTTACATCAAAGAAAAGCTTGACATTTTCTCTACAACTTTGCTCATTACATGTCGAAAGTAACGAAAATGCAAGTTTGTGATGCATGGTTACAAAGATCAGAAAAACAGAACGTTTTCCTTAAGCATGACTACATTGCTGTCTCAGAATAACGTGGCACACGGGGGGTTTACACCATGGCACATAAAGAGTTAACAAATCATTTAGTTGAATCATTTGATGATTCCCTGTTGTGAGGGGTACTCTCTGATTGAAAAGATAATCCTTATACAGGATGACTATCATAGGAGATCTTCCAGCAACAACTTGTGATAAAAGCATCTCCTAATATACCTCTCAGGGTCATTAACCCTTTGAGTGCAATGCCTTCCATGGGCTTGCTATCCAACAAGAGCCGAGTCTCTTTCATCATGGTCGTGGTCATACATAGCCTTTTGTCAAGGTCCTCTCACTGTATGATGGCTGTAACAGGCGAGCGAAGCGAGCTAAGCCCAGCGCAATAGCGTGAGGGCCTTTTGAGATCTGCTTCACATATTATCATTCATGACACATGAACCCTACTGAATAGTCATATTAACAGATATAGTAGAATGACTGAATGGCGCGCTTCCAACATCCTCCATCTTGGTGTTGTCCGGCCCGTTTGTATGCATCATTGACCCCCAGTGGACGTCTGTGGCGTGCATTTGCCATATGCAAATTGGGCTAGGGCGGACAGACACGCAGATTGGTTGATTTTTGCTCCCCAATTCAGGGAGCAAAAGTTGGACATTCAAAGGGCTAACATAAAGATGTGAATCAGATCTTGAAAGGCCCTCACGCTGTCCAACTCAGCTGAGTTTGCTTTGTTCACCCCCATTCCATCACCACGAAACAGGGAGAGGGCCTTGGCGAAAGGCTAGGTCATACACTGATTCTGAATCCCGCCATAGTTAACTTTGATTTCTCATGACCAGGTATGCTACAACATTTTATGCTACTGTGAGCACAATGGCTCTTTTGATTTTGTTTAAACATACCTGGTAGGCCTACATGTTTTCAACTTAAACCATAGATGAATCACTACAAACAATGTGAAACAAGATAGAAAAGCCAACAGAGAATATGACTTCTGTACAGACCCCTTGTCTGTGAGGAAGGTGCTGTTTGTTCTGTGGAAGCCTGAAATCCAAAAAACAATTACCAGTTACTGGTGAGGATTCCAGTTGTACCCTGAATTGAAAATGACACCGGGAATCGGTGCAAGTCAATGCGTTCGGGTAAAAATCACATTGAGGTTCATATTCTGTGACCATATTCAGAAAAGACTTGGCATTGTGGTGAAAATGTGAATCTCAAGATCAATATGTGTGTTTTCCATTTTTGTTATCACACATAATTTATCTCAAAATTCATAACATACACAACAGTGTGCATGGTCATATAACACACCAGCTTGCTTTGTATGACATATACTACTGTCACTGGTATTCTTGTACCACAAAACGTGAACTTTGCTGGAATTATTACCACTAGAATTCAGTACCGGTACATACATTCATGTCAAAATCAAAGTGTGAGTAGGGTTCAAAGTAATTTCTTCACCCCTTAGATAAATAGACTGGGGTGAAATGCTCAATCATTGAAGTTAGACAAAAACTTATCTTAACACTGGATGTGTGAGTCTAACTTGTTCGACATCTTTCTGCAAATTTGCATATCAAGACCTAATGTGACGGTGTCAGTTTCACAAATCCAATGAAGTTGCACCGTCGTTTGTCTAAAGATACTACAACGCATCATGCATGATTTTTTTTTTTTTTATCAGTGCCAACATGAGCAAGCATGCAACAGTCACATCAGTTGATGTAATATTAAACCCATTCCCCCACCCCCTGTTTGTAGTTTGAGGTTGACCAGTTATCCAGTTCAGATCTTCAATGCACAAAATTAGACATGTAAGTGTATGCATGGTCTGAGGTGCACAATACCCAGTTATTTGTACGTGATAACCTAACCTGTTTTTTCGCGAAGGAAAGACACTGTGTTGGTGAGAAACCCGTACTGTAATCATGTCAATGCAATGAGTGAGATGTGGTATGGTCTCATTCACTAAAAATATGCACCTCTGACGTATCAGTGGTACATTCATCAAATCACCAGCGGCATATACTTTTTTTCTCTATTTCCCTAGGGAAATACACTGTAGTTGGACTCTGACAGGATTTTGCACAGTGGGAAAATGTTTCGTCATTTTCAATGCCCTCGAACCAATCAGAGGACAAGAAATAATTTGCGAGGGATATAAGAGGAAATAATTATGAATAACATGTATTCACTGTAGAGAAAAGGGAGAGAACAAAATTGAGCATTAACCTTTTTTCTAGAATCAAACCCATGCTCAATAGGGATTCTGGATACAGCTTATCACCGATCTTTACCGGGTAGTCCAATGAACAAGAAACAAGCAGGCAGTGTTACAGAAATGGTGAAATCACTTGGCCTGAAGAAGTCCACAGGAGTGGATAAAAGCTAGCCAGCAAATCACTAAAGGTTGGTAGAACCTGAATCTCCTATTGCTTTTTCTAGCACTATAGTAGTTTCTGAAATATTATAAGTACATGCATGTTGTATTGAACAACTAGGTAGCTGAAGGTAAGTAGGTTTAACAACCTCGAAATCAAATCATTCATGGCTTTATCCCCTTGACGTGGCTCTACTTTTTGTCCTCCATTTCGAGGACCCGTTTCTTCTCGGCATACAAGTTTCGCAAATTCTCTGTGGGCTCCAGGCGCCTCTTCCCTAGCTCCGCCCAAGACTTCTCCAGCCGGTCCAGCGTGGTGGCGTTGGCGATGCGCTTCCCGATGAAGAACCGGTCCAGCTCATCCTTGCTCTTCAGCCGGCACGAGTCCAGCGAGCACAAGTCCACGACGGCGGCGCTCCGCGTCAGGTTCGGCAGGAACGTGATCCCCGCGGCCTTCTCCAGGGCCTCCAATGAGACCTGGAACTCTCTGAGTCCATGCTGCTTGGAGTCAATCGCCTCGTTGGGGACGAGGAACGCGCCAACACCGATGGTCTCTGAGCCGTTGCCTGGCTCCACGGTGATGACCTTGTACAGGTGTGTTGGCACAGCCACCAGATTGTTCCCGATAACCTGGAATGCAACAAACAAAACCATAAGGCAGTGCAATTAACGACCATAGACATGTGTTTATGCAAACTCTGTAAACAGAGACTCCAACTCTCCTGCTTTTAGCACAGATAAGTGCAAGGTTTTGACAATATCCAGGAAAAGAAGTAAGGTGCAACTCGTGTATCATCTAAATAACGCCCCTCTTGAATCTGTTGAATCCGTGAAGTACTTAGATGTAACCATTACTTCTGATTTGAAGTGGACCCAACACATCAATAATACTGTCAATAAAGCCAATAACGTGCTTGCATTTCTAAAACGCAATCTTCGCATAAAATCTTCTGATGTTAAAGCCACAGCTTACAAAACGTTGGTTCGACCAATTGTTGAGTATGCTTCTACAGTTTGGGACCCATCCACCAAGAACCTAATCCACCAAGTGGAAATGGTCCAGAGAAGAGCTGCGAGATTCACTTTAAATCGCTACCATAACACCTCAAGTGTCACCAAAATGCTACAAGAACTTGATTGGACCACTCTGGAACAGCGCAGAGAAAATGACAGGCTAATTATGATTTACAAAATACACAATAATCTTACTCCTCTTTCAGCACAGGACTATATGTGACCGTGCACCTCAAAACGAACATAAAGTCGCACACACTGATTTTGCGTGAGGACTGAAAATAAGTGAAATGGGTCAACCTAGCCGAACTTGACTTTTTCATATTTTCTGAAAGAGCGGGTCTTCTTTTACATTATGCTACAATTAGGCATCATTAAACGGGCAGGAAAGTGTGTTTTTTTAGCAGTTTATCTCGAACATTTTTAGTAGAATAGTGTGATTAGATGTGTCTTTAGAATCCCTTTTTCATTTCTGAAAAACCTTCTCCACACTCTTCACTTTCAACTCTAATAACTTTTGAAAAGATAGCGCTACTGCTTTGAAAGTTGGCATTAATTATGGACAGAATGTGTTAATGAGGCATGCCTAATTTCAGTTTAATCTAATAATCCCTTCATTGTTGTTACTCTGGTGGTTTACTTCCTGTCTTTTGTCCCATTCATCGCACAGCCAGTACGGCTTGGTAAAGATTAAGCGCTTGAATAGACACTGTACTTCAGAGCCTCTTTTCTCAGTTCACACTTTTCCTGAGTTTGTACTTTCTTTCCAATATTTAGATAGGTTAGGAGAGTCCATTTGATTTGAGTTATACATCATTTTAAAGCTTAAAGTCTGCTCTTTCAGAATATGGGCTTAACCAGAAATTCATGTCTGGCGACTTTTTTGTTTGTTTTGAGGTGCAGTGTCACATATTATCAAACAGGCTACTCAGTTAACGAGAGCCTCGCAACCACACTCCTATCAGGTACCATATTCGAGAACTGAATCGCATCGCCATTCGTTCTTCCCAAGAACTGTAAGGAACTGGAATTTCCTGTCGTCAGACATTGTTTCTGCGCCATCTGTGGGATCATTTCGAAACCGTCTAACGGTTGATCACAGTGGCTAGTTGTTTTCGTCAAATTTTCTATGTGCTTGTAAATATCTGTAAATAAATTGTATTATAATGTAAATAGCACCAGTCTGCAAGAATCTTCAGGCTATTGAAGGAGGCAGACCTAACTAGAAGAAGAAGAAGAAGAAGAAGAAGCTCTCCCGCTTTGTGGCCATTTTCTTAACCCGTTGAGGACAGACTGATTTTGCTACAACACGCATTTCCCATAGACACCTGCCCGAGTATACTCGGGACTCGTCCTCAACGGGTTAAAATCTCCCACTCTTCTGCTTAATTTTCTCTCAATTTTTCCCGCTCTGTTTGTGTGTCTCCCATTCCAGATATATTTTTTTCTGTGTATTTCCTTAAAGTACTGCTTTTCTTTTTTTTTGTGCCCGACACTAGTTTTGTCATATATGTTCAAAAATATGACTACAGATAGCACCAACCCTAGAGCTTGCAGGGCCCCTAAAACTAGTCATGTTTTGCACTGTGTACACGTCCCAATTATGGATATGTTTGCATGATCAGAGTCTCCCATTTGCTTGGGCATCCATGCCTGGGGTTGGAAACCTGTATAGACCGATTCGGGTTCGTTGAGGGCAGCAGACAATTTGTGGCACTGGGCGCAGCCATAAGCTCATTTTGCGGTGTCCCAGCCGACCCCCCCCCCCTCTCCCCCACCCCAAGGGCAACATGTTTATCGCGCACTTGTAACAAAGGTTCGCGCACAAAGCAAGCATTCGCACACTCAGTACGAGACGCCCATTGGCTAAAACAACCATGCATCAGTTTTTCATTCTGTGCGCGTGAGAGGGGTGGGGAGTGGGAGGGGGGGTCGGCTGAGACACCACAGTAATGGCACTGCCCCTGCCAAATATACACATAGCGCGTCACAGAATCGGTCTATAAAGTTAGAAAGAGAAAAAGAGGAGAAGGAAGGGAGAGGAAAGTGACAAGCAGGACATCTGAATGAGAAAACAAGAATGGGAGAATGAGGATTTATATCAAGATTAGCAGTGGCTTAAGGAAAATGGAAGGTAACCCGTTGTATGCATTGAGTGCCAACGGGACACAGAAAACTCCATAACATTGTACTCACTGTCCAATATCTCTGAAATTAAAACTACATTGAAGAGAAGTTCCTTTGCAACTATTGCAGAAATCCTAATTAAACAGATACACACATCAAATGTGTATGTGTGTATGTGTATAGGCATGGCACCAACCTATAGACACAGTTCAATCCTATTTCAGAGTGTGTTGGGCCTCAATGACATACTTTGTAACACAAGACCAGTCCACTCGTAAGAAACTTTATACACATAGACTTTATTTGAACATGTAGTAAATTAATTTTGCTTTCATTTTAGCTTGAACAAGCAGAACTTTCTATTTCATCTTCCTGTTTACGAGTATTGTGATATCTGGGCTTGTTAGTATTTCACAAGTGCTGTTTTCTCCCCAGGCATCAACATAACAGTGTACATTACCTATCATGTCAATTAAGCTGTACAGAAAGAGCAACTAGCAGAGTAGAATTTGTTTTCCGCTCAAATTACTTGTCCTGGGAATACTGGCGACTGAAATCATATTCACAGATTACAAGCACTGTTTAATACTGCAAGTGGCTTTTTCTTAAATTGTTGGTCTTTGCCGACTGAGTGGCAAGATGCGGGCAAGAAAAATCACCCCAAGTTAAAGACACAATTTTGAGAATTATGCGCTCATTAGCAAATGACCTACAAACGAATATCACCATGCTACAGACCATTTACTGAATAGTTCATTTTAACACTGGTCTATGGGAAATACATGTATGGAATAGAATAAATCTGGTCACTCACAGCTTTATTTTTCACTCTTTTGAAAAACTATGTTTTGATTTTGTACTTAATTGTTTTTCCTAAGCCTGCATGAATACAATGGTGATTGGCATTTTCTGAACTACTTTTCAAATTCTGAACATGACTTCATGTATATCTAAATTTCTGAACTTAGAAGTTCCATCAAAATGATTCAGTAAAATATGATGTGAACATGTTGGGGATGGACAGTAAACACTGGACACAATACACCTGAGTAAAAATAAATAAAATAAGAAAAAATAAATAATAGTACAGGTAAGTAAAGGAGAAACCGCAATGAATGGACCTCTGGATTTGACACACATCAAGGTCATTATGGGGTGATGTTTCATAATTATGTTGGTGGTAGCACTGTGTATTGGATCTGCCACATGGGGGCGCCCTATATGTATACAAGTTTTTATTGATTCAGAGCTGAGGGCTCACCAAGTGCTGGATATGGTAGCAAGAGACGCTTCCCATTTGAGACATGCCAAGATTACGTCATTATTCATCAATTCCCAGACTGGTTTCCAAACTCATCTTACAGAGTAATTTCAACAAAGAGTACATGCATGATCATCGATGGAAATCGTATCATTTAAGGTTTTTGTGTACCAATACAGAGAAAGATCGTGTGCCCATAGAATAAACACAAGCGCTCCCTGCTCACCTCATACTTTACATATTTCTTCCCGTCCTCGGTGACGTTTGGCACCATCAGGGGTCCACTGATGACACGCACCTCGCTGAAGGTCGCAGTCAGGTCGCGGCAGTAGATCTCCATCAAATTCCAGAAGTTCATGTTGTTGTCAATGTCCTGGGGGAGGATGTTTGTCAGATAGAATGTCTCATCCATTGCATCCTGTAAGCAGATGACAAGGAACAGGGACAATAAGCCTAGAAAAGTTTATCTGCCATTTCAATGAAAATTAGTTTTTCAATGAAAATTAGTTTTTCGAACAATAGAACAAGTTGCAATAAGAAGCGTCAAAAACATTCAAATAAGTTGAAGATACAACTGTAAGGGAATATCACTGACCTGTATACATATATCTCCATTACATTTCCTCTTTGCAATCAAACTAAAAATAGTGAAGTTGTATCCCAAGTCTTGAAACTTGAGATTACCTTGCCCATTCAGAGGAAGATGATCTCTCAACTATATTGACTGCATTGCACAAGATATATTTTTGGGCATGATTTAACTGATATGCAAACACTGATGATGGAGAAGGATATTTAGCAAGGCATTGTGCACTCAATCTTGAATGCATTTGTCAAGATGTAGTGGTAGAAAGTTGCATCTTTCTTATTAAATTTCCACAGTAGTGTAATAGCCTGGTTACAATGATCTTTTATTAAGGGGTGAGAGGGTTTGTGCAGCAGCTAGATAAGTGGGGACATTAGAAAAGATATATTGGAACATGAAAATTCCCCAAACATTCGCCATGTTCCATGCGTGATTGCAATAAAGACCTACACCATTATGTCTGTTTGAATTTGACTAATAATTTACACTGATACAAACATGGAATGGACCTTCTCCATATACAAGAGGGGGGCAATTAGGAGAGGGGACAATATTTCCTGCTGTAACATTCACTGGAATACAGCTAAAGCTGGGCTGCTAACATTCAGACCAAATTTCACAAATCTAGGATATTCCATGGGGCAATCAGGGAGATACCTGTCAGTTTTAATACATTTCAAGAGGTCAAAACGAATCCCTAAATCAGGGTGGCTTTGGCATTCCTTTGTCAACTGTAAGGAAAGATATTTAATATTTTTTGATTAACAGCGACTTCTGCAGGATCAGAAACACTTGGTAGCTCTACATCTAAAATATTAGAGTGTAAATGCTAACCAGCAAATGATCATAATACAAAAGATTTGGGCTAAACTAAATACCTATAAAATGTGAGAAGTGTTTCACAGATGGCAAGAGAAACCCAAGCACAACAAGAATGATAAGAGCTAAAAATGTGGTATGTTTCCCATACAAGATATTTTACTGAAATCTGCAACTTGACATTTGTGGAATTAGCAACTTGCAACTTGACACAACTCGCCATAGAAAATGGTTTCCTTTTTGATATTTCTCACAAGATACTAAGAGTTTGATACTGATTTAGACACTGAAAGGGAAATTAAACCCATGTGGATTGAGTGAATGCAGCATGTATAAAGAAAAATATAAAAAAATAAAGAAAATTCAACAAAATTTCACTTTCTTCATAAGTACATATTTTCTTGACTTGTTACTGACATATAATTATGCTAAGGGTATTGTATATACCCCCTGCTTCCTGAAAGAGGTATCAAAGGGGTGGTACAGTATTGGTGGAGATGAGAATTGGGCTTTTAACTTTTTGCAAGATATCAAGAAAAGACTTATGATATAGTGCAGAACTTACCATTTTAAGAGGAATTCAAAGTTTATTTGATGAAAATCAGGTTTGGAATGACTGAAACATCCAAAAACAAAGTAAAACAAAGCGATCGTAATAAAGTGTGGGTCCCACACTTTATAAGAATCGCTCTGTTTTGGATATCTCATCCATTTCCAAAATCAATTTTCATCAAATAAATGTTGAATTCCTCATAGAATTGCATGCTCTTTCATATTTCATAAGAGGTTTCTCATTATCTCACCAAAAAATTTTAGAAACCTGAAATTAGGTCTAAACCAAAACTATACGATCCCTTTACAGTCAAGTGCTCTTTCGTAATGTTTGCCTATAAAAGTTTACTTTGTTATTAGCACACATTCCCTCGACTTGCTCCTGACATGATTATATTAGGGTAATATTATTCCCCCTGCTTTCTGAAAGAGGTATCAAAATCAAGTGCTCTTTCATCATGCTGGAAAAGTGAACACATATGTTGAATTTTCTTTATATTTGCTTTATATCGTTCTCAATATACATGTAAAATTACAAACTGTATGAGCCTTCTCATCGAGCAATGGCTACAACAAAACTTTAAAAATTCACAACTTTTGAACGGACATCCCGATTTCCCTCAAACTTTCACTTGTGTGTTCTACTAATTACGCATTGCTACATTCACTCAATCCACATGTACATATGTTTGGGTTTCAGTCCCCTTTATGGACATGCCATCTTCCAAAAGTATGATTTTCCTTGTAACCATGCTACGTCATTTGTGTGATTATCAATCTATGAGCATTGATCAGTAGTCATAAATCACTTTATAGAGAGACGATGATGAATATTAGGCACTCTATCGACATAGTCCCAGACACTGTTGTTATTAGTGGCATGTATCTTCCTCACGAGGCTAATATACATACATGTATATGCAGTGTATATCAGTATGCAATTGACTAATTAAACTCTGAGGTGATTTATGGGGACTTGCTTCAGTTTAGTTTCACTCAGTATACGCAATCAATTTGTTTTTGATGATGAAACCACCATGAGTTCCTGTTGGAAATGTCTCAAGGGGAACACACTTAGTCCCCTAAACCCACATTTCTGTGGTTGGCACTGCACGTTTTTGCAAATTGTCATAATTCCAATTTTCATAATTCCTGTGCAAAGATCATACATGTAGTTCAACAAGGCTTTGGGATTTAGAAGTTTGTCAGTTGCTATGAAACAAGCTACTAAGTGGGTTTTTCATTTACAGCCGTGGCTATTATTTTTTAACAGCTAATCTCCAAGTTTCCCGACTGCATGTAAACATTACAGCCACATCTTTTTTTTTTTTCCAGCTCTTAATAAGGTTACAGGCTTTTTGCTGGATGAGAACATTACAACAGCTCCTGATGTCACTGGAGGACACTGACATAAAGAAAATATAAAAAGAATTCCACAAAATGTCATTTTTTAATGACTTAGCACACATTCCCTGAACTTGTTACTGCCATACACATTATCATGTTTAGCTAATATCACCCCTCCTGCTCGCTGAAAGAGGTAAAAGTCAGGTGGTCTTTCTTTATGCTAGAAAAACTAGAAATGTCGCTACAGCGACTGGTTATACCCCCGCCAAACAACATTTCATAAGCTTTGGTCAAAAAACTGAGGCAGTAGTTAAATCCGCAAGATCTTTCCTTGATCTTCTGCCATTAATATGCTGTTACCATGGCAACGTACTTTCGGGTACTGTCGAAAAATGCGTCTTGCACATCTACAACCAAAGGCACACGTCTGTACCAAGTTTCATGGAAATTGGGCAAAAACTGAGAAAGTAGTTTGCAACACAAAATTTTCCATCATTTTGGCTCATAATATGTGAGCTGTTACCATGGCAACATACTTTTTGTCACTGTCAAGAAATGGGTCATGCTGACCTATATCCTAAGACAAACATTCAATATGAATTCCATGAGAATTGGAAGAACACTGATGAAGCAGTTTTGCCATGAAGCATTTTGCCCTATATTTTACCAATAACATGCCGTTACCATGGCAACGCACTTTTTGCCACTGCGGAAATATATGTCTTGCACATTAACATATTCATATGAACATCTGTACCTAATTTCATTAAAATTGATCAAAAACTGTGGAAGGAGTTCGCGACGCAAGATTTGTACCCATTTTTGCCCATAATATGCCGTTACCATGGCAACGTACTTTTGGGTACTGTCAAAAAATACGTCTTGCACATCTACAACCCAAGGCACACATCTGTGCCAAGTTTTATGGGAATCGGTTGAAAACTGAGGAAGTAGTTCGCGACGCAAGATTTGCAACGGACCGACCGCCCGACCGACCGCCCAACCGTCCGCGCTGATTCCTATATACCCCCTTCAAACTTCGTTTGGCGGGGGTATAATGAAAATTTGTCTGGAAAAAAAATTATTTGGACCTGTTCTTGGTTTATGATTACAGTAATACATGTTTGCGTGTCCTCCTCAGAAGATACGTTTTGTTTGTGCCCCAAAATTTGAGAAAAATTAACTCTTAACGTGCCATGGTCGCCGAACGGCGACCTTAGTCCTGACGTGCCATGGTCGCCGATCGGCGACTAAGAAGAGCGAGAAAAGCATTGATCATTTAAGTTCTTCTGGTACCGTAATGTGTTACACCGAGAAACTGCCAATGATATGTAGTGGTAGCTGATTAGCATAGCCATTGTTTCCACTAAAAATGTGAGCATGCTTACATGAGAAAATTTTGAGTAATTACATGATTTTTCAGCTAGATGTATTTTTTTCGCATCGGGAAAATCCGCAGCGAGCGCACCCTCTGCGAGATGTGTATGGATCAAAAGTCTCATTGGTAAACCACACGTGTGTATGCTATTGAATCTGCGTGTATTATCTATGCGGTTCCAGTCGCATTGTTCCGCTTGGACGCTGTCCTGCGGTAAGCTCTTTTAATTTTGTCCCTCAAAGAAGGTCAGCTTTGCTTCGTCGGTCAAGTCTTTCATCCTTTTGTTTTGGTGAACGTCACTAATCACCCCCACGCTAGCAAAGGAATTGCGCGCGGACAAAGACCTGCCGATTTCAATAGAGTACCCCCGCCCGTGGTCCGCTTAGACAAAAGAAGGATTAGTAGGCTCTTCCATCTCAAGTGGACAAAAGACACTCTTCCAGGGCCCGGGACAATCACTTTAGTTTCAAATACAGGATCTGGGACTAAAGGACTCAGATTTGGGAATGAATTACTGAGGCAGAAAGAGAAATTGCTAAGACAAAATAAACTGCTAGTATCTTTGGAATCGTACAATTCTAGAACACAATTTTGTTATCATTTGAAAGAGGAGATGTTGCTCTAAAACTTTCTCACAGAGTCAAGGGAGCGTTCTATTGAAGAAAAAACACGACTGACTCTTTTTTTCCATACTACACAAAAATTTCTAATAATTTTTCTGATGTATCAATTATTTCTGCAATATTTCAGGTTCAGATAGATATTATGGCAAACTGACTACATGACACGAAAGAACAAAACATTTCTTGATATATGTTGTGTAGAACTCAATTCAATTCATTACTTATGGTATAGCTTGTGCAATGGGTGATGCTTATCTATAGTCTTTCTGACTTTGTGTTTTTCTTGCAAACAGGTAGCTCTGTGGAATCAAGTTCAATTTGCAAAGCCAGTGCCATAGCGGAGCTTGAACCTGAGACCTTCTCATGGAAAACACAGTGAACATCCACTAGACCTTGCCACCTTGCATTACTTATGGTATAGCTTGTACAATGGGTAATGCTTATCTATAGTCTTTCTGACTTTGTGTTTTTCTTGCAAACGGGTAGCTCTGTGGAATCAAGTTCAATTTGCAAAGCCAGTGCCATAGCGGAGCTTGAACCCGAGACCTTCTCATGGAAAACACAGTGAACATCCACTAGACCTTGCCACCTTGTATTACTTATGGTATAGCTTGTGCAATGGGTGATGCTTATCTATAGTCTTTCTGACTTTGTGTTTTTCTTGCAAACAGGTAGCTCTGTGGAATCAAGTTCAATTTGCAAAGCCAGTGCCATAGCGGAGCTTGAACCTGAGACCTTCTCATGGAAAACACAGTGAACATCCACTAGACCTTGCCACCTTGCATTACTTATGGTATAGCTTGTGCAATGGGTGATGCTTATCTATAGTCTTTCTGACTTTGTGTTTTTCTTGCAAACAGGTAGCTCTGTGGAATCAAGTTCAATTTGCAAAGCCAGTGCCATAGCGGAGCTTGAACCCGAGACCTTCTCATGGAAAACACAGTGAACATCCACTAGACCTTGCCATCTTGCATTACTTATGGTATAGCTTGTGCAATGGGTGATACTTATCTATAGTCTTTCTGACTTTGTGTTTTTCTTGCAAACAGGTAGCTCTGTGGAATCAAGTTCAATTTGCAAAGCCAGTGCCATAGCGGAGCTTGAACCCGAGACCTTCTCATGGAAAACACAGTGAACATCCACTAGACCTTGCCATCTTGCATTACTTATGGTATAGCTTGTGCAATGGGTGATGCCTATCTATAGTCTTTCTGACTTTGTGTTTTTCTTGCAAACAGGGAGCTCTGTGGAATCAAGTTCAATTTGCAAAGCCAGTGCCATAGCGGAGCTTGAACCTGAGACCTTCTCATGGAAAACACAGTGAACATCCACTAGACCATGCTACCTTGCATTACTTATGGTATAGCTTGTGCAATGGGTGATGCTTATCTATAGTCTTTCTGACTTTGTGTTTTTCTTGCAAACAGAGAGCTCTGTGGAATCAAGTTCAATTTGCAAAGCCAGTGCCATAGCGGAGCTTGAACCTGAGACCTTCTCATGGAAAACACAGTGAACATCCACTAGACCATGCTACCTTGCATTACTTATGGTATAGCTTGTGCAATGGGTGATGCTTATCTATAGTCTTTCTGACTTTGTGTTTTTCTTGCAAACAGAGAGCTCTGTGGAATCAAGTTCAATTTGCAAAGCCAGTGCCATAGCGGAGCTTGAACCTGAGACCTTCTCATGGAAAACACAGTGAACATCCACTAGACCATGCTACCTTGCATTACTTATGGTATAGCTTGTGCAATGGGTGATGCTTATCTATAGTCTTTCTGACTTTGTGTTTTTCTTGCAAACAGGTAGCTCTGTGGAATCAAGTTCAATTTGCAAAGCCAGTGCCATAGCGGAGCTTGAACCCGAGACCTTCTCATGGAAAACACAGTGAACATCCACTAGACCTTGCCATCTTGCATTACTTATGGTATAGCTTGTGCAATGGGTGATGCTTATCTATAGTCTTTCTGACTTTGTGTTTTTCTTGCAAACAGAGAGCTCTGTGGAATCAAGTTCAATTTGCAAAGCCAGTGCCATAGCGGAGCTTGAACCTGAGACCTTCTCATGGAAAACACAGTGAACATCCACTAGACCATGCTACCTTGCATTACTTATGGTATAGCTTGTGCAATGGGTGATGCTTATCTATAGTCTTTCTGACTTTGTGTTTTTCTTGCAAACAGGTAGCTCTGTGGAATCAAGTTCAATTTGCAAAGCCAGTGCCATAGCGGAGCTTGAACCCGAGACCTTCTCATGGAAAACACAGTGAACATCCACTAGACCTTGCCATCTTGCATTACTTATGGTATAGCTTGTGCAATGGGTGATGCTTATCTATAGTCTTTCTGACTTTGTGTTTTTCTTGCAAACAGGGAGCTCTGTGGAATCAAGTTCAATTTGCAAAGCCAGTGCCATAGCGGAGCTTGAACCTGAGACCTTCTCATGGAAAACACAGTGAACATCCACTAGACCATGCTACCTTGCATTACTTATGGTATAGCTTGTGCAATGGGTGATGCTTATCTATAGTCTTTCTGACTTTGTGTTTTTCTTGCAAACAGAGAGCTCTGTGGAATCAAGTTCAATTTGCAAAGCCAGTGCCATAGCGGAGCTTGAACCTGAGACCTTCTCATGGAAAACACAGTGAACATCCACTAGACCATGCTACCTTGCATTACTTATGGTATAGCTTGTGCAATGGGTGATGCTTATCTATAGTCTTTCTGACTTTGTGTTTTTCTTGCAAACAGAGAGCTCTGTGGAATCAAGTTCAATTTGCAAAGCCAGTGCCATAGCGGAGCTTGAACCTGAGACCTTCTCATGGAAAACACAGTGAACATCCACTAGACCATGCTACCTTGCATTACTTATGGTATAGCTTGTGCAATGGGTGATGCTTATCTATAGTCTTTCTGACTTTGTGTTTTTCATGCAAACAGGGAGCTCTGTGGAATCAAGTTCAATTTGCAAAGCCAGTGCCATAGCGGAGCTTGAACCTGAGACCTTCTCATGGAAAACACAGTGAACATCCACTAGACCATGCTACCTTGCATTACTTATGGTATAGCTTGTGCAATGGGTGATGCTTATCTATAGTCTTTCTGACTTTGTGTTTTTCTTGCAAACAGAGAGCTCTGTGGAATCAAGTTCAATTTGCAAAGCCAGTGCCATAGCGGAGCTTGAACCTGAGACCTTCTCATGGAAAACACAGTGAACATCCACTAGACCATGCTACCTTGCATTACTTATGGTATAGCTTGTGCAATGGGTGATGCTTATCTATAGTCTTTCTGACTTTGTGTTTTTCTTGCAAACAGAGAGCTCTGTGGAATCAAGTTCAATTTGCAAAGCCAGTGCCATAGCGGAGCTTGAACCTGAGACCTTCTCATGGAAAACACAGTGAACATCCACTAGACCATGCTACCTTGCATTACTTATGGTATAGCTTGTGCAATGGGTGATGCTTATCTATAGTCTTTCTGACTTTGTGTTTTTCTTGCAAACAGAGAGCTCTGTGGAATCAAGTTCAATTTGCAAAGCACCACATGGAGAAGTGTAAGAAACTTGTTGCTTGTAAGAAACTTGTCATACTTTTAAAAGCCTACCAGGTTACAGACACTTTGCTGTGCACATGTCACATCATTTCAGCTTTTACCAGGTAATCCATGTCCTCACTTTTAATATCAAAGAGCATGCAGTGCAATGTATGTCTAGGTCACATGTATTTAAGCATTGTTGCAGTTAGATACAATCTATTTTACATCATGTACAGATATAATACACATTGTAAAATCAAGTCCCAAGAAGTCTACACTATAATGTCATTTTCTTCCGATACACTTGGTGCATCACAAGCTCTAAGATTTGACCATCTACATGTATATATGACGTTCCTGTTTGTTTTTTTGGCATAAATTTGGCCATTCTGCAAAACCGATACTTGCATTATACCAAATCAGGAAAAATATTTCATTTCCATTGAAAAGGCTCACCAAACAATACTGTATGAGCTGAAATTTTCGCGTACAGATAGTTTCGCGAATTGCTGCTTGGAGGACATTTTCGCGTGTTAATTTCGCAGTTGCGAGGGTCTAACTGAACTCAGTTATTTGTGCGTTGTTATTTTCGCGTGTTGTTATTTTCGCGGTTCAAAGGCAATTCGCGAAATTCGCGAAAAATAAAACCACCGCGAAAAATTTCAGCTCGTACAGTATAACCAACAGGGAAAAAAAAAAAAAACTGCTGGCAAAACCTAAGGTGAAAACAAATACTTTACATACCAATATCGATAACAGATGCATGTACAAGTATACAGTGTATTTCCCCACTCTTGTAGTGTGTAGTCTTTCTTGGAACAATACATGCTGTACATAAGTAGCATTTCCTGACAGGTAATACCCTCACCTGGTGGGGGATTCTTTCTTCCTTACCAGATCCATTTCTCTACCCCCAATGACCAGCAAGAAGATATATTTTCCGCTTGATGCATCCTGCTCTGATAGAATACAATACTGTATATGTGTGCTTTATGTTCCCATATGCTGATATCATCTTACCAACATTCTACCCTCAAAACCTGATTGAAACACAGGATTTGTTGTGCTGTGACTAAAATGCTGTCATTGTAAGGTACAATTAAAGGATATGGGGCTGGGGAGGTTTTAATGGTTTTGGGAGTGTCCCTTTTGACATTAAACTTCAGAAATCCTGAATTCCTAATGACCATATGTGACCCGCTACAACGAAAGGATCCGAAAGTCGGGGGAGGACAATTTTCTGAAAATGGCATGACATTATTCCCGTACTCTTCTACTTTAATTTCACATGTAACACAACTCATTAAAGTAATCGGTTGCGGAGATATCAATGATTTTATTAGGGCATGTCAAGTGGTTGTGGAAATCAGAGTTTTGAGAAAAACGCCTTCAAAGTTTTCCTTCCAACGCCATCATGATCAAGGGGAGGCGAGACAGCTAGTTTTCACCGTTTGACAATAGAAGGTATGCTCCTAGCGACCTCCGCGATGTTCATTCAAGCTTAGCGCCAGTGGTCTACGCACGACCAATCAGTAATCAGGATGCCATGCACTGACCAATAAGATCGCTCCCTCGTTGCTAGGGGCGGAGTCTAGCTGCCGCGCTAAATCCAAACCTTCGGACACGATTCTGTTATAAAGTTGAAAGTCGGAAAATCATGGCCCAGAAAAACGCTGTTTTCTTGCCTTTCCTTGAATCATTTAGCTTCGAAATTTCGGCAGATGATAGACAAAACATTAGAGTAGAGAATTATGCCAAAAACAGAAATCCGATTGTTTTGACCAATTTTGATGATGTGACTTCAAACTCGATTTTCTCGGCTCAGACGTCAGCGACTTTAGGATCCTTTTGTTGTAGCGGGTCACATATTTTTTGTCTCTCTCTCTTGCACTGTGATTATGTTACGGAACCAACTTAAAGTCGAACATCTGCTTATAATACTTGCACTTCTTTTCTACTACGCGATTCCTGGAAGAGACGTGAGCAGAGGGTAGTCAAGCAGGATAGACCCACATCACTAGTGAGATCCAAGCAACAGTGAGAGGGTATTTGCAGACTATTAAAAATCTGAATTTTGGAATTTATGTCTTTGAACAACCAAACTTCACTACCAGGGTCTAGTAGCATAAAAACAAATAAATAAATAATCAAAGCAAGCACAGAACACATTGAAAAAAAAAGAGGGGAAAAAAAAAAAAAAACTAAAAAAAAACTACACCTAACCAAAAGAGGAAGGAGTCGACGAAGCTTGAATACAAGCACTGTGCACTGGCAGCTGATGGGGAAATGTACCAATTCCACTGGTTGTGAAGTGACTATGAACTGAAATATACCACAGCTATCGAGTGGGAGCAGTAAGTTAGATAGGCCACTCCTAGCTCATGAATGAGTGTGATTTTGACAGATTAAAAAAAAAAGAAGAATCCCCTTGCACTGACAAGGCTTGGGTTCCCTTGCAATCACCAGTGCTAAAACAAATGCATGAGGGTCTTTCAAACAGATACATGTAGTGCTGAATTTTTCTCAACACTAACATTTTTTCTCTCCAGACCATTACAATCTTTAAATTTGAGATTTTGGTGGCATAAAATAAAAGGAAATACAGAATTTCAATTTGAATTTTAGCTGCAAGATCAGGCCAGCAAAAGATAATCTTTTTTTGTAAATTTGGTGACCCGACATCAATTTCCAGTGGCCCCGGGCCCTGGGCCACTGCTACTGTTGAACCCTGCATAAGGTGAGTGAGAGGAGCTCATTTCCAGTGGGACTGTGTGTATGAGGAATTTTTTTTTTTTTTTTGGGGGGGGGGGGGGGGGGGAGGGGAGGGGGGAGGGGGAGGGGACATGCCTTAGGGAGTGATATGAACATCTAAATCTCAGAAAGCTATCTACTCTGAACAGTGGAACATGCTTTTGCATGTGTGTTCATTTCTCATTGTGAATGCAAGTAGAGTGGTTCCACCACAACACTGGCAGCAGTAGCATCATCCCTTATCTACATCTAGATCTATAGTGGGCATTCATTCCAAATGTTCAAAACTTCTTGCAAGTAACAGGCCCCCAGTGTTTGCTGATTCCCCTATTTTAGAGTGAAATAATGCAAACAAATGACAGATGTATTGCTAAAGAGTTCCACACTTTTGCAAAATAGTGATGTCCGTTCCAAAAGCACTCTACTACAACTAAATACTACTACTCCGTCTTCTACTACATGTACTACTATTTCTACTACTGCTACTACTATTTCTACTACTGCTACTATGTAACTACTACTGCTGCTACCACTACCACCACTACTACAACTACTTCTACTACTGCTGTTGCTGCTGCTGCTGCTGCTACTACTACTACCACTAATACTATCACTACCACCACATAGTATTACAGTACTCTCCGCTTAATCGGGTAGTGTCTGGCACAGCATTTCTTATCCGATTAAGCGGAGTACCCGATTATAGTCGAAAAACCTGTTTATACATTGTACCCATTCCCAACGCAGGGATGTACAACATATACTAATCACACACCTTCTCTGCATTATCCACACACAAGCATGGTATTGTCACTACACAGCGACAGCTCTACACAGCAGCCTTAGTATCTGCAGCGTAATTTTGCAAACAATCTGCATATCAGCCCCGAGTCCTCATCAAGCTATAGGATATGCATGCTTGTAAACATCTGTCATTTGAAACTATATTCCTATACACATATGCAGCCAAATGCAGCAACGAATTCTGCAGTATCCCTGTGTGTGTCATGGCGACCGTAAGTTTGTTTTCAATTAATGGCCTGAAGAAAGGTTAGAGTTTCAATGGAGTTAAAGCTGCAGTTTATTCTTCACTTTTCTTGAGAGCTAGCCACAGCTCATTGACACATGTATAGTGATTAGTGTGTCACTGTGTGTGTGTACATTTTGTATGTTGGTAGCGTGTGTGGTGCTGGTGCAAGATTCGTACACGGCATGCATAAATGCGTCTACCTGATACCAGTGATACTGCGAATCAGTCGTACACTGCACATTCAACATGGTAAAACATCAAACCAAGTTCTCTGTCGACTTTCAGCACCTTTCAGTTTCTTCATAATTTATATTTACACTAATTTTAAAGGTTAGCTTTCCTGCGGGAAACAGTGGAAATAGATCAGGTTAATCTGGAAAAGTCCTACCCCTTTATTCCAAAATGCCTACCCGGCTAACCGGTAAATATAACACACATTGGGAACCGTTTTTCCTCTTTTAAGTCGATTAAGCAGTACCCGATTAAGCAGAGAGTACTGTACTACTACTCACTATAATAATACAGTAGAACCTCATTATGAAAATGTCAGACGAAGCATAGCCCTCTTTACCAAGGTGATTTTGCAGGCCTCATAACCCAACTCTTCATATTTATTTGTTTTTGCACCCTGGTAGAGTGAGAAGCCTGATATAACGAGGTAATTGTCATGGTTTTTAGGTCCTCATTTTAACAAAGTTTCCATGTAATAATAAGATTGTTATAGTATATCCCATACATTTGACAAGGTCTCTATGTGCTTGAAACAAAATACAAATGTGCAATCACACAAGCTCAGAAAAAACAAAGCTGCATTAGCACAATCATGGCAGACGTTCTTGAAATCAGGTTTGCCCTCCTCATGTACCTCTTTGTGCAATGAGATGAATACACCTGCTTTGTTTTGTTTCTGTTTTCGGGAGTTTTGTTTTTTTGGTATTCAAGGTTGTAATCATTTGTGAATGTTATGGCTTTCTATCCCCAGAATCATTGCAAAGTTTTTCCATTCTTCCTCATGATCCACGACACTCCTTCAGTGATTCTCTCCATTGTGTTTTCATTTAATTGGTCATTTTGTTTTGGGTGACAAATTGTTCTCTCTATGTGTTTGTAATTAATACCAAGATGAGCTAAAGTGCACTCTGAATGAAACCAAGAAACATATTCCTATTCCTTAGTTGTTTTGTTTTTGTTTGTTTGTTTGTTGTTGTTGTTGTTGTTGTTGTTGTTTTTTTTTTTGGGGGGGGGGGGGGGGGCTTTCCTTTTTTACCTGACTGTACTTGCAATCAGCAGCCGGAGCCATGTGACCCCTTGACCATCCACTTCTCTTGTAGTCACTGTTCATGGATGAATACATCGAGTTCAGGTTTGGGTCCATCTTGAAGTTGCTGTTCTTGCGGTTTGCATCACCTGATCGAAACGCGTAATTAACAAGCAAATACAAGGCTCTTTAAGGAAGTACTTGATATGAGAGTGATAGGAACACCGCAGACAATTACTGGTGAGACACACAGCGTGAAAGTCTTTTACAAGCGTGCCGATGATGTCTTATAGGTATGGTAGGCTGGAAAATGACATAGTACAAGGTAGAAAATGGATTTCAACACTGCCTCAATTAATCTTGCATTATCATACATGATCTTGATATGAGTGTGAATTTTTACCGTCTTAAAACACCTCGTTTCATTAAGGATCTGGTTTGATACTGGTACCCCGAAAAAACTGAAAGAGAGTCGCCGACTCGTCATTGTTGTATCTCAGTGTCACTGTGCACATCAAAGCCAGCATGTATAATGTAGCCATGGTCTGAAAAGAAACTAGAATCTGCTGTACACTAAGGGGGTGGTTGTTTTATGGTTTTGTGGTCTTCTACCGTCAGTGTCATTATCTTGATCAGCAGTGGGTTCACTAATTCAATGTTACACCTGCATGGAAGTTTACATAGAAAACTGTTGGAGACTGGAACGGATGAAAAAAAAAACAACAAAAAAAAAAAGCAGTGCAAGTTCCAGAAAAATTGGCAGACTGGAAAAGGCCAACAAGAGATTGTTAAAGGGCTTCTCTTCAGCAATAGCTTCTAACCCCTTTGACATCATACAAATTATCCATCTACATATTCAATCTCACCTGGAAAACACAGAGGCTCATAAAAAACAAATTTTGCATTCTAACATCATTGATCAAATCTCATTTTATATTTTCATAATTTTTTTTTTCCCTTCCTGATCTGTTCCCTCTTATCTTTTTTTTCTCAAGTATACAAAATGATAAAAATTCAATCAGGCACAGAAATTGTGTGTTGTCATGTATTTGAGTTGGTCACATGAGAATGTTAAGACCAGGGCCCTGTTTTATCAAAAGATATAATCGATTTTAAATTTCCTTACTACAAAGGCTGCCATAGACTTACCATAGAAATCAACTATATAATCAATTTTAACTCTTCGCTCATAAAACAGGGCCCTGGTCCCAAGACATCAATGAAACAAATGACCCCTAATAGTAGTACCTGCCCTCTTTTAAAATAATAGCAGCATGGACCTGGGTACAAACCATGGAGATGGTCCAGTGATTTAGACAAGGTTCCATGATGTGGTAACAGGTGCCAAGACAAAGTTGAGTTCCTTTTACACGGACCAGGTCCTATACAGATAAGGACTGCGTTCCATGAAACAGGCCTGGCACGGTGACACATCCCTGGTCTCATGGTTCATCAGACTGGGTCCCCCGACACAGACCCTAGGGCCCGAATTCACGAAGGTGGTACAATTGAAACCACGGTTTAAACCATGGACAATTTGTATGGAGCACCAAGTGTCGCATGCCCCATTTCGTTACGAAATCAGTCATTTCATTGACAAATGATCATTTCGTTAACGAAATGACAACAGAACATTTCGTCGACGAAATGACTGATTTCGTGACAAAATAGGCCATGCAACACTTGGTGCTCGATGCAAATTGTCCATGGTTTAAACCATGGTTTCAATTGTACCACCTTTGTGAATTCGGGCCTAGTTGTACAGATGAATCGTTCACGACACAAAATTAATGTAGCTACCTTGCAAATCTTGAGCAGTGATGTGTTCCGCCACCCACTTGGGTATCTTGCTGGTCTGGTCATAGCTGAGGGCGTGGTTGAGGTAGTAGCGTGGCTGGCTTCCATCATCGGGAATGCCGTACTTGAAGATGTTGGATCCCTGAATAAGATGGCTCCTAACTTTCCACACAAAAGGAGAGGAAGGTATATCATATGTGAAAGGAGCAACTGGTAGAGTTCAACATGCACTTAGACTGTGCCATCATATGTCATTCGGATGGATACTTTTGGTTCTTCTACAATCAGTGTATTTAATTTCATTCTCTGTGCAGGCCCTATATCTATCCCAGTACACTATTTTTTTCTCTCTCTTGTATCTCTAATTTGCTTAATTGGGTAGTGGGATGCAGGATGAATATGAAACACATAGTGTGTCAAGTCTTGCAAAAGCTACTTAGGATTTGAATGATATGTATGATAAATAATTCAATTATTCATGTTTAAAGGGATAGTATAGTTTTGGTTGAGAACTAATTTCAGGTTTCTAACATTTTTGGGTGAGATAATGAGAAACCTCTTATGAAATATGAAAGAGCATGTAATTCTATGAGGAATTCAACATTTATTTGATGAAAATTGGTTTTGAAATGGCTGAGATATCCAAAAAAGAGCGATTCTAATGAAGTGTGGGACCCACACTTTATTACGATCGCTTTGTTTTACTTTGTTTTTGGATGTTTCAGTCATTCCAAACCCGATTTTTATCAAACAAACTTTGAATTCCTCTTAAAATGGTATGCTCTGTACTATTTCATAAGTGTTTTCTTGGTACTTTGTATCTCGCAAAAAGTTAAAAGCCTAATTCTCATCTCCACCAATACTGTACCATCCCTTTAAATCTATTGCAGAATCAATTGACATGGAGGGAACACATGCTGTCGATCCCTCGTTTGAGGCGAGACCCCACTTTAATGAAGCTGATAGGGTGCTATACCCCCCCCCCCCCCCTAACGATTCTTCGTTTGAGAGTTAGGAGTCGAAGTATTTGTCCATTGCAGATTAACTTTCTGCTCAGGCGTGACAACCTGGAGGCCAAGCCAGGATTTAAAGATAATAAAAAGTTTTGGTACCTCAAAAGTTTCCCTGAATTTCCGTGTTTCAGGTTAAAGTATCTATCATATAACTAACACTGTGAGACTTACTCGCCCCAAAGTGCTCTCATTTCTTAGTAATCATGCAATTTACTGCGACCAGCAGCCCCATACGCATAGCGACCAGCAGCCCCATACGCATAGCGTAATGGGGCTTCGCATTGTAGCATCCAGGATCATGACAGATTTAGTATCGCGGGCAAATATCAACTTAAAATCCACAAAATTCTTCAATTTGAAGACTTACCAATTAAGTTGAAGTCTTGAAAACAGGCTCTGGGCAACGTTTGGTTCTGCCAATAGTCCCTTTCTGTTCGAATTGATGACTGAATGTGACTCTGTCGAGAGGACCTTGGGAGAGCTACATACACTGATTACTACGGCCAGCGCATACGCACACATCACATGCGAACAAATTTCAAATCCATGAACGGATAAGATGTTTGTGTGCGCATGCGCTGGCCGTCAATTCAGTGTAGCTCTCCCAAGGTCCTCTCGACCGAGTCACATTCAGTCATCAATTCGAACAGAAAGGGACTATTGGCAAAACCAAACGTTGCCCAAAGCCTGTTTTCAATACTTCAACTTAACTGGTAAGTCTTTAAATTGAAGAAATTTTTGGATTTTAAGTGGATATTTACCCGCGATACCACTTGGTACTAAATCTGTCATGATCCTGTGAGCTACAATGCGAAGCCCCATTTAGCTATGCGTATGGGGCTGCTGGTCGCAGTTAGCTACACAGTATGCGTATGGGGCTGCACGCTGCTGGTCGCAGTGATATTCGCACAATACGTGTACTACCTCGCCGCCGCCGTACGGCGGCGGCTCTGGTACGAAACCATTATTGCATGATTACTAAGACATGAGAGCACTTTGGGGCGAGTAAGTCTCACAATGTTATTTATATGAAAGGTACTTTAATCTGAAACACAAACTAAGACAAGGAAATTCAGGGAAACTTTTGAGGTAATACCAAAACTTTATATTATCTTTAATGACTACAGCAGCTGTCGTATACATAAGAACATGATAAGGATATCTGCCTGTGGCAGACCATTCAAAGTGAACTCAATTTTCTCTATCCTTTCTAAAGTTTTCAATTTTATATTCTATTGAGAAATTCTATGGTCATCCATTTTACATTTCGAACGAAAAAAATTGACCCGTAAATAACGAAAATACAGGAATAAGAAGGAGAGCATTGCCAGTTTGCCGGTGCTGACAAAGTGTAATGCACACGTACACACACGTACACACACACGCACCATGGAGCTACATAGCCCATGCCAAAACCATGGAGCTACTAACAGAGACACTAGTTACGTTCAGACGGCAGGCCCTAACCTCGAGGTTAGGAAACCTCGAGGTTTAGCTCTTGCCCCCCAACTACGACGTGTGTCCACACGACGAATCTTAACCTCAAAGTTACGAAGCCTCGAGGTTAAGCTTTTTCAATACAAAGAAAATATAAAGGATATTCAACAAAAATTCACTTTTCTAGAATTATGAAAGAGCAGTGGACCAACCGCTTTCAGAAAGCAGGGGGAATAATTGCTACCCTTAACATATGTCAATATCAAGTTGATGGAATTTGTAATTTTCATGAAAAATGGATTTTTGTAGTATTTTCTTTATGTTTTCTTGATATTGTAGTCCACTCATACGTCATAACCTCTAGTAGTCTCCTCATCCAGCAGTTCCAACACCAAAACTTTAAAAATTCATAACTTTTGCATCGATTGTCCGATTTTCTTCAAACTTTCACTGATGTATTCTACTAATGTTGCTGCTTTCACTCAATCCACATTGTTCTGGGGTTTATCTTCCCTTTAAGTAATATATGCACCAGACAAATGAACAGGAAAAAAAAAATACTGTATTGAAGGAATATTTTTACATTTACAATGTAGTATATGTCTATACATTATGTATGTTGAGACCATATAAAAAACTTTATGCAAGACCAATATTTGATCAGAAATCAATCAGTACCCTCATATCACTATGATTCAGTTCCTTATGATATACAGAACTCTTGCTCAAACGGGAAAAAACTTTCAATGGAACTCAATGACAGAGTGACAATTGCAGGCAACATTGACAGTAGGATTATTGCATGAATATTTCAAATATTCAAACACTGCACTCATGCAAATCCACATACCTGGCATTTCTCTCACAAAATCTCTGCCATTATGAATTTGATCTCTCTCTCTCTTTTCTTTAAAAAAAAAATGAATATCACATTTTAAATTGTTCATGGCATGCTTTTAAATTTATCAATTTTATACTTGTAGGAGAAAATAAGAATGACAACCAATAACAACAGAGGAGAAAATTACATCAATTGATTATTGGGATTAGAAAAAAAATGACTGACTGAACCATAGCATCAATTCTGTCTGATACCACATCCCTTGTGGCTTCCTTCCTTCCTACATGGACACATTTTGTATACGATATACTCTGGTTGGTACAGGGACATGACAAAAAAAGAAAATCTCATTAACCCTTTACCCTACCAAGAGAGACAGGTGCAGCTTGTCCACAGTCTACCAGCCATTCACGATCTTGCATGGGTTAAGAACAAATTGTTATTCTGAAAGAGGAACCTTCATGTTACGGTGTTTGCATGGGTTGGGCTATGACTTGTGGGTTGCGTGCAATTCCTCATCGTCCTTGCCAAACTTCCCCCTAAAATAATTGGCGGAAATTCCCAAGAGCCGTGGATTATTCACATCATGCAGTCCCTCACTGACGACTGAATGTATTGATCTTGTCACTACATTAATAATTTTTCTCTTTCTTTGACATCTTTTGTTTTTAACACCGAAACTGGAATATCCATGTCCTGACCTAATTTCAATGAGTGTGAATAGAAACTCAGCAAATATGCGTCTCAATTCCTCCATGAAAATGAAAACAATATAAATTCAGGAAGAAGCACGACTATAGATTTTCACATCGTCCCCGACAACAACAAAAATATGGTATAAAGACAAAGATAAAGAAGAAGAAGAAGAAGAAGAAGAAGAAGGAGAAGGAGAAGGAGAAGAAGGGGAGAGTTCCATTGTAGTTGCACCACCAAATTTTTGGTATCAAAATGACCATATGAATAGACAATGTAGCCCTGAGCTCTTTAGAAACCTCAAGCAAAAAAAAAGAAAAAAGAAGTGTTTTGTGGCACAGTTGGGGGTTGTCACGTTACATACATGTAGTTTTGCAGCTATACTGTACAGCTTGCACAATTTGTGTATCAACTACAGTTTTCAATTACAATAAAGATATCTTGATGACTTACAGTATACACTGGACCACTTTATATAATGCAGTATTGTGCAATGACCTTGATGGGTTTTCCACATATAAGTACACTGTGTCTGTAGTTTCGTCCTTTGGTTATTTTGAAGGACAAATAGACTTCTTTCTTTGAATTCCATGAACAAAGTACAGTTGTACGAACACAACACTCTCACGAACACAACACTATCGCAAACCTGCACTTTGCACAGCCTACAGGTACTGTACCTGACAAACACGACAGGTCTCCTGCATAAGGCGGGAGACTCACGCCTCGGGGGTCTTTCTCACGCTTACACACCTGAAAAGTTTTTTCTTAAGCCTCACACAATAACCCTCAAAACATACACACACACATAAACAAACCATGTATTTTCAACCACCAAAAAAGCCACATTTTTAGACCTTTTTTTTCAGAATTATAATCGAAAATATGACATTTAGTATGTGACTGATTGAATACAACTGACCGATCGACAGCTTGAAAATGTCAAAGCTCCTTATCCATGGAGGTGGGGGGGGGGAGGGGACACCCCTCCCTCCTTTCTCGCCTAGATCATTTGGGTGACATGGCCTCTGCTATACAGGGTGGCCCAAAAAGAAAGGAATACCTAAGATCTTTAATTCCAGCAAGATTGTTGCAAATATGTCATTATTTTGCATACTATTGGAAAGGCCATTCTTTTTTCCAATAGAATGATACCAAGTTCTTTAATTTTGGTTAATGCATTATGATTTTAGGACCATTTCTGTGATAACTCTTGCAATTTTCAAAATGTAATCATTTTGCACTCTCAGAGATACTGAAACCAGGCAGAATTCGGCTTGCCAAAGAACGAGTAGCGTTCACAATGTGTGGAATGTGGACAACAGCTCTTTACTGTGAATGGAGGAGAGAGTGGGAGGGGCGGACGGTGTCATTGTCATTGTCAGTTATCATTGTGAATGAGACGACCTGTTGGGCTAATTGAGATGCTAAATTTAGCTGGAAAATAGCGAGGTTTATTCAAAGGCATGATTGGCAGTGACGTGAGTTCATGAGTGGTTTAGGAATAAAGCCCCCAGCATGCATCTTTGAGTGGATTAGTAAAAACTGAATCATACCAGGCAAGTTCTATATAATGCACACAGACCCCCCCCCCCCATACACACACACACACAAGCACCAACCCACACATACAAACACAGGCACACACACACGCACGCACGCACACACACACACACACACACACAAACAGTCGCGGAGACATCACAGCAGTCGCGGATAATGGTCTCCGTGACTTGGGCTGCATTCATGCGGAACTAGAATTGCGTTTCTAAATGCGTTTAGTCGCTAAATGTGTTTAGTTGCGTTGCGTTCAGGCGATTTTTTCATTTAAACGCGTTTCAAAACGCCGATCTGAAACACAGAAAAAAGGGCGTTTTGAATCATGATTCTGCCAGAATCACAATCGCAGAAACCGCATGAACGCAACCGTGATTTCAATCATGATTCTATGACATCATTGTGCGCATGCGTGTCTCACGGGGTATCCCACAGCTTCTGGTTCTGTTCGCCCGCTTGTATACGTCTTGTGAATCGTGTGTTTCGGTACCATACCTGCACTAGTTTGTTTACATCAACGCCATACACCGATTCTATGCTATAGTATCTAGCTAGCTATTTATTATAACAATACATGTAATTACTCTCCGATTGAGTCGATAATAGTAATGGCTGCAGCTGTGTCAACCAAGGAAAACAATTGGAGAGACAAAGAATTAAG
The DNA here is from genome assembly GCA_033980235.1 of Diadema setosum. NCBI lineage: Eukaryota > Metazoa > Echinodermata > Echinoidea > Diadematoida > Diadematidae > Diadema > Diadema setosum. Next base: position 11,482,741 of record CM067075.1, on the reverse strand, counting down.
ATTTTTCCTTGATCTGTGGGCAGAGCCTGAATGCCACAGCTTATTGGAAGGTATTCACCGAAATAAAACGGAAAGGCATACGATAAACTGACTGATCGGTTGGCAGAAGGATTTAACATGAGTTCAGGCTCGAGTTGCAGAAGAGACAAGGTCAAACTGCGCAGTGCGCTGCGCAATGACAATGGATGAGCTGAGCCAGAATCAGCGTTGGGAAAGCCCACATGAACGCTCTTCCGCGGAGATCGTGATTTGAAACGCCATTTTGAATCATGATTCATGTTTGTGATTTTGGCTATGAAATTTGGGAAAGCCCACATGAACGCTCTTCCGCGGAGATCGTGATTTGAAACGCCGTTTTGAATCATGATTCATGTTTGTGATTTTGGCTATGAAATTCGCATGAATGTGCCCTTGGCCGCAATTGATGGAGCCATCTCGTGAAGACGTCGCATAGTCTTCGCGGAGACTGGGAAAAGTCACTCGCAATTTTCCAGCTAAATTTAGCATCTCAATGAGCCCAACAGGTCATCTCATTCACAGTGATAACTGACTAATCATGCAGTCCGCCCCTCCCACTCTCTCTTCCATTCACAGTAAAGAGCTGTTGTCCACATTCCACACATTGTGAACGCTACTGGTTCTATGACAAGCCGAATTCTCCCTGGTTTCGGCAATTGAGGCCCAGAGTAAAGAGTTATTGAAGTTTTTGTAGCATTATGGACAGACAACGGACGGATGGACGACGGATGGACAGACGCGGCAGGTGATCCCTTAGTCTCCCCTCACCTCCGGTGGGCTCGACAAAAACAAGGTGAAACAAAGAGATCCTAATAAAAGGCGTGGTCTGTCGCCTTTAATTATTATCACTTTTTTGATATCTCAGCCATTTGAAAACCAATTTTCATCAAATAAACGTTGAATCCTTAAAATTACATACTCTTTCATATTTCATAAGAGGTTTCTCATTATCTCACTTAGGAATGTTCAAAACATGAATCCCCACCTCAACCAGTACTGTACAGTCCCTTTAAATGTGAGTTAGGGATCATAGAAACAACCAATGTAAAAATGTTTATCAGTATTGATCAATGTCGAATATTGTTAGATATATACAAAATTTTAACAATAGTTAAAATAGAATATTTTCTAGAATAAACCATCTACAGTCATGGTTTATAAAATATGGTGATATCCCCTTATTTTAGGCTTTATTGCAAAATTTTTATAGGGTAGGATGTTTTGTGATACAACTGACCTACACATACAATGTATGCATCAGGGCAATTCCGCGGTTAGTAACGTTACATTTGAACAAATTTAGATATTTGTTTTTACCACTAAATTACCATTTATTCACTTCAAGTCAAAATTATGTCAAAAACACGTTCATCCTTCCCAGGTTTATGATACAGAAAAGAATGAACACAATCCAAGAAATATTAGAATTGCTATAGCAACTTAAAGGGCTGGTTAGTAACGTTACGAAAAAAGGACATGACAAAAAAATCAATGTCTTGTAACAAAAAGTGTGCAAAAATTCATGTTACTTCAAACAAAGTGTTGCATTAATTTCAATTATTGCATCATGACAAATGTTCATGCAATTTTTTTTAGCAGTTCGACCAATAATTTTTTAGCTAGACCCCCAAAAGCATGGTTAGTAACGTTACGGTTAGTAACGTTACATTTGTCCGGAGTAATTCCGCAGGTCATTTCACCCTTTTGTAATTGACAAAATGTCACATGACTTCTGGAGTATTTAAATGTATTCATCTTTTACCCTTTAGCAAAACTTTGAGGAAAAAATTTCAAAGGAACCCACTGTAATTTGCATTTAAGTGAATTTCAGCGTCCCCAGTCCCACATGTACATTTTAAATGATGGTTTTAGATCTCACAAAATCAATGAATACGATAAAATAATATCTACTGAATTTGAAAGACCCTAATGATTGGTGAACATCCATGGCATTAGTTGATACCTAGATTAAAGGGTAAGATAAAGAGGCACATTTCTTTTATCCATGTCATGTCCACCTAACTGCGGAATTGCCCATCAAATGTGATAATTCAAACATTTTTTATATCACTGCTCCCATGGTAAACAGTAGGCCTACCTCAAAGGAGGCAACGAGGTGGCATCCGGTTGACAGCATGTTTGGACCGCTACAGTTGTACAATTGATAAAATATTCAGGAACCATGTACTACTAAATTATAATTACAATCCATACTTTTGATGAAGTGGGATACTGATTTAAAAGTAAAATGTAAGCATGCAGCTTTTAAACTTCCATAAATGCTTCTCTCTATAGCTGTGTTCAGACGAAGGCAGTTTTGGTCGGAGTAACTTCGGAGGAAGGGTCGGAGGAAGCTTGGTTGGAGGAAGGTCGGAGGGAAGGTCAGAGTAGTGCCCATCTGAACAAGGTCGTGGTAACTTCCTCCGGTTGGGGGCACTTATCACGACCTCTTCCTCCGACCAAGAGTTTTCTCAGGAGTATCTCGCTACCACGACTAGCCGGTCAGAGTAAATTGCCCATGATGCGGACAAGCCCTCAGAGTATCTATGACCTTACATACCTTACGACCTAGGTAAAACTTCCGGGGTCAAATCGCAATGTTGACATTTTGCGAGTAAATGCGCGCGTGCAGTGCAATTCTGTAACCTAGCCGATCACAACGAAGAAGCTATGGAAGCATATTGCTCAGAAATTCTCATCAACAAGAATGGAGAAGACAAATGCCGCTGGTTAAAAAAAAAACAATCGTATGGTCGACGTGCCCGGCGCTATCACTTCCGAAAGTTACACCGACCCTCCACGGTGATCCCGCGAAGGCCGTGGTAAATTGGTCGGAATTTCTTCCCACAACCGTCATGTGGACACAGGGTCATGGTAAGATACACTGTAAGTATCAAGTGGAATTTTAATTGCAGTGCCATAAAATTTTACTCCGACTAGAAACACGTCTGAACATGGCTATTGTCAGCTACTCCCTGTTATTTATGTAACTATACACAGCCCAGTCGCTGTACATGGTACGTCGCGACAGGGCTGTACGAGCGCGACCACCAACCACTAGGAGAGCGACGTAATCGTATCACGATAGCTTTGAATTTTGATACTTAACATCATTTTGTCACCTCAAACTCATCGAGTATACTCTTCAATATTTACTCTACATCTGATGCTATCAGTATTCAAATCTACGCAATGAAACTTACCGAAATTGATCATCATATCCAGCATGTCCACATGGTACACAATCTTTCACGCCAGGCCTATTATGTTTATACACAGCCCAGTCGCTGTACATGGTACGTCGCGACGTACCATGTACAGCGACTGGGCTGTGTATACCATGTAGTTAGGCCTGGCGTGAAAGATTGTGTACCGCATGGACATGCTGGATATGATGATCAATTTCGGTAAGTTTCATTGCGTACATTTGAATACTGATAGCATCAGATGTAGGCCTAGAGGAAATATTGAAGAGTATACTCGATGAGTTTGAGGTGACAAAAATGATGTTAAGTATAAAAATTCAAAGCTATCGTGATACGATTACGTCGCTCTCCTAGTGGTTGGTGGTCGCGCTCGTACAGCCCTGTCGCGACGTACCATGTACAGCGACTGGGCTGTGCATAGTTAGTTATTTATGTAAAAAATGTGGTAGGATACTTTTTCTGGGGACAAAATATCTTAATTATGTTTCAGTATCGTACACATCTTTATTCATTCCTTTGGTTTACTGCCACTTGGTCTACTATCAGATGGTCTACTTCCCAGTTTGTGTAACGCCACTACAGCTAAACTCATTTTGTCTACTACAATGTAAACATACATCATGTATTACATGTAATTACCTCAATCCTTACCTGCATGCATATTAAAGGAAGAAATAAATCAGTTGCATGACAATACAGGTTTCTCTCTATATATTTTGTACAGTAGGTGTCACTGATTCTACTAATCCTTCTTAAAATCATGAAAAAAAAAAACAATAAAAGTGATACAAGTCTTTTATAATTGCTTTTTGGTTGATATGTTTGCAGCTGTGGTCATAATGTCAATGCCAGGATTTCTTACATGTTTGGTTAACACAAAAGTTTGAAGAATCTATTCTTTGAGACCTGTCAGACATTTTGCATACCACTGTTACTTGTAGTCTACCTTGAGTACACTGTATGTCTCTAGGCGTGTCTTCATCAGCCCGAAGTTTCAAAATAGCGCGCTATCTTGCGGTTACCAAACTAGTCCGATGTCAAGATAGCGCACTATCTGTGTAGTGAAGACGCAAATAGCGCGCTATTTGATCGGGAAAATTTCCCCTGAAATCTTGGTCTAGTTCGTGAACTAGAACGCTAATTCGTGAAATAGGGCGCTATTTCGGTGCGCCTCCATCAGCCCGATATTTTCTTGATCCCTCCACGCTTCTGGTTAGCCAGCTGGCTATTGAAAGCGCATGTACAAGCTAGTGATTGTGTATAGTGCATACACTCACAGCGTATTCAAGGATCACATGTGTGTACTAGGCCTACTGTTGTTGACATCTTTAAAACCAGGGAGGTGATTCCGTGCATGCTAGCTTTTTTTTGTAAACTTCTTCTTCTGGTCCACTCTACCTTAGCTAAAGATTCTTGCAGATTGTGTGTATTTTGGATTTGTTTAAACATTGCAATTCGTTCATTTCGTATAAGATGTGTCACTGGACAGAAGAGTAGCGTTATTAATATCCTTTTGGAGAGAATTTGCTGTACTGCTCAACTCCCTGGTTGTAGTATCGTACATACGGTGTTGTAGGAGATTTTGAGCAGGAAATCCACTTTCGAACAGCGAGCTAGGCAGAGTAATGATGCAAAGTGCGCATGCATCAATTTTCGGACTAATTTCCCGAAGTAGGCTGTTCGAGCTGATGGAGACGCACATTTCGCTCTATCGGGCTATTTTCTAAGACCGCAAAATGTCCCGCTAGTTTGAACTTCGGGCTGATGAAAACACACCTTCTGAGATTGGCTTGGTCAGACAGGCCGATTACAGGACACCAATGCCCAAATATTATAAATGTGGTTTGAGTGAAAGCAGCAATATTAGTACTGGTTGTAAAACATCAGTGAAAGTTTGAGAGAAAAAAAAAATTAGACAATCGATTCAATGTTATGAATTTGTTAAGTTTCAGTGACACCATCACTGGATGAGGAGACAACTACACTTCACAGTGTCACTACGGACAACAATACAAAAATTATGGGGAATTCCACAAAGTTTTATTTTTCATGAAAAGTACACATTCAATACACTTGTTTTCTGACATCCATATGCTGAGGGTGATATTCTTCCCCTTGCTTTCTCAAAGAGGTAAATCAAGTACTCTTGAAGTATGGTGGAGAAGCGGAAATCAGTTGAATTGTTTTTCTATTTCTTTATATTGTTGTCCACAATGACACCATGAAGCGTAGCAGTTTCCTTAGGCAGCAACAATGGCACCAAATTTTACAAATTCATCACTTTTATATCAATTCTCCAATTTTCCTCAAATTTTCACTGATGTGTTCTACTAATATTGCTGATACTTTCAAACAAAAATTTGTGGGTTTTGGTTTCCTTTAACCATCTCAACCACATTACATGTACAAATGTACTTGATTTTCAGAAGTGAGAAGAGATCAACAATGTACAAAGGGAAGCTGGGCACTGTATCCATTCCAATTTCTGGGTATTAAAATCAAGGTAACTAGTGCAAGGGTCCCTATGCATTAGATAGCAGTATTTGAGATTGAGGTATACCAAGAAACTATTTCAGCCACTTCCCTTAAAGACTTGGGTAGACTTCATATTTCATACATGTACTATGTTGGGCCTATCTTTAGAAGCTCTTGGTTTACGACATTCCTGACAATCTTTTAGATATAATGCAGGGCTGCACACTAACCCATTTTTTTCTACTTGTCCGACCTGTCTATCAGACCAGTAGGTACCCAGTTTTTCCATGTTTTACGGGTCTATTTCTGAACAAGAGACCCGCGGGTCTAGCGCTCACCTGAGTATCGCAAGTTCACCTTTCACGCAGTCACTAATCTAAATTATTTACAGCTCTACCAAAATTTGACCAGGCATTCTCAAGTAGAAGATGAAAATGTACAATAAGGGCCCAAATTTTTTAAGATTCCTTAATTATTGGGGATTGGGGCCCCTGGGGCCCTCTAGGTGGGGCATGGTGCCCATTTTGATAAATTTAGATCCTGACCCCCTAGGGATGCTACCTGCCAAGTTTTACGAAAATCCATCATGAGGTTTTCAGGAAGAAGATGAAAATGTACAATTCAGGCCCCCATTTGGACCTTCCCACCCACCCCCCCCCCCCCCCACCCCTTCCCCCAAGAGGGGCACCCCTGGATCTCCTATGAACAAACTCAAAACTACAGTCATTAATGTACTCACTCATAGTATTATCTTAGCTCTATAACTTCTGATTCTAGAGAAGATTTTTAAAGATTCCTTCATTTTGGGAGTTTGGGTGGGGCATGATGCCCATTTTAACAAATTGAGATCCTAACCCCTTAGGGATGCTACCTGCCAAGTTTGGTGAAAATGGGTCATGGGGTTCTAAAGAAGAAGATAAAAATGTACAATTTAGGCCCCATTAGGACCCCTCCTCACCCTCTCCCCTGGGTCCCAAGAGGGGCACCCCTGATTCTGCCATGAACAAACTTGAAACTACAGTCATCAATGTACTAATTCATAGTATTAACTTAGCTCCATCACTTCTGGTTCTTACTTCTAGAGAAGAACATTTTTAAAGATTCCTTAATTTTGGGGGGTTTGGGCCCCCCTGGGGGCCCCCTGGGTGGGGCATGGTGCCTATTTTAACAAATTGAGTTTCTAACCCCCTAGGGATGCTACCTGCCAAGTTTGGTGAAAATGGGTCATGGGGTTCTCAAGAAGAAGATGAAAATGTACAATTTAGGCCCCATCAGAACCCCTCCCCAACTCCTCCCCTGGGTCCCAAGGGGGGCACCCCTGATCCTGCCATGAACAAACTTGAAACTACAGTCATCAATGTACTAACTCATAGTATTAACTTAGCTCTATCACTTCTGGTTCTAGAGAAGAAGATTTTTACAGATTCCTTAATTTTGGGGGGTTTGGGCCCCCCTGGGGGCCCCCTGGGTGGGACATGGTGCCCATTTTAACAAATTGAGTTCCTAACTTCCTAGGGATGCTACCTGCCAAGATTGATGAAAATCGGTCCTGGGGTTTTCAAGAAGAAGATGAAAATGTAAAAAGTTTACGCACGACGCACGACGGACAACGCACAACGGACGACGGACGAAGGGCAATCGCAATAGCTCACTTGAGCCTTTGGCTCAGGTGAGCTAAAAAGTTACCGGTCCAACAGTGATTTTTACTGGTCAGGGACTGTCAGATAGCGTCGTTAAAATATCAGTAGATTCATAATGCTGTAAGAGGCATTGTGATGATTGTAACCATTCCCCCCCCCCCAAGACTGTGAGGGACAGATACTCAATCACTCAATCATGAAAGATAGAACTGATGAATCCGACTTGTGTTGGTCAACTATCAGCTCAGTGCCAGGCATGTCACGATTGTCGGGCGATGATTCAATCAGGCAAGATCGTCCGATGAGAATCATGTGCGTAATGTCTGACACTTACCTGATAGTAGACCAACACAAATCGGATTCATCAGGCTGCAACCCGATACACTTTGGTGGGTGGCCGGAAGCAGCAAAGTCTGCTTCTGACAAGTGACCAATTACTATGAGAAGAAGAAAATCTCTGTGGAATGGGGGTATAACCAGTATCAAAAGTTTGGAATGATACTATAGGACAAAATCATTTTTAATTTCTAAGTGATGAAGCTTTCTCAGGAAGATCATTTACAAACTGCAGTTTGGAAGAGGGAGAGAGAGAGAACAATGACTGTGCAGAGCAGTGTGGGACACGGAACACTACAGCTGTGATACAGTAGTGACCTTTGTTGCCTTCCAGAACTACTGAATATGGGTAATTTTGTCAGTGAAGCCACTGTCATCTTTATATTCACTGTATGACTAAAACTTTACGAGTAGTACCTACACAATGTCTGCAACCTTTTCAGAATCCCTTTGCATGGGGAAACGTGGGTGGTCCAATTGAATTGACTTTATTGGTTGCATAAACAGAGTGAATAAAAATATATATATATATATGATATAATTATACTTGTAGTTACAGTTTGAATACCTCCCATCAGTGAATATGCATATTGAAGCATATGCTATCAGTAATGGTCGATTTAATTTAAGATTCTTTGGCTATCCTTGAGATGTATTGACAATCTATGTATAGGAATCAGTGACAAATTTCTAACACAATTTGTTACTGGGATTCTCGAATATTTTATAAACCCGAGCCTGGCCAGCCTCTCCACTCAATGAATCCCAACACTACTGGGTCATTAACCCGTTGAGGACGGACTGATATTGCTACAAAACGCATTTCCCATAGACCCCTGCCTGAGTGTACTTGGGTCTCGTCCTCAACGGGTTAATGTCAATTGTGTCTCACATATGAGTGGTTTCATCTCAACTCATGTTCACGAAAAAGGAGTCACAGTAAATCAGAATGTTTTACGACAGATGAAATGAATATGATATGTGTGTAGTATCATAAAAAGTTGGTAGACCATGCTGCTTCAGCTCGATACATGTACATGCTGGTGAAAGTAAAGCCTGATAATAATTGGGTCTGTATTCTCTTAACCCGTTCCTCCTGCAATTCTCCGAGCGCCTTCAATGCCCCAAAACGAGATTCTTTTTTTCGGGGCAACAGAGAACGGACAGGTTGGTAATCCACCTCTGCGAAAGCAGTCAAGCGTGCAGTACATGTACCCCCTTTCCATGGTCAACTACATGTACCATCGAACAATAGAAAATTTTACATATTGATCGGGCCCAAGGTACAATAGAGTGTGCACTGATGTGCGCAGAAACTCAATACACAAAAGAACGCACCTAATTGGGGTCAGCGAAGTCAAATATATACTGGGCTTATCCTTGACTGCTATGTATATCTTTATACGAGTTTTACTGCGAAACAAGCACACGCTACACTGGACAAAATGCAAATAATGCTGTGATGCACACAATTTTCATACAGAAAGAAAACAGATATTGATAGAAAAAACTCTAACCCTTCTATTAAAACAATTTTTTTTTTTTGTGTGTGTATGGGCAGCATAACACAAATCAACATGGATTTAGGCGACAAATGCAGGCACTCCTGTCTGCATTTTGGGAACCTGGTATACCAGGTTCCTGTACGGAACGGGTTAATTATCTTGATGACTCCTTCAAGTGCCAGTCATGGCACTACTTTGTAGATCAAAGAAAAAAAATGGGGAAAACTTCCTTAATGTCCACCCTACTGATACCCCATCACTTGCTTGCCAAATGTGTGTGTGTGTGTGTGGGGGGGGGGGGGGGGTGTAAATGCGTGCATCTGTGCATATTTAACTAGCAAGCAAAGGTACCATAGGCTAGTAGTAGTATAGGATGGCATGGACAATTTATAGTGGGGGTGGAAATAAGCAAGTCTTTCCCCAAAGCAGTTTGTGATCCTCACGTTTTGACCATCTCTTTCAGAATCAGCTGCTACAATTGTAGTTCTACCAAAAGTTGTAGGTCTGGACATCTCCCACAAATTGGCAAAAAGGTGATGATGCCACCACACTCACTCACAGCCTAAATACATCCTGCATCCCTAACTCCGCTACACTAGATTTTTTTGTTCCAGATGTTCATAATTATTGTGTAATCTGTATTGTTTGTAATCAAGACTAGAAATGTCGCTTTGGCGACTGGTATGCCTCCGCCATAATGCATGATTTTCCCAATAGGTCTAGATAGTACATGTGGACAATGTGTGATTACATTTTCACAAAATTCGCAAAATATTGAAATGACAAGTTTGTCACAAATGTGTTGAATGTTCACCTTCCTTGACCTAGGTTTAATTGGATGAATAGGAGAGCATATATCTAGGGATTTAAGGACTTTAACTCGACTTTGACCCATTCATACATTTAGGCATTGAGTAATTTTCAAGGTACAGGTGTGGAGAAAAAGTGCAATTTCTGAATTGAATAGTAAATTGTTACCATTTTCATCTGGCCCTTGACCCTAAAATTCATAAGATAATCACTTTCAGGTAGAACATGCATAATATGTACTAAGTTTCAAGATAACTTGAGCCACTTCCGAGATATGGAGGAAAAAGTTAGTTCAGCACTTTCACTTGATCTTTGACCTTTTGACCTTTGAGGCAAAAAAAGAAAAAAAAAAACTTTCCAGAGAATTTCTATTAGGTTACACATGTATGCATACACCAAGTGTAAAAAAAAAAATAACCCTGCAGGCATTGCATGATAGGAGGGAAATAGTAAAATTTTGAAGTGTTGCACTTGACCTTTGACCCCTGACCTTTGACCCATGAACCCTACATTCTCTAGATAATCACTTCCAGTCAGTATATGTATATACTACGTTCCATGATTATACCTTGAACAATTTTCCAAGGTATGGAGAAAAAAAAAGTTTTAATATTTTTACTTGACCTTTCGACTTTTGACCTTTGACCTCATGACCCAAACTTTCAGCAGAGAATCTTAATTGGGTAATACATGTATACACTAAGTTTCAAGAAAATATCTTCAGGCATTCAATAGATATTATGTATGGTGGAAATAGTGAAATTTTATGTATTTGACCCTGACCTTTTGACCTTTGACCTTTGACCTCATCACCCCAAACTTTCACCAGAGAATGAATCTTAATTGGGTAATACATGTATACACTAAGTTTCAAGAAAATATCTTCAGGCATTCAATAGATATGGTGGAAATAGTGAAATTTTATGTATTTGACCTTGACCTTTTGACCTTTGACCTTGAGCATGTGCACTCAAAAGTTGATAGGCACAACTTCGCCCCCTAATACACATACATGCCAAGTTTCATTAGGATACCTCAACAGGTTTTGATAGTTACCTTGTCCACAAAATTCATTACAGACGGACGGAAGGACGGACGGACGGACAACCCGAAAACATAATGCCTCCGGCACCACTTCGTGGCGGAGGCATAAAAATCAATAAAACATACAAAGACAAAAAAAAAAAAACTCCGCTTCACTACAGTCTGTATCCCACACCGCCTCAAGTTGGTGAGCTATCACTTGGTCTACTCCCACTTCGTCTTATTTAGTTTCAACCCACATGGTCTAATCCCGTTCTGTCTAGCTACAACTAGTTCGTCTAACAACCATTTTTTTAGTCCAATTGCCACTTGTGACTTAGCCTCATTGCAAGTTGGTCGAATTTCCACATGGGCTATGCCCATTTTGTCTAATACCCACAGTTTATTTGACGAACTGGAAAAAAAAAATCCAAGGAGTCAAAAAAAATCACAATTAGACCACATCTGGTCATTAGACGAAATGATAATTAGTGAAACTGGACATTGATCAAACCAAGTGAGGATTAGACCAAACAAACGGGCATTAACATGATTAAAGAAATTGATAGTAGGCCTAGACCTAGTTGTGCTAAATTAATACACCATTATTACATTAATACTATCTAGTAGAGTGGTAGAGTTTCTAGATTTTCTAGACCAGACGGTTTAAACGCTTGATCTAACAAGATCAAAATAATAGAGTTTTTAGCCATAAGACGAACAGGGAAATAGACAATCTGATATTAGACCAAGTGGCAATAAACCTTTGGCAACCTTTTCTTCTTTTTTTTTTTTTCTTAGCTTATCCTGAGACAAACGACAGACAATTTTGACCCTTATCTGGCCTTACCAGCATCTTCATGAACCTCGGCCTCGCCCTCGGGCGCGGGCTGCGACGTCAGGGTCAGGGAGCGTTTGAAGACAGCATGCCCCTGATTGTGGTTGATCAGGGCTGCGTACAGTGCGTACACAGCAACAGAAGCAGCAGCGCCACTAGCAAAACCTCTGGTAAACGTGTTCATGTTATCGGCTGCACGGCTTGTCAGCTTGTCAGGAAGACAAATGAATACATCATCTTGTCGCAGGTGTTCATTTGGTTGGCTCTAGAAATGATTAAATGAATAGACTTTACCCCCTACTAGGCCTACGTCATAAATATTTTGGGGCTAGCTGTCTGTCCGCACGGGGAAACATGCCGTGTCCTATGTTGGAAAGGTGTACACACTGTGTCAGAATGTCCGTTGAGGGGGTTTTCACAGGCAGTCACGTGTATGGCTGGGGATTCCCCTTCCCTGGCCGCGTGTTTTTTTTTTTTAGACGGCGCAGATTGACGACCCTAAAAATCTATTGGGGACCCTATCCCTAAACCTAACCCTAATCCTAATCCTAACCCTAACCATCAAACCCTAATCCTAACCCTAGCCCCAACCCCAACCCTAACCTTAACCCTAACCAAAAACCCTAACCCAACGTTTTTCCCATAGGTTTAACACGCGCCATGCCCCAATCTGTGCCGTCTTAAAAAAAAACGCTCCCTGGCCCTGCCTATCGATACCGCCCCACGACACCAAAGATCGTGCTGACCAATTAATGTGGAATTACCATATTATGATCAATGGGCACTGTGATCAACTGTTCGACCAGGGAGGTAGACCTACCAAGTATCACGCCTACCGCGTGAGTCTCACTCCCTAGCGACCAATCTCAAGCCCACTCGCCCAGCAATGATTTTCTCACGCCTCCCAGGAAAAAAAAAAAAACCAAAACCAAAACAAAACCACAAAACAAAGCAAAACAACAATTTTGAACATCGCATGGAAAGCAAGCTGATGCTGAACTGAGTGAGGTTAAATACTTCTTATTCTCTTTTTTTTCCCCCGCTAGTATACTTACATGGTTATGATCTCACAAATGACAACTATTTACTATTCGAAAGAAATAACCCATAACTTAGAATGATATATCTTTTTAAGAACATCAGCCATAATAAGAAGATGAGAATCATGCAAGTAACATTGTATTATAGGTATGCACCAAACTCCGCAATTTCTTATCCCAAAATGTAAAAGCTTCCCACCTTGGGAAGGGATACCCCCCCCCCCCCAGTATATCTGCTCACTCCCACTATTTGAGAAACTTGGCATCTCTGCTTATGTGTGTGTGTGTATGTGTGTGTATGTGTGTGTGTGTGTGTGTGTGTGTGTGTGTGTGAAAAGTGTTATTAAAGAAGCATATAATGAAAAGAAAGAAATAGTGTCAGATAAAAATGAGATTTTGAAAATCATTAGAACATTTTATGAAAAATTGTATTCTGTTTGTGATATTTTTGAAGATGAAAAGTTGATGTGCTTATCGGCTATTCCCAAATCAAATGAAGAAAGTAGAAATTTATGTGATGGTGAAGTAACTAAAAATGAATGTTATGAAGTTTTGAAGGAAATGATGTTAATAAGTCTCCGGGAAATGATGGATTCACTGTGGAGTTTTATAATACTTTTTTGGCCAGTTTTAGGAGATGTTTTAGTTGAAACGTTAAATGAGGCATATAATAGGGGGAACTGTCCACATCTCAAAAGCAAGGAGTAATTACACTTATAGAGAAGGAAGGTAAAGATGGTATGTATGTTCAAAATTATAGACTATAAGATTTTATCAAAAATATTAGCCAAAAGGATTCAAAAGGTGTTACCTGAAATTATTCATCATGATAAAGTAGGTTATATGAAAAACAAAAATATCGGAGAAGCTGTGAGAATAATAGATGACATTCTTTTTCATGCATTGGAATATCCTTGCGGTTATCTAGTTGCGGTGGGCTTTGAGAAAGCATTCGATTCGGTAGCGCATATCTTTCTATTTAAAGTTCTGAAATTATTTGGTTTCGGGAATTCATTTCAATTTTGGGTCAAAGTCTTGTACACGGATATCAGCAGCTGTGTTATGAATGGTGGAAACTCAACGGGATACTTTAATATCAAACGGGGTGTGAGGCAGGGTGATCCTCTGTCTCCATATATATTTTTATTAGCTATGGAAATTTTAGCTGGAGCTATTAGAAAAGATAAGGATATTAAGGGAATTCAATTTGGTCAAAATGAAATAAAACAAATTTTATACGCGGATGATATTTCTTTGTTTGTGAAAGATGACGGCTCAATTAAAAAGTTACAATTTTTATTTGATGAATATGGGAAAATAAGTGGTCTCAAAATAAATAAAGGGAAGACTAATTTTTTATGGCTTGGGGAGGAAAAGGATAGGCCAAATATTCATTTGTTTGGGAATTTTGTCCAAGAAATCACAATATTAGGAATTCATTTTTCTTTAGATGTCAAGGCAAAAGAGAATTTAAATTTTAAAGAAATATTAAGCAAGATAAAAAGCCTTTTAGGATGGTGGAAAGAAAGGGATTTAACACTTATGGGGAAAATACACCTTATGAAAACATTCGCCTTGTCAAAATTAAATTATGTAGCATCACTTATTGTTGTCCCTCAGTGGGTATTTTCAGAAGTCGAAAAAATCACCTTTGATTTCTTATGGCATGGCAAAGACCGCATAAAGAGAAATATTATGTATCAAGATTATGAGTTTGGGGATTTAAGAATGACGAACTTTCGCGTATTTGTTAAGGCACAACGTATTATGTGGCTAAAACGCCTTCTATATGGAGAAAAAGAAGTTGGGTGGAAATTATCTTTTTACTTCAGTTTTAGTACAGTAGGAGGTAGATTCCTGTTTATGTGTGACTTCGATTCATCTATTGTGACAGATAATGTACCACCTTTTTATTCGGAAATGTTGAAAGCTTGGCTCGATATTTATAAATATAGACAATTGGAAAATGATGTTGTAAATCCAATAATATTTAATAATAGAAGTGTACGCATAGGAGGTAGGATGTTTTTTCATAGCGACTTATTTGATGCAGGAATAATTACAATACAAGATATATTAGATAACGGTCATTTGAGATCTCAGTCACATTTTCAAAGCTTGGGTCTTGGTTTTAAGGCAGAAGAATTGCTTAAACTGAATGATATATTTAATGCTATATGTTTATATACCCCAGAAATGGAAGGACCCTATGAGAGCAGGTACACTTCATCAAGTTGATTCTACAAATTTTGATTTAAAATTGATTTTTTTTTTTCAGGTCAGAGAGTAAATTTGCAAGTTTTAAAATCGAGGAAAATATATGAGGCTATAGTGGAAGATTTACAATCATCTTATGTTTTACAAATTAAAGACAACCACAGTAGTTATGATTATACAAACAAAGAAATAAAAGATCTTTTTATTAAACCGAGTAAGTAAGAAAACATAGAGAATTTCAATTTATGATGTTACATGGTGTAGTTTACACTAAGGAGCGTTTAATGAAGTTCGGTTTTGTAACAGACAGCCTTTGTTCTTTTTGCCAACATGAGCCTGAAACTTATTTGCACTTATTCTTACAATGTGTTAAAGTGAAACCGTCATGGGAATTTATAATTAATTATTTTGATATAAATGAGTTAAGGAATATGGATTGGAGAAATATATTTGGGGGAATCTCGGGTTATTCAAATAGATCAAAATGTGTAAATAGTTTGATTATTCTAATAAAATACACAAAGTAGGGAAAAAAGTTGCCCACTAGAGAAAAGATGCAAAAGATCATTGTTGAATTAATAAATGAGGAAAAAATCATTGCAACCAAGGCTGGGAAGCTACATGTACATTTACAAAAATGGGAATATTTTGAGACTTTGTTGAATGAACCAGTCTGAAGTGCTTTGGTTTTGTGGAATCTATTGGATTCTTTGTGGAATCTAATAGGTGTCTGTGGCACCTTAAGAATATATTTCCTTTGTGTATGACGTATGACTTATTTGAAATGGAAATATTTCGTATCTTTCAGCTTTTCTAAGCTTTATGCAACGTCTGTGACTTCTGTATGAAAATAGTAATGTTTCCATAGTATTCCACTCTTTCTTTTCCTCATTTTTTCTTCCTTTCCTTCATTAATTCCTTCTTCATTCTCCTTATCCTCCTCTTCTTCTTCCTTTTTTTTTCTTTCGTTGTTTTCTATTTTCTCCCTCTCCTTGCTTTTCCCATGCGTTCCTGTCAGCCTGTTGGCGGGCTGATTATATAACTATATTTCTTATATTGTGATGTGTAGGCAAGAGCAGTTACCCAAATTAGGTGCATGTGTGTGTGTGTGTGTGTGTGTGTGTGTGTGTTTTGTGTTTAGGTGTTGATATGTATGTGTACAGATAGGGGTGGGGGAGGAAACAGGAAGGGAGGGAACTGGTGGGGGTGGTAGGGATTTAGGAAGGGATATGAGTTAGGGAGTAGGTGGGCGGGTGTTGGTCGATAAATAACATGGTTCCATTATTTATTATTTTACAATTTTGCTGTATAATTTATTTGAGTGAATATTAAGATTAATGTTAGAAGAGTTGAATCATCATTGTTAAATTTAAGTAATTTTTGAGAGCATAGGGGAAATAACTGTATGTAAATTGATAATTGTCAATGAAAATGTAATTTTTGTTATTCCATTATGTACAGCAATAGCAAATTTGCTATTATGATCACAAATGTATATTTCAGTTATTTAATTTGTAGCAAATGAAATTGTTATTTTTTGTATTACTTTGAATGGAACAGAATAAATATTGTTGAAAAAAACAGTGTGTGTTTGTGTGTGTGTGTGTGTTTGTGTGTGTGTGTGTGTGTTTTCTGTCCTCTTGTGACTGTTCTTATAGATTTTTTCTGTTTACCCGTGTATTGTTCTTTAAGATTAGTACACGTTTTCAGTAATCATGCTGAGAGAGCATAACCACTATAATACACGTTCAGGTTTGCGACATCATACAGTGTTTCATCAAATTAATGTGTGACTGCGTGTTGCAATATAATTCATTCCTTTTTGCATTCTTTACTTCTTTTCTCTCAATTCAACTTTGGTTTCTCTTTCAGTTCCTCCGCCACTTGCATGCACACTGGTCCGTAATTTTCCTTTTTTTTTTTAGTTTTGTGTTTGACTCTGAAATAGATCTAAAATCAGAGCGAATGAGATAAAAGATGACAATGTAAGCTTTGGAACAAGATAGAATGAGAACACTAAAAACGAAGACATCGACGCTGATCTCGTTTGATCCATCACTCGTATTGTGCAATTTTTTTTTCCGTCCTTCTTAATATAAAATCATGCGCGATGTTTGTTATTATCTTCATGATTATCGATTCTCACCGTCAGTCATCGGAATGTATCCATTTCAGCCAAAATTGATAATCGTACATCACATTCATCATCCTCTTCATTCTCAATATGATTTTACTTTTTGATAACTTTTTGAAAGACGAAATGAAATACATTTTTGGTTTCGTATATATCGAGAAGTGATAAAACACATTGAAGTGTGTTTTTCCTTTTGCAGTTTATTGAGCTATATACTGAGCATTATTATACATTGTCATGGTTATCATGGTTACACTGGTGGAAAGCCGATATAATCGCGTCAAATGGGTGTGTAGAATATTCACCAAAAAGGCTTCTCTCAACATGCCTATTCTAGATTTATTGTGAAGGGAAAAAAATGACTTTACTCATTGACGGGTTTATATAGATGACAGTATGACCACAACACAGACAAAATCTGCATAAAATTAATCATGCAGCACTTCTTATTGCTATCGATAATCTGAACGCATGCAGGGTCTATATGGCGTGTCACAGTCATGATGGCACGGAGAGAGTTAAGGACACTACGTGCGTGTCATGTGTCCGGAGCAGAGCTGCGTGGGGAAGAAACTCTCGGAATCCTTTCAACTTCGGCCTTCGAAAATACATGTCTTAATCACGTATATAGCGGAAGTGCAATTTCTCCGAAGCAAGGATCATCCCTCCGGTTCATTAAGCTTGCGATAGTCTATCAATCGAACTCTTGGTTTCTCCGTTGAGATCATTCCACACGTAGATCTTGCTACAAAACTTAATGATATAAACATCGGTTTGTGGCAACAAGTGCTTTCGTTAGTATGTTCATATCATCAACTATTGTCACGGCCTATATCATGTTACAATAATGGGGTGATCTTTATGCTATGTTGAATTGATTACCTTTGAATATGCGAAACTGTCATATCAAAAGAATTGCGGAAGCAAGCGTGAATAATATTGAAGGTATATTCTGATTATTCAGAGCATAATTACGCAGTTGTGAAGGCGTTGAATATGATCATGTTGAATTCAACCAAGACGTGTCAACAAAGAAAACACGTGTGGAAATAAAACCGAAATAATAATAAATAACAACATAATGACTACCTGTACCTGATCTTTCTCCTTCATCTGAATTTCTAGCAACCTTGTGATTGTAACGTTTTCCTTGTATCTATTTCTGTGCTATTCATCTCCGCCAGCAGGTGAAACCTACGACCAGCGGAGTTACGTTTTCGGCTCCATATACAATGATATATGTTTGTTTGTTTGTCTGTCTGTCTGTCTCTCTGTCTGTTTCTTTACAATATAACTCCAGGAGGGATGAACGAATCTTTACAAAATTTGCAGGGTGTGTTAACAATGAAGTAAGAAAGAAGAGATTTGATTTGGGGGTCTGAGGGTCAGAAAGGATATAGAATAAGCGTAATCTCCCAATAAAAGAACGGGCAATCGGATTCACTGTTTCACCAAACTTGCAGGATATGTTAAAAAAGAAAGGATTAAATTTGGGCGTCAGGAAGTCAAAGGTCAGAGGTCATAGGGGTCATAAAGGATATAAAATATGCTTAATCTCTCAATAACTCAAGAACGGATGGTCGGATTTTCACCAAACTTGCAAAATGTGTTCATAGTGGAGTGAGAACGAGACAGTTAAATTTGAGGTCATGAGGTCAGAGATCGAAGATCATAGGGTCATAATAGACATAACTTACTCTTCAGATAACTCAACAATGAATGATCATTTATATTCACCAATTACACGTGTTGTGTAGATGTCCCTATACCTCTATGTTTGTGTTGAAGATACAATGGAGATATTTTAATCATGGCTGCCCGGCGGAGGTCTGCTCTCTCAGAGTGCTCCTGTTTGTTCTATGCAATATTTCCTTAGCAAAAATGTTGGAACGACAACAACCAAAATCTAAGGTAGAGAGGATGCGGTAACACTGTACACTTATCTATTCATACAACAACTATGGTGTTATCACAAATCGCTCTTCCTCAATACACCACCATGCAAACTTTCAAACAAATCACAATGAGAATTATATCTTACGATAATGAAACACAATATCATAAACCCGGTAAATGAATTTATGACAGAGAACAGGTGGGGTGTATAGAATCACAAAATTGTAACGAAACAAATTAGGCCTGAATATAGAGAAAAGAACATATCAATTATTTCCACCGAAGTGAACAAATAAATGGAAATATTCAAACAAAATTAGAGAGAAAGCACACTGGTAAAGAAACACGAGAATAAAAACAACAGCACAGTTCTTGCAATCTGCTGCAATAAAGCAGAAACATTTTGGCACATGCAGTCTAACCACTGAGTCCATAGACTATTTGTCACGGTCACCTTAGTATGGGAAGGTCTAGGATTAAACAGTTGAGGAGGGTGTCTCCATGGACTCAAGAGGAGTCTGATTCGTGGGTTGAGTGCCACCGGGGGTGTCTGATACGGAGTCGAATACGGTCCTGAGACTGCGCCTCGGGATCGACGCGAACATTTCCCGCACAGCTTTCCTGAAGTTCGCATTCCTGGCCGCGTAGATGAATGGGTTCGCGCACGAGTTCACGAAGGCGAGGAGAACGAAAGACCGATAGAGCGGACTGTAAAGGAATGAAGGAGCTATCCAGCCGACGTTGAGCGCGAAGTAGCAGATCTGATCGGGCGTCCAGCACACGACGAAGGTGATCACGACTATGGCGAACATGTTGATGAGCTTTCGGCGAGACCTCGCACGGCGCAGTTGGGCCTGAGTCGGCTGCGAAGCGGTTGGGCAATGATGCTTCGCCACGCCGGGCTGGACGCACTTCTGGAGCCGGTTGAGGGCTATGATGGTGGTGATGTGAGCAAATGTCATCACAACGACCGGTATGACGTACTCAAGCAAAAACACCAGAGTTCCCACCAGTATCTGGATACCCATGTTTGGATAACCGAAGACACACTTGTTGTCGCGGAAGAAAACGACAAATGGAACCGGCGCATTGATGATGACAGATGTAACCCAGATGCAGATTACGTATCTCACAGTTTTCTCGGGGGAGAATATCCTCTGGAAGGCGTAGGGATACTTCACAGCCACGAATTTCTCCAGAGAAAGCGTGGTCAGCGTGAAGATGGACGAGCAAATAGATATCCACATGAAAAGAGACGAATGGACGATCCGACAGAAGAGTTGAGAGCCGATCGAGTCCGGCAGAGTATTGACCCTGGCATGAGGGATTAAGAAGATCGACGTGAGAAAATCGGCCACGGCCAAGGCAGCGATCAAGGTGTCGGTCGAGCAGCGCTGACGCTTCGGCCGCAGCAAGACCAGCATGACGATGAAGTTCCCCGCAATGCCCACCACGGACAGGATCAGCTGCAACACATTCGCCCAGTTCCAAGATACCGGTGACCACGTCCAAGACGCAGACAAGCTGACGTTACCCTCCGCCAACATTTTAGGGACTCAGATTGGACTCCAAGCGTAGATGAGTTCTCTTCGGCACTGCTTAGTCTCTCACACTGTCGTGTACATCGGCATGCAAAGGCTTTTAATCGTGCTATTTTTTATTTATACAACTCATGTTGGAGTATATGTGACCATGTTCGGATTTCCTCTTGGCACGCTCCTCTAAAGTTCGAGTTCATTATGCGACAGCGGTGAGTACCTCTCCTGGGTATTTCCCGCCATTAAAATGATGATATCGTCCATCTGTAGAAAAATCATCCAATTGTTTGAGCTCCGAATGACAGTCAAAAAGGACAGAGTCGGCGCACCAATCACACAACGGAATATCTGATGCCTGCTGCTCATGATTTTATATCCTATCCAATGACAGCCGCATGTACACCATGCCCGTGCAGGGGACACAACGGATATGCGACGTCTGTGTGGGCGTGGAGTCAGATGCATGAGATTTTATAGTAGACCTACACTTGAATGTTACGCCTACCAATGAGCACTTCAATCACTTTCCTTCTTATACTTCTTATTCAATCTAAAAAAAAAAAAGACAAAATGTCACAGCAGCCCAGCTATAAAACCAAAACTGAAGGCATCATAGAAGTGGACTGCCGAGTTTCAAACTTCCAAGCCAGACAATTGGCTTCCTTTCTCACGGCGTCCTTCCCAATAAAAAAGAAAAAGAAAAAAAAGTTACTCACCTCATATCGCCTTGTGATGGAAGCAAAACAAGATGAAACTGGAGTTTCATATTTTCTCCCCTTTTGTGTGTCTCCTAGTTGCACTTCCTTCCAAAGACCTAACCTATACAATGTTATAGGTGATAAACGGAACATTACATTGATTTCCTCTTGTTAAAGAGGGAAGAGGAAAAAAAAATTCCAGCCTTCAGTAACATCGAAAGAGAGCTCTCTTTTTGACTCCTTCAGCAGACATGGATAAAAATAGAATTGACATAAATATCTCATGTACAAGTAGAGGCAATGCATCTTTTTTTCTTCTTTCAAACGAAAAAAAAAAATGTCTTCATATTCTTAAAGGTACTATTTACCATGTTCACCATTGAGAGCAATGATTTAAAAAAAATAATGTTCGAGTTACAACATTTGATGCTTACTTTTAGGTCAGTTGTATCACAAAACATCCTACCATCCATCCTACCATCCTACCATAACTGTTGACGGTTTAGTCTAAAAATAATTTTTATAATAATTGTTGTTCACATTAATTGGTAAATCTAACAAAACTTAGCGCTGATTATTGATGATTAACTTCTTTTTTTTTTTTTTTAACACGGGTTGTTTCTATCCCTTATTCACATTTTAGAACTATTTTGAAGTATTAAAGCCGGGGTTTTGTTTCATCTGCAAATGGCAAGCAATGCCTTTAAGATCGCTACATTGTGACATAGCAACCGGTTGCACGATTCTGATTCTGGTGGAGCTTAGGGTAACTAAAACTGTATTAAGTCAAAAAATTTTAATGAACTTTTTCCGATTTTCTTCAAACAGATGCGTTTCACTATTCTCTTTACAGTCGCTGATTCCACATACACAACCATGTTTGTTAAAACTAAGTCTTCATCTTATTGAAACATGGTTGAAAGAAATAGGATAAGATTGGTTACAGTTACATTACCCATTCAAGTTGTCACATAAGGAACGTTCCCTTTCCCCGATTCTCCCTTTAACTGACTTTGAGCTTATTGATTTTACGTCACTTGTGATTTACAAGGTTCCGTGCCATTTGCTCCAGCGACAATTGTCCCTATGAATTATCTGCACGCTAAGCCAAACATAGATTTTCACACCCACAAACATAACCCTAACCCTAATCCTAATCCTCACATCAAGCTAAACGTAAAACCCTCTCACAACCCTATAACCGTAACCCCCAAAGTCCTTTGAGCATTAATGTATCACCGATTTACGATGATCATTAGTGCGCCCCCAACGACAGCAAATACCCTTAATATCTATAAGAACTCCTACTCTCGTCTCTGCTAGCTGCTCTTTCTTGTAAATGACACTTAAAAGTTATTTCTACAAAAAAAGTTTCGCATATGCACGATATATATCATATATATATAGTTGAAAAATGATGGAATATTATGCATCGGTACGTAATAAATAGATATCGGAGAAGGAGTTAAGGGAATACCTCAGGAGCCAAAAATTTAGACTGACGTATCGGACTGACGTATAGGTCTTGAAGACCTATATCAAAGATATTCTTTTCGGTGAGTGTGTCTTTGATATATATATGTATATATGTGTGCGTGTGTGTGTGTGTGTGTGTGTGTGCGTGCGTGTATCATCATACTCAACACTTGAGAAAGAGCGAATCGCTCGAAAATTTGTGTGCCGAAATAAAGGGATGACAGTTTCGCACTGTCATCCCTGACGAAGGGGGAGGAACCCCGAAAATTCGGATTTTTAATCAAAATCAAGATTGGCATTTAATGCATTCCTGTGTTGTGACATTATTATTCTTATTTCTAGTATTGCCAATTCGCGGAGCAACTACAATTTATATATATATATATATATAATATGTATTGATTGATTGATTGATTGATTGATTGATTGATTGATTGATTGATTGATTGATTTATTCATTCATTTATCTATTTATTTATTTATTTATTTGTGATATTGTGTATAATGTGTGTAGGCCTATGTGAATTTCAATAAAGAGAACATGGCGATGCAGCTCACTTTAATAGTTCTGGCATTGCTTCAACCACGCGTCGGACTGGCACCGGCATGGCTGAGATCCTGGTGTATGATGTGAGTCACTTGAATTTCCGTTTGAAGTGATGGTTGACCGCGAAAAGTTGCAGACTAGAGCTTCCCTGTAGGAGGGAATGGCAATGACATATACGAAAGGAACAACAAGGGTGACGAAACGTAATCATTTCAGAATAAAAAGAAGAAAAAAATCGTATGAAGATCAAGTGACTATACTATAGGTGAATTCATTGGGGAATCATTCCTGCATCCCCAGGGATATAAACATTAATGTGGACTGCAATTATGGTACAATTCAGCAGGGTAAAATTATGACAAAATCGACAGCAATTACATGGGACGTGAAATTCTTCCAAAAGCAACACGATTGTAAAATTCTGATAATTGCGTGGACCATGATTGCTCCTCAAGCGGATAATAATGTTTTACAAATCAAATACCATTACATGGGCTGTCTCTGACTGAAAGATATAAAGACGTAGAATTTTTGGGGTCATCCCACAAGTCCGACACCCACGAGTCATACAGCCCACGAGTTCGACACAAGTCAAATAAAGCCCATGAGTTCGACAGTGATAGGTAAAAACAACCTACGAGTTCGACGGATAAAAGGGTTACAGTTCGTTATTCCGAAGGTTCATTATTCCGAAGATTCGTTATTCCGAAGGTTCGTTAATCCGAAAATGTGATAAGATTTGTTGTTCCTAAGGTTCGTTAATCCGAAAATGAAATAAGGTTCGTTATTCCGAAGGTTCGTTAATCCGAAAATGAAACAAAGCTCGTTATTCCTAAGGCTCGTTACGGACCCTATATTTCATTTCGGATCAACGAAACTTCGGAATAGCGAACCCTGTTTCATTTTCGGATTAACGAACCATCGGAATAAAGAACCTTCGGAATAACGCCACAAATGTTCGGATTAACGAACCCTTTTTCATTTTCGGATTAACGAACCTCTAGGTATAGGGAATTTGTGTGTTTCGGATTAACGAACCGTCAGAATAACGAACCTTCGGAATAACGAGCCTTCGGAATAACGAACAGCACCCGAATTTTGGGGGTTTTTCCCACTAGACCGACACCCACGAGTCATACAGCCAACGAGTTCGACATTGAAAACAGGTCCATGAGTCATAACAGCTCACGAGTCATACAGCCCATGAGTTCGACACTACGCAAATAAAACCCATGAGTTCTACACTGATAGGTAAAAACAACCCACGAGTTCGACGGATAAAAGGGTTACAGTTCGTTATTCCGAAGGTTCATTGTTCCGAAGGTTCGTTATTCCAAAGATTCGTTATTCCGAAGGTTCGTTTATCCGAAAATGACACAAAGCTCGAGCCTTCGGAATAGCGAACCCTATTTCATTTTCGGAATAACGAACCTTCGGAATAACGAACAGCACCCGATAAAAGACTTGTTAAACACGGGGCTTAATGTGTCGGTCTCGTGGGCCTTGTTAGCTTATTAGTGTCGAACTAACGGGCTGTATGACTCGTGGGTGTCGGTCTTGTGACGTGCACCCAAATTTTTTGGATGAGTTTATCATTGTAGTGTGAATCGCGTGTGGTATCGTAATAAAGCAAATTTTTAGACAAGATGCGATAGACCAGCGTAATATTTTAAGGCTTGCGGAAGAAGGAAACCTGACGAGGGAAGTAAAAAAAAAGTAAAGAGGATATGACAGAAAAAACCACACAGAAAACAATGCACGGCCGGTATAACATACTAGACGGTATAATATCTACTTGCAAGTGTCCTGTAAGTGAATAGGCTGGATCAGTCTCCTTTCTCCATCTCATCGCCTTATGAAGAGCTTTAATCGGGCGTCTAAATTGCATCTTGAAAGTGCACCACATATATTATATGACATAACATAAACAGACCCTGCAAACAGCTATAGCGATCATGATTTATATTTATGGTGGGCTATAGTTGTGGAAAAAACATCGCACTTTCACTTTCGCACCCCGGCTCTGCACTTCCAAATACCACTGCCGAATACTATTGAACTGCTACGAAAAGTGTCGTCCCTTCACAGAAAAAAAACAGAAAAACAAATCACTTCCATTGTTGGGTGTCGCATCTCTGTGCCAGATCATCACATTCATTGTTGGCTGTTGTATCTCTTGGCAGAGCTTCTGTTGTTTCTTCGAAATGCCTGACAGACGTTTTACCTCGTCCAGTGACATTCTCACTTCTAGTATCATTGAGAGTTACTATTATTATGCCTGATACAGGGAGATTTCACTTTGTATTTGAGTTGCGACGTTCAATTTCTTTGCTAATATCAGTTTCAATTCATTTTCATATTTCTCAGTGAAAAAATAGATCAAATATATAACAAAATGAAATAATACATGATATCCATCTAGGATGCACAAGAAAATGTTGCTAACACAAACTAGATAGAACATGGTGGTCAATCTATAAAGTTTGAATCTAAACGTGAATGCTAATGGAACGTACAGTAAGCTAGCTTGTGATAATATTGTGATAATGAGTATCATAATGGTAACTAGTTCATTCATTCATCAGCATGCGTTTTCATAAGTTTCTCAAATAAACGTGGAAAGGGGGCGTTCAAATTAAAAATGCACGCTCAGCGCGTTCAAATTCACATCAGCATTGCCGTGAAGAACATTAAGGAATTCAAATTCACAATAAGGCAAGCATAACATATGGACAGCGTTTTTCGTTGTTTTTTTAATTGATATATTCTTTACAATTACTCAACTATTTGAACAATACGCAAACCTAATTTCATTTCATTTCTTTTCATTTATTAGGTTTCCACACAAATCATACAGTGTTGTGTTTACAACATCCATCAATGACAATGTAAAGTGACACATAAGTATAAGTTCAGTATAATTATACAAAAAGCATTTTCATGGCACAAAATCAATTGAAATTATTCTCAAGGGTGCGTTCCTGGCGGATAAATAAGATTATGTAAGGTGAAATGAGACTTCTGCCTTATGATAGCTAATCTAGCTCGTATGACTCCACTTTAAAACACATTATGCATGTACATTTCTTCATACACGACTTTAAGGCAGCTATAGAGAAGAGTACACATGAATATCTCGGATAGGCCCTACTGATAGAATTGGTGGGCGAAGAATTGAAAACCAGCAAGACAATGTCACTGGCAATACCCTTGGGTTAAACTGGTCTACAGCTGAGCCGCTTGTGGCAACTTATGACTTGATGTAGAATGAAAAAATGTAAATAATGAACGTATACAGAATTCTGAAACATAGCCATTCCCTTATCTTAAGTTACAACGATATTATACATATATATATATATATATATATATATATATATATATATATATATATATACTTATATATTTATACTGTATACTTGGGATAAAGTAAAGGTGGAAAAAAGGTCTACAGGCAAGAGTGCACACTATACAAATAAACTGAACTGAATCAATGAAACTTTGAAATGAAAATGAAATTATACAATCCAAGAATATCACAGTGAAAAAAGACAAGTAAAAATCGTGGGAACTTTCTTATGTTGACTGAATTCGAATGTTCAAAGTGCGAAGATGTTTTCCTATAACTGAAATTGAAATTGGTATTCGGGACGGAATTGAACGTCTATCCAGCTGGCGCGAAATTGACTGTCAACTTGAGTCGTTAAATCAAATGAACTTCTCTCTAAATTGAATAAAATAGAATTAAAAAACAATGACATGAAACGAAATTGAATGCTCAAAGAATTAAAAAGAACCGTGATAATAGAGCAGTGACCAAAATCGCTTGAATTTGAACGCCTTTTTATTGATTCAAATGCAAATCTGACGAAATTGGCTGGGAAAACGTACGAGTAATTTTCTTGAGAGTTGAAGGAACAACGAGTTTGAATGTAACAATACTTGCAAGAACAAAATAACGTCACGGAGACACGATGTGCATATAAACAGCTCGTACCATACGGTAGTGGAGTCAGTAATCTTGAGGATGATACCAAACATGACGACTGTTGTTCTAATATTACAGAAATATAGGCCTGATTGATTGAAGTCGAGTGTTCTCTACCTTACATAATGAGCATTGTTCAAACTTTAAGATGACAATATATCATACATGACGAATAGTATTCTAATATTACAGAATAATGATTGAGTTTCCATATATACCATCCGTTCAACCGTGTCAACCGTTAATATGATACCAGCCATGACGACTGTTATTCTGATATTACAGAAACATAATCAATCAAGGTCGAGCTTTTCCTTTAAGGATCATTCCTATTTTGAGAATTGTTCAAGCTTTAAGATGGATACCAAACATGACGACTGTCATTCTAGTATGACAGAAATATAATTGATCAAAGTCAAGTTTCCAGACTTATGCTGTGTAATATGTGTAGCAGAAAGACGTATCTGCAGATGCATTGTATATATGGGTTATAACCCAAAGAGATCGCATACTAAATCTCTGTGGTTATAATAAGCGCATGTGTTTACCGCGCGAATAATGCTGACTGGTGCATCGCTTTGATGAACAGAGACACAGTTCGCTTTTGAGACATCACACGAATTCAGTTACCAGGCCTACTCAACGATGACATAGACGCATATGTAAGATAGCTTCGTTGACTTTGCCCAAGAAATAGATAAGCATATGAGAAGTAACTGTTGTACTGATTGATTACCAAAAAAAAAAAAAAAAAAAAATCAAGATGATATTGAACATGACGACCATTTCTCTCATAATAATGCAGAAATGCAATATTCATCAAAATCGAATCTCGTCAGTTTTTGTGCTGGGAGTAACTAAAACTTCGTGTGTGTGTTGAGGTGTGTCTGCAAGGGCTGTTGAACCGTCGGGTACAGCCTTCCCCACCACCCCGTTTAAAAGTTATCAATTTTTAAAGAATTTACCAGCTGTTTGCACAGTCACTGTTGAATGAGAAGACTATACTATGGCAAGTGATGTTATATGCTTAGAACGATATAAGGAAAATATAAGAAATATATAAGGAATATATAAGAGAATTTTACAAAATTTTACTTTTTGAAAAAAGTGCACATTTCCTTGACTTGTCACTGACGTATGTATATATTACCGGGTAATATTGCCCCCCCCCGTCTTCTGAAAGCGGTGAGTCAATTAAGTGTTTTTTTTTATTATGTGTGAAAGTGAAAATATGTTGAATTTTCTTTATATTTTGTTTAATATCGTTGTACACATGTGATATCACAGGCTGTAGTTTATAGTCTTCTCATCCAGCAGTGACTGAGCAGAAACTTGAAAGATTCATAATTTTTGAACAGATATTGTCCGATTTCCCTAAAACTCTCACTGATGTGCACTACTAATATTGCTGTATTCACTCATTCCACGTGTCTATGAATGTGAACTTGTCCTTTAAAGGCACATTGTTTGATTCATTGGGTTTTTGTATCTATTTAGCAACTCTCCTATTTTATTCAAACATTTATTCTGCTTGAGAGTGCTAGTGCTAAATATCAGCGTTAGCGGTGAGAGCGTCAGAATTTGTTGAAATAATCCTCTTATTTTGACACGCTGCTTATTGTCCGGCAACCTGTCGAGTGGCTCAGGGGTTCAGCACCCCTGTAAAAAAAAAAACAACAACAACAACAACAACAACAACAATAAACGTTTTCAGGGATCTGCTTGGTAAAGGCTCTATTTAACATTTGGAGCAGTGATCTGACTAATGTTATGGATTCTTCACAGTTATTATGATAACGTCTGCTTTTTTAACATCCATTGATTCAATTTGTTCGTATTCTTTAACAAAATGCGTATCCGGGCAGTTACCCCCAGGGGGCAATTACTCCTTGGCTAAATACTGGTTAGTGGTAAGGTTAGAGTAAAGATTAGGATTAGGGTTAGGTTGAGGGTTAGGAGTTTGGGTTAGGGTTAGGATTAGATTCAGGATTAGGATTAGGATTAGGACCAGGGGAAGGGTCCGGGGTAATAATTGCCCAGGGAGTAATTGCCCTAGACCAAAAAAAAAAAAAAAAAATCATTATGACATGTATATACCATGTACCACACATAGCGTAAGCACGTACCTATAGATCAGATTGGATACCCAAAACGTAACAAACAACGTGATTAGGTGTTGGTGTATGTTACAAGCTGGTTCTGATCCCCTCTCAAATGTATTAGCATTAGTGGTCCAGCGGAGATTCAAGAAGCAAATGAAACCAGCCAGTAGGCCTACATACCACATGTTGCTGCATGTAATCCAGGGTTGAACTCCTGATCACTGAATTTACATGGTCGATGGAAATAATTTCACTACCCGTATAACCTTCTCCCGTGTACCGGATCCTCCATGTTTTGTTTTGTTTTACTTTTTTTTAATAAGATTCCAACAGTTAGGATCACATCCTATAGAAAGTACCAGCATTTACGAGCACAATACACACATTCTCATCGAGAGGGGCTTCGACAGAAAATAATTATGATAGTTTGTTCAAAGTAACAGGCACGCAATACAGTAGCCAAATTCATAAGCAAATCACACGCTTTCAAAACACTGCATTATTACTGTCGTTCATATGTTTTAGTTATATTGAAAGGAGGTTAATAGCTACATTAAAAAACAAAAACAAACGATGAATCACAAGAAAACTGTACAATATGTTCTGTGTTTATTTTCATACCTATAATTCATTTATTTATCCATTTATGTTATTCATATACATGAATAGTGTAATCTATATGACTCGCTGAAAAGATATCCTGAGCAACATTTACAAATACGTGCATTATGTACGTAATAATTAGGCACGTAATGATGCGAGAATGCCTATATAGGCCTACTGTGGAGGTAAAGTCGGATCAATTTGATTTTTGTATATATATGCAGTATTGTGAAAAAATATCAGTTTATTACATTAACATAGTTTTAATAGGTATTACTTGTATTATGTACACGAAATCAAGTTAAATGAAATATCAAATAGTTGATTCAGTATATTACATTTCAAAATATTTTAAATATTGTATACGAAATCAAGGCAAACATTTCATCTACACTATTCTTGTAATCAACTTTGCAACCCTTTACAAATTTGTAGTTTTTATACAAATAGGTGAATCTTTATTTCGGTTGTCAGGGAAATCGCATTTTACACCATTTTGTATTCCACGCTATTCGTATAGGTGCGCGCACCATCTGCGCTGTCTGATATCTATTATAATCTTCTTTTCGAGATTCAAAATTGTTCGGAGCATCTCTGAACATGATTTGTCACTGTTTCACGGACGTGTTCTGGACCAAAAGTGAACTGATCTTCTTTGATAATTAAGCGGGGTCATCCAGCTCATCCAGGCTGCTGGCTCCAGTGTCCGACTTGTCTAACATGTCAGTAGATGCTTTGCTGCTGTCATCAGGCACGGCAAACACTGCTTTGGATTTGATCCCGTCTTGACCTGATAATCTAAAGAGCTCCTTGAGCGCGGTCCGGAAGTTCATATTCCTCGCCGCGTAAATAACCGGATTCGCGCAGGAATTGACGAAGGCCAGCACCACTAACGTGCGATAGAGGGGACTGTTAAGATGAGAAAAGTCTACGATGCCCACACTTAAGGCAAGGAAACCAAATTGATCGGGGGTCCAGCAGATGATGAACGTGACGAGCACGAGGAATAGCATTTCCACCACGCGGCGACGCGCCTCGAGTAGCTTGAGATCTGGCTTCCTGCGATTTTTGGTCGTAGTCAATGCCTGCGCGCGGTTGTTCAGGCTGCGTATGGTGAGAACGTGCGCGGTTATCATGGCCACTACTGGGAGTAGGTACTCAACCAAGAAGAAGAAGACGCCGATGAATTGCTGAAATTGCGGCGTCGGAGGTTCCACAACGCATTTGTTGTCACGGATGAAAGTGACGTAGGTGCTCTGAGTGTTGATGAGTGCTGCGAAGAGCCAGATAAGAACAAGGGTCAGTTTGGTGCGCTGGTCCGTAAAGAGGCGTTTGAAGGTGAAGGGAAAGCGCACTGCCAGCAGCCTTTCGACAGAGATGGTCGTGAGGGTGAATATGGAAGCGCAGATGGAAGTCCACATGAAGACATGGGAGAAGATGATGCGACAGTAGAACTGGGCGCCGAACGTACTCGGTACCCTCTCGAATTCTGGTAGCGGGAAGATGAAGATGGATGTGAAGAAGTCAGCGACGGCCAGCCCGGCGATCAGGGTATCTGTGGAAGAGCGAGAGCGTCTTGGACGAAAGAGAACCAGCATCACTAGAAGGTTTCCCACTATCCCGACCAATGAGAGTAGAAGCGTGATGATCCGCCACCACTGCCAATTCATGGGGGTCCGCACCCAATCGTTGTCGGAACCATTCATGGCTTCGTGAACGTCGCTGGTCGTGGTTTGGGCCGGTGCGAAGGTGGAGAGATCGGCAGAAGACATTCCTAACAATAGAAGATTGCTTTTAGCTGATTGTATCTTAGTGTGAAGTGATCAACTTTAGTTGGTCCCTGATCCTTGGGATATGACTGCTATAGACCTGAAAGAAACAAAACACAAAAACGAGACATATATTAGAAATATTAGAAATGGATACCGACATATAATCTTGATAGATGATGATAATATTTATGATATATAAAAATTTTATGGCTTACACCGTTGGTGTTCAGTTTTGTTCTGTTCAGCCTGCTCAGCTTAAACGAAATCACACTCAGATATTCTTTATGCACACCTTAAGATTAAAGCTGGAGTCCATTTTTTTATCATCATTCAGAGGAACGAAGGTAGAACACACACTGTCTGATCTGATACGTTGGAAAGTCTACAAAAGCGAGAAGTCAGCTTCTTGTTTTAAGCACCTGTGGTGTGTCAGACCCATGGCTACCAAAATCTAGATCTGTTTGTTTTCGGGTTAAACAGTATCGCCATCATTTTGTGGGAAGTAGTGGGTAGTAGGATTTCCTCTTAACACAAAGTGAAATGTCACTCCACGTTCACCTCGTAAAAATTGGCATTAGGTAAGAAAGTGAAGAGTTTGAGCGTCAAAAAAATAAACAGCTTAAGTGCCATATTAAACCTTTTGAAGTAAGTCCCTCTTCAGATAGAGAAAAATGATAGCATTCCAATGAGCCCTTCTTACTGGTTACATAAGAAGGAATATTCTTGAAGTTATGATTTTAAAATATATCCCATATTTTCTCATTATGTTGACTAGTTTTTTTTTTTTTGTTGTTTTAGTCGTTTCACGATCGCAAATATCTCAAATTAACAAAAATGAAGTTAACTTGCATTTGGCCACAATCAGATATGCCAAGATATGGTGCTAATGATCTTTTGCCCTGAAAGTTCCTCTTTCACCAGAAACCACATCTCCACTAAAGTTTGTAATAAAAAAAAATAATAAATTAGTGTAATAATAGATTCGCGTTAGCTTCGCAACGACATTTTTTTTTCTTGATAACAGGGGCTATAGAATTATCCAAATCAGTGTTTCTCAACCAGTATGCTGTTTAGCTCTCGCAGGTGGGTCGCCATGTCTTAAAAAAAATTGTATTCGATCTACACATGTAATTGTCTATTGGCTGGGCCTAAAACAACGACAACAACAGCAACTTTGTAGGAGACAAAATGGGCCTCTGGTCATGCTGATAAAAAAAGTTGAGAAGCGTTGCCCTAAATCATAGACAAAAGCGATTTGAATTATGCAAATGATTTATATATATATATATATATATATATATATATATATATATATATGTATGTGTTTGTGTGTGTGTGTGTGTTTGTGTGTGTGTTGTGTGTGTGTGTGTGAGTGTGTGTGTGGATGTACTGACCAGAGTGAGAGATATATCCAGAATATTATTGATCTCACTATCATTTTATTCTCTTCCGATTCACATATTGAAAGTAATCGATACTGTTGCATCAAATAAGCATGTAAACTTTGTAAGTTTCATAACTTTTATGCTTTGACTTAATTCTAAAGAATCTTTACCACCAAAAAAAAAAAAATTGTTTGAATCCGATGTCCACAACCAAAACCCATGCTTGACCTCGAGTGGTTCTTTCCTAAGCGACAAAATTTCCGAATTTCCCTGCTCTGATTCTTTCCCGGTTTCGTCATGTTAGGTTTTCTTTGCGTGTTATTGCTTTGATCGGTTGCAGCTCTGAATCAGGAAACGATGGAAAATAATACATCGAAACTTCTGTTATTTTTTTTTCCTGAAAAAGCGGAATGTTTACTTAGCTTGCATAAACTGCAGCTGAAAAGCGACGTAGTACACGCTCTATACTTATAACCCCTTGATGACCATAAACTTACAATCTTATATAGTATGTGAACATGAGTGATATTCGTTATTTCTGAGGGATCCGTTTATCCGCAAATAAAATAACGTTCATTATTCCGAAACACACAAAATCCGTATACCTATATAGATTAATTAATGTTTTTTTTTTTATTTTTGCTTCGCTATTCAAGTAGCCACTATCATCATTATTATTATTATCGTTATCATCATTCCGAAGATTTGTTATTCGGAAGGTTTGTTAATTCTAAAATGTCATAAGAATCGTCAATCCGAAAATTTAATACCTTCCCTTGAACGAACCTTATTAGCATTTACGAACCTTAAATCGGTTTCGGATTAACGAACCTTCGGAATGACATGCTGCAATCGTCAACATGATGGCCCACGTTGAATACCACCAACATTAAGATTTAGTGTACTGGCTTTAGATCACTTTACTATTAATGGAGAACAGGCATCGATTCGAGAGTAATAATTCCGCGTTCGATAAATATCAAATCGTGTAAATCAAGAGGAACATGTTTTGCAATGCCATACATGGTTGGTGATTATGCAGAATATATCAAAAGATATTCAGACTGTAGGCCCTATAGGTTTATACAGAATGACTTAACTGTTTTTAGGGTTTGATATTGTACAAGGTGTAAAAAAAAACCATTTCCTACTTTTGTTCCTTTATAATTCAAAAACTATATATCAGATAACACTAACATTGATATGAGCAATAGCTTAATAGTGCACAATTCTGTTGGAGGTAATTTGAAAATGAAAGCATGATTCAGTTTAGTTAAATTCAACATTAATTTTCAGTTAGGTTGCAGACTTTGCTATATTTTCAACCATCTGTACAAAACATCAACTTTGCACAGGGGGTTATTGGTGTGTATATCAACACGAGTCTATTGTTGATAACCAGACAATGGTCCTGGACAATGGCCAAGATTGGAATGCTCTATTACACATTTATGAGGAATTCCACTATCACAGCTACTCTTTATTCATTCTGTAATGCGGTGTATGCAAGCACATGGAAACATCTGCTCACTTTTTTCATGTGCATGCATTTCACCATATGTCATGAATCATGCAGACTAGCAGTGCTCAGGGCAATCCACATGAATAATGATTAATAAAGCATTCATGTGCCTTCCAGCAGAGCTCTGAACAGGTGGTAGCCATGTCCATTGTTCAGGGTCATTGTAAGCACACACTCACATACACATCATTGATTCCTCTATTTTTGTTCAAAGGGTTAAAATTTGCTCAAAATCTGGAACCTAACATTTAAATAAATCATTGATTTCATGAAACTAATATTGGCTTTCATATTCAAATCACCTCCAACTAAATCGTACACTATTTAGCTATTACTCTTATCAATGACAGTTTTATCTGATGTATAGGAAATTAAGGATAAAAAATGGGAATTTTCTTTTTGGTAACACCTAGTTTAAACGTTCAGAGTGAGCAAAACACGCCTAATGATTGCATTAGGAGAGGGGAAAGGAATTGAGACTGTTCAGATTTCTTTAAAGATAGCTCATACAGTATTTCAGGAAGTAATAAAAGGAAAATTGATGGATTTTGTAGTAACAGCATCGTCTCAGGTGGTGGTAATACAGCTATGCGTTAAACATCCATTTCAAACACCTTTAGAGACACACGTAGACGTTGTTGCAAACGGTATACAGGTTCTGTAAAGTATTCAGATTTTATGCAATGCTTTGTTCATGAAAGTTACCCTTTGGAACAACCACAAAACTGCCGGAGGTTTACCCTATATACCTACAGCTACAATTAACCAACTTCTTACCCATGGAACTTCATGGAAAGGAGCAGGTAAATGAAATGCTTGGCGACTGGGCTATGGGAAAAGAAACAGCCATAAATTGAAATAAATTACAGACACGGTCTATCATGGACCTTGTACTTTACTGTACATGGACATTCATCATTTCATTTCATTGATGCTTGTGGTCTATGTCAAAAGTGTTAAAAAAGCATTGTAAACATTCTTCCTTGTTTTGATCTTCTGATATCAGTCGTATATGTATTGGTATATCATCGCTCAGACATGTACATTAGCGAAATGCAGATACTTTTAACGAGAAAGGTAAGTTTTAGGTAATTAATTATGATTTGTATTCTTATTTTCCACCTCTTCCGCACATCTTTCGGAGTAAAAACTGATAGTAAGGAAAAAACATGTGTCTGTCTTACTAGGCAGGGTTCATGAGCACGAGCGAGCGAATCGGTAATTTCCAATTTAATGACACGAAATTCAATTCAATTCAATTCAGTTCATTTATTTTCATTCTTCTTCTTTTTTTTTTCTTTTTCAACAAAAACATAACACAAGATAAATCAGGTTTTACGTCATAAACAAAGAACATTTGCCTTTGCAATTGATAAATGGTATCAATAAGCATAAGAGCGCATTCTGGCAAAAAAAGAAAAAGAAGAGATAATGATACAAAGTCATGCTTCAGTTGAAAAAAAAAAGGAAGAAAGAATAGAGAGGTCCACTAAAAAGCAAAGCTTGTAGATCGTGAACCACTCATAAAACTTATGAATTACTTATTTACAAACACTTGTGACAAATATGATAAACGACAGGACGGGACAAAACAGAAGAAACACAACATGACACAACTTGCCAGAATAGATGAAAAGTATGGAAGGAAAGAAAGAAAAAAGAGAGAATGAGAGAATGCCTACACGCTTAACAAGGGAAATGGAACAGGGGATGGTAGAGAATGTGCTTCATAGAGTTGGTGCTGCATGCATGCAGCTGAGCAAGGATTGTGATGGTTAATCAGTCATGTTCTGAGGTTTGCTGCTTCTCATCATTGGCGTTTATTCAAAGGCGTTTCAATATGAAAAGGCGTATCAGCCAAATACCTAAATACCTAATGAAGCATGAGTAACGTTATGTGAAAAGTGACAATTCCTATTCAAAAAATATAACACAAAAACTGCTAATATATGCAGTTTTTGAGACGTGATGGGGAAGTTGTGTATAGCCTCAGATTCAGATTCAGATCGTTTATTGTCATGCACTACGGCATAAAAATCTTTGCAACAGTCTCCATAAAAATTTCACATGTAAAGGAAAATAAATATGTATACATAACTGAAGGACAAGGTACATAACACTAAACAAAGTACAGCAAGTGCACGTACATGTATTTTAATAATCAAAATATTGCACTTGGTCCCTGCACATGTACATGACTTATCTTATTACACGCAAAAAAAAGCATGCATGGCTCGTGACCCGGCTACCCATCCGACACTCAAAAACTATACATTGTACACGCAAACCCACACTCATCCACCCACACACACCCACACACACACACAAACACACACACACACAGACACACCCGCACCTCCCCACACCTCATACACGCCCACATCACAAATGTACAGCTGAACCAAAGGGCTACTGTAGTAGCTCCGCGGCTCTACATACCCCTACACAATAATCCACACCCCCAGCGTCAGTGTGCGGCTGCGCACCCAAAACACTGACACATCCACCCACTGCAAAAGCATACCACATACACATACCCAAGCAGACGACATAGACACACACTTACACACCCTATCAAGTTCCTGTTTCCATGTACCCAAACATGTGCGCACATGTCTGCATCAATTGGAAGAAAATGCACAGTACACGTGCATGTGCAGGGATGTTATTCAAACAATAAATGTCTATACATTGATAAATGAAATAAAGAAAGGACACATACAGTTTACATAACATGTACAGTATGTTAAAATCCATAACTATTGCCAGAATTGGAATACATGTATAAAGTACATTATAAACATACAAATCAGATTATTGAACCCCTATATTCGGATATGTAAATATCATCCACTGAAAAACCAAATACATCGTACATGTATGTGTGTGTTTTGTTTTGTGCCCGTGTGTGTATGTGTATGTGTGTGCATGTGTGTGTGTGTATGTTAGTGTGTGTATAAAACATGCACGGGGTGGAAATACATATAACACATATACTTTCCTATATACTGATATACAATCAAATATCCTGAGAAATCCAGTCCTGTCATGTTACAACACCCAAACCAAACTTATACATCACCAGAAAATGCCAAATTATCACACCCCTGTATCCAACTGTACAATTTAAGAGTCAAGACATTGTTTGCATGACAAACATTATCTACCTTCCTCTGCTAAATTTACTATTATAAAACATCATTGAACTTGGTAAAAATAACCGTCTCAACCTATCAGTGTGCTGCCTATGTAATCTTATCCGACCAGACCTACTGAAAACCAACTCCCCATGTACATGTAAGGGGTGGCATGAGTCCTTCACAATGGGTGTATGTGCTCACACGTGTGTGTCATGTGTACAGGTGTAAGTAAAAATACTATCACTGTACAATGGTACCAAAAAACAAAAAGATAATAATATCATCATCCTGCTGCTTTATATAAACATCAGTTTGTCTCCGAATAATTACCGTATATTGCCAGACTAAATCCACACATGGGTACATTACCGGTAACCCTTCAACTGTACAATAAAAAGTCAGACATTGTTTACATGACAAACATTGTCCACCTTCACCTAATAAATTTACTATTATAGAGCATCATTGCACTTGGTAGAAATGACCGTATCAACCTATCAATCTGCAGCCTAGATAACCTTATCCAACCAGACCTATTTAAAACCAACTCCCCATCCTTATCCAACCAGACCTATTTAAAACCAACTCCCCATGTACAATAATTGTACATGTAAGCCTCAAAGTAAACGTCGCGAATGGAGACCATATCATCTCCTTCACTCTCTGAACAAGCTTTTAACATAAAGAACCACATTTATTGTCTGCATGTTTGTTTTTGTTTTTTGTTTTTGTTTTTGTTTTTGTTTTTGTTTTTGTTTTGTTTTTGTTGTTTTTTTTTTTTTTGGGGGGGGGGGGGCTACTAACAGATCACGTTCGTAGATACCTGACCTAGATGTGAAGAGTTTCACTGCAAAATGAGCTGAGCACCATTTTTAAATATTTTAAAGTATGTCCATCGTCGATAGAGCAATACAAAACCTTTCTAGTGATACCTCACTTGTAACATAACAAGGAATATTCTACTGAAATTTTTATTGAAAATATCCCATATTTTCTTATTATTTTCATTGTTTTCTAGCAGCTTTAATTACAAATATCTCAACTTAACAAGAATGGAGTTAGCTCGTTAATAGCGATAAAACTCTTCCTGTCTATGTTGTATAATCATTATAATCGTGCAGGAGTCTATAAGAGAAGTAAAATACTGATATCTTACCGTGCATGTCTCGATATATCGACGGTCAAGTTTTCTTCAATTTCCGGTATCCAAGCATGTACTTTTACAGCTTCTCAGGAAAAAAAAAAAAAAAAAACTGGCAAGAAAGGCGCCGCTTTTTGTTATTTTCTGCTCAAACTGAGTATAATAGTTCCCAACGAACTTCCACAGCCTTTCAGTCTAGAATCGAAATCTGATGAAAATATCGGCGCTCCGTTGTAGCATGTCGTATTCCACTGGGTTTACTCTAAAGAGTAAACATTTCTCATCCTGAAAAGAAGTAAAATAAACTTCGCTTATACCCACAACTCGAATAACAAAAAAGTGTTACAAATCCGGTTCATATGATAGCTGGAAAGTACAATATTTTACCTTGAATGGCAAGTGAACTCTGGAGGTAGTCAAATTTCGTCAGCGGTCGAAGTGCTATCATAGAGAAAATGGACACTGATCTCCTCAACGACAATATATCAGTCCGTGCACTATCTCCGTTATTATTCTCGTTAGAATGTCTCTGTATTAGTTTCACGAGTCGTTATAATATACATCACGGACAAAACACACACACAAAATTGTTTGTAGCAGCTATACAACCAGGAAGCTACGGAACTTGACGTTGTAAATTATTTGATTCCGTCGTTGATAGATTTATTCCGAATTCCTAGAATTTACTATACTCACCTTTCGTGGATAATGCTCTGATCATTGAATACTAATTCCATCACATGTTTTTGCACAAGATTAACCCCAGAACTCTTGGAAAATGAGAAAACTTCTCTCTTGGAAACATTAGAAAATACTCTTTATTTACATTCTACGGATTCACGAGGATTTTTTTTTCTTTCCGACAAGAAAGTGTGTAAATTGGTTAGAGTCCATTCAAAAACACATGATCAAAAATTTAACAAGGACATCTACAAAAACACGCAATATCGCACTTCATAGTTTCATAACTTCGTCTTTTTTATTTTACTAAAATCTGACCTCTTTTGCTTGTGAAATTGTACTCTTTCTTTTTAGTATAACTTTTGTCTGATATTGAACTCCCCTATAAACGATGATAAATGTTTATGACATTGTGTACTACAACACTGTACTACATATACAAAGTGCAAGTAGATGAAGATATCGTGAATGGGTTATTACAAGTCTGAAATTGTGAAAATTCCTTGTTGGGTGGTCTTTAAATGTCCATCAAACAGTAAAAGGACACCCGGTATATCAATGTGACATATATCTATGAATATACACTAAAATGAAATAAATGATATAGAGTTAATTTATCTGTGATAGTATAGTGCGTGAGTGCGTGAGTGCGTGTGTGTGTGTGTGTGTGTGTGTGTGTGTGTGGGTGTGTGCTATGATGCTGCCATCGTTTGGTACCGACAAGTACTAGCTTCCGTACACACTATTCCAAGGTTAAAAGGATACGTCTTCTTGAAGTCGGAAGGAACCAACAATAATATAAAAAACAAAAGCGGGCAATAATGGAAAAAAAAAAAAAACAGATGCATTGACACATCCGTGATTATCCATGCTACTGTCTCTTGGTAGCATACCAGAAAAGTCTGGCTTCCAGACCAGCTGACTGTAGAGCTCACACCTGTAAATAAAATGGAATGTCCCAGACCCCTTCACAAATTCGAACCAAAGATACCAAAATAAATGAAGAAAAAAAAATAATCAAAAATTAATAATGAATATTGGCATAAAACTGAATAGCTGCAGATATGGAGTCATGAATTCCACTACAAACTGCATTTTGGTTTGAAGATGAAAGCTTTTCTCATGGAATTTGAAGGGACTATATTTCATTGGGTGCATATACGGAAAAAAGGTGATTTTTTTTTTGAGTGAAAAGATCTCACAGTCTGGCTTTGCGGACCCTTGGACAGAGTTTGAGCTGAAGAACACGCCTTGGAAATTTGATGGATGACAGGGTATATAGCTCACTTATCCAGGTTAGTGAAGATGAAACACCTCATTTCTCCCAGCTATTTTACAGAAATTTTTGAAATATAAATTTTAACGCACGTCTCTGTAGGGAATTTAATATTTACCCGTGTGAGCCCTGGACGCATTTGCCTCCCAGATATCAATGCCCTCTACCTCTATACCGACGAAAGAAGTGACAGGTTGAGGTGGTTCTGCTACACTGCCACGGAGGGCGCATTTCGTGGAAGAGACTTAAATTTGGGAAATGGTCTGGAAACCAGACTACATACCATATGCTCTTCCGCTTCGTTCTCCTGGTTGTTGTTGTCCTTTTTTTTTTCTTCTTCAAGCATTCGAGCTTTTCCCCTTTCTTCTACCCAATCCTTACCTGTTTTAATACTTCCTTAAACTTGAAACCGTCCTTCGAAAACTTCCACACTGCACTTTTCCCAAAATCTCCCCACACTTCCGTAGGACACCTTGTATGCAATTGCAACAATACTCGAAGAAACAAAAAGATCATCGTCTATTCGTAGTGGCCCCTTAATCATGAAATTTCCTTGGAAAAAAAAAATAAAATAATTTTTCGAGTTTTGAATCGTCTTGTATAAATCTGAAGAATTATTAATTTATTCATATGTAACCCTTTATTAGTTTTAGCATTATTCATTTAGTATTAATGTATTTAGTATTAGTTTATCTGACTCGGAATTGTTTGAGCTTTGTCCTATATTGAGGATGTAGGCATATTGACATGCCTTTCACTCAATCTTCACTTCACTTCATGTCATTCCATTTTTTTTTCCAACGCAACATAATCAATAACATATACAATGCACGTGAAAGTAAAGAGTTTCAACATATTAAGTAAGGTGAAATACATTTTACATGTACTTTAGAAGGGGCTCATACAAATAAGCATTATATCGGTCAGAGTATGGAGATGGGGGACCCACTGAAAAGCGAAGCTTGAAGATTGTGGGGCCCCAGTTGCAATATACAATGTATACAAGATATTCATGGTCACCAAAACCCAATTCATATTGCTTGAACAATTACCTACAGTAAACATGAATACATACATAAGTCTGTATTGTTTCATAGGGGTGATACACTAAATGAAACGTAAAAATCCAACAGAGACGAGACTATACAGCACAAACAAGCAAGATACAAGACAAGGACACACTGAAGTACGAACGAGAACACTGCATATGCAACAATGCAACGAAAATCGGGACGGGTGTTGAGAAAGGAGATAAGAAAGAAGAAAAGGAGAGAGGAAAGACGTGTGGTGAAGACATTCAAATGCACGGAACAGGCTATGGCTTGATAATAATAACAATAATAATAATAATAATAATAATAATAATAATAATAATAATAATAATAATGATAATAATAATAACAATAATAATAATAATAATAATAATAATAATAATAATAATAA
This sequence comes from Diadema setosum, assembly GCA_033980235.1. Classification (NCBI taxonomy): domain Eukaryota; kingdom Metazoa; phylum Echinodermata; class Echinoidea; order Diadematoida; family Diadematidae; genus Diadema; species Diadema setosum. The sequence continues at coordinate 11,440,291 of CM067075.1, read as the reverse complement.
TAACAATGATAATAATAATTATAATAATAATAATAACAACAACAACAACAAAACACTGATCATACTAATCCATAAAATTACAATCGTACATTTTATTCATATATATGATTTTCACAATATCCACTTCAGTTTCCTTTTAAATACAGGAAATGATGGGGCATTTCAATATCATTGCTTAATGCATTCCAGAATCTTGGCCCGTCATTGTATGAACGTATTGTGTGCTAACATGGACCTCAACAAAGGTAAATTATATTTTTCAGATCGTCTGGTGAGGTATCTATGAATTAATAAATTCTTATGAAAAATATTAGTAAATAATTGAGGCAAAGTCCAGTTTGTAACATAAATCGTTGAAATCATTATCAAAACAAACAAAAAATGAATGAAAATAAATGAAATTGATGCAACTGTACTTTTAGGGGATCTGCAAATAAATCTTCATTTTTCTTTTTCTTTTTTTCGTGACTGTAAGAAGGTTATTAACGAGTCAGTGCTTAAATCACCCACCCCCCCACACACACACAAAAAAAAAATGCTTAGTTGATCACGCTACAATATGAATTATTACACGGCCTGCCATCCACCCAATCCCTTGCAGTTTTTCGAGTATTTATGCTATATTAAAGTCAACAACATGTGCAAAACTTTTTCTCCTATGACCAAATGATGACTATGAATGATTACAAAAACTCTCCATGATTATACAGACGACTGCCAGGATATAATATTTTCTTTTTCAACAACTATGCAGATGGGATGCGACCGATCCCGAGAAGTCCTCTACCAGAACCTATTCCCGTAATATATGACTAACCCTTGTTTGTTTCATATTTCAATCTGAGACGATTGGATAGCCTCCATTCAGCTGCACTATAGCTGGTCTTCCATGGGATCCATGTGGATGTGAGGCCCTCCTTGCAATGTATGAATGAAGCGGGATCTTTTACATGGATGAGCTGTTACTCTCTCACAAACGGGACCTCATTACCCCGAGGGACAGTGTTTTGCCTCTTCCTATATAGAGGGGACGGTATGATTACACACAACGATCACTCGAGAATCGAACCCATGTCCTTTGGATCTTGAGGCAGACGCGCTACCGACTGCATGCGCCAACTTACGATCACCGGGTGGGAAAGGTTGCATTAGTATACATGTATCTTGTCGTCATAATTAATATGATTATGGCTGCATGACTTTGTGAATGTGGGCGTCCAACAAGAATCTGTACATATTCGCCTATATGTTTATCCTCATCTGACAACAAGAAATCCCTCCATCTAGAAGTTCTTCAGAATGTTAGCACCTGCCATACCTGCGATTTCTTACTTTTTTCTCTTTCCTTCCTCTATTGATATTCTACCAGACATAATGACCATTAGATTATAAATATGCTGTGCAATAAATCCCTTGCAGAAACCGCAGAATTGGGGGAGGGGTGCAGCCCCCCCCCCCCCACACACACACACGTACACATTTTTCTGGTCTTAACAGAAAGAAAAAAATCTTTAAAAAAAATCACGACAAACCATGACTACGCAAGGGTTATACGCCCAGAGATTCTTCCCATTGGAGAGGGGAGGGAGTGTTATCATTGATCCTTGACTCCCCCCCCCCCCCGCCTCCCACCATTCCGCGCTCCCCAAGACTTGAAATATTGGATGTTTTTATACACACTATTGTGGTAGTGTCACTTACAAGGCGCGCTGGAAAAACCAGGCAAAAATCACCTTGTTGCCTGTAAAATCGGAAAAAGGAGGACGAGATGGAGAAAAATTAAGTATAGCGAGTGTTTCTCTTGATAAATCTTTATTAAAACTGTGAATGCAGCCAGTATGACAGAAGCAGTCTGTCTTTTCTGTTCCATCCATATACGTTGCTGCCTTTTTTTTCAACATTTCCGCATGTCTGAATTTTCGCAGTTATGACAAAGGCGGGTGAAAAACGCAAAAGCCCAAAGGGAAATCGTGTTCTCACATCTTACAAGGCAGTATTATTGTATGCCTTGTCTATACTTCTTTTATAGTCTAGAGTCTGAACTGTTTTTATGAAATCTGAACTCAAGCTATTAAACCTGTACGCTTCAAGTCGAGTGATGGCGCGATCCCGAGAAAAGGAGAAAGAAAAAAATAATAGTCGCCTTATTTTTCTTCGTTTTGATAGAGCGTACCACTGATGGTAGTTACGGAGAGATCAGTGGACACGTGAATTACAAGTGCGTGAATTTTTGACCTCTGTCGTCTGCTAAAAGGCAACATCTAGACTTTTTTTTCTGCTGTTCTCAGGATTCGGGGATTGCGCCATCACTCGACTTAACGCTTGCAGGTTTAATAGCTTGATAATATAGATCTCATGAAAAGAGTCCAGAATCTATAAATACACTACGTCTTCCATGATGAGAACAAAATTAAGTGATATTTAAAGAATGAAGCAGTGGCGGATCGGGGGGGGGGGGCGGCACCGGGCGCACCTGTGCGCCCCCTTTTTTTTTGTTAAAACAAAAGAAATAAAAAGAAAAAATATGGGGGTGGGCGTGAGCCCCCCTTTAATATTATAAAGTATGCATGATTTTGATACTTGGTGTCACGCCTTGTGGACCATTGTTCACAATAGCATGTTATATATAACATAATGTTACCATAGAGGAATGCATTAAATGCCAATTGCATTGATTTTAATTCAAAATCCGAATTTTCGGGGGCCTCCCCCTTCGTCAGGGACGAAAGTGCTAATGAATTTTCCATATAAGAGGTGCCTCCCCTTTACGAAATTCCTGGATCCGCCCCTGTGAAGTACCGTTCACATATAAAGTTAAGAACATCAAACACGACACCGTCAGCGCTGGAATAAAAATTGAATTAAAATTGAAATACATTAATTTTAAGCGCCCCGTCCAGCAGGGGCGAAAATTTCGCAATTTTTCAGTTGTATCATTGACAAGTTTTAGACAAGAAAAGTGCCTTATTTTTTAATTTTGTCTTTAATTAATTGATTTATTAATTATTTCTTAACCTTCCGGAGGCACATTCATTCCCCCCGAAGAAAAATTCTTTGGGGGGGGGGGGGAGGCAAGGGCCCACTTTGCCTCTCGCTCCGACGCCCATGTGTTCAATTCAATTCAATTCAATTCAGTTGAGTTTATTGATCTGATCCAAACAAAAAGGATTACAATAAATTTTCGACAAATAGTATATGACTTTCACAATTGAGGAAATAACGAAATAATATGACTTTCACAATTTTCAAAATAACAAACTAATATGACTTTTACAATTGACAAAATAACAAACACATGAATAGCAAAATCAGAAAATACGTATCTATGAAACATTACCATTAACATAATTCAGCGAACTGTAACATTGCTAAATCAATTATAGTGTTATCAAAGTAATAAGTGGGGTATCATCATGATTAACTACCGATTTAAAATCGTAGATTTCTTCTGGCCATGTTTTAACACCCCCCACCCCCCCAAGAAACCCAATAACAAATCCATTATCCACGTATTCTTTTTCGCAGTAGGAAATAATGTAAATTTTAGACCCACATATAGGTTTATAATCATGGGGCAATCTTTTTTTTTTTTTAATCCTCGCTCTTTCTCTTCTCTTCTCCTTTCCCTTTTCTTTTTGTTTGTTTATTTTTGTTTCTTTCTCTTTCTTTCTTTCTTTTTTAATGCAAAATCATACATAAATAAAAAAAAAAAACCAGTAAACAAACAAAATAAAAAGCCCGTTAGGGATGTTTTGGATTGCGTGTACGCTTTAAACAAATACCCTTGTCGCTGGCTATTTTTTCAATGTACTCCTGCTCTTAGCATGAAAGAGAGATACATGTATCACAAAGGGTTGTTGTTTTTTAGGGTTAGCTCAATGGGAGGTTATTAGGTGATCTCTTTTAGTTGCAGGATCGTTGACCAGAACAATTTCTATCGACATGTTTTGTGTTGTCTCTAATTTAAATCAACTTCAGATCCTGAGAGAAATTTTGAAATGGTCTTGTAACTAACAAACAGTCAAACAACATCCCAATTTGAGGAGAACTTTTGCTTTGCATTCTTTGGACTGTGTTTCTCGCATATGTTTTGCTTCTGCTGAACGCATTTTTGTAATTTGTTGACGACACGCTTCATTCCGAAAAAGATGGCAAAGAAGCGAAGGAGTAGCAATTGCAATGGAGCCATAGCCAGTCATGGACACTCAGCGTGCGGCAACCCTGATGGACGAGTAAAAAGGACTCTAGCTTTTTTTTCTTTTCTCTTTCCTTTTATATTACATTTTTCTTGAAAAAAATATTTTCCCTTTCTTCTTTCTCATTTCGTCCTTCAGTTTTCCTCTTCTTTCTTTTCCCTTTCCCTTCCCCTTTCTTTCTTCTTTCCTCTCCTTTTATTTTCCCTTGTGAATTTTTGAATCTCCCTTGTGAATTTTTGAAATTCATTAGGGGCAGTCTAGCCCCTGCCCCCTCCCGCTGTGACGTCACATGGTAACTACAGTCAGACCATTATGTTATGTTACTCCCGCACGCAGTGCGCACGGGGCTGCTTCGTGCGGCTGCGTGCGGTTTCGCACGGGTGCGTGCGGCTCCGTGCCATTTCGGACGGCCTCGTGCGGGTGCGTGCGCTTCTGTACGCCCCCGTGCGACCCCGTGCGACCTCGTGCGCCTTCGTGCCCCCTCGTGCGCCCCCGTGCGGCTGCGTGCCAGTCAGTGCGCCTCCGTGCGGCTGCGTGCCACCGTCGAGTGCGTACTAATTGGCACGGTACCGTGCGAGGTGTTGGCACGGTACCGTGCGTGGTGTTGGCACGCTACCGTGCGAATCCGTGCGAATCCAGCATCCTGCTAGTCCCGATGCGGGACTCTTTTCTTTTTTCTCACTCTCTCATCATTGGCGGTAGCGCGAGGTCTTCTCGATCGCATCGCGCGAGTCCACTAAGCCCCCCCCCCCCCCCCCAAAAAAAAAAAAAAAAAGAGAGAGAGAGAGAGAGAAGTTGCTTTGGCGTAACATGAGATTTTCAAATAGGGTAGTTTTTTTTTTTTTTTTTTTTTTTTTTTACGTGCATTTTACGTACAACTCGGGCTCAGTAAACAGTCACAACTGCCGCACCGAATTTGCTGCGTTCATCTATTCTACAAATCATTTATGGGGCCGATATTACTGGAATTATACCCCTTCACAGAATTTAAAGATGTTGAAATCCCTATCCTGAATGTTTTCACTTCATATTTTACTATTTTGAATTAGATAAGATAGGTGCAAATTGACCCCATGTGTACGATCTTTTCATCGCACACGGCGATCTCTATACAGTCCCACATATAGAGATGCGCGTAAGTTCTCCACAGAAGAACCTATGGCGAAACGCTGCACAATACTACACATAGTACATTGCAGTCTGAATGCTAAGTATTCACTGTATAAATCTTGATAGAATACGCGTCCGTGTGGGAAACAACTACTGTAGTACTGATCAAGCGAGGCTATGCGAGTCGAGTCGCAAGCTAGATCTCTCCTTCGTACATCCGATATCCCCAGAGCCGTTTCCACTTTCGGGTTTTTGCGATCGTGATCGCAATCAACAAGATACTTGATATCGATAGCAAAAAAAAAAAAATAACAAAGAAAGTAGGGTCGGGTGTGTTACGCCAATACAACAATTTTTTTTTTTTTTTTTTGGGGGGGGGGGCCTCGGAAAAAAAAAAGATCTACACGGGGTCTCCTCTCTTGAAAAAAAAAAAAAAAACACACACGCACACATTCATTGTCCTTTCTGATATTCCCCCAAAGCCTTGAAATATATGTAGAGCTTACACATTGTCGTAAGCAGAAGCAGAAGGATAGGTCTGTATATCAACAGTTTCCGTCTCGAAAGTTTTGTAATCTTGGCAAAATACTGACAACTATACTAGATTGCTATAGAAGAGAGCGAAGTCATATGTGGATTTAAAACGTTTCATGTGATGACTTATGGACCAACATGCCCCTTTGATAATGATCAGAATCAGAAGGCTACGACTTTTCACAAAGGAGCAAGTGCGCTGTTAGCTGTCGTGCTTGAAACAAAACACGGGCATTATACATGTATATCTATATTTGTATATATATATATATATATATATATATATATATATATATATGTTGATAAGGTAGTCCACGTGTTGGCAAGAAAAAAGATAAGTAACAAAGCCGCAACAAAGTTCATGCTGTATTCACCAACGGTTTATTTCTTCACACAAATTTTGCGTCTCGCCGCCCTTTCTCAAGTGTTGATATATCAACACTTGAGAAGGGCGGCGAGACTCGAGAAAATTTGTGTGAAGAAATAAACCGTTGGTGAATACAGCATGAACTTTGTTGCAGCTTTGTTACTTACATAAATAGATATAAATATATATATATATATATATATATATATATATATATATATATATATATATCTGTATATATATATACATTATATAAACATATATATTTTTTGATTGAATCGTTTCTTTATTCAAGAAAACCGGTCTAGTTATCCCAAGGTCTCGGGGATCGAAGCCCGATGGAAACTAACTTTCTTTAAAAAAAGTTTCACTCGATAGAGATGATAACATATATATATATATATATATATATATATATATATACAATGTATATATATATATATATATATATATATATATAAGATATATTTATTCTATTTATTTATTCATTTAAAGGGATGAAGGTTCAAATGCGAGTTTCTTCACTTCGTCTCCGTCTACAAATTAAATTTTGTATAGATGGCTTTACACCTGCTGATCTGGTTAGCAAACATGACCTGTCGGAAAAGGTATAAAGCTCAGCAGTTGCGATCGCAACAAATTTAATGAAGGGAGACAAAGTGAAGAAACTCTCATCTGATATATGATGTAATATGTATATATATATATATATATATTACAATGTTGATAAGGTACTCCACGTGTTGGCAAGATTTTTTTAATTTGTTTATATGAAATTGTCATATTATATGCTTTGGCCGGAAATGAAATAAAAATGACATGAAATGAAATGAAGATGAAAAGATAATTAACAAAATTGCCACAGAGTTCATGCTGTATTCACCAATGGTTTATTTTTTGACACAAATTTTGACCTTTCTAGCACTCAAGTATCAACACTTGAGAAAGGGCGGCGAGACGCTCGAAAATTTGTGTCAAGAAATAAACCGTAGGGGAATATAGCATGAACTTTGTTGCAACTTTGTTGCAATTTTGTTACTCATCTTTATGTATATGTATATATATATATATATATATATATATATATATATATATATATACATATACATTGTATATATATGTACGCGTATACACTGCTTTATATATATGTATCGATATATATATGTATATACAGCTGTATATATATATATATTCATATATACATATATATATATATATATATATATATATATTTATATAACGTTCAGCGGTATGTTAACCTTCCGGTTATCCATAGATGAAGCATTCCCCCATCTTGCCTCAACACACACACACACACACACACACACACACGCAACACATCAAACATTCAGTGCATGCGACCTTACACCCAACAGACTCAGAGATGGACTGTATACACCAGTGTATGACCTTCTCACGGTCGGCATCGCTCAGACGTGGCATGGCACGTATAAAAGTATATTAAGTATATTAAGAGTATATTTATAACATAGAAACGACAGAGTACACGTCACTCGCCCTGCTTTTTTCGATGAGCAAGGAAAATTAATCCAAGAGGCACGCTGACTTCCAGATAATAAAAAAGAGTCACGCCGGCTTTTTCTTTACAAGTTGAGAAAATTATACACGAGTCACGTTAGCTTTTACAAGCTGAAAAAAAATGATACACGTGTCACGCTGGCTGAAACAAGCTGAGAAAATGATACACGAGTCACGTTGGCTTAAACAAGCTGAGAAAATAATACACGAGTCACGCTGGCTTAAACAAGCTGAGCCAATCATAAAAGAGTCGCGATGGTTTTTACAAGCTGAGCAAATGATACACGTGTTACGCTGGCTTAAACAAGCTGAGAAAATGTTACACGAGTCACTTTGGGCGACAAGCTGAGAAAATGATACACGAGTCACGCTGGCTTAAACAAGCTGAGTAAATAATAAACGAGTCACGATGGCTTTTACAAGCTGAGCAAAATCCCGGTAATGATACACTTGTCACGCTGGCTTAAACAAGGTGAGAAAATGACACACTAGTCACACTGGCTTTTACAAGCTGGCCAATTAGCGCTGTCCCTCGAATACAGTAAAAGGGCAATTGACTTTGAAAACGCTGTTTATAAGGTGTGCGAGATCACGAGAAAAGTCCATTGTTAAAAGGTGGATAAAACAGAGATAAAGAATCAATAGCGTCTTACGTGTAAGACGGCCAACAATTAGCTGGACAATGAACGCTTTGAAGCTCCACTTTTTATACTCCGTCATACTAATACACTGAATGGGCCATTGATTTTGAATACGCTCTTAGGTGTGCGACATCACTATAAAAGTTCATTGGTGAGTGGTTGGTGAAACAAAGCAAAAAAAAAAAAAGGTCAAAAGCGTCTTAGTTTAAGTCGGTCACAAAGCTGGTCAATTATAGCGCTGTACTTAAGATGCTGCACCTTTATTTCTCCCTTTAATACACTGAAATGGCAAGTGATTCGGAATACGTTCTTCGGTGTCCGACATCAGTATAAGCATGGACCCTACGGTAGGGTCCATGGTATAAGAGTCTAAGCGAGTAAAACAGAAACAAATCAATTATCGCGTCTTACGTGTACTCGCAAGAAGGTAGCACGCTTTACCGTCCTCACAATGGAGGTGAACGTACACGTGTATCTACAGCGTCCGGCAATTCAACTGCAATAATCGGTACTTATGTCCGGACGCCAAAAGCAAAATAAAAACAAACAAACGAACAAACAACATAGAACAAAACAAACAAACAAACATAGAGGACTGACTCTTGGGAACATGTACCATTTAATAATCGCATGATTCGAACTACAAATTTTGTTCGCTAATGTACGTTCATACTGCCTAATGAACACTTTTGATATACTATTATAAAGAGAAACAAAATGTTCGTTAATGTCAATCAATGTCATGAATGGATAAGTGTTAAAGTTACACGTGATGAGAATTTCCACTCGAAATACTAATTCTATTCAGGGGCGGATCCAGGAATTTCATACAGGGGATCACGCCTTTGCAAAATTAAAGGGGCCCGGACACATCTGTCCTTCGTGTTTATTTCTTTTGTTTTAACCAAAAATAAGAGGGGTGTCCGCCCGGTGCACCCACAGCACTGAGTTCTGTGTGCGCACTTACTCTAGATCCACCACTGCTATGAGTAATGGAACAATAACACTGGACTACTCAGCCCGTCTGTCTTTTTCTTCCCATTTGTCCTTTTTTTTTTATATATTTGTGTATGCCTGTTCTTTGTTCTTCATTTTTTCTTCTTGATGTTCCCAATCTTCTTGTGGGTTGCTTATCCACTTATTCAACTTACCTGCCGGCGATGTATGCACTGCAGTCATGATTAGGGTGACTACAGGCTATCCGCAAAAATAAAATTCTTTCATGATTAAATGATATCAATAGCCACTATAACCCACTCGGCTGGGCTCGCTACACCATACAGCGAGAGGGCCTTGACAAAAGGCTACCGTGCGTGGTGCTGGCTAGCCTTTTGGCAAGGCCTCGTGGCTGTGAAAGAGACTAGTTGCGAGAGAACCGGTGAATGCGAGACCGATTAACCTTTTTGGCAAGGCCTTGTGGCTGTGAAAGAGACTAACTGCGAGACAACGGATGAACGTGAGACCGAACGCCACTCTCTCTCGCGTTCATCCGTTTTCTCGCAGTTCTCGGTGTGCCGAGTTAGACTCGATCTTCAGCCACGAGACCTTGTCAACACGCTAGGTGCTGGCCACCGTCCATCTTTTATTCAGTGGTAACTCCATGATCAGAGCCCTAACACAGGGCTCCACACTAACTTTTCTTATTTGGTGGCCCGATAGGGCCACCAAAATCATCAATTTCAAATTTTTGGTGGACAGAGAGAAAAATTTGGTAGCCCCCCAAAAACAATGAAAAAGATTAAAATTCCTGCCCCCCTATTTTTTTTTTTTGATGAGTAGAATATTAAAGGGAAGGTAAACCCCAAGAGCAATGTGGATTGAGTGAAAGCAGCAACATTAGTAGAACACATCAGTGAAAGTTTGAGAAAAATCGGACAATCGATGCAAAAGTTATGAATTTTTAAAGTTTTGGTGTTGGAACCGCTGGATGAGGAGACTACTAGAGGATATGACGTATGAGTGGACAACAATACAAAGAAAATATAAAGGATATTCAACAAAAATTCACTTTTCTAGAATTGTGAAAGAGCAGTAGACCAACCGCTTGCAGAAAGCAGGGGGAATAATTGCTACCCTTAACATATGTCAATATCAAGTTGATGGAATTTGTAATTTTCATGAAAAATGGATTTTTGTAGTATTTTCTTTATATTTTCTTGATATTGTAGTCCACTCATACGTCATAACCTCTAGTAGTCTCCTCATCCAGCGGTTCCAACACCAAAACTTTAAAAATTCATAACTTTTGCATCGATTGTCCGATTTTCTTCAAACTTTCACTGATGTGTTCTACTAATGTTGCTGCTTTCACTCAATCCACATTGTTCATGGGGTTTATCTTCCCTTTAAGTTTTATCATAGTAAGAATTGGAAGCTGGACATATCTACTCATAAATAAACCTCAACAAACTCGCAACACTCACTCTCAGGCACTCATTCAGACCTTTTCATCCATCCTTCTGCTGAATGGCAAGACTAAGTTAGTATATTCATCGACAGACACATGGGCTGCAACATCTTGACATAGATACACCTGTAAATGACACTTTTCAAAAAAAATTTGGTGGCCCAAGGACCTGACCCATGGTCTGACCGCCCCTGACCTAAAGGTTAACCTGAGTAGAAAGCCACGTGGTGGTTTGATCTGTTACATAAGACTTTGTACTTCATGGGGCGAAAAATCTCCTATCACCTGACGCTATTAATTATGATTATTTCATGTATTGAGCCGAAGCTTGCTTCAGGGAGATAATTTAGAAAATCAGTCCATGGTAAAACACACCCGCAACTCTGACTAAAGTATAAAAGCTTAAAAAGCTCTCACCCTCTCTCTCTCTCTCTCTTCTACCAAACCTTTTTTCTTTTTACTTCTCTGCGACTAATTTTTGTCTCCCAACTTTTAACTCCTTGAATTACTCTCTATCTCTTTACATTTTTTATCTCTTCTACGCCCCATCTCTAATTTCTTTTTGTTTCGTTTTTCTCTAATCTATCTCTCACTTCAGTTATTATCTGCTCTTTATTATCACATAGGCCTACCTAAGACAAACATTTTTCCTCCATTTTCAACCTCTCTTTCAATGAACCTCTTCATAAAAGAGTTACTTGATGATTTATTCTGGAGGTAAAGTATACACTCCATTCACATAAAACAGTTCAAATGAATGGCATTCAACAGAATTTTTTCATGGTCACATTAGTCTTCCTTCCATGTAGGAAATATAGTTTTATTGGACCTTGGCATGCATTATTAATCCATGTGTCAAACAACCTCTATGAGTCCAAATTATAGTTTACTCTATGACCCCAAATTCTAGTTTTCTCAACATTTTCTGTATGCTTTCACAACACGGTTGACATTCTTAAGTCATTCTAAAGTCATGTTTCTTTGTGTTTTAATGCTCAGAAAAGTGGGTTTAATAAAAAAAAATAGAGTTAATTCTATTAGCATTTGTTCTCTTTCTGTTTGAAAATTGCGTGTTTGACAGTATTATGTGCCTTTTCCTGATTTAGTTTTTTGCTTGTTCTGCTGTGAACTCGTACGAACATGCACATAGCGATCAAGGCTGAGATCAGTTAGATATGTGGGTTCGCTTTCCCCAGTCACCTCTTTCAGGTACCTGGTTTTGTGTAGAACAAAAGATTCTGTGGGCTCATCAGCGCACGCTCTATTCATACCTCGCACCCGATCGATATTTCCATCGTTCATTGGCACATGTTATAGTTGACCGTGGAAAGGGGATGCAATGTACCGCTTGACTACCTTCACACTGCTGGATTACCAACCTGTCTGCCTCTTATCGACGGGCAAAAAGGTCTCGTTTCATGCAGGGAGGTGAGAGGAAATCGCCTCCCTGTTTCGTGTAAGCACCCAGAGAATTGCGGAAGGAATGACCGCCCTCTGCATAACCGCTTCCTAACTACATTGTTATTGTAATCACCGCTACCTAGACATGCTTACTGTATAGTAAATCAAATCATTAATTTTCTTTTATTACCATTGTTTATGCAAGTCAAACGACTCTGTATTAAATTAATTTGGATAATCATTTATTTCCAATATGTTACTGCTTATGTAAGTTAGGTATGCTGATTTGCGGAAAATAAATAGTATTATATCAAACAATCGAACAAAGATCACCTTACAGGCCTACATCCTTATCCTACAGACGTACGTATGTAGGTTATTATTAGTACTTTCATCATTATACAGATTGATACAAACTTGAAGTTTTTAAAATGTCAGCAAAATACTTGCAAATGGGCCCATCAAGGAGCTTAGACACATGATCAACTATAACCTGCAAGGATCGATGAATTCAATTGAAAATTAGCTTACGCAAGATTTCGGATTTCAATCGTTCTGGAAAATGTGCACTCTTATTCAAAATGTTTAATAGCTCAATGAATCAATAAACATTCATGCCTATTATTATGTTTACCGTGCATTGTATCTTATCTTATCTCTTTCTTGTTGGGAGCGGCTGTAGTGCAGTGGTGCGTGTAATAGTCTTGGCGCACACAGACTTTACTATACACACAAGGGTTTCTGCCTAGTGCGCCTGTCGTGCCTGTATTGGAAACTTGTACTAGGTGTTTCAGAAAACATCTTCCACTCGTGATTCTTAATAATTCATAAACTATATATCAGATAACACTAGGCGTTTTCACATCAGCCCGATGTTTCGAGATAGCGCGCTATTTTCTGACTTGGGAAATTTTCCCGATAGCGGTATAGCGCACCAGTTGATACTGTTTAGCGTTCTAAAATCATTGAGAATGATTTTCAAGCTTTAAAAGTATGATGAATAATTGTGTAGGACCTGTATTTCCAGTCGGAAAAAGACACATACACACACACACACACACACACACACACACACACACACACACACACAAGCACATTCACAAATTTTAAAATGAAAGAACAAGCTTTATGGCACACTACAAAACGATGTAATCCTGTACAGTGGAACGCGGAACGGCAAACCCAAAAGTGTCAAAATTGGTAACACAAGAATAAGAAAACACCAACACAACAACAACGCAACACATGCATTTGCAATTATATTATGCAGAGATGACGCTGTTCACGTCTGTCAGTATTCCACACTCTTTCATAAGCTCATTCAATAAGGTAATGGCATACAGACATTAACTGCAGTTTTAGTTTTTAGTTTTGGATACATGACACTTCAGCTAGGAACCGAGTTTTTCAGTTTTCTCATGCATATTATAATCATACACAGAACAAGCGTTCTCATTTCGGAATTGCGCGAAGACATCCCTATCTGCCAATAGTCTATACGTTACCCACATTGTTCAGTGTAATTTGTTAGGGTTTGTTTTGTTTTTGTTTTTCTAGGTATAGGTTCATCTGCTCAAGGATCACATTGATCTGTTCATTTATGTACACACATGATGTGAAATTGAGAAAATTGTCAGGATTGCCCCTCTAAAAAATGAGAGGAAACAAGAATCTCTCTTATACACTCCGTTAGAAGTTACATGTACAGCTGTACAGTCCAATGTATACGTGCGCTTTGTCCAAGACAATACTCCATTTGAATATGAATCCTTCTTGAAATACGATATGCCTAGCCAACACAATTCACCAATGATTTCGACAGATATAACAATGTTCAGTATGCACAAATGTAAAAAAAAGGGGGGGCATATGTACGCAAATTATTTCTCTTTGAAACCTTCTTTACTTTGTTCGCTTTTCGTGAGACTGGATCTCATCTTATTCTCTTGACTTGACTCTGCCACTAATATTGATATTTTCATACCTTTTTTGCCAATTACATATACCCAAACTTAATCATGAATATGAATAAAGAAATGTTCTATCACGTGCTGCAAGTAACAATTATTCAATGAGTTACCCATTTTTATTCAAAAAGCCTCCTCATTGCAAACATTTAAGAATCGTGTACGCCAACATCAATCTCTCAAGTCTCATTTGATATGAACCCTTTGCACTAGCAAAGTGTATGAACTGTGAATATATCTTTTTCCTCTGCTCGTTTTATGTTCTTTCCTATGTGTTTTATGTTCTTACAAACCGATTGCTATTTAGCCGTATCCCATTTACTATAGTGTGTTCGCCGGTTTTGTTCTTTGTTTTACCCACGTGTGTGCACATGTAATGTTGCGATGTACAGCGACACAGGACTCCCTTGTAAAGCAGGCCTTTGTGGCACTGAATGGGACTACTTGACCTGCTTTTAAAGAAGACTTAATAAATGAATAAATAAATAAATAAATGACATAATCTTAATGGTATTACCTAACCCTCACTAAAAGAACGCCCTGTGCGATACATTGTATGAAGGCGGGTTTACGCCTCTGAAAGCCGTCATTCGCGCCCAGCCTTCTAGAAAGTTTTGTTATTGAAAACTTTTCTGGAACTACAAAATTAATGCCTTACTCGAGATTTCCTCTTCTTATAATGCTATTCCAAGTCCAACACAATGGACGATGTACACATACATGTATACTAATACATATGCATAACGTGTACATACACACATATTATTTCAAGTGTTATATAGTAAGCGTGAACCAAATCGGCTTTGGGTGAAAACCAGCGCTGATTTTTAATAGTACATACACTTATTGCTGGTGCGAACACTGCCTATGGGCTTATTCTGATACTTAGCCTATATCAAAATAACTAGGCCTACAATCTTCAACTCTCTATACTTATGTCATAATATTATGTTACCCTGATCGATTACTATGTCTAAATGACTTCAGTTATTCTTCGAACTTAGGAGACAATCACTGACGACAACAACACACGAACACACAGCTGGGGAATGTACATTGTGCGTGTGGTACCACCTCACTGGCGGCATAGTTCAAGGGTCCTTTCTCTGCTCTAGCTGTTCAATGTACGCGTGTCACGCATAGACAAGAACAAAACGTTTTCTTCTTTTGTGTTATAGCATCGGGGACGATTAGTGAAATTCATCAAGATGAAAAAGCATAAAAGACTTGACCACCAGAAAAAAGCTGACCCTCTCGCTTCGAGGAACAAAAGCAGCTCCCATTATAGCAGGAACAAAAGTTAAAGGACAAGTTCACCTTCATAGACATGCGGATTGAGTGAACAATGCAGCAATATTAGTAGAACACATCAAAGAGAAAGTGTACAATGGCCTCCCATTGTAAAGGGGTGCTGTTCGTTATTCCGAAGGTTCGTTATTCAGAAGATTGGTTAATCCGAAAATAAAATTCGGAACAATGAACCTTTGGAATAACGAATTTTAGGAATAAAGAGCCTTTGGAATAACAAGCTGTAACCTTGTAAAGGAGTCCTTCGGATCATGGGATCAACAGTTTTCTGTTCTTACATCAACGGCTCTAAGCCGAGTGAGGGCGCATAGCCAGTGATTGCGACAAGGACAAAAACAAAAAAAACAACAACAACAACAACAAAACGGTTCACTTGGTACCACTGTTGTGTGTACAGTAGTAGTCTTAGAATGCGCAGACCTTTTTTTTCGAACAATAAGATCTTGTCGTTTCTAAGTGGACTGTAAAATTTCATGAACACCATAATTTGGAATCACATACTTCCTACGGGTGTTCCAGAGGGTCCAACCGACCACCCCATGCAGTCAAACCGGTTGGATCGACCGTGAGTAGCTCCATGATCGAACGAAGGCATTTTTTTTTTTCTGTGTCCCGCCTGCTTTTTTTTTTTTTTCCTTAGACGGCACAGATTGGGGCATGGCGCATAAGTTACCTATGGGAAATACACGAGTCTGAGTGTTAGGGTTAGGGTTAGGGCCAGGGTTAGGATAATAGGGTTAGGGTTTGATGGTCAGGGTTAGGAATAGGATTAGGCAAAAAAAAAAAAAAAAAAAAAAAAAAAAGGTTGTATTGGCGTAACATGAGATTTTCAAATAGGGTCGGTCGGGCGGTTTTTTTTTTTTTTTTTGCTACCTGCATTTTACGTGTAAAACTCGCGCTCACAGTAAACAGTTACAACTGCCGCACCGTGTGCTGTGTTCATCTATTCTACAAATCATTTATGAGGCCGATATTACTCAAATTATACCCCTTCACGGAATTTAAAGATGTTGAAATCATTATCCTGAATGTTTTCACTTCATATTTTACTATTTTGACTTAGATAAGATAGATGCAAATTGACCCATATGTACGATCTTTTCATCGCACACGGCGATCTCTATTACAGTCCCACATATACAGATTCGTGTAAGTTCTCCACACAAGAAACCTATGGCAAAACTATGCACAATACATTGCAGTCTGAATGCAAGTATACACTGTATAAATCTTGATAGAGTACGCGTCCGTGTTGGAAACAGATGACGTACTGATCAAGCAGGGAGGTGGTACCTCCCTGGATCAAGCGAGGCTATGCGAGGCGCTAGCGCTAGCGAGATCTCTCTCGTGATCTTTCAGTCGTACATCACATCCGATATCCCCAGAGCCGTTTCCACTTCCGGGTTTTTTTGCGATCACGATCGCAGTCAACAAGATACTTGATATCGATAGCAAAAAAAAAATAATAAAAAAACATAGGGTCGGCGGAATTTTTAGGGTCGGGCGGGTTACGCCAATACAACATTTTTTTTTTTTTTTTTTTTTTTTTTTTGCTTTAGGGTATAGGGTTAGGTTTAGGGTTAGGGTCCCCAATCTGTGCCGTCTAAAACAAAAGGCGGGTCGACTTTAGGACTGACCGCAAATGCACCGTTTATAGCAAACCATGCATACTGGTACGGGACTCTGGATCAGATCTGCCCTTTGCTATTGATGGGGAACCCTATTGATACATCAATGCCGTCCATAGATAAATTCAAAGCCGCTTAAAATAAGTTGTAAGTCAAATCTCCACCTGACCACAGCGTAATGGAATTATGGAACTTCCGTTCTGTTGCTGTGTATTGTAGTTATCCGTGCTGCTGCTGATGATGGTAATTTGTGCGGAGGTAGTCCCATACATTGAAATTAGCGTTGCTCATTCGTCAAATGAAACTCCGTGGCCGGCGATTACGATGGCCGTGGTCATGGTGGTGGTGGCCCGTGGTGCCATGCCCGTGATCATTTACCTCTACCTTTACCGAAGATACTGGAAGACTGCTGTGTAGCAGCAGTCGAGCTTCCACTCAGTCCAGGTCTATCCTCATCTACACTGTATCGCATATCGTCAGTTCAAAAAAAAAAAAAAAAAAAAAAAAAAGGCAAGGCAGACAGGCTGGTACACCTAAAAATTAATTACTGCTCATCCCACATCAGAATTGACTAGGTCTAGTACCAGAGTATTGGGAATAGGGGGACAGGATGTGGGAATAGGGGGACAGGGGACATCATGTGTGATATTTGCATACATGTGTAATCTATGTGGCGATGGCATGACCGCACATCTAATTTACAATTACTTTAGCACTGTTCATTAACCGTACAGTGTACAAAGATGTAAACACTAGTAGGCATAGGCCTAGGTTAGCCCCGGAGACCGCGCCGCCGACTGCGTGTGGCGGCTGTCGCAGTTAAGGCCTAGGTTAGATTTCATGCCAACTGCAACTCTCACTCACACTGAGAGTGAGACTCGCTCAACTCGGCTCATTTTGTTCCTTTCTCACAGCTCACCTCATCATCCTCAGACTGACTGCTCAGTTTACACGTCTAATTGTTAAAGCTTCATTTCATTTGCATACATTTCTATTGATCTCACTCATTTTGACACCCAAATTATGCAGCTGTCATTTGTATGACGCACCTCTTGACCCCCGGGATAGGTGCGTCAAAGTACCAATGTGCGTCATACCTTTTAGGTACCATGACGTACCCTCCGTCACAAAAAGTGACCCACCTCTATGAGACATTGACGCATTAACCAGTCAAAATGGTGACGCACCTCTTCG
This sequence comes from Diadema setosum, assembly GCA_033980235.1. NCBI lineage: Eukaryota > Metazoa > Echinodermata > Echinoidea > Diadematoida > Diadematidae > Diadema > Diadema setosum. The sequence goes on along the minus strand of CM067075.1, from coordinate 11,421,999 downwards.
TGAAAATGACTGACCCTTGACGCACATGTTATTCGCAGTACGTGCCAGACTGGAATGCTGCAGAGCTCTGTGTGCGCTCACGCAATTCGCTGCCTGCGAACTGTGTACACCGAACGGAACTTCGCCCGCGTGAATCCCTCTCGCCTACGGACCCTGGATGTTTACTTCGATCGCCGTGGTACTGTATCCCCATGTTGTGGGCGGCTGGGGAGCGTTAGTATAGTAGCTTAGCTGCACACTGTAGCCAGCTGCTACTACACTCCAGTACCCTGTTTCGATTCGAATCGGGGTAGAAGCGTTCCGTTGTGCAATGTCTGCTTCTTTTTCTCTTCTTCTTCATCCGCTTGTCCCTTGCCTCCCAAGTATGAAATGATTTTTAGAGTGTTGTGTGTGTTTTTTGTAACGTTATTGCATCATTTTTCTGCAAGAAGAGGTGAGTTTCTGTTCGTGTATTGATGTGCACTGCAGTATGTGCAGGTGAAAAGCGTTCGAACTGTCTTTCCCGAGTATCGTGGAAGCTCGATGTATTTCTCGGCCTATCAAAGGAGATCTCATACAACAGAATACTTATAACAAACTATTTTCCGGTCAAATTGAATTGATTTCCTTTGTTTTGTATCGTTTATTGACTTGATCCTAAGGATCTTGTCGCAATACCGAGTTTCCAATGTGTATTTATTTTCACCTTATTTTCGCGTAGCTTTCGGTGCTGTAAACTGTTGCTAGGGACTAAGCCTACTATGTACTAAACTTACCGTTCCGCAGTGTCGTTTTTCACACATGGTTTGGTACGATTTCTTCCATTTTATATCACTTTATCCGTTCCCTTTATACTTTGAAGTATTTGACGTAATTCTTTCAAGTGTCTCGCACTGCTATTTTCGTAACGGCGATTTCTCCGCTTTGCTGCAATACTTTTTTCGAATCGAAGCGACGAAGTTTGATACCAGCCGCTGTAGTGTGCCGTGTGTTGTCTTTTCTAAATATTTGTGTTGTTGGGAGGTGTTGATACTTTGTATTTGTTATTTATTTTTCTTAATGTTGATAGGAAAAGGCTAAAATGGTCTGAGTGATGTCTGATGGTGATGATGATAACTATGCTGGTGTAAAAAGACGGCTTACTGTGAATGCTGAGCGTACGTGCCGTTCGTTCCATTTTACTTTCCCTCTTATTCTTCTTTCCCCCTTACTCTTCTTTTCCTTTCCAAGAATGATAAAAAAAAAAGAAATTACATACACCTCACAACAAAATAGAACCACGTGCTACCAACCTTCGTAAAGTTAAATCTAAATGTTCAATATCAGCAAAGAATAAGGGGAAAGCACGAATGACAATAAATTAGAGCGAAGAGATTGTTTTACACGTAGTCTCTTCGGCTCGAAGAAACTTGACACCCCACCCCTCTCCCCTTGTGGAAATTTCCACAAAAGCATGTGCCACACCCAGGTGCGTGCCAGACGGAAGAATGCGCGCACTGGAATAAACAGCGTGTAAATATCATGGAAATATCGATCGAAGAACCAGCTCATTAGTTGAATTAAAGGAATCATTCGTGATATCGTGATTCTATAGCCTTTCTTTTGGCGCATAGTAGGAAACATCAAACAGTCGAATATAATGTACTTGATCGAATATCTTATGTTCCCTGAACAATAAAAAAAAGATCGATTAATCAGTCAATTAAAAATGCAACTGAGCCAGAAATACTTAAAAGGTCTCGTATGCCCAGAGAAATTCACTACGAGTAGGTTCAATGAGATGCAGTCATCACCTGGTTAGACAACAAAATCATGACAATTAATTTCAGTTCACGCTCATGATAACTGCTTATTACTTATCAAAGTTTTGGCTATCAACATTCGTTCGTAGGTGTTTTTTGTTTGTTTTGTATGTTTTTTCCTCGTGAAAGACGTAATGATTTCTTCGTATCGAACGTAGACTGCATGTTTACCGTTTATCCAAACAGTAGGCGCCTAGGCGTACTTTCTGAATATATTCAGAAATTTCTATCAACATTTTAAATATATTACAAGACTCCCAAATACCAGTTCAAAAAAAATTAAGAAATCGAATTTTTTAGATATGAACAAAAAAAAAAAAAATGCGTAGGAAAAAACCACTTCAACCTCGAATGACTTCGAATTTCTCTAAACCGTTCCCTAGTTCATGGACATCCCATAGAAACGCGTGTTTTGATATACACGTTGCTATGGCAAACTATCTAGTTTCGCGAAACTACGGCCTGGCCACAGTAATTTTTTCCGTAACCTCCCGCCTTCCCTTCCCCGATTCGAAAACAGCTTGATTGAAGCCCCTGCCTATTTAAACACGAACCTTATTAAACCCAAGTTAGGTACATGGTTTATATGGCTAGTGTTTAAATAGAATTTACTATTTTAAGTTAATGCAGGTTTTAATAGACTCTCAGTAATGTTAGTTCCATAATCGTTTGTATGTTTTGGGGCCTGGCCTCTGCCATGCCTCGCCTTCTGTATACGTATGTACGCGTGTACTGTATGTATACATGTACCACATGGTCGACATCACGCACGTGGTTTTGCTTCAGGTTCCACGGTCGACGGTCGATGCTACACTACAGTTGTGAATGCGATTGAAGGATAGCGAGCTTCGCGATGCCGCGGGCTGTATGTGATGATTTTAATCACAAATCGTGTTTGGTAGTGTGGTTTTGGAGCAAATTTGTACTCAAACTTTCTGAAAAGACCTTTAGTCTGACATCAGATAGAAAAAGAAGACATACGAGAATGAAGTGAGTATCAGTATGTTATAATAAAACTGATTGAAAATTGTGTCATTTTCGCGTTTCCAGAAGCCGGTGAATTCGGCCGACTCGCGATCGCGAGTTTGTTTTATGCTGTTACGGAGGGATACCATGCCCCATGCAAGAAGCCTCGCAAAATTACATGACGGTCCCATTAACGAACCTTTTGACACACTCTGGTTAAATGACCGACTATGACGCACATTATGGGTCAGTATTGTGACGGACATTTTGCTCCCGTGACGGCACCACGCGTCATCAAATTGGTGGTACTTGACGCGACCATGACGCACATTTCCCGGGGGTCAAGAGGTGCGTCATACAAATGACAGCTGCATTATAGCATATGGGAGTCTAACACTGAACTACAACTGTACAACTACAATTGTAGATCTAATCTAGTTTCCAATGTTGGTGGCCCTGAGATTATGGATTGGATTTTACAGCTCACCGGGATCACCTATAGGCTTACTAATAAAGAATGATCAGAATTACGCTGCCGCTGATATACTAGTATACAGCTAGGGTGCCGGTTTTCGTAGCTGCGACCGGCAGCCCATTCTGTGCACAGCGTAGATGCGTATGGGGCTGCTGGTCGTAGTTACAGTTTTCGACACTTTAGCACATTTCCTTGTTTACCATCAATACTGCACCGTTTTACCTGAGAATTTCGATATGAAATTGAGCTATTTTAAAGGCCAATAATGATATGCCTTAAACAAATTCCCATTTGAATGCGCTCTTGTTCAATTTTAAGCGATTTCCGTCACGCTGTCGCTGGCATCAGATTTGGACGCCCAGCATCATTTTTCGACGCAATCATGCAGCACGCATCACACATAAAACACATGGTGCATACAGTACGCATACACTGCATTGTAAACGCAAACCAGCAATCACACCAGCGCAAGAACTTGTTGTTTCATTGTCGAAATCTGGTGCCACATTCTCAAAGCCAACGCCTTCTACAAGTTTGCTCATTAATTACGAATTTCAGCCATGCAATTACTTAAGGCGATTACAGAAATCAAACATCAGGATATGGCAAACAAATTGATACTAAAGTAAAATAATGGTCATGGGTGAATTTCATTTTACGGCGATGTCATACAAAATGCATCATATTGTTTTGAACCCCTAAAAATGGCTGATATCAGCATTTCTGCTGACACTGTGTTGCTTTTCCCCTAAATATTCCACCATCGGATTAGGATGACAAGTGACAAACAGGGTTTATAAAAACTAGAAATGTGATTGATAACTTTGTTGATTGTTGAAGTCAGACATTTGTATTTAGTATGAAATTTAACAAGAATTATCTGCTGGGTGTCGAAACCTGGGTCCTACCTGTAGACGTGGCAAACTGGTGCCCTGACTAACCGTATTATGATTAATTTTGAGTAATGGTTGGAAAAATTGTTATGCGTTTTCTAATCCTTTCTCTATCTGTGTTGCATTGTACACTTGCATGTAGGTATCCCCAGTACTAACCCCGGCGCGGGGCGCCGTAACCAGTAGTGTTGGGGTCGCTGCTGCGGTTACCACAGTACAGTACCGGTACCTGACCGTGCATATTTATGATGATTCTCCTCTTTATGGCCTCCAGGATAACCTGCAGGACATAAACGAGAAGATCTACTTATCATATTGCACACTGCTATATTTTGTTTCCCTGGATGAACACCATTCAATCTCTGACAGATTTTATCAAGTACCGTAGAGCACTGTTGTTGCAAGCGCTTAATGACTTTCTAACAAGAATAGAAACATTGATTAGGAGACTTTGTCAGTTCATTGACAAACCTAGAACAGCGTGCCCGGCACAGCATTTTCAAAAAAGTGTGGGGGCCCACTTCCGGGTTTCATGAGCTAGCAAGCAGGAAAAAAAAAAAAAACAACCAACAACAAGATAACAACAACAACAAAAAAAACACAACATCTTTTCTTACCATCCACTTCCGGTTTTTTCGGCTGACAAGCGAAAAAAAAAAAAAAAAGGTCCTCAGCTCATCTCTACCAGTCCACTTCCAGGTGTTTTCGCCTGACAAGTAGGAAAAAGCTATTCAGAGAAAAAACATAACCTTACCACCACCATACTTCAAGGTGTATCTATATTTTTCTTAGTGCCACTTACCGGTACCTATTACCGGGTTGAAAAAAGTGTGGGGCCCAAAGTGCTGACACCTTCTGTATGGTGCACAAAAACTGAGCGCCCATGGCCCCCATGCCTGCATTGGCCATGAACAGTATGTGATCACGATAATCTACCTCACAAAGGTGCTAAATATGTGGTATGATACAACAAGAAGAATGAAATTGATAAAACATATATGTTCTATCAACTTAATTTTTCATTCATCTTTACGAGAACATTTATTTTACTTTTTTTTCAAATTTTTAGTAAAGACGATGGTACATTTATGTCCTTTGAAAAGCAAAAGGGTGTTGTAGTAAATGTGAAGTTCGACCATTACAGATATTCAATGCATGGAACTATGATATCCTTGATAAACGTTATGAAAGCAAGTACATTACTGTATATGAAGTAGTAGCTGCACTTCCAGCCAATACTCAACAGGGGGCATGTCTTAATTGCCGCTGAAGGTATGTTTGTACATCACCAATGAAGCACTATGAGAGGTTTAGTGAGTATTCATCTTGTATTGTTGATATCTGGGTTCTGACCCATTTCAGAAGAGGTTTCAAAGATGTAAGAATTCTGTTTTTTAACAGGTAAATACACAAGGTCTGTTACCAAAAGGAATTGAACGGTCAAGAAGGGATAAGGAAAATGAAGATTCTGACACAGCAGTTGGACAGATGATGGTACATTATATGTGCAAATGTGTACAAAAAGTTTCCACCAAATCTGCCTACATGTTCGCATGAACGAACTTGTTCTTATCAGTCATGTAGGCCAATTAATTAATACTCCACAAGTCGAGTGTTGTTACTGGTAACGGGGTCGAATATCATTCACTTATTCATAAGGTCCATGAAAAAATGACACACATTCATTGTATACATGTATACATGTATTTTAAATGTGTCTGATACTGTAAAAGTGGATATCTAGCGACATATTGTTAGCATTTGGCTGGATAAGAAGAGCTTCACGTGTTTTTAAATCTGTGGAATCAAGACATCAGGCACAGAAACATATGGCAAGCAAAAATATTTGCATGCTTTTATTTTCGCGCTAGTTTCTGGTTGCGCGAAAAAATTTCCACTTTCACAGTACATGTGTATTCAGTTAATACAGATGTTTGGACGATTAGATTGCCTATGGACATTTCAGATAAGATTGTGTACAGTATAATGGTAAAGTTGGGATGAAAGATTTCTTCACATAAATATTTTGCCAGGTGCTACACGTATAAGGGTCAATTGTACTGAAAATTTTCTCCTTTGATTTCTAGTAATTATCGATGTTTTGAAGTGTATTCAAAGTTAATCCGTTTTGTTTCCAATAAGCATGCTTCATATTACAGACAACACCTTCAAAAATTCTTTGCTGTTTGGACTGTTGATGAAGTTCATATTTTTTGAACATGTTTTATTTTGTTTACAGTAAATACACTTCATATGTAGTCATGCACATCTTCAAATTTCTTTTGCAGCTGTCGGTTTATGTGACCCTCTATTTGATGTAGGCCTACAGTGTATATCGTGTAACCTTGGGGACGTGAATACACTGTACTAGTAGATACACATACCTGCCTTCAGAGTACTCAAGGGCATTTGTACCCCCTCAAACCTTTATGCAGTTTGGACTGTTATTGAAGTTATCTCTGTCTGAATTAAGTAAAACCTTGCCAAAAGTGCAGATGGCATGTACAATGTTGTAATTTACAGGGTATTGCCTCAAAAGCATTTGTGATATTCTAGCTTTATTTTATTCACTTACAAATATTCAAGCAATATTCAGAATCCTGTTTGTGTAACATGATATAGTGTAGTTTATTGCCAGTGTGAAAACTTGATGGCAAATTATTTGCATAGATCTGCTTGACACAGTGTAGCTCTGCAATTGTTCAAACTAGCTGGTACATGCATTTGCCTTTTACATGAGCTGCACCAGACGAATATATACACGGTGTTTATATTTTTTTAAATGTTCACTGTACATCACTGTCGTAGTCGAGACCGACTGTTCCTACTCGCATTCCTACTCACAAGATCGCTGACAGTTGTACCTTAATTGCATAAGGGTCTTACATGTGACTTGGCTGGAGACTGAGACCAAGGCCACCACCAAAAAATTAATCACCAAAAATAAATGAATGAATAAATAAATAGAAGAATAAAATAAATGGATGAATAAATAAATACATAGATGAGTAAATAAATTAATGAATAAAATAGTATAAACCACATTTGACTATGCTGCTAAAGAGTAAGAAAAACTGCTTATACAGCTCTTACTTTTGGTAACATACTGTACATATTTTTGTTATGTGTACTGTAAAAGTGGATATTTTCGCGCGACTAATTTTTCGCACTAGGCCGGGTCAGAAGAGTTTCACATGTTTCTAACTCCGCGGAATCAAGACATCACGCACAGGAACGTATGGCAAGCAAAAATATTCGAGTACGTGTTTTTATTTTCGCGCTAGTTTCTGGTTGCGCAAAATGCACGGAAATTTCAACACCGCGAAAATTTCCACTTTTACAGTATGATACATTGCCATGAAGATTGATGGATACCTTGAAACTTCACTACAATGTAGTTCTTTCAACACCTACATGTACCCGGTAATAAATATATGGATACACGTGTATGTATATACATTTATAAAGGAAAACAACTCGTCGATTGTGCTCCTTTCTCTGTTATTAATAATAATAATGAAAAAGAATGTACTGGTATTTTACTAAATAATGATAAAGGTATGTGTAATGATGTATCAAAGGTTCTTTGCCTAGTTATGTAGGCCTACTAATGTAGTAAGAATAGATACAATGGCCTCCCATAGTACCAGTCCTTGGGAGCAGCAGTTTCTTTTGCTACGTCAAAATGTTGTTTTCACCGAGAAAAAACAAAAAAACAACAACAGAGTGGATAATGTAAGCGGAATTTCGATATACGGTTAATTAACTGTGTTCACGGAAGTGAACGGTATAACTAGTAGTTATAGTATACTGGTATTTGAGTGTATGCCTAGGATGCTTTGAATTGAGAGAGAGTGATCTGAATGATTGGTGGCATTATTTTCAATGGGAATTCGATTGGATTTTCACCGTGGAGAAAGAAACTGAGAATCAGACAGCACTTCCAGTCGAAGAAATCATCAGGATTGAAAAAAAAACAAACCAAATAAACATACACTGTATTATGAATTACAAGATCAAGGAAGACAAACAATCGAAGAAAGAGAGAGAGAAAAGAGAGAGAGAGAGTGGCCAAGAAAGAGGCAGTAGGCTACTTGTACATAATGCCCAACGACAGACACAAGTACAGTATATCACAGATAGTAGACGCTTATAACTGACCATGTCAGTTACGCTTGGGTCGCTCATAACACACAAACAAGGGCATCCAGAAAACGTCAATTTCTATATGTGGGACAGTACGATATTTTCGAGATTTCGTGCAGAGTAAATTAAGGCATGATATCCCGATATCCCTATGATTTCAGCTGGCTGTTGACCCATCTAATCATCACGCACGTCACACCTTGTAGGTATCATCTTACATAATCTTCCGTTTACATGTTACTATATACGTTCGTTGGTGCCCTACGATGAAAAAGAAGACTTGTCGGAGAATTTTAGAAGAGTATGTGAACCCATTATTTCCGGTGCCGGTACATCGGTATATAGCCATGCACGAAGTTGATGCCTGATGGCCTTTCATGTCATTCGTGAAAATTTAAACAGTATTGCATTCAGGTTTTAACCTTAACCTGTCCAAAAAAAAAAAAAAAAAAAAAAAAAAAAATCATGTGAAAACGTAATTCACTGATCATCTTCTGCGGGGTCAACTCGAGGTCACGCGTGCGAGAACTTGGATATTCTAGACGGGGTTTTCGGCTTGCCAACTGACTGGAAATGCGCAAATAACAACCCTTGTACGCACTAGTCTTGTCGGGAATCATCTCATTTCATATGCCGAGGGGGGGGGGGGGGGGGGGGGATGGCACATGGACTCGCACGCGGTACACGCCTGATAACACCAGGGAGGTACACTCACCTCCCTGATAACACACACGTACTGTACATGTACCATGTAAGCACTGCGGGAACCAGGGAGGTTGGATGGGATCATGCGGGAACCAAGCACTGGCGGCACGGGGCCGTGCGAAATCGCACCCCATAGCCGCACGGGTCCGTGCGGCAGAGCTGCACGGGTCCGTGCGCCACACTCGCACGGGCCCGTGCGACAGCGTGCGAGGGAGTATGGATCCGCACGCGGGCGTACAGATTCGCACGCAGCGTGCGGATCTGCACGGGGGCGTGCAGATCCGCACGGAGGTGCACGACTACGCACGGGCGCGTACAGGGGCGCACGGAGCCATAACGCTCCCGTGCGAGATCGCACGAACCTGCACGCAGCCGCACGAAGCAGCCCCGTGCGCACTGCGTGCGGGAGTAACATAACATAATGGTCTGACTGTAGGTATGATCGAAAGCAAAAAGTCTATAGAATAAAACTGCACAAGTTCGGTCGAGATGAAAACAATTCAGGAAACAAAATAACATATATAGTGAACGAAAGTATGAGACGTCTTCAAAAATGATGAGATATTCATTAAAAAACTACAGATTTCTCCTTATTTTGTTTATCAAGAGGGCCCATCGTAAGTCTGAAAAAAAGTTCTTTCTGTAGAAAGACGCAGAGAAAGTGAGTCTGAATAAAAGAAAAATACCAGAAAGAAAGAAATCAAAGAAAATAAAGAAAAAAAGAAGAATGAATGAATGCAAAGAAAGAAGGATTTAAAGAAAGAAAGAAAGAAAAATAAAAAAAGAAAAGAAAGAATAAGTAAAAAGAAAGAAGGAATTCAGAGAAAACTAAAGAAAGGAAGAAGAAAGAAAGAAAGAAAGAAAGAACGAACGAAAGAACTAAAGAAAGAAAAAAAGAAAGAAAGTCAAAAATGAATGAAGAAAGAAGGGGAGGAGGGAAGGAAGGGAAAGAAAGAGAGAGAAAGAAAGAAAATGAATGAAGCAAGAAATGAAGAGGAAAGAAAGAGAAAAGAAAAGGAACAAAAATCTTCGTTTTAAAAGGGCAATTATAAAAACGTAATTGTTGAAACTTTCTTTTGTAGTAGTTATTTGTTTCACAAACTCGCAAGGTTAACTTAAAGAAATGGAAGAACTTAAACTTGCTGGCATGCAAGAAATTTATGTTCAATGGAAAAACTTGTGTCAAAGCATTATTTTTGCCACTTTTTTCCATTTTGTGCATAAAATACCTTTCTATCATAAGAGAAATGTCAACCAAATTTGTCAAGGCTTATTTGTATACGAGAAAGCGATAGAAAAAACAATATTTTAATTTGACTGTGTCGTTTCCCTACGGTCGATTGACGTGCTTTCTCTTTTCGGGCACAAAATCAGACGGAAGAGATTGAGTGAAACTCTTTTTATACGATATTTATACTATGTGGACCTTTGAAATTTCGGTATTCCAGCAGCTTAATGCTACGATGTTACGTTGTTACAAAAGACAATACTTTGGGGAGTGCCAACTTTACTGATTCCTCGAGAGCTTGTATATTTTGTAAAAGTTTTGTAGAAAGTTTTGCAAAGAATAGTTTGCTTGTTTGTTTTGAATTTTACAGGTCTTTTGCAAGATTCACCATTATTTTTGTAAGAACTGCATTTACCATTCGACGTGGTTTAAAAAGTCTTCTGTGTTTCCTCTATTCGTATTATAGTTCTGTGTTACCCAAAAAAGTTATTGTTTTGATTCTGTATTGCTCTCCTGATTCTGATCAATAAAAAAAAGTAATTTATTTCATCACAACTTTTTACTCCGCTTCAGACTCGGAAGTATAAATCCAGCATGCATGCTTTCTTTCTAGAAATCACTACAAAATAACTACATACCTAACAGACTTAGGCCGTATGCAGTATTTTACCCTGTGTATGTGTTTTATTTATTTCATTTATTTATTTCACATCTTTAAAAAGGGTAGCCCGAGTCAGCATTAGCTAGTTTTCATCGGGGCCCTCTTGCAAAATACATAAAAACAGTGCAGAATCAAAGTTACTAACAATACATTTCAAAACATTTAAATACAAATCGAAGGACAAAGCATGATGATACTAGTATGGTAGATAAAAAAAATTAAATACTAAAACGATTCCTAGGTTAAATGAAGGGGAAAAAACATACATCAAAATTACATTTAAATTGGTACCCCGAATAAATTCAGTTGATACAATGAGAATAGGTTTTAAGAATTGAAAGACATATGCTTACAACAATCCAGTGTACAATGGTAACTTTAGATAGTGCATATAAAATCATGTATAGTAATATACATACTCATGATTATTTCATAATAAACCGTTTTATAGAAATGGCATAAGTACATGATTAAACAAATCATAATTAATAGAAACAGAAATGGATAAAATGGACTTTGCAACAAGTGACATAATTGATGTAAATATAACAACTTCAAGTAGTATTATTGTTTTCTTGTAGGAAAAAAAGGAATTCTTGCATTTTGTCATTTATTACTGGGAAGATTTTTTAAAGTTGAATTGTGAAATTGATTGGGGAAAATGAACAATAACATTTATTACATAAATTAAACCTCTGGTATAATTTATCCTTTGTGGGTATTGACTATTGAGAAGGGGTCCTCCTGGTATGAAAAACATATGTGTATATCATAATTTACTTTAAACAATTCTAAATTAGGGGAACAGCGTGTCTCTTTGGGCAGATTATTCTAATCGGATATTGCTGAGCATATAAATGATCGCTTGTAAAATTCAGTATTACATCTAGGAGGTTCAAGTTTGAGTTGATGTGAATTACGTGTGATGCGCTGCGCTACGTCATCGTGCAAAACAAATTTGTTTTGTGTGTGTGTGTGTGGGGGGGGGGGGGGGTTTAACTTTTTTTTTCCTACACACCAGTGGTAGCTAGAGTTGTGACTCGATCCCTACATTCATCGCCAAAGGTATTATGAACCTGTTCTTGCGACCAACGCAATTTAGTGGAAACGTGTGAAACAGTCTTATTCCGTGTCGACTTTTTTTTCCTTTTATCACCAGTATCCTTCTTTCTCTTTTAGTCTATTTCATTAGTCAACACGAACATGGTGTTGATAGATCAGATTCTCGTGAAGAGTTTATTAGGACTACATAACCATATCAAGGCACTTGAAATCACTTTATGGATTTATCAATTAGCCAAGTTAGTGTGATGTTAACCCGTCCCCTCCCCCATCCCCCCCCCCCCCCCCCGGTATTGCAGATGAGCAATAAGGAATTCATTGGGGTTTCAAGGCAATGGTAATCCAGTGAGTGCGCGTGTTCGGAATTGTATGTGCCCCATCCTGTTTCTACAGTCTTTGTGTCATGACATTGTCAATTCACAATTAGATAATATATTGTTATGGCAACGTGGCCTTCCTTGCGGTTCGTGTGCAAATGTACAGACAAATTCTAGCGACGACGGAAAGTCGTAGATGATAAATTTGCTGTGATGATGTTACAGTTACTGCCGGATGCAGTTTTGTATTGGTTCAGAGCTCATTAATGCACCCTTTCCCCTCCCCCTCTCCCCCCCCCCCCCCCCCGTAGGAGCTCATTCAAAACAATATTCAACCTAGACCGACGCCATGTAAAGATGTCGAGATTCAGAGTCTTCAGATGTATGTATATATGTATTATATATATATATATATATATAATGTGAGAAATAGTTCCCTGGGTCCCGAACGTACGCGGTGCTGCATTGTTGGATGCATATAGTTGAAAGAAATTGGACTGAGGCGGGACGTTGCTCTCGATCTTAGTCTCCCTTTTATTTGTCAAGCTTTCGGCCCGTCATTGGGCCTTCGTCAGGACCTACCAACAGAACGATTATTATATGAATAACCTGATATGTCATATAATATATAATGCAATTTCACATATTACCAATCTTCTAAATCATTTCCTTTATATACACAAATCAATCATTCAATTCAATACAAATATCAAATCTAACCTCAAATCATCATCAGAATAACATCATAAGTCCAAAAAATATATAAATAAATTCTTATATCATAATGCTGCCATATAATAATCATATTGTCTTATAATAATCGCTTAGCATAATGATCACAAACAGAATCATTATACATATCATATTCATATGTCTATTTGCATTGCGTATATGTATACATCCGCATACGCACACATACATAAATTCTTATATCATAATGCTGCCATATAATAATCATATTGTCTTACAATTCTTAGCATGATGATCACAAGCAGAATCATTATACATATATATCATATTCATATGTCTATTTGCATTGCGTATATGATACATCCGCATACGCACACATACACACCCACATACATATGCACATATATACATATTCACATACACACACACAAGCAAACACACACACACACACTCACATACGCACGCACACACACTCACAACTCCGGTTGATATAATACTATCTAAATCAACATATCCTATTTCATTTCGTATATTACCGAAATAATAGCGTCAACCCTGCCAAAAATATATCAACTCTTAGATCAAATGTGTAAACAACAACAATTTCTGTAAATTACCTGCGTGGGACTCGTGTGGTTATCGTGCATCCCAGCACCGTGTGCTCATATTCTGTTCAAAAATACAATAATTACCATTCAATCATTCATAATGCCTCTTATTTTGCAGATATAATCAAACATAATCATATTAAAACATCACAAGATCATATTCACAAATCCATCATACACTATTTTCCATATCATTCTTATCCATGCAGAGTCATTCTTATCCATCCCGAACCCCCTCACTCTAACTTCAGACTCACAGTAAAACACCCGTAGCAGAAAACTTGGCCATGACCAGACAGGACAAAATACAACCCAACATATACAGTTAAAACACCCTAAATAATTTCAGGTTAGATATATTGTGATTATTGAGATTTCATTTGTATATGTACTGATATATTGTGTGATCACAAGATGTATGAATAAAGTTGAGTGTAATAAGTTCATGTGATTTGATATGAATGAAATGTATAATGGTGTACAATGATGCATTTGGGAAAATGTATGAATCTGTGATTTCTGATATGATTATTTTTGACTGTATTTTTATATTATGTAACATAATAGATATTATGATTGAATACTATTATTGTGAAATTCTGTTGATATTTATTGTATGATCACACGATTCATGATTACTGTTGAGCGTCACGAGTTGATCTGACTGCATGGATAAGAATGATATGGAAAATAGTGTATGATGGATTTGTGAATATGATCTTGTGATGTTTTAATATGATTATGTTTGATTATATCTGCAAAATAAGAGGTATTATGAATGATTGAATGGTAATTATTGTATTTTTGAACAGAATATGAGCACACGGTGCTGGGATGAACGATAACCACACGAGTACCACGCAGGTAATTTACAGAAATTGTTGTTGTTTACACATTTGATCTAAGAGCTGATATATTTTTGGCAGGGTTGACGCTATTATATTTCGGTAATATACGAAATAAAATAGGATATGTTGATTTAGATAGTATTACATCAACCGGAGTTGTGTGTGTGTGTGCGTGCGTATGTGAGTGTGTGTGTGTGTTTGCTTGTGTGTGTCTGAATTATGTGAATATGTATATATGTGCGTATGTATGTGGGTGTGTGTGTGTGTGCGTATGCGGATGTATACATACACGCAATGCAAATAGACATATGAATATGATATATATGTATAATGATTCTGCTTGTGATCATCATGCTAAGAATAATCATATTGTAAGACAATATGATTATTATATGGCAGCATTATGATATAAGAATTTATGTATGTGTGCGTATGCGGATGTATACATATACGCAATGCAAATAGACATATGAATATGATATGTATAATGATTCTGTTTGTGATCATTATGCTAAGCGATTATTATAAGACAATATGATTATTATATGGCAGCATTATGATATAAGAATTTATTTATATATTTTTTGGACATATGATGTTATTCTGATGATGATTTGAGGTTAGATTGGATATTTGTATTGAATTGAATGATTGATTTGTGTATATAAAGGAAATGATTTAGAAGATTGGTAATATGTGAAATTGCATTATATATTATATGACACATCAGGTTATTCATATAATAATCGTTCTGTTGGTAGGTCCTGACGAAGGCCCAATGACGGGCCGAAAGCTTGACAAATAAAAGGGAGACTAAGATCGAAAGCAACGTCCCGCCTCAGTCCAATTTCTTTCAACTATATATATATATATATATATATATATATATATATATATATATATCTCAGTAGTTTGAAAAGTGTGGGGGTTAAAAATCTAAGCCGTAAAATGTCAGCTGTAACAATTTCAGGTGGATAAAAAATGTAAGCGGGCAAAATATCCGGGTGAAAAGACGTCAGGGTAAAAAAAAAAAGAAAAGAAAAAAAAAGTCTGGGATAAAATGCCACGAGTAAAAGTGTCAGTGATGACAATGTTAGGGGTGAAAATATAAGAGATAAGAATGTCAGAAATGGTGTATTATGGCACAAAATGCTCACGGTAGGTGTGAAAGAAAAACAGATTAGAAAGTCGAGAGCATGCCAAAGGTTGTAACGCTGTCCATGATCGAAACTTTTGAGGATTGATCAACTGCTTTGTACCGTAATATATGATTCGCTTTATAAAATTATATAATGCTATTTCTTTATAAATAAAACATGTTTACATTTATTAACGTTTCTTCTGGACAAAAAAAAAGAATATAGAGAAAAGATCAAACCAATCAATTACAAACATTCTTTCGTTTTCAAAGTACATAAAGCAGTACGTTCTTGGATCTCGTATGTCTTGGACCTGGAGATAATATACAGTCACGTATAACTTCGTAAGTTGCTGTGTTACGAGATCGATCTCAACAGTTTGCATTATAATATTATGTAACAACATGAACAAACAGGCTGAAAGTGTTATTGCATTGCAAGATTTCCTTTTCTCGTCGCTTAACATGAACGGGCAATACAACAGGACAAAGAGCTCTGGGCCCTGCTTTATCAAGATAAAGTTAGCGTTGATCGTGAAATCAACGCTAACTTTATCCAACTTCAAGTCTGCTATAACTTTAAATCAACTGCAAGTTTCCGTTTTACGAAGAGACTTAATAGTCGATTATAGTTATAGCCCATCACCATGACTTAATTATTGATTTAGTGAAAACTAAAAACACGGGACGAGGTTGGTTTCCGGTACTGTCTGCTTAAAAACAAAACCAACAACAAAAACATGATTGTTTGCCATGGCCACGGATTCGTAGTCTGCTAGTGCGACGCAGTATTATTAGCGCTATACAGCCGCTGAATTAAAGTAAAGTTTGCAACAAAACCGCAAAATACGCCGTTTTGCGTTGTATTGAAAAAAGTAGGTCGATAGATCTAGCACATTCCGAGCTCAACGAAAATCTGCGTACGCGTGTACCGTAAAGATTCCGCACATACGTAGGATTACTTCAAGTCTTAATTCAATAGGCTGAAGTCCTGTGTGTTTATGTGTAGGATTCTATTACGTAATACTCGTATAAGTCTTCAGAGGTTAGCATTTCCCAGGTGTTTAAGGCAGTGAAGTCACATAATGAAATTCAAAGTAGGTAAAAATTCCAGGCAGTCCCAGCTGGCTATAAATACCCGTGTCAGTGGGCAGTAAGCATCTTTTTCAAGTGTGACGGCAGTGAATTATACCAGGGAGGTGAGACACCTCCCTGATTATACATCTCAAACTCCAATGTCTATTGATCAGGAAGACGACGCTACCTCTCAGCCCCCATCCCCGCGGGGAGATCAGGGCATGGAAGGCCGCCTTGAAGCTCAACTAGAGGGACCGAGATACTCTCCCGCTTCATGGATAGGGCGGCGGCACACCGTGGTAATGACAAACGGCATGCGAGCCATGCCAGCTGGTGCAGGAGAGCTTCTCCTCCCGGCGATTAGTCCGGACATGCGAGCCATGTCCGCGGGGACAGGGGCGCTGCCCCGCCCATCGAAGACTTCAGCGAGCTAGCCATCCCCATCGGCAGCTCAACAGACGACGATATTCTCATGTCAGCCTCCTTCCTGGCAAAACTGATTGCGTTGCCCTGTATGGGTGGCCAGCTCGACTCTGCCCTTGTGGTTATGGTCATTTTGACAACCGAATTGATCCGGATGCCATGTCCTTACAGCCAAACTCTTTCAAAGCCTGGTACCAAATTTGATTTTAACTTAAATTCTGATCTCATTTGGGCCAAATATAAAAATTGGCTGATTTGCTAATGAAGGCAGTCACACTGCCCATATCAGAAGGTAAGTGCTCTATAAAATCGCGAAGCAAATGCTCAATTGCCATCGAATGGCCAAGCAGTTCTCACACCAAAAATCGAGAGCAAAAATTGGGCGACCCTCCTTCACGAGGCCTTGGGTCTTGTGAGCTCCCAACTTCTACAACCAAATGTAGTGAAGGGACTTCTACCACATAGATAAATCCTTTCTGAAATTCACAGATCATGCACGGATAATCATCCATGCAATTGACACAACGAGAATTTTAACAACTCATGTCACCATCGATGGCCTGACACTCCCGGGCTTTGCTTATCGTATGATCTGAGCATGCACCATCGAGGTATCTTGAAACCCCTTCTCAACCCCTCTCAACAACACTTGCGCAGCAAGTCGATTCCACTTGGTAGAAAGTTGTTCAGAAAGACATCTGAGAAAAATTGACAAGTGTCACAAAAGCATACATCGTGTGTCATGAATGTCTCTACGCAAGCCAGAAAAAAAAAAGAAAAAAGAAAAAAGGATGAGTACTATCCAAAACCGTTCAGTGCTGGAAATCTCAAGCCTTCCAAAGATGACTGGTCAAAATAATTCCCGAGCCTTGGATATTGGCCACAATATTTGACTATGATTCTGAAGCCAATAATTTCATTTCAACCCCATACCAATAAATTTTTTCCTCTACAAAGTGTACATTCTACCGAGGAGGAAAAGGCAACCCATGAAGAATTGTCTCCGAACATTCTCGCAAAGCAAGCTATTATAGAGATTCCTCACAGGGAGTATCAACTCTATTCTAGCACTACCAAAGACTGGCGGTCTAAGTCCAATCATAAATTTGAAAAACTTAAACAAATTTGTAGGATACGAATGTTAAGGTGCAAAAGCGTAAATTGGTGCAAAACCGCGAATTGCCGCCTAAGCTGGTAGAAAATAGATCGGTAGAGGTAGAGGTACGTACAGTACACACACAGCTGCTGGATTCACACACACGTGTGCTTAACAAGAATGTGTGACAAATGACTAAATTGCATAGAGTTTGTTCGAAAATGATCGAAAGAAGGCGAATTGGAAACTAGTAGGCCTATTTGCATAGGCCTATTACAGATTTCTCAGGACGAAATGGAACTACAAATCTGTTTAATTAAATGAAAACAGTTTGAAATGAAAAGGAACACCTAGACTACAAAAATGAAAATAAATAATACCCCGAAAAAAAGCCGAAAATTCAAGTTTCAAGTGTCAAGTTTATTTATTTGACAATACTGCAGAGCTTTGCCATAAAAAATACATTTCAGAGTATACATATGTATACATTTCATTATCAAACAAAGATATAATCAATAACAATTTTCTATGTTCAATGTGGAATTTCAGTATTCCATAGACATGCCAGTATTATGAGGGGAACCTATGGAAAGCACAGCTTGTTAGAACTAGGTTCCCCAATTTAAAAGTAAACAACATTATGTGATTATGTATATGCATGTACAAATATGGCAAGTGAATACGAAGAGACAATACAAAGATACACAGGAGATATACAGAAAAAATAGAAAAGGAAATAACCACAAATGAGCATCAAAATAATACAAGAGCAATTGAATATTTAGCCTTATAGATGTATAGTACATGTAGTAGAAAATCCAGATACATCAATCAAAGCACATGTTTGTGGAAGTATAATAAAAAATGATATTTTGCAGGAAGTTTTTTTTTTCTTACATTAATTTTACAATATAGACACAAGCAAAATAAGTACGAAAATGTTTATCATGGACTCATACTATAACAGGTAAGTAATGATGTTTAAGATTTCTCCTAAAAGACTTGAGAGAGGCGGCTTGCTGTAGATTTAAATCAAGATGATTCCAAAAATAGGGTCCAGTGTAAATTAATGACTTTCGGGCGAGGTGAGTACGAAGAAGTGGTAAATGAAAGAAAGAAGCTTGGCGTGTAGAATGCCTATGTATTCCATCATTATTACGAACACTGATTGTAATACCTCAGGTAAATCGTGAAAGCGTGCTTGATACATTAAACAGCCTAGCTGCTGATAGAACAAATCGTTTAGTTTCGACACTTTATTTTCAAAGAATAGTATATATATATATATATATATATATATACGTATTCAAGATTATTCTCATCGCCCTTTTTTGTATAATTGAGAGTCTATCCAACTGAGACTTACTGGAGTTGCCCCATCATGCAAAATTACCATAATTTATATATAGGGTAAAACAAGTGTGGAATATAACAACAATAATCACATGTGAGGGAAACAAGTATTTTAACTTGTTTATAATTCCAACATTTCCAGAGAGTAACTTATTTAGATGCACAGTGTGTGGTTTCCAAGACAACTTTTTATCACTCAATAACTCAAGAAACTTTAACTCCTCAACCATTTTGATTGTGGTGTTCTTAAAGTATTACATCACTATCAAGAGATGCGATTGAATTACTGAACAACATACATCGTGTTTTATCCAAATTGAGAGATAGTCTATTTGCACATACGCAATCATGCACGCCATTAATCTCCTTATTAGTTTGTTTCAAAAGTAACTTACGCTCTCTGTTAGAAAGAAATACATTTGAATCATCAGCAAATAATATCAATGATAACGCACTTGATGCATTTTGAAAATCATTTATATATAAAATAAACAACAATGGGCTGAGGAGAGATCCTTGAGGTACCCCACATCGTAGTTCTTTAATTACAGAGTCACTCATTTATTAATGTTTAGTTCTATCCTATCTCCTGTCTTAG
Organism: Diadema setosum; assembly: GCA_033980235.1. Lineage (NCBI taxonomy): Eukaryota > Metazoa > Echinodermata > Echinoidea > Diadematoida > Diadematidae > Diadema > Diadema setosum. The sequence goes on along the minus strand of CM067075.1, from coordinate 11,401,934 downwards.
AAACTGGAACGACCTTACCAATTTTCATTTTTCCCGGAACAACACCACTCACCAATGAAAGATTGAATATATGTTCCAAAGGAGTCAAAATTTCATCCACTACTTTCTTTAGCACAATGTAGCTAATACAATTATGGCCAAAACTAGGTTTATTCTACGATCTTTCAAGAAAGAAGAAAAACTGTAATCAGTGGAAGGTATATACCTCTTTAGCAAGGATGGGTTCTATGTCTGCAAAAAAAAAAAGTCATTAAAGGTATAAGCAATCATCTTGCTATTTTCAATACACTCATTATTAATGAAATTCTAGTGGGTTGCTTCTTTTAACTATTTCTATTCAGCACATTATTAATAACATTCAAAGTGGCTTAAGTATTATTCTGAGACAAATCAAACTGAGAGCAATAATAATCATTCTTCGCAATTCGCAATAAAGAAGTCAAGGTATTTCTATACTTAACATATTTTTTACGAGATGCATCTGAAGGATTAGAACGGAATCTATAAGTTTATTTTTCCGATTTATACACCTAAGCAGAGATTTTGTAACCCAGGGTTGCCGGGCTCGACACTTGTAATTTTTCTGCTTGATAATCATAGGGGGAATACACTCATTGAAAGTATTATGTCCATAAATTTATCAAATGCAACATCAGTGTCATATTCCTGGGGCACATCTTTCCAATCTGCCTCTGATAATTTCTCTTTCAATCTATAGAGATTTTATCGTGCCTTAAGCTACGAAAGTATCTTGGTTGTGCCAGTTTAGAATGACAATCAAACTACCATGAAGCTCATGCGTGATAGAAACATGCAAACAACACATTATCCCAACTCCTGCTACCACCATCAACAACAATAACGATAAAAATGACGACAAACGCAAGAAGATAGTCATCTTTATGAGAATGAGATCAGCTATAGATCTATGCTATGTAGCTAGAAAGAGTTGCGAAAACCATTAAATATGAACGCCACGTTGTTTCCAAACTATATTAATATGGGACTCTAGATCTTGCCGAGCCGCCATCTCTGTTCCCCTATCCGAATTGTACCCGATCTCACGCTCTGCCGATCACGCTCTTTGGTTTTTGTTTTTGGTATTTTTTCCACCAGCTTAGGCGGCAATTCGCGGTTTTGCACCAATTCGCACTTTTGCACCTCAACATACGAACACTTCAGAGTGGAACAGTTTCGCTTGATTACGGCCTTAATTTTGCCCCTCCAAAGGGTGCATATTTATCCGTATCCGTTCACCTTGTTCATCAAGTATAGTCTTTCGAATGGAAATACTAAGTAGTATTTTCACTGCATTCCTTCAGTGCCTTCCATCTGGCCTTAATTCGACCCCACAGAATTTCCTTAAAGTTATGAAACCTGTCTTTGCCTCGGTGAGTAGTGGCATTAGAACAATCACCTATTTCGATGATATCCATATTCTTTCTCCAGAGAAGAGTGTCTTGACAAAGCCAATGATCAACTTGTCACCCTTAAAGAGTTTCAGTAAGGATTTCGACAAATCCAGTTTCAACCCAAAGCACGACGAGACCTTCCTTGGTTCTCATATTAATTCCCAGCAAATGATTTTCAGTTTTTTCCTCAGAACAAGATTGACAAGGTTACTGCCCTTGGAAATTCAATCTTGTATGGCAACGAAACCAAATTTCGGGATTTTAATGCCTTCCACAAAGAAATTTACATTCTCGTCACTTGGGACTAGAAAAAACAAATCAACTAATGCTCTGCGTAAAGCAGAAGATGACATCGACACGAAGTTTGGTGTCGTTATCTAGATACAAAACATTCTTTGGTGGTGGCTGTCTCGCAAGACAAAGAATTATTTTCCACCTTCATTAGCATGATAATTTAAAGCGATGCTTGCATCTCAGTATGGAGAGTAGTTAATTCTGAACAATGACAATTCCTTTGCTCAGAGAGTCTGGAGTGCCAAACAGAATTCCCCGCATAGCAATGTGTGTGAACCTCTTGCAATTCAGAACGGTCTTGAAGCCCTGTGTGGCTCGTGTACAAAAAATGTGCTTACTCATAATTCGGCCAGACATTTCTACAGCTAGTAGCATACCTGACCCGAACGAACTCACGGCCAACATTGGAATTGGTGTCTAGCAATTGGATATCAGCTTCACATTCAACAGATGTAGATAATTCTGAAGTTTTCTGCTTGTCTCGCAGAGACATGAACAAGTAATTACTATTTTACATGTTTTTCACCACACAATCCACAAACTCTACATATGGATTAGCAACACTCCTCATGTCAAATGGAAGCCAAGTTTTATTGCCCTGAATTTTGATGCCTTTTTCCCTTACCCTAGAACGTTTTCAGTCCTCCACAAGCTTCAACTGAACAAGGTGACCTGAGCAATCCTCACTGCCCCAATGGTGGCGGCAGCCATGGGTCTCATTATCGCTCAAAATGCGAATAGCCCAACCTCTATTACTCCAAGAGATAATTCTTTCCCCACACCCTCACCCACCGACGAGCCTCCAGCTCACACTAGCCGCCTGCATGGGTGCTCTCTGCTAGCGATGACAAGTGGCAGACACATCGCAGCACATTGCAAAGCTCCTTTCATCATCATGGCGAGACAATACCAATAAACAAAACAAATGAGGGTGCTTGAAGACAGTAGCAATGTCTGTATTCTGAACAATCTTGTGATCCTTTTCAACCCGTCTACAGAACACGTTGTTAACATCTAGGCCTATAGCATAGCTTTTCAACAAAGCCCACTCCACTATTTTTTTTTACTCATAGACCCTGCTCGGTCTTCCATACTACCTGAAACCGAGAGCTATGACACAGGCAAACAGCCCCTATAGTCAGACTTATGAAGGGCGTATCTAACTCCGACCCTCGCAAGCCTAAATACAACAACACTTGGGATGTTTCAATTGTTTTGAATCACTTTTCATCGTTTCAAGATACCTATGAACTATAGATTCCGTCAGTGCCTTGAGCCAAAAAAAAAAAAAAAAAATTCCTAGCTCGTTTCGGCAAAACGTACACAAATGCTGAGACATATAGTTCTTATGTCATTACCGGAAGATGATGCCACGTTTGCACATTAGAGATATGGAAGGTATATCTCTAACCAGGTAATTAAAGTGCCTTCTTTTACCTCCAACCCTAAACTCTGTGTTCCGATCAACTCTTCATGAGTATATTAAATGCACAGAACATCTCCAACGAGCAAGTTCAGAAAGCAAACTCATAATTTCTCCGAAACATCCCAACAAATCGGTGACGACAAGCATCTTGGAGCGGAGGCTGAAAGCCAGTCCCTCGCAGCTGCTTGTATAAACACTTAAAATATAACTAATATACTGTCAATAGCTGTACGTATACATCCCTGTACACTGTACTGACTGCTGCATACAATTAGGTATGAATGTTTTGTTGCCATGGGAACATGCACCGAGTTTGTTCTGTCTTCCAGATCAGTATGAAAGGGTACCACAGGACGTACCTCGTGTTCATATACATAAGGATTTGGGAGCACAGTCATCCCGCGTTCATCCCAGACTCTGGTCTGGTAAGACATCCACGGATGCTAATATGAAAGTTGTATCACATTCTCAGCTCATAGCTACAGAAGCACCGCAACTTCTAAACTTTCGCTCATGAAGTATAAAGGTCATAATGAAATCTTGTCCACAACTGACTGGACGAACGCTGGTACATTTTGAACCTTCTACCTTCTAACAATTGATTCCACATTAGTTCAACAATTCTCAGTTCTGCTGAGTTAGAAAGATACATGTAAATTGTGATAGTATGTGTATACCTGTATATTAGTATCTCAGTTAAGAACAATGTCATAATACGAGTCAGATAAGACACAAGACCATAAATCACGTTACGTTGTGCATTGGAAAATGGCGACACATTATTCGGCCACTCGTTTAGGAGATTCGGTCCACCAAACTGATGAATTTAAACTCTAATATCAACCCAAAATGCAATGGGCTTGCCTCTAATTATTGCTGCAATATTACTATGCCGAGTATGAACTGGTTAATGTCTAATTCTTCCTTCAAATGTACATGAATATTAAGGAACATGATTAGGATTATGTCTTGATTGGAAAATCGGTACAAGAGGTCCATTGTATTTGATTAATTGGTCTGTGCGCTATCATGCTTAATCCTGCTCCAGTTAAAGCACGCAAGGTATCAAAATGATCATACTCAAAACCTATGCCTTGCACCTTATACTAGTAGGTTCTCAAGCAAACTTTGCTCGAGTTCTTCTCTTGTTTGCGACAATGTGTGTCACCATCGATAGACATTCTCTATGCATGAGGAGTCATGACCAAAGTTTCAACCTTGTTGTGAAAACTGTCCATCATCCTTCTTGTCCTCTTGCCCTCACTCATGCCACCAGACTGACTTCTGTACGGAACTTTGAACATGCTAACCTCTGAAGACTTATACGAGTATTACGTAATAGAATTCCTAAATTATACAAGAAATAAGATTAAGAAGTATAATTAGAATTCTATTAGTAATAATGAAGTATAAGTCGAAGAGGTTCCCACCCAGCATCTCATTTGATCGATACTCTTCAGTTCTGAACCCTCCCTTTACATCACTGTACAGAAGTCGAAACTGGTGGGCCCTTATACTGTATACTGATGTTCTGCTTAATTTCTTGACTTGAGATGTCCATACGTATGAGAATGCTCCGTGCCTTTGGAACAGCAATGATTGTGCTTTATTTATTGCTTGTCTGTATGATGAGAAGGACCAGTGAGCTAATTGTCTGCATTGCACCCAATACTGCATGGTGTTGCTGGTCTGTCTATTTAAAGCCGTATTCTCTTTGAAAAGATGCTCACTGCTCACTGACACGGGTATTTATAGCCAGCTGGGACTGCCTGGAATTTTTACCTACTTTGAATTTCATTATGTGACTTCACTGCCTTAAACACCTGGGAAATGCTAACCTCTTCGACTTATACTTCATTATTACTAATAGAATTCTAATTATACTTCTTATTACTTGTATAATTTAGGAATTATGGAAACTTGTGAGAGTGTGGTGATTACAGTAGCTTGTTTTTACCTCCACGGCGCAGATCGGCTTTGTATTAAAAGAATAGATCGCAAGTCTACAACATCAACATGTCGAAATTCTAGAATGACTTACTTAGACGCTCTATCTATAACCAGTTGGGCCTAACGTTAAGCTGGATCTCAAGTTCCTGTCGTACTCGGTGCTATATAGAATTAAACTCTTTATTTTCTGTATAATATGCCTACTAAACTCTTAATTAGTATCTATTGTCGAACTCTACGTAGGCTTACGTACGTCAGAAATCACTGGTTTCCTCGCATATGAGTTCTTTACTTTGGCAAGATATGCATTACATACAGACGCGGTTCCAGTTCCAGTACTGTACTCGGTTACTTGCTTGCTGGCGATAGCTTGATTGGCGGGCGGACGGCGTGCCGAGGCGCCAGGCGCGCAGGCTGGGATTGCGACTGCTGTCGAGGGTGTTTGCGTGCAGCAGTCGCGTAAGCAATGCGTGCCGATCGTGAATTTCATGCAAGGAAAAGACCATAATTACATGAAAGAAACGCAACAAAATGTAAGAGAAAGGTTAGCATTTAACAGACAAACATTTGTGACAAGACCCCAGCTAGACTAGGAAAGTGTGACAGTCATCTTTCTTCTGTAAATTGCCTTACATTATTGAGTCTACCTAGACTGTTTCTACTTAATGTTGATATCTATCACCCGTTAGTGTTAATCATAGATTTGGAGCGGTTGAGAAAACTTATGTGTTGATTTTTTAGGAAGTTGGAGTTGATGTCAACTCTGGGTGTCTTGATAAGACGGACTTCAAGTGGACCTTGAAGTTAATCATAGATTAAGTGGACTTGGAGTTGATTTGAGAGGTTAATCATAGATTATTTTGATTTAACGTTAAATTTATCTTTTGATAAAACAGGGCCCTACACGTGGGCCCTGTTTTATGAAGAGTTAAAATCGATTATAAAGTTGATTTCAACTGTAAGTCTATGGCAGACTGTGTGGTAAGGAAATTTATAATCGATTTTATCTTTTGATAAAACGGGGCCGTCACGGAAGGGCAAATGAATTCAGAATAGCCTTGCAGAAATGCATTCAGCCGTTTGCCCTTACATACCATTGCACAGATCGGCTCGAATTGTTGAATGCTTGCAGAGGACGATTTGCGTATACGCACCAACCGACGGCGAGAAGAGATCCCCATCGACATGGAACGCAAAATGTTCATCAAAGTTTTCGAGACTCTGATTTTCCTAATTGGCAACTTTGCCCGGATCGATGGGAGTCACAGTCTTAAATGGGAAGGAGTTATAGAGGATGCCCTGCTAGCCACGAGTCAGCGGGAGAAGCCAAATGTCATTATTTTCTTGGCCGACGACCTGGGCTACGGAGATCTGGCCTGCTATGGACATCCGACGTCACAGACGCCCAACATTGACTCCATGGCCCAGAACGGGATGAAGTTTACCCAGTTTTATGCTACTCCTATTTGTACTCCATCCAGGTGAGCTAAAGAGAAAAGAACAACAACAAATACATTAAAATCGTCAGTCTATTTCTTATTACGAACCAACTCCTTTGAGATCTGTGGTGTATTGAATGCTACTAACAACTGGGGACAGTGCGCTACACTGCCCTTCATTTTTATCTCACCAGAATCAAAGGCTCAAGTGAACCATGGCAATCATTCAGTTTGCAGACACAAACAACTTGTTGATTGTAAAGGAGTCTGCGCTAAGACTACTACATGCACCGATGGCACTGTAATACTGTATGATGGGACAGTCCAAATATAAGTTATTCTGATAAAAAGAGTAAAATCTTACGAGTTCAAGGGTAAACATTTGACTGAAATCGGATGAAAAATTAGGAAGTTATGACATTTTGAAGTTTTGCTAATTTCTGCAAAACAATTCTTGTACAGTGGGTATGAATATGCAAATGAGTGAGCTAACCATGTCATACCCTCATAATTTTCCATTGATCGTGTACAAAAAAAAAAAAATGACGAAAATTAAATGTTTCTGTCATTGAAGTCTGAAACATGATGTTATTCCTGGTTGAATAACTTCAGAATAGTGGTCAGTTAGATATACAAGGATTTGAGCCTCGGGCATAATCACGTTTGAATGAAAAAATTGGAAATTTCAGAATTTTGTGGACAAACTATATGGTAAGTTGTGAGGGAATGACATACTCACTTTGTCATTTGCATATTCAAAATGACTGTTCAAGAACTGTTTTCCCACAAAATAGCGAAACTTCAAAATGTCATAACTTCCTTACTTTTCATCCGATTTCGATTAAGATTATACCGTTGAACTCGTAATATTTCACTCTTTCTTATCAGGCTAACTTATATTTGGACTGGATTTCCCCTTTAAGATCAACAAGGGTTTGTGCATTTAAACTAATCATTCACTGTCCAGAGTCTGTCGTTTAAAGGTACTGTTCACCATTGGGAGCAGTGACTGAAAAAAAAAAATGTTCGACTTATCACATTCGATGCGTATCCTGTTTAGGTCAGTTGTATCACAAATCATCCTACCATATAAAACATTTGCAATTAAAAACCTAAAATATGAATAGTATAGATATCACCATTTTCTCACTAAACCATAAATGTAGACGGTTTATTCTATAGAAACGATTTCATCGTAACTATTGTCATATTTTGTATATTCAACAATTCTTAACATATCATACTGATAAACATTTTACATTGGTTGCTTCTGCCCCTTACTTACATTTTAGAATTATTTTGAAGCGCTGTAAAGCTGGGTTTTTGTTTCATCTGCCTAAAGGGAAAATAATGCCTTTAAACTTCTTCTTGCGAAACCCCATGACGGATCTGACCAAACTTGGCAACTTGATCTAAATTGTTCAAGTGACCACCATGACCCCCTCCCGGAATAAAAGCCCCAAAATGAGCGAATCCTAAAAGGGATGGCGTAGTATTGGTTGAGGTGAAGATTAAGCCTTTAACTTTTGGGGAGATACTTCATAGACATCCCTCTATGAAATTTAAAAGAGCAAAGTACACTTCAGTCTAAGAGGAATTCAAAGTTTATTTGCTGAGAATCGGTTTTGAAATAGCTGAGATATGTAAAAACAAAGTAAAACAAAGCGTGTGTAATAAAAGGTGGGTCCCACCTTTTATTACGTTTGCTTTGTTTTTGACATCTCAGCCATTTTAAAACCAATTTTCGTCAAAATGAACTTTGAATTCCTCTTAGAATTATATGCTCTTACATAATTACTTCATAACAGGTTTCTCAGTATCTAAAAAAAAAAAAAGAATACCGTCAATAAACGTTGAAAACTTGAAACCCCATCTCAACCGAAACTAGTCGTTCACAATAATTTGTTTGTTTACTTCATTTCCAACTGAGAAAATGGCTGGATAGTCCATTTTCAGTGCAATAGCTGGTCTTCCATGGGGTCCAGTTGGATGTACACGACCGTATTCCACTTCCTGGACTGTATTCGTAGCATCACCTCCCTGCACTGACATGCAGTGACGTACTGACGTATGTTGATGGTGTCTGTATGTACACTGTATTACACAAGATCACCCCTCCTGAAAACATTTTTTTCGGGAGTACCAATTGGTGGAGTGTCGCAATCAGCGTTTGGGCGCATTGTGTGGGTGCATGCATGATCGATTGTGTATGCGTGTGTTAGTGTGGGGAATGCGGACGATTAAAATCGTCCAGTATCTGGACTAACACGACTGTCGTATAAGGCGGCACCACTTCGCCAGGTTGAATAGCCTGCTCTTTGCTGTGAATAAATGAAGCGGCATCTTTTACGTGCATGAGTTGTGACTCTCTCCATGGACCTATGCTCTCTCAAGCATTGGACCTCCATTTTATGTCCTATTCGAGGGACAGAGTGTTTTGCCTCTTACTATACTAACAGGGGACGGTAATCTATGATTACACGCAACATTGCTCAGTAGGACCCGGTAATCTGGGGTCAGTGATGTAGGTCTATATTATACTATAGACACTAATTCGCTGCGCTTGGCAACGGATCATGACCCATTCACAAATCTGTTGTGAAGAAGACAATCATGGCTAAGGCACATTATTCACAATCTTATTCTTGGTGGTCACTGCAGTATATCCCCGGGCAGGAAGGTGCATGACACACACCATGATGCAGCCTTGACGCTGCTAACTGATCTGATTCTCATGGTGTAGAGGTCAGTAGATCAGTTGGAGGAAAAGATGAAGATATAGATACAGCTAGCCATGCATGCCTTTCCTTTCTTCGTTGGACTTGGTCTATCTCTTGGGTTAAACTGGGAGATGCGGATTCAAGAAAATAATGATGAGGGTGTCGAGTTGATGCAGGAGTTTTGGTTGTTTGTTTTTGTTTGTTTATTTGTTTGTTTGTTTTACCTGAATGCGTTATAGCAAAGATAGTAGAGATACAAGATACGAAGGCGCGCGATAAAAATGGACACAACATGGCTACCCTACATGACGATACAAAAGATCAAAAAGAGTGTAGCGAAAATGCGACAGAGCACCTTTAAAATATGCGGCTCATGCCCTTAATTTCTGAACATGTGTAAAAATCCCATAGAGTTTGCCCCCGTGCATTTCCAATGGAGAAATTGTATAGAAGGTTTTGGAACACCCTATAGTTTTGTGAAACACCCTGTACAGAAACCAAGGTTAATGATGTCCAAAGTAGGGAAAAAAGGCCAGAAGCCCTAGGGAAAAGGGCTCAGAAATTATTAAGCCATAGAAGTAGGGTCGCATAGTACTCCAATACATTTTGATACATGATGGGTTAATAAGACAGGATTGGTCACGTGACCCTGGCTCGAGAGGGTATAAATACCGCGAGCTCACTGCACAACTTTTCAGTTGGGTTGGGGGGTAGGTGCGGGACCACAGCACTCTCTCCTTTTTGGTAATAAACTATAGAATTAATGGGGAACCACTCAGAGCTTAGCAGAGAAAACCATCGGTTGTAATGTACAGCAGGAAACATAATATAGCAATGCTGCACTGAACCGTATTTCGGACTGTCGTTTCCACACCAGCCTCCTTCTTGCAACTGGTAGTCTGTAATACTAGACCCTGTGAATGGGTTGCTGTATGGTTGATTGGGAGAATGATATGCCTGGGTTTCTAATGCGCCTAGTGAGTCCGAATGCACGTATAGAGACGTGGTGTATGAGATACATGTAGGCTGCATATGAGAGCTATATGAATAAGGTGCTGATGTGCTGCTACACATAGTACACATTATACCTGTACGTAGACACAAGAATTAAGGCTCTTGGACCGCTCCCCGGCTACGCTACAAAAATTGGTGGCAGCGGTGGGATTTTGGGAAGATTTTGAAACAGGCAATTGTAGAATACATGGGTATACGTTGAGAAAAGCGTTTTGAAATCCCAAGATCCAGTGATACGAGCCCATACTATCACAATGGAGAATGACGTTGGCAGCCCAGGCATGGAAAGCGATGAAATTATTTTTCAACCACAAGGCAGGCAAGATGAGGGTAATGAAGCCAGAGATTCATCGGAAACAGATGTATCTGACAGGGAGGAAAATGAGGATTTGGCTACAATGCTTGGCAGGCTTTTAAAGCAGAACAAAGCTCCCAAAAACAAACGCAGTAACACAGCTAAGGCTCCCACTTATGATGGATCGTCAGCTTGGGATGATTTTGCAGTCCAGTTTGATGTTATTGCAGAACTGAATGGATGGGGTTACAAGACAAAATCAATGCAGCTAGCAGCCAGTTTGAGGGGAGATGCTCGAGCCGTCTTGAGCGATCTCGAATCAGAGAAAAGGCACGATTTCAAGTCATTGGAGGCTGCCCTAAAGGCTAGGTTTCAACCCGAAAACCAAACCGAGATGCATCGCGCAGAATTAAGAAACAGGAGGAGGGGGAAGGATGAATCCCTACCAGAGCTAGGGCAAGCGGTGCGGCGCCTTACTAGGAGGGCGTATCCTACAGCAAAGGCGGAGCTGCAAGATGTTCTAGCTAAAGACCATTTCATAGATGCGATTCAGGACCCCGATATCCGATTTGGAGTGTATAACGCTCATCCTACTTCACTTACGGAGGCTATTGGGGCTGCTGTAGAAGTTGAGGCTTTCCAAATAGCAGAGCGTAGGCGAAATTTCCCACAAAGGAAACAGGTCCGTAACGTTAACGTTGATAATAAGATGGGCAGTGTAAAAGATGATGGAGCAGTCATTTCTTCAGATGCAGTGGAGAAAATTGTAGCTGCAGTTATGGCAGAGCTGTCAAAGGCAGGGGTGGCGAAAAAGACTGGCTTCCACAGAGATTCTGAGCCCACACAAATGGGCGGGCGTTCATCTGGTCCGCCGAGATGCTGGAAATGTGGAAGACTTGGGCATTTGCAGAAAGACTGTAAGAACCAGAGCCCCGGAGGTAGAATGCATACACAACACGGTGGAACTTCAGAAAGTAGGCAGGGAAACTCAGCCCAGCCGAGTCCAGGGGTCGGGGACCGGCAGTAGATAGCTCACGGCCCCATACAGTGTTTACGCGCTTCTGCAGTGGAGAAACAGACGGCATCATTATACCTGTAGAATTCAATGGGCAAGAAATCCACTCTTTGGTAGATACAGGAGCAAATGCAACAATACTTAGTACAAAGACGTTTGAGAAATTTGAACCAAATCAAAAGCCTGAATTACAGTGGACTGATGTAGACATGACCATGGCAGATGGGGAAACCAAACCAATACAAGGGAAGGGCAAAATGAGCATCAAAATTGGAAATGTCACCCTGCGTCATGACATTTGGATAGCTGACATAGAGCCACAAGCAATAATCGGGATGGATCTGTTAAAGCTTTTCAAATGTACGATTGAACCAAGTCAGAATATGGTTCGGGTTGGAGATGAAATTATTGATGCAGAGCAGCATGACTACCCAACCGTCTACACAGTGCGTTTAACAGAGACAATATGCATTAAGGCAGGAGAAGAGACCATTGTCCCAGGGAGATTAGATGCGGTACCAACCACATTACCAAATGGTATGATTATGGAGCCGAATGAGAAGTTCGTGGAGAAATACCCACTATTAGTAGCTAGAGTACTAATAGGCACAGGCAGAGACACAGTCCCAATAAGGATAGCAAACGTCGCTGAAGAGACACAGACGATATACAAGAACACTAAGGTAGCAACATGTCAGGAAGTAGATGAGGTGCTAGCCAATGACGAGACTACAGTAGAGTCTATCAGAACAAGCAAAGACAACAGACGCAAGCAATGACGGAATCGGCGCAGTACTCTCACAGGTACAAGATGGCCAGGAACGTGTTGTAGCTTACTTCAGCCGTGCCTTGAATAAAGCAGAGAGGCAGTATTGTGTGACTAGGAAGGAGTTGTTGGCACTCGTTCAGGGAGTGAAACACTTTCACCCTTACATCTATGGAGCAGAATTCCTGATCCGTACTGATCATGGGGCACTGCGGTGGTTGATGGGGTTTAAAAACCCGGAGGGGCAAGTAGCACGATGGCTTGAACTCCTCGGTACTTATAACTTTCGGATCCAGCATAGAGCAGGAAATTCGCATGGGAACGCTGATGGACTTTCACGTAGACCATGCGTGGACTGTAAGCATTGTGAGCAGAAAGAGGCAAAGGGCTTTGCTTCGGATGATGAGCAGGAAGCTCATGGGACTAATGTCCGGGTTCACAGTGTAGGGATACAGTCGGGTCAGCCTGAGGACGCTCAGGACAGACCGGATAATTGCTCTGGTATAGGGAGCTGGAGAGTTGGGCATGTGGCCGATGCTCAACAAGAAGACAGGTGTCTTCGGAAGGTTATGGCTTGGAAACAGGCAGATTATCGACCACCGTGGGAAGAAGTGTCACTGGAAGGACCGGAACTCAAAGCATATTGGATGCAATGGGACAGGTTGTATCTGAGGAATGGTCTGCTCTACCATAGATTGGAAAGTGAAGCTGGCAGTGAAATCATCTGGCAGCTCAACGTACCTGAAAATTTAAAGGCAGAAGCGTTGAACAGCTTCACGATCACAAAATATGAAGACATACTGGGACCACAAGAGACGGGTCTGATGGGCTAGATTAATGTGCGAGTGGCAGTGATCGTCCTCCGTCGTTAATACATAGCGCGTTTTATCCAAATTCGGATGAGTAGTGGTAGCACCTTTCACTGTATGCGGTTTAACATACAGACACTGGTCCACACTCATCCAACCCAAATTGTATCCTGATTTATTCTGGCAAATTTTGGTTTGAATAGGAACGAGTAGAAAAAAAAGATAGAAAGAAAGAAGACATTTTGGACTGTTTTATAAATCGAAGCTAGCCCCACGTCTTGGCTAGCTGCTGAGAACCAACGACACAAACCTGGGAAATGCAGCAGAGGATGATCAACGACACACACATTGGTTTTGCAGCTGAGGATGATCGACCACACAAACCCCGGTGACTACCGTGCCCGTTTGAGAAGAAGAATTGATGAAGAAAATCTGAGATGTTAAATAATGCATGTAATGAGACATAGAAGAAATTGAAGTTCTCGAAGAAGATGAAGAAGATGAAGAAGAGAAGACGAAGATAGTATAGACATAAGTCTAACTGTTGAATTGGATTGTTTTGAACCTGTAAGCCCGAATCATGGAGGTCCCAAATTATATTGTTTGGAAAAGTTTGATTTTGTTCCCGGTTTACATAAATGAGAAATTGGTAGAAGAAGCAAATTACAGGAAAACCCAACTATGTCCTAACATTTCGGCCTGGGAATGGGGAGAAATGCCCCACCAAAATTCAAACTCCATGATTCAGGATGTATATATGTACACTTTGTAAATACATTTTCACGTTTGTAATCTGCAAGCTCTGTAGACACCCAAAAGCTCATAGGGGAATTACAAGATGATAGTGGGAATAATATAACTTGATATGTTTGATTTTTGATACAGTTGATAGTGGAGAGAGTAATGACAAAACATTCCACACCAACCTCCAGGAGTAGGTTTCATTTTAAGGAGGGGGTAGTGTAGCGAAAATGCGACAGAGCACCTTTAAAATATGCGGCTCATGCCCTTAATTTCTGAACATGTGTAAAAATCCCATAGAGTTTGCCCCCGTGCATTTCCAATGGAGAAATTGTATAGAAGGTTTTGGAACACCCTATAGTTTTGTGAAACACCCTGTACAGAAACCAAGGTTAATGATGTCCAAAGTAGGGAAAAAAGGCCAGAAGCCCTAGGGAAAAGGGCTCAGAAATTATTAAGCCATAGAAGTAGGGTCGCATAGTACTCCAATACATTTTGATACATGATGGGTTAATAAGACAGGATTGGTCACGTGACCCTGGCTCGAGAGGGTATAAATACCGCGAGCTCACTGCACAACTTTTCAGTTGGGTTGGGGGGTAGGTGCGGGACCACAGCACTCTCTCCTTTTTGGTAATAAACTATAGAATTAATGGGGAACCACTCAGAGCTTAGCAGAGAAAACCATCGGTTGTAATGTACAGCAGGAAACATAATATAGCAATGCTGCACTGAACCGTATTTCGGACTGTCGTTTCCACACCAGCCTCCTTCTTGCAACTGGTAGTCTGTAATACTAGACCCTGTGAATGGGTTGCTGTATGGTTGATTGGGAGAATGATATGCCTGGGTTTCTAATGCGCCTAGTGAGTCCGAATGCACGTATAGAGACGTGGTGTATGAGATACATGTAGGCTGCATATGAGAGCTATATGAATAAGGTGCTGATGTGCTGCTACACATAGTACACATTATACCTGTACGTAGACACAAGAATTAAGGCTCTTGGACCGCTCCCCGGCTACGCTACAAGAGCTAAGTACAAACTCAGTACACCTAGGAACATCATTCATTTCCATAGGTAGTGGTATTTTTATTATTTTAAAAAGATTTAGAAATTATAGTCGTAGCTTTTTATCGATTAAGGGGATTATTCTGAAGAACGAGATTTTAAAGTAATAAGGATTTTTGGCAACAACTTGATCTAAAAATAGAGTTCAGGCTACACTCCCCGAAAGACGTCAATTGATAAACAACAACAACTTCAAAGATAGCGCGTCTCAGGCACTGGTCTCAGGCAAAGACGCACATCACCTGGGGGTGTTTCATCAACGTTTGTCAGCGCTGACAATTTCAGCAAAATCCTTGGTTTTGATTGGCTGAGATGCTCTGGTCACTGACTGTTACTATGATGATTGTCAGCGATGGCAACTTTTTGCGCTGACAAACGTTGATGAAACACCCCCCCCCCCCCCCCCCAGACGCGCTATCTTTGAAGTTAGGTACTGTGGTCTCAGGTGATGTGCGTAATACGCTTGATGACCACGCGCTGTCCATTGTTTTGCACAGGATTAGCGAGCACTTTCGTGTCTTATTACAAGTCTTTGGTTATAGGCTTCGTGGTGAACGACAGTCCGGAGATCAATCTCGCTTTGCTCGGTAGTCTTCCGGTATCAGCTTGTGAACCATCTGCGTGCCACATTAAATTATCTGCTCATAGGTTTGTGTGTGAGAGTTGTGCACATTTGACCCATTGGTACATAAAGGGTTGATGACCCAGTGGCGTTGGGTTCATTTAGTGGCCCCATTAATTCGCTGCCCACCGGTGTACATTCGAAGACCACTCTATTGCACCGGTCAACGAATATAGTTCTGTGCACCGAAGCTAATGCTCATCGGTATCATATTGTTACGGATTTTTGATGATAATATTACAAATAACTACGTCTTGTGAGTTAGACCAGGGAGGTGAACCTCCCTGGTTAGACTATAGCCTGCTATTATGGTTATGTAACGCTTTGGAATGTAAGGGTCTTGGTCTCGCTTTCCCTTCCCCCATCTGCTATTCTATTTGTCTGCGACAAGTCCTTCTCCCTTCCAAGTCCCTTTGATTCTCCCGACTGTTATCTTCTCCTTCGGGACCACAGTGTCCTCGCCCCACTGACCTGACTTGGCCATGTCCTCAACTTGCCCTCAGCGAATTAGGTCAAGGACTAAGTCTTAGGTCCAGCCTTGTTGCCAATTAACTGTACTCTCTTGAGGCTTGGTCGCGTGCCGCCCAGGCCAGGCCCAGGGACGTAGAATGGTATAAATACCGGCTCCTTGCAGAAATTAGAGAGTAGTCAGTCGGATTGAGATTGCGATTGCGGGGTCGGACTCGAGTCGGGCTGGAGAGTCAGCCAAAGGATTCTGTTCTGAATTGTGTAACACTGCGAGTTGGAATGAGACAATAAACTTGCTGTCAGGTCCGGAAGACATTGTGTCCCCTTTACTTTCTACTAGCTGTCCGACTGAACTGCGTGCTGAGTGTGTGGTGCAATGCATTACAATACATTTCTCATTAACTGATAACGAAGGTTCCCTGTATTCTCATCACCAGAAGAAAGGAAATTTTACCCACTTTCGTTACAATATGGTCAACTCCAATCGACATTCTTCGGCTGTGTGTCTACTTTCTGAGATATCAGGGATTAAAGGCAAAACATAGTTCTGATACGCCTGCAAAATTGTCAAATTTCACTCCAAAATGTACATGTGTATACATGCCTATATGAAATGTGTGGAATATCGCTGTAATAACAAGATATTCTTTGGGTAAACCACGAAAATCGAAACAGTATTCGCATCTCAGAACTTACCCGATTGGGGTCAGGCTTACTCTAACTCGGGGACAACTCGGCCTCACTTTAATGACGGGCCGAGTTGTCCCTCTGGACTGTACAGTGTCGTATTTTTTATATTTATATTGTTTTCTTCTTATTATTATTTTGTTTGGTTACAACGAAATTTCGATACATGTATAACGAAACAGAACTGCTGGTCCCGATCAAGGACTTCGTTTAACGGGAGTCGACTGTATTGCGAGCAAATATTATGAAATGGTGTAAGACGGCTTCTCAAACCCTTACCAGAACTATGATTCACTTTACTCCGTACACAATTTGTTTCATAATATGAGGAATCTCTAATATTGTATCAGAGCCGGGCCAGCCGTCACACCCCATGGTATCTCCACGCTTCTATAATAAAGGTTATTATTTATGTATTATTTACTATTTTTTGTTGCCATGGCAAAGTGCATTGTTTCTTTTTTTATGACATCATTCGTGCATATACTTCATATTGTATTTGAAAAAATGCCTTTATCAGACGAATATAAGACAAACTGAAAAATTGTACCATTTTGGATCATGTTCCCCTTTTCTTTTTTGATGATGGAAATAAATGAACTATTGAATTGAATTGAAAAGGTTTCCTTTGTACTTCGTATACGTAATTAGCAGTTGTTGAGTTAGTCATACAATTTGATGTCGTTATATTTCTATATAAATATTGATTAATACTTAATGGTTTATTCCTCTGGTTCGCTCTCACAGCTACCAAGGTTGAATTGCACATGATTTTTTTATTTTTTTATTTTTTATTTTTAAGCGTTTACTGAGTTGTTTGATATACCATCAATATATTGAACACAAACTCCGTTGATGAATTATATAAAGAATACGTAGAATGTGTTAAATGGGATCTCCGGAAGATTTTCAAACTTTTACATTACAATTATTAATAAGTTATACTGAGTGCAGAGTTTCAGAATTTATAGTGACTGGGATGAGGAATAGTGATGTTTTCAAAATTTGCAATGAACAAGGGTGATGACATGGCAGCCTCACCGTAGGAATGCACGAGTTGGGGCTGAAGGAAACAGAACAAAAGAAGAAGGCATGCATAGATTCTACAAGGGTGAATTTGTTAAGGAAGCGGCATTGTAACGGAATTACACTGCTACATTTCTGATTATGTGATGATGTCATCAACTCTGTTCAGTGTAATTTGTTTAAGATTTGCAAATTATTGGTTTCTCTGCTCAAGGGCCACGATAAATTCCTCGAGTCTATACGTGGAGCTGTTGATTTATGTACTACATGATGTGAAATTATGAAAATCGTCTGGAATACCCCTTTAAGTGCCAATATCAATCATTTTAAAGTGCATCACCAGATAGAATAAAATAAAGCTTTCGTAGTACACTAATACTTAACTTGTTCCATAAAAAGGAACATTTTTTGAAAGTTATGATTAAAAATGTACATTTCCATTTTTCACAGGATTAACCGCAAATATCTCAACTTGAGACTGCGAGAAGGGATTCAATTTGTTTTGCGATAAACGCTTTAGATTATGTCTCTGTGTTTCTTTTTTTTTCTCTTAAAATTATAGAGCGTCTCTTATGACTGGAAGATATCAGACAAGGGTAGGTGCTTACCCGCTAGTTTTCCGCCCAAATTCCTCTGGAGGACTACCCCTAAGTGAGATCACCATAGCCGAAATCCTGGAACCACGAGGCTACGACACGTACATGGTCGGGAAGTGGCACTTGGGGGTAGGAAGGGAACGGGAGTTTTTGCCAACAAAGCAAGGCTTTCATCGCTACTACGGTTTGCCTTTCTCCAATGACCAGTGCCCTTGTCCGGTATGCACGTACCCGGATCAGCCCTGCGTCTACGCCGACGAGAATGTGGACACGTGCGCATCGGACGACATCGCACCTTGCGCTATCTTCTCCGATGATGACATATACAAACAACCCATGAATCCGACGACGCTCACGCAAGAGTACACCGCGAAAGCACGCCAGTGGATTTCCGAGAGCGCAGAAAAGGATAATCCATTTTTCCTGTACTACGCTTTCAATCACGTACACTTTCCTCAATTTGCTGGTACGCTGGATTATTAGAATTATCTTTTTATATAGTATACAGTTTATATGGGGACATTGCCATTGCTTAATATTCATCCGACCACGGAACATTATTTTCATAAGGTTAAAAAAAGCACGGCATATAGAAAGGCCTAACTGTGGTAATGAAATAATATCTCCAGTATGTTGTCGTGATTAAAAAAAAAAAAAAAATGAGGCCAATGATAATGTTCCTTTAACGAAGAGACTGGGATATATGAAACATACTAGGGAATTTGAAAACCAACATTGTTTATATTTTTCATAATAACTATGATTATTTCTATGTCATCCTGATGTTCAGCACGAACTTGACATCGGAGAGATTTCTTTTGTTTCGTTCTTCACTTGTTATATTTGTTTAGTTATATTTCAATGTATCTCTATCATCACATCTTTTTTGTTGTTGTTTTGTTTCTAGCCACCTCTGCCAAGTTTGTATAGATTTCCCATTACACAATGTTACGCGCCAGTTTTGCCTTATCGCTCCCTTGCCCAATCTACAGGCAAAGATTTTACGAACTCAAGCCGACGGGGCATCTTTGGTGACGCCCTCTTCGAGCTAGATGCGGCAGTCGGTGACGTCATGAAGACTGTACAAGAGACTGGTCAGACAGAGAACACACTAACATTCTTCCTATCAGACAATGGGTAATAGGATGATTTTCAGACTTTAACATTTGAACAACTATAAATTAGTTATACTGAGTACAGAATTTCAGAATTTTCAATGATTGGGAGGGGTGAAGAATAAGAATGTTTTCAAAATTTACAACAAATACACAGGTGAACTTGCAAGTAAGCGGTATTGCAATGGAATTACACTGCTCGTGACATTTTTTAAATAGGTGACCCTCGTATGTCATAATCATTATTCAGTGTAATTTGTTTATAGTTCTTCAAAGCATTGGTTTCTCTTCTCAAGGACCACAATAAATTTAACAAATCTAGACACCGAGCTGTCGATTTATGTATTACATGATGTAAAATTATGAAAAAAAATGTCTGGAATTCCCCTTTAACGACATAGGAAAGCAATGGGATAGTACTATATGACCCAATATTCCGAGAGAGTATAGAGGGACCGTTCCTTGCAACTAAATGAAAACAACTGCTCTAGGAAAAAAATAAAAGAAGGAAACAGAAAACAACAAGATCTTAGTAGTGAGAACATCGACAGCAATAACTCGCAACATGCAATTTTCAGTCATGTTTTGGTATACATCATGTCTCTAAACTGCTTTTTGAATAGATGAATGGCTTTTAGGTCATTTAGAGTTGTCAGCAGGTATATATAATTATATTAAGGTGTGATAAACTGATCTTATGTAAGTCTGAGGTTGAGACTACTGTATTATTATTTCCGCTCTTGCTCTCACCCTCTCTACTTTCAGCCCTGTTTTCTCTCCTCTCTGATAACAGTAACTCTCTATTCTTCCGATGCCACCCTATCTATCATCTTTCTCTTATCTGCTGTAAGACGCCAGTGGTTAGACTGGATGCATTCCTTACTGACCACTGCTGACCACAACCCCTTCCGTTCCCATGGAACTCAGTGTATAAAAGATGTACATAGACTGGAATAAAGTCAGTCCGGTAATTGCAGCCACTCAGTCAACTTCTACTTCTTTTGCGTGCATATAACCTAGCTATATACTTCACACATATATTAAGGTTATAATACTGGCGACGAGGATTAAACTTCTGTAAAATGGCTGGTCTGGTAGGAAATATCGAAGAATTCCGAGAGGGGATCGACTGGTGCCAATACATAGAGAGATTGGACCTGTATATTTCAAAGCAAATGGGATTGAAGCAGAGGAGAAGAGAAAAGCTACATTGCTGACTGTCATCGGGCCGGCAGCTTATAGTTTTCTCCGCAGTCTTGTTTCTCCAGCCAAGCCAGCGGACAAGAAGTATGCTGAACTTGTCCAGGTAATGACTGAGCATTACACCCCAGCACCAAGTGAGATCGTTGAACGGTGCAAGTTCAACAGCCGTTTCCGAAAAGACTCAGAAACAATCAGTGAATTCATAGCTGCACTAAAGTCAATGGCAGAGCACTGCAATTATGGTTCTACTCTAGGGGAGATGATTCGCGATCGATTAGTCTGCGGCATCAGACATGATCGGATCCAACGTATTCTTCTAGCTGAGAAGAAGCTTGATCTCGCCAAGGCCATTGACATTGCGACAAGTGTGGAGATGGCAGAAAGAAATGTGTGTGATCTTCAATCAACACAGGCTCCACGCGGAAATGGTGCAACTAACAGAGTGTTCAAGCAGCAGGCAGGACACAATCACAAAACCGGAGCTCAACATCGCATCTCGTGCTATCGCTGTGGACAGGGGCACGAGAAGGGCAAGTGCAAAGCAGTCGACGCCACTTGTCATAATTGCGGAAAGCGTGGACACTTTGCAAAAGTCTGCCGGAGCAAGACTAATTCCGGGCAGAGGAAGGATGTCGAAACGCAGTTCGTAGCGGAGACTAGCGCGGAACAGTCGACACCACCCAGGGACAACATGGAGGAGCTAGAGTACTTCATGCACAAGGCGCAGGCATCACCTAAAAAGGAGGCTCCAATGTTGCTGGAGTTGTTGATTTCCAAAAACAACACTGTGATGGAGATCGATACAGGAGCTATACGCTATCGATAGTGAGCGAGGCAACTTACCATGCATGGAAGCATCAACCCCAGTTGTCCCAGTCTGATGTGGTGTTAAGAACTTACACAGGGGACAAAATACCAGTAATGGGCGCATGCAAAGTGAATGTGAGACATAATGCCCAGGACCTGGAACTTCCCTTGTTAATTGTCGCAGGGGATGGGCCGAATTTGCTCGGGAGGAACTGGCTAGCGGGGCTGAAGTTCGATTGGAACACCATCGCAGTAGTAGAGCAGACCAACTCCCTCGCTAACGTGCTCGAAAAATACAACGATGAGCTCGTCTACAAACCAGGGCAGAGCAACGGCAACGCAGATGCACTCAGCCGACTACCTGTGACGACACCGACTATGCGCATCCCGAAACCCGCAGACTATGTGCTAGTTATGCAACACGTGGAGTCAACACCCGTCACACCGACATCGATCAGGCAGTGGACCGCGAAGGATCCAATTATTTTGTCGCGAGTGCGCGAATATGTTCTTCGTGGATGGCCGTCAAAGTGTGATGAGGAAATTTCGCCTTATTTCAGGAGACGGGATGAGTTGTGTGTGTATGATGGCTGCATAATGTGGGGAGCACGTGTTGTCATACCTCCACAAGGGAGAAATCAGCTCACTGAGGAGCTACATGAAGCTCATCCCGGGATCTCGCGAATGAAATCGCTCGCTCGCAGTTATTTCTGGTGGCCTGGGATGGATGGTGACCGGGAGAGCAAAGTGAAAAATTGCAAGGAGTGTCAGCAATCTCGAAAGTTGCCGCCAGCAGCACCACTTCATCCATGGGAGTGGCCACGAAAGCCATGGTCGCGAATTCACTTGGA
Source organism: Diadema setosum (assembly GCA_033980235.1). Classification (NCBI taxonomy): domain Eukaryota; kingdom Metazoa; phylum Echinodermata; class Echinoidea; order Diadematoida; family Diadematidae; genus Diadema; species Diadema setosum. Next base: position 11,379,606 of record CM067075.1, on the reverse strand, counting down.
TTATGCAGGGCCGTTCATGGGCCGTATGTTTCTTGTGTTGGTAGATTCGCATTCGAAGTGGATGGATATCTTTCCAGTCTACAAGGCAACCAGCTCAATCACAATTGAGAAGCTACGTGAAACCTTCGCGATACATGGCCTGCCAGAGCTTATTGTCACCAACAACGGAAGCGTGTTCACAAGCGACGAATTTCAGCAATTCCTACGGCTGAATGGAATCCGTCATGTTCGCACTGCGCCTTTTCATCCATCATCAAATGGGCTGGCAGAAAGGGCAGTGCAGTCCTTCAAAGCTGCAATGAAGCGCATGACCAACGGCACAGTCGAAACGAAGTTGTCGCGATTTCTGATGGCATACCGCATCACACCTCATCCAACTACTGGAACCCCTCCTGCGCAACTTCTCTTCAATCGCATTCCCCGTTCGCGATTTGATTGTGTGAAACCAAACATGGAGGAGCGCGTTCAGCGAAAGCAGCATGATCAGAAACAGAAGCACGATCAGCGTGCTAAAGCTCGCGATTTTTGCATTGGAGATCGCGTGTACGTGAGAAACTTCGCCAGCGGTCCACAGTGGATGCCAGGCGAAGTCATCTCCATCGACGGAGTCCAATATACGCTGAGGCTGGCAGATGATCGCATCTGCAGGCGACACATCGAGCACATCCGACGTCGCCATGACGACGACGATGTGGCCGCGGATGTGTTCCTTCCTCATCCACGTGGGGAGGGGAACAACAACGCTCAACAAGACCGTGATGACGAAGCACCAGCACTTCGCAGGTCTAACCGCCAGCGAAAATACCCTGAACGCTATTGGGAGCCAATACCACATTGAGGAGGCAGTTGTAAATAACACTTGTAAATACGCCGGACATTTTGGACAATTATTCAAGGTCGAAATTAAGTTCAAAGTTAAGGATAACTCTTGGTTTGTTCACAGCTGAACTCAATGGACAGTTCATTTGGACATAAATTTTGGTTTTCGTGTGTTGATACATTTGACATGGTACCCACATACAGTTATACCTCCCGGAATATAAGAAGGTGACTTAAGAAATATAACAAAGTGCAAAATAAGTTGAGCACACCAATTTAATAAGATAATGTATTAGATGGAGATTTTGGATATTTGACAGTTTTGGGATAATGTTCAAATAAGATAGTGTTATTCCAAAGAAGTTAAGATTTCACTTTTTGGTTGAATAATGTTGTGTTAATCGATGAGAACCATTTTTGAAAAAAAAAAAAAAAAAACAATTCTAAGGGGGAGGAGTGTGATAAACTGATCTTATGTAAGTCTGAGGTTGAGACTACTGTATTATTATTTCCGCTCTTGCTCTCACCCTCTCTACTTTCAGCCCTGTTTTCTCTCCTCTCTGATAACAGTAACTCTCTGTTCTTCCGATGCCACCCTATCTATCATCTTTCTCTTATCTGCTGTAAGACGCCAGTGGTTAGACTGGATGCATTCCTTACTGACCACTGCTGACCACAACCCCCCTTCCGTTCCCATGGAACTCAGTGTATAAAAGATGTACATAGACTGGAATATAGTCAGTCCGGTAATTGCAGCCACTGAGTCAACTTCTACTTCTTTTGCGTGCATAAAACCTAGCTATATACTTCACACATATATAAGGTCTATTGTAGTCGATTGATTGATAACCAGTTCTATCATTACTCAAACACTGGAAGTATCAAAATGTCTCTATCATAATGGGTGACGGGAAAAGGTCTTTACAATGTTCTTCGGATAATAGTATTAAGTAATAGTAGTATTTGAATTATATTATAGTCAACCTGCCTTATTCCTGAAAGAGAAAGCATAATCATACTGCCTCCGGTTTTGGTTTTCGCAGTGCGAACTTGAAAGAATACACACTCGGTGGTAGCAGCGGGCCGCTGAAATGTGGGAAATTTTCGACGTATGAGGGGGGTATGCGAGTCCCCTTCATCGCTCACTGGCCAGGACAAATCCAACCGGGCCCGTCCGCAGAGCTCGGCAGCATACTCGACCTCCTTCCTACCATCGCCAGCATTGCGGGGGCAGAGGTTCCAAGCGTTCCCTTAGATGGATACGATCTCAGCGGAGTACTCTTAAGCAACGATGAGGTATGAGTATACTGCAGTTACGACATCACATAACCAATTTAAAGGTTTTATGACATACAAACAAGTCGCCGGTCACACGAACCGACGAATCAAATCGCGTTTGAAGTTAACCCATTTTTGACTTATGGTTGCTACACTTTCATGTCCATAATTTCCAATTATTTTTGTAGTACATCAGACTTCAATTCTTGCTCTAACTTGTGAAGTTTTTATCGAATTGTATTGTTAACAAATAAGCGGGAAATCGTCAAAGAGCTGCATGCATGTATTTTCGGTCTGCAAAGAACGTTGTCATTTTCCATGTGTGTCCATATGTACATACGTACATGCGTTGTCATTGTCAACGCATGTATTACATATGTACGCGCACTGTGCGCGCGGTCAATGAACTGTTGAATCTCAAAAACTACACGCATGTCAATGCGCACTGATTCGTCGGTTCGGTGACCGCGCGTAAAACCGTCGAATCACCTGATTGTTTAACACACGCGTCTATGGGGAAAACAAATAATTTTCACAAATGGAATTACATACTTCTACAAAAGTGATAACTACGTAAAAATTACACCGAATTACACACTGAGAATTTCAGAATATGTAGTATGGAATGTCTACTGTCGAAATGATTGAAAATCTCAAAATCGAAAATTTGACCCAATCAATCAAGTGATTCGTCGGTTCGTGTGACCTGGATTTGTGTTGATTAATAATACCCTCATCATCACTTTTGCAGTGAAACGAGTATCTAGAAACAATCCATATAGGATTTTTTAATTTATTTTTTTTTCTATTTTTCTTCAGATTACTTGGGACCGAGCATAACTTGCATGTTCCCTCGCCATGTTTTTGTCACATTAATATCACAGAAACATGCAAGTTATGTTTAGCCGAGGGGAAGGTGCATTCCAATGTCTTTTGTTAAACATAATAAGTACTTTAGCAATGACTGACAGATGAGGTCACAACCAGAATATTGATTTGGAAGGGTTTTTTTTGTGGGCGTATCCAAGTAATCTGAAGGAAAATAGAAGAAAAATTATCTCAAAATACATGAAATGTTTCTTATTCGTTTCACCGCAAATGTGATTTTGAGGCATTATGAATCTAAATACAAATCAACATGCATTTGTATGTCATAGCGCCTTTAGTGATGCGGAGGTCATATTGGAAACATTGACGGGAGGATAATAAGCAAAGAAATAACCAAAAAAAAAATTACACACAGTTTTGTTTCTCTCTTGAACTAGGTGTATAATAGCACTTCTCAACTGCACGGAACCCGTTCACCTGCTCATAGTCACTGTACTGCTGTTGATGACGCAGTTCACACCCATCTCCATAACGGCATTTCTTCTTCTTCTTTTTCTGATTAAGTCTCCCTCCTTCAATAGGCTGAAGATTTTTGCAGACTGTACTATTTACATTGTAATACAGTTTATTTACAGATATTTACAAGCACATAACAAATTTGAAAAAAAAAATAACTAGCCACTGTGATCAACCATTAGTCGGTTACGGAATGATCCCACAGATGGCGCTGAAACAATTTCCGACGACAGGGAATTCCAGCTCCTTACAGTTCTTGGAAAGAACGAATGGCGATGCGATTCAGTTCTCGAGTATGGTACCTGATAGGAATGTGGTTGCGTGGGTCTTGTCAACTGATTAACCTGTTTGATACTATAGTCCTGAGCTGAAAGATGAGTAAGATTATTGTGTATCATGATTAGTCTGTCATTTTCTCTGCGCTGTTCCAGAGTGGTCCAATCAAGTTCTTGCAGCATTTTGGTGACACTTGAGGTGTTATGGTTGCGAGTCAAAGTGAATCACGCAGCTCTTCTCTGGACCATTTCCACTTTGTGGATGAGGTTCTGGGAAGATGGGTCCCAATCTATGGAAGCATACTCTACAATTGGTCGAACCAACGTTTTGTAAGCTGTGGCTTCAACATCAAAAGATCTTATGCGAAGATTGGACGTTATTGGACGTTATTGGCTTTATTGACAGTATTATTGATGTGTTGGGTCCACTTCAAATTAGAAGTGATGGATACACCCAAGTACTTCACGGATTCAACAGACTCAAGAGGGGCGTTATTTTAGATGATACACGTGTTGCACCTTTCTTCTTTTCCTGGATGTTGTCAAAACCTTGCACTTATCTGTGTTCAAAACCATCATCCATTTTTTTTTTTCGCCGAGTCACCAATTTTGTTTAGGTCCTAGTGAAGATTTTGCGTATGATGTTGATTGTCAATGGTCATGTAGGAAATTGCATCATCGGCATTTTCCCCCAACTATCACTGACTATTAGGGGCATGTCAAAAATGTCTTAAAGGAGCTCTGGAATCCAAATGCATGTTGATTTGTGTTGATTTATGATACCCTCAACAGCACTTTTGCAGTGAAACAAACATCTAGAAACATTCCATATATCTTTAACGATTTTTTTTCTTCTATTTTTCTTCAGATTACTTGGGAACGCCCACAAAAAATCCTTCCAATCCAATATTCTGGCGATGACCTCATCTGTCAATCATTGTTAAAGTACTGAAATGTTTAACAAAAGACAACGGAATGCACCTTCCCCTCGACTCAGCATAACAGCGGCAATCATTGGCGCTGATCTGTTATACTATAAATCTAACGTATGCAAAATAAAATAATGCTGAATTAATCTGATACACCAACACCGACTGAAGTCAAGATAAAATCGATGACCAGAGATTTGAAATTGGCGTTTAAGGACGCTAGGTTGCCAAGAGCCGAGATTATTACTTAATCAATTTTAGAAAGGAATACTAAAGGGAAAGGTCTGATTTAAATGCTACACTCTGTATGCAACCTGACTCTAATAGCATCATGTAACTTCAAATCAGAAAATATAATGAAGACACAAGTATGCTGATGGTGATAGTAACATTATATCTTCGCTGAAATGGACTTTTATCAAAAAAGAATACAAGTATCCTTCTCGTGACATTATGTTAAGTTGTAATAAAGAGGGGGGGGGGGAGGGAGTTCACTTTTGATGAATCATTAAGGGGATTGTACCGTTTTGCTTGAGATTGGGCTTCAGGTTTCCAACTTTTTATGATGATTTTTTTTTTCTAGACAAAGAGCATATAATTCCCAAAGGAATTAAAAATTTAATAATTTGAAGAAAATTGGTTTTGAAGTGGCTGAGACACATATATAAAAAAAAAAACCGACAAAGTGATCCTGATAAATAAAGATTGCCTAGCTTTACTTTGTTTTGGGATATTTTCAACCATTTCAAAACCGATTTTCATCAAAACAACAAAGTATGAATTCTTCTTAGAATTGTGTGTTCTTTAACATTTCATCAAGTGGTATCTGAATATCTCGCAAAAAGGTTTAAGCTGAATCCTCACCTCAACCAATATGCCACCCCTTTAACCACAATCAAGATTGTGCGATCCTTTGTTCGCGGAGAAAAAAAAAATGTGAGAAGCAGAAAAACGACATAGATCATCGCCTGATGTCCCTTATTCGTTGTTACACCGTAACTTTGTGGTTTCAAAATATTTCTGTCTAAATCCTATTTTGAATTCATTCATTCATTCCTCCCTCAAAAAACACGTATAATACATTCTATATAAGTGCATATGCAGACCAGTTTATGTGTGTGTGTTTTCTTTTCTGTATTCTATTAACTGTCAAAGCTTCAAAATCTAATTTCTATTTTGAATTCTTTCATTCATAATTCCTTCATTCATTCTCCAACAAAACATATAAATACATTTTATTACATATACAATATAAGTGCATAATCAGACCAGTTTATGTGGGTGTGTCTTTTCTTTTCTGTATTTTATCAATTGTCAAAGCCTCTTTCTATGTCTACCTCTATCTCTCTCTCTCTCTCTCCCTCTATTTCTCTACTTCTATTCCTCTCTTTAATATTTTCTCTCTTTCAGAGTCCAAGAGAAAAGCTGTTCTACTTTGGACCTGCTCCTTCCCCTATAGTAGGCCCTCTCGCGGTGAGGTTCAAACAGTTTAAGGCGCATTTTTTCATCGAAGGACCATACCAGCCCGCCATGGACGCGAGGGAGTGCATGCCTTTTAATGAGCTCAGGAAACTGGATCCACCGCTGCTCTTCGATCTCAACAGCGACCCCGAGGAGAGGTAAATAATCATATCATATTGACACATTGGTTAGTTAAATGTCAGTCAGCCATTGAAAAAAAAACAACAACCAATCATTACGTAATAGCTGGCCACTTCTCATACTGTCCCATAGGTAAAACCAAAACGCTAATGGAAACGAGGAAAGTCACACGTGATGAAATCAATGAACTCCTTTTGAGGCGCGCACTGCGGTTAGTTGTTTATATAGGGCGCAAGACACTGAAGCTGTGAGCTTGGGCTTATTGGTGATGCTCTGATAATGCTATGCTTTTAACGCCACAAATTACCTAGCTAGCTTATGATTTGATAAATGATAACTTTATTGTTCCCACCATGATGAATCAAGTGATGACTTTTCCTGATGAGGGGATAATGTTTTAACTGCAGGGTTTGAATCGCCTTCGGTGAGATGGTATAAATCCCCCCACTTTCATGTTGGGATTCATGACTTCTTTCAGTATAGCATTTCAAACTTTTGAAGTGGATCAGCCTGTCTGTGTCCCCCCCCCCCCCACACACACACCTGCAGTCATCATCTGTGACGTCATCCGGACGATTATGACATGTACCTGTCGGCCAGCAATAAACTCGTGGGGCAGCATATTGTTACCAATATTGTTTTGTTGTTGTTGTTTAATGTCCTGGGTGTTCAAAACACAATTTCGAAATAGTTTGTATTCCAACAAATCACGTTGACCAACTTTGATCAGGAATCGACAAACACACACACAAAAAAATCAGACTAATTGGAACGGTTACAGTTCGTTATTTCGAAGGAAGAATATCATCTATATAGGACGTTTTAGCCGCGCATTAAAAACGCGTATTGTTGTCCGCGCAATTTTTACCGTTCAATATTATACTAATGATGCACAGGATAGAGTGCGTTAGTGTAGGCGTAGTGCACTCGAGGGTATTTACAATTGTGAAACATGCACGAGGCGAAGCCGAGTGCATGTTGCACTACATTGTAAATACCCGAGAGTGAGCTACGCCTACACTAACGCCACGAAATAATCCTGTGCATCATTTGTTTTATAAAATGGGTCGAAAATTCGAAAACTAACATCATTTTTCAGCGTTTTTCACGTACCTTTGTGGGTCAAGACGTCAGAAGATGTTCGTCCCAAACTTTTACGCACGTCGCACTCGCGGAGGTCCCGCACATACAGTATAAGTATAATGGGGGGGTTGGGTTTCCGGACACCCGCATGAAAACTTACTTATTTTACATAGAATATGCACCCTTTACCTTAAAGACTTGATATAGACTCCTCATATAGGCCTACTAGACAACATACTCTGAAAACGGCGTGAGAATTAACCTGCTAAATCGTTGGATTTGCTCTTCAAAGTGACTCCATGTACGCGTCCGGTCCCATAACGCTTGGTCTACTGTACTGTACAAAGTGTACGTATAGTACAGTATACGTACGTACGCCACATATGTTATGCACAAGGGAAGACAGGCCGGCCGGCCGGCAGCCCGAACTAGAAGTTGTTTACAGGATTGACAGCGCGTACGCGTATGCATGCAATTCATCAAAGGAGCCGCCGCGCGCACAGACGATCGGCAATCTACCATAGGATTACAGGCAGTGCAGTTGTACTGAAGTAAAGGAAGGAGGTGTGTCTCATTTCAGCGCTTCCTATTGGCTACATTCTTGAACCCATTTTATAACAGAGCATATTGAACGAAACGCATAGGCCAACGTATTAATTCCCCATTGGCTACCGTTGTTACTTGCCGTTCTAGATCATACCATATTCAATACGTATTCTGTCTCGTCTATTGCGCGAGCGCTTGCTGAATCATGCATTAACGCTTGCTACTAGTGCGCGTAGTTTTTGTTACAATTCACAAGCGCGCAAGCATCTTCCTAGTTGTTTGTTTCATGTACGCAGTTTAGGGGCTTCCCCTTTTCAGCGCTGGGATGTGACTGGCAGTCAACTTCCAAGACGAGTAGAAGCCGGGTAATTTTGTGCAGTTTATGCTTGCTGTACTTGATTGTATAGATGATAATAATTATATTGGATGGCCTTGATTCATGGAATACCAGGGAATATTGCACACATTTTCGATTCGTGCAATATTGACCCTAACTCGTGCAATATTTATATTATATTGGATGGCTATGAATGGGATACCAGGGAATATTGCACGAGTTAGGGCCAATATTGCACGAATCGAAGATGAGTGCAATATTGACTCTAACGAGTGCAATATTCTCTGGTATTCCATGAATCAAGGCCATCCAATATAATTATTATCATCTATACAATCAAGTAGAGCAACCATGAACTGCACAAAATTACCCGGCTTCTACTCGTCTTTGAAGTTGAGTCGGCAGTCCCATCCCAGCGCTGAAAAGGGGAAGCCCCTAAAACTGCGTATTGAAACAAACAACTAGCAAGATGTTTGCGCGCGTGTGAAAAATGTAACAAAATGACGCGCACTTAGTAGCAAGCATTTGCGCATTCAGCAAGCGCTCACGCAATAAACGAGACAGAATTGAATATCGTGTGATCTTGAACGGCAATTAACAACGGTAGCCTATGGGGAATTAATACGTTGGTCTATGCGATTCGTTCAATATGCTCCGATATTGAACGGTAAAAATTGAGCGGACTACAATACGCGTTTTTAATGCGCCGCTAAAACGTCCTATATAGATGATAATCACTGGTATCCCATTCATAGCCATCCAATATAATATAAATGTTACATGCAGTTTAAAAAAGATGAACTTAATAGTTTTCTATTTCCTTCAATCCACTTTCATTCTCTCTCTTGTCGATGTGATGCGAAAGCTTCAACTTGAACAACGCCACCTGGGCCGAAGAGGTGTTGAAGGAGATCAGAAGAATGCGGAAAAAATTTATGGCAGAATTGACATGGGTACCATCTCAAACACTTGCATCAGACCCGGCCGTGCAACCCTGCTGCAATCCGGACTGTCCGCCAGACGACCCCAATTTTCCCAAATGCTGTCCATGTCTCCATGAAGACTATTACCACCTTCTAGATATCTGAACTTGTTTTCATTATATCCTCTGGTGCTTTAATTTTGAAGTTTTGTTGTTAACATGGTTATATTATTCAGATCTACCTCTGGCCACATCATCATACTATAATTCGAGCAACGTTTGTCTGTCTGTCTGTTTGTTCCTCTACTCCTCCCAGGTCCTTGGTCCGATCTCAATCAAACTTAGTGGGTGGATGCAGGTTGACCGCGAAATTGCCCTTGAGGGGTTCATTTTTGAAAAGGTCAAGGTCACTTGGGTCAAAGGTCAAATAACTTCTAATCTTCGTCAGCTGCAATCAGACACCCGATAGAGGGTGCTATGTAGGCCTACTTATATGGGGATTTCCCCAGAAATATAATCAGACACCCGATAGAGGGTGCTATGTAGGCCTACTTATATGGGGATTCCCAGGTGTACGCCTACTGAATAAGTAGGCGTACACCTGGGAATGCTTCAAGCAAGTTCATCATCATGGGTCATCATAGGTGATTTTTATTTAATAGTTCAATCCAATTAAATTCAATTCAATTTTATTCAGAAACCGAATATAAATAACAAGATAAGCAAGTTTGGCCAAGATCGGACCAAGGAGTAGCGCAAAACAGTTATTTGACCTCCGTAGACCCATAGAGGATTTCTGGCACTCCACGGGTACATTGACTAGTAGTATAAAAACAAAAGAAATACCATGACAATTGATGTCGTGTTGGATCATGTAGGCGTACATTTGCGCATTAATGATCAAAGGGTGAATTGCCACTAAAGATGTATTACTATCTGGGATATTATATTGTTGTAGGTACCTCTATCTCTACCTCTGACTTGTCTGATATCCCTTGTGTGCCAACCTTACCTTGAATATGTATATATTATAGTGTAGGGTTATACGCAAATTAATGTTTTTTAATAAAACCTATAAATTTACGCATAGATTTTAGAGAATTATACATGAAAAAAAAAAAGCGAAGCATTATGTGTGGACTGATATCCATAAAATAGACATAAAAAAGAGAGATCCAGGAAAGAGGGAGCAATCAAACCAAATGTTTCTTGCGTGAGAACTCAGATTCACAATGTTGGTTATTATAACAGACCTGAAAGAAGATGAGCAGTCTGACGCAAGAGGGCGTCTTTTGGGTTTAGTATACTTCTGAAATTAGTGATCGACTTTATCTCAACTGTCGCTGCTTTAAAGGACAAGGTCACCTTCATATACATGTGGATTACGTGAATGCAGCAATATTATTAGAACACAGTGAATTTTTGGGAAAAAATCGGACAATCCGTTCAAAAGTTCAGATTTTTTTTATTATCTGTGCAGTCACTGCTGGGGGAGAAGACTACTACAGTGTATGGTGTCACAGTCATGCGAACAACGATATAAGGAAGATAAAGAGAATTTCATAAAATTTAACTTTTTGAAAAAAGTGCACATTTCTTCAACCTGTCACTGATGTATGTTAAGGGTAATATTATTCTCCCTCCCTTCTGAAAGAGGCAAGTCAAGCGCTCTTTTATTATGCGAGAAAAGTGGGAAAATTTTGAATATTTCTTATGTTTTCATTTGCATCGTTGTACACAATAGCGTCATGTGTCATCACAAGCTGTAGTAGTCTTCTCATCCAGCAGTGACTGAGCAGAAATTTCAAAAATTTGTAACTTTTGAACGGATTGTCCCATTTTCCTCAAACTCTCACTGATATGTTTTGCTAACGTTGCTGCATTCACTCAATCCACATGGCTATGAAGGTGGACTTGTCCTTTAACGAATAGAATACATGTATTTGACACTTGACTGAACGGGAAGATTTGCAGTGATATCTCGGACAAAGAGTTTTGCAGTATTTGAGCTCACTATGGATTGAAAGAGGTTCATAGAAAGCTTTGCCAGGAAGTTTCTAGACGTTTGAGAAGGAAAAGGTGATGACGTCTGACGACTGAGCATTTTCTTTTTTTGCAACAGTAAACAATTGTTTATGGTCAGTAGTTATACACAGTCTTTCATAAGGTTAACAAGGTGAAAGTATACCCTTTCGATTTTAAGAACAAATGGAAGAGTTCAATATCTATCTTTAAAAAAAAATCTAATTCAATTATGATCTTGGTTTTATTTTTCGATAAAACATGTAACACAATTCAATCTTTTTTTTTTTAAATAAAGGAATAATGCAGACGATACATTATACCTCTGAGCTACTCGCGGTTACAGGAGAGATATAAGTGGAATTCATTAACGTCGAATTGGATATTCATGAAAACATGATTTAGGATGAATATAGAATAAGCAATGAACGGAAATAGACTGCTGTTAAATGAATAAAATGTCAAATCACGAATAAACACAAATCTTTTAATTTTTAACAGGTTATTAGAAGCAAAGAATACATTTGTAATTCCGAATAGAAGAACCAAATTTTATGGAGAACGAACGTTTGCTTATAATGCCTTTATTGTTTGGAATTTTGATTTACGCCACAATCTAAGACAAATTGACTATATATGTGTGTTAATAGATTCAACTCTGCTTTGAAAACACTCTTTTTTTTTCTTTTTTTCTTACAGTGTAAGCAAACATGAAGCTCGGTACCATCATTGTAATAGACCAGTTCGTAATTCCACTTTGCGCATGAGCAGAAAAAGGTCATTTGTACCAACAGGCATTTCAGTTTGTAAATTCACTGAGATAAGCATCTGTGATGCGATAATTATTCATGTGATCCTTATCTAAATGGTGCTTGCCAGCACATCCACCTGACAGCAAGAATGGTATTTCGCAATATAAAAGGAAATAGGCTGTTATTGCATTCAATACAAAACAATGAAATGGATGCCCGCTAAATTGTCAACTGATGGAGTATTCTGATCACCTGCCTTAAACGCGAGATAATTCTTTGTTTGAACATGAATTCCATAAATTGTTACGTCAGGCAAGCTTAGGCATTATGCCGCTTTGAAAACGAGTGAAGTGCCTAACTAACTGAGAAAAAAGAAAGATCATTTGTACCAATGTGTACATGAGCTAATTACGAACTGGCTTATTGGGATAGTATGTCTTTGTATAATCTTTCCATTTTTGGAGCGCATATAGGGACATATGCACCATGTATTATGCGCTCTATAAGCGCTGTTTACTCTTATTTATTATTATTGTTGTTGTTGTTGTTACTATTTTCATGTAAACGTACGGGAAAATTGCAAGTGACACGTAGAGCCTTCTTTTGCAGGGATGATGTTCTGTTCAGTAGAGTCTGGTGAGCATTGCCCAATGCTAAAATTCTATAGATGATATAAAACAATATCAATGATGAGTATACGCAATGATTTTTTAGAGGATATGAAATTTTTGTCCATTAATCACGTCTATCATCATGATCATGTATGTTACGTGAAGTAGTTTTGAAAATGAAATTATGATGTTATTTCCAAGAGAGCTTATTTTATACAATATAAATTCCAAGAAATATGAAATAGGACTCACTTTTCAGTTCATTTCAATCATTTTTCCCTTTCCAACAAAAACTATACACGGTCATAAACACAAAGTAATTATCTGAATGTTTGCATACAGAGTATAAATATTTGCATCTGCACGTTAATTGTTATATGTCATAAGGGGAAACTTTCAAAATGATGTATTAACTGTACAAACAAGAATATCGACGTCACAATGAGCACAAAAATACATTAGAATCAAAAGCAAAAAAAGTATAAAGTAAAGTACATCAGATACTGAAGATAAAATATTGATATTAACAATGAATGGCAGCGGCCCTATAAAAACTTAAAAAGACCGCCACAATTGACTTCTTTTACATCTAAATTATTACCTTTGATACACACACACCAAAAAAATGTCCATGAAAATACAAATTCCATGCTTCCGATTTTGAGAGACACTAACGTTCTTACAGCTGCCTTAGCGTCATTTTAGCGTCTATTGTATTTTGATTATCCCACGGCTTCTCTTGTTTGTTTGTTTGTTGATGCTGTTTTATTGATTTTTGTTTTGTTTTGTTTATTTGTTTTTACGAAATGTACCCGGTAGCACTGTAGTGGTATAAGTTTGAGCGGTTTTTTTTTTTTTTTTTTTTTTTTTTTTTGCTTGTCAGTTGAAGAAACCCGGAATTGGAATGTGAAAGATGGGGTGAAGATCTTAAAGCCCCCCCCCCCCCCATTTTATTATTATTTTTTTTTTTGCTTGTTAGCTCATGAAACCCGGAAGTGCCCCCCACTTTTGAAAACACTCCGCCGGCCCTGGATAATAAAATCATGAAATGTGACTCTCCTCATCAGAGGAGTAAGATGACTCGCTTTCCAAATCCATGACTAACAATCAAATCATTAAGCCTTTTACTTTTGGCAGAAAGAAGATCTTCGAGACAACATAAAATTCAACCTGTAAGTAAAAGAAATCTTATCCTGAAAATGAGGACATAAGGTCATCAAACTTTGAGAGAGAATTCATGCAAGAGTTGTGTTAACGTGAACAGCCGTGATGAATGAGTGCTATATGTGGTCTTCGAACTCTAATACAATTAGGTTACAGTTCGTTATTCTGAAGGTGCATTCATTAATAATTAATGAAAACGAAATAAGGTTCGTAATTCCAAAGGTTCATTAATATGCACCTTTTCTTTCATTGTTTTCAACATTTTCGGATTAACGAACCGTATTTCATTTTTGGATTAAGGAACATCAAGGGGTCTATAATTTGTGTGTTTCTGAACAACGAATCCTTGCAATAAGGAACCACACTTCATTTTCGGATTGATGAACTTATGGAATAACGAGCATCACCCATCACCTTATAATGTAAATACTGCATTTGAACAGTAAAAATGCCTAGCAACCATTTAATAATCATGTGCTAGTTACCACATGAGTTGTGTCCCTTTCGGGATAAAAAATCCAAAACGATGCCGTCGCAAATCTATCTGAGGTTGGCAATGCTTGGCACGTATACTGGTATATATAGGTGAAAGTGACACCCACACTAAAAAACATCGGTGTTAGATTTAAGACCATGGGCAGGGCTCCACACTAACTTTTATTTTTGGTGGCCCAAAGGCAAACATCCGACCTTTTTTGGTGGCCCGATCAGGCCACCAAATTCTTCTTTTCTGAAATTTTGGTGGCCCGACGTGCGTTTTTGGTGGCCCCGGGCCACCGGGACACCGTTACCGATCAAGTGTTAAAGATAGAGGACCACACCCACAGGTGTAGAAAGTATGTTGTGATGGTGTTGAAAAGTGTTCATCTGGCACTTCCTGGTGTTAATTTGACACTGTAGCTGGTGATATTTTCACACTGCACTGGCATGACTGGTGTCAAATCAATAATGACACCGCATGGTGTTGATTTGATATTGCTTGAGTAAATATAAATGGTATAACACCCGTCCAGCTTCAATAGGAGACCACACCAACTGTTGTTACTGTGGTGTAAATGTGTTCACACCTTCTTTTTTTCTAAAAAATCAAGTACTTTATTGAATAATGCTTGATCGTCTTGTTAAAGTTCAAAATCAACAAGAAGAACAGTAACTAAGAAACTATGAAAAAACCCAATTCTATATTTTAGAATGACACCCGGAGGTTATCTAACACCACAAATGAGCATCGGAAATTTAAGACCATATCGGTGTTTCATATTTAACACAGGACTTTTTGTAGTGCAGTGGTCGAAGATCTGCCACTATCTCATCGTCTCCTCAATCAAGTCAGTTGTGCTTTGCAGACACTATGACCCGAATTCACGAAAGTGGTACAAATGAAATCATGGTTTAAACCATGGACAAAAACCATGGAGCGCCAAGTGTCGCACGGAATATTTCGTTTCGAAATTGGTCATTTCGTCGACAAAATGACCGTTTCGTTAACGAAATGTTCATCTAGGTACAAGATGTTGTCATTTCTTTACAAAATAATCATTTCATCGCCGAAATGACTGATTTCGTAACGAAATATTCCGTTCGACACTTGGCGCTCCATGGTTTTTGTTCATGGTTTAAACCATGATTTCATTTGTACCATCCACCTTTGTGAATTCGGACAATCTATCTCAGCGCGATGATCCACAGCATACTCTTGGAACTTTGGTTTTTTTTTTTTTTTTTTTTCAGTGAACGAAAATTATAAGCAAACAGACACAGATGTGATCGCAATGACCCTAAAATACTTATCGTACATTATGTTTGTAAATAGAAAATAATGAAGTAACGACAAAAATATCTTTACCGCCCCGAGAAAAGAAAAGAAATATATGAAATTCATTAACATGCATAAGTATAACAGGGCAAACAAACCTGGTAATGATACTAGGTGTGACAAAAAAATTTCCCACTTTTGATGCTTAGTAGCTCAAAAACTATATATCAGATAAAACTGTCATTGCTATGAGTAATAGCTAAATAGTGTACAATTTAGTTTTGAGTTGGAGGTGATTTGAATATGAAAACCAATACCAGTTTCATGAAATCCATGATCAATTTCAGAGTTAGGTTCCAGATTTTGGTCAAATTTGAACCCTCTGTACAAAACCTGAACTTTACACAGGAACTACTGATGTGTATGTGAGTGTATACTTACAATGTTAACTGAAAATATGTCGTGTAATTATATTACTGTGAATCAATGCAAAGATATGTGTAATAGCTTTTCTAAAGATACATTTTCTTTGTTGCATTTAAATATTCGGAGTTTGAAGAAACATTTTGATGAGTTTGAATTATTTCTTGAGACTGATGCTGATCAGTCATTCTCTGTTATTGGTTTACGTTTAAGGTTCTCGAAAATGCTGACTGGTCAAGAGTATTTGAAAGTAATGACATCAATTTATCTTTTGATTATTTCATGGAAACATTTAATTTTCATTTGGATAATGTAATTCCAAAGCAAAAAAGAAAAAAAGGAAAAAAAAGAAACCAGATTATAAAAAGACACCTAGGTTACCGTGGATTTCAAAATCAATTCTTCGGTCGATTAACAGGAAAAATCGATTATATTATAGACACAAATTGGAGAAAAAAAATTAGCGATCAAAACATAATATAAAAATACTCTAGCTGTGATTTTACGTTCTGAAAAGAAAAAAAAATATTATTTTAAGCAATTGCAAAGAAATAAGTTTGATATGAAAAACACTTGGAATGTTTTAAAGCAAGCTATGAATGTTTCGAGTAAACATTTAGCTATTGATAATATCAAGTTGAATGATGAAATCATCAGTGACCCTGTTCACATTGCAAATGTTTTCAATTCTTATTTTTCAAAGATAGGTGAAAATTGCGCACAAAATATTCCTGTGTCAGAGCATCATTTTACTGAATATTTAGGTCAGTGTAATCCCATTTCTGTTTATTTTACTCCAACTAATAGGCATGAGGTTATGGATATTGTATCTTCCTTAATTAAAGACAATTATTTAGTGGCGTTCCACAAGGAAGTTTATTAGGGCCACAATTATTTATTGCTTATATTAATGATTTTTGTCAGGCATCCGATGTACTGTCCTTTATCCATTTTGCTGACGATACCAGTGCATTTTTTGCCCACAATGATGTTAATATTCTTGTTCAAAAAGTCAATACTGAATTACAAATACTGAATTACAAAAAGTGAATAATTGGGAAAGAGCCAATAAATTATCGTTGAATGCTCAAAAAACGAAATATATGATTTTTAGTAATACTGAATTTCTAGCAACCTTTTGATTGTAACATTTTCCTTGTATCTATTTCTATAGCACATGCCCGTGCAGGAAATAGACACACTGCGGATATGCGTTGTCTGTGTGGGCGTAGAGTTAGATGCATGACATTTTATAGTAGGCCTACACTTGAATGTTACACCTACCAACGTGCACTTCAATCTTATTCAATCTAGGACAAAATGTCACAGCAGCCCAGCTATAAAACCAAAACTGAAGGCATCAAAGAAGGGAACTGCCGAGTTCCAAACTTCCAAGCCAGACACTTGCCTTCCTTCCTCAAGGCGTCCTTCCCAATTAAAAACAAGAAGAAAAAACGAAACAAAACAAAACAAAATGTTACTCACCTCATATCGCCTTGTGATGGAAGCAAAAGAAGATGAATCTGGAGTTTCATATTTCCCCTCCTAATTGCACTTCCTTCCGAAGACCCAACCTATAGGCGATAAACGGAACATTACATTGTTTTCCTTTTGTTAAAGAGTGACGAGGAAAAACATGCCAGTCTTCAGTAACATCGAAAGAGAGCTCTCTTTTTGGCTCCTTCAGCATACATGGATAAAAATAAAATTTACATAATCATGTTATGTTATGTACAAGTAGAGGGAATGCCTTTTTTTTTCAAAAGAAAAAATAAGTTCATAATTATTCTTATAAAGGTACTACTGTATTTACCATTGGGAGCAGTGAAAAAGCAGAGAAAAAATGTTCGAGTTATCACATTTTTATGCCTCCGCCACGAAGTGGTGCCGGAGGCATTATGTTTTCGGGTTGTCCGTCCGTCCGTCCTTTCTTCCGTCCTCCGTCCTTCCGTCCGTCCTTCCGTCCGTAATGAATTTTGTGGACAACGTAACTAAAAAACCTTTTGAGGTATCCTAATGAAACTTGGCATGTATGTGTATTAGGGGGTGAAGTTGTGCCTATCAACTTTTGGGTGCACATGCTCAAGGTCAAAGGTCAAAAGGTCAAGGTCAAATACGTAAAATTTCACTATTTCCACCATATCTATGCAATGCCTGAAGATATTTTCTTACCCAAATAAGATTCTTTGTTGAAAGTTTGGGGTCATGAGGTCAAAGGTCAAAGGTCAAAAGGTCAAGTAAAAATATGAAAACTTAACTTTTTTCTCTGTATCTTGGAAATTGTTCAATAGTATATATACATGTACTGACTGGCAGTGAATATCTAGAGAATTTAGGGTTCATGGGTCAAAGGTCAGGGGTCAAAGGTCAAGGGCAACACTTCAAAATTTTACTATTTCCCTCATATTTATGCAATACCAGCAGGATTATCTTTTTTTACACTTGGTGTATGCATGTATAACCTAATAGAGATTCTCTGGAAGCTTTCTTTTTTCTTCTTTTTTTTTTTGCCTCAAAGGTCAAAAGGTCAAAGATCAAGGGAAAGTGCTGAACTAACTTTTTCCTCCATATCTCAGAAGTGGCTCAAGTTATCTTGAAACTTATTTCATATTTATGCATGTTGTGCCTGACAGTGATTATCCTATGAATTTTAGGGTCAAAGGCCAGATGAAAATGGTAACAATGAACTTTTCATTATAGAAATTGCACTTTTTCTCCATACCTTGAAAATTACTCAATGCATAAACTTATGAATGGGTCAAAGTCAAGTTAAAGTCTTTAAATCCCCAAGTACATGCTCTCCTATTCATCCAATTAAACCTAGGTCAAGGAAGGTGAACATTCAACACATTTGTGACAAACTTGTCATTTTAATATTTTGCCAATTTTGTGAAAATGTAATCACACATTGTCTACATGTACTATAGACCTATTAGGAGAATCGTGCATTATGGCGGAGGCATACCGGTCGCCTTAGCGACATTTCTAGTTGATGCTTATTATAGGTCAGTTGTATCACAAAACATCCTACCATTTTTTTTTTGCAGTAAAGCCTACAATATAAACAGATATCACTATTTTTCTCACTGAACCAGTCCTGTAAACGATTTAGTGTGAAAACAATTTTATGATAACTGTTGTTCACATTTGGTAAATTTAACATAACTTAACGCTGATTATTGATGATTGACTTTATTACACTGGTTGTTTCTATCCCTAACTCACATTTTAGAAATATTTTGAAGTACTAATGCTGGGTTTTTGTTTTTTCTGCAACGGTAAATAATGGCTTTAAGATCACTACATCGTGACATAGCAACCGGTTGCACGATTCTGACTCTGATGGAGCTTAGGGTAACTAAAACCGTTTTAAGTAAAAAAATGTTAATTTATTTTTTTCCGATTTTCTTCAAACAGATGCGTTTCACTATTCTCTTTACAGTTGTCGCTAAATCCACATACACAACCATGTTTGTTGAAGCTAAGTCTTCCTCTTATTTAAACATGGTTGAAAGAAATAGGATAAGATTGGTTACAGTTACATCACCCATTCAAGTTGTCACAAAAGGGACGTTCCTCCCCCCCCCCCCCTCATTCTCCCTTAATAGACTTTGCTTACTGAAATTACGTTACTTGTGATTTACAAGGATGCGTGACATTTGCTTCTGCGACAAATTGCTTCCATTGAATATTTGCACGCTAAGCCACACATAGATTCTGCCTAACCCTAGTCCCCACATCAAACGAAACCTAAAACCCTATCGCAACCCAAACCCTCACCCTAGAGTTCTTGGAGAAAATAATATGACCGGAGCTGCAATATGATATTGTCGCAGGAGCAAATTGTCTTGTCACATATTTACGATGTTACGATGGTCATTATTGCGCCCCCAACGACAGCAACTACCCCTATTGACTCCTGCTCTCCTCTCTGCTATGGATGTGGCTATTTCTTTTAATTGACTCAAAAATAGTGACTTCTACAAAAAGTTTCGCATATGCACAACATAATATTGGGGTCATCCCACGAGACCGACACCCACGAGTCATACGGTCCACGAGACCGACATCAATGATAGGTTCATGAGCCATACAGCCCACGAGTTATACGGCTCAGGAGTCATACAGCCCATGAGTTCGACACTACGCACAAAAGGTTCATGAGACCGACACTAAGCAAACACAGCCCACGAGACCGACACTAAGCAAAGAAAGCCCACGAGACCGACAGTAGGCAAAGAAGGCCCACGAGACCGACAGGATAAACAGCGCCATCTACATGTCAATTACCTGTACAGGGTGTTCCATGAACGGAAAAATAACATACTGGCGGACGCTATTTCGTCACGCTATCAAGGGAAAGATGGTAACCATCTACATATGAACGACATCAAATATGTATTTCTACATACTTTTAGGGCGGCAGGTCTGTCAGGGAGCGACATTGTTATCAATAAGAAAAATAGAATTGTATTTTTCATGCCCCCCCCCCAAAAAAAAAAGAAGACAAAAAACACAAATGAATTAATAAAAGACATGTTTAATACGAGTGAAAATAATGCAAATCGCATAAGAAATTGCCTTCTAAACTTTTCCACTTGTTCATTCGTCAATTCTATAAGAGAGTTAAATCTTAAATAAAAGAATACATGCAAAACAAGCAAAAATAAATGATTCATTGATTTTGTATATACACTGTTGCTCAAAAAGGTGGAATAATTTTGTATTGAATAAAAGTCGACCGTTTTGTTTGCTTTTCAAAGACTGTCTGTAGACAAGCTGGTATGTTATTGATAACGTAATGTTACCCCACTGTTCAGGTGATATTTGAAGATGAGGAATGTGTTATTACGTAACGAAGTTTCCTTGTGCCGCCTATAAAGCCATGTGCACTTGAAATATTGCCTTTTTTGCTGATTTTGCACCGTGTAGAAAAAGATTATTTTTTTCCAAGTTTCCTGTACTGTTTTCATTAAAAATCGGTAAAAGTCCCCCTAGACTATGCCTGGTCCAATGCTGACGGCAATGCGCGAGAGAGTGGTGGCGCTTAGGCATGAGGGCTACATGCAGACTCGTATAGGAGAAATCCTAGGGATTTCACAGGGCGCAGTCATTAAAATCCTTAAGCGTCATCGTGAGAGAGAAAATGTGCAGCCACGGAAATCACCAGGACGTCCCAGACTGACCATCGGCAGCCGAGCCTCATTTGCATAAAGTAAACAACATGTACTCGCGTAGTTGAGAAAAAGTAAACAACTTCTCAAGCTAATAACAATTTAAGGAAACCTATTTTCGGATTAAAATTGAGTTAGTTTGAATTTGAAAACATGTCCGAATATGCATATATAACATATTAAAGGATTTGACAATGATAAAATGTGAAATTTTAGCGAAAACCTGGCGAGCAAAATCACCAAAAATATGCCTCGAAAATCATCCTAAATTTCACGAAGTGTAATATATGCGGAACCAAAGCGCCATTCGAACAAAGTACACCGAAATTTATTTATCTGCTTGCATTTTAAATATCATACCGTAATATTCCCGGCCATGGTTGTGTCGGAAAAAAACAGAAGGTGATGTCAAAAATGACACGAACGCAAAGCGTACAGTTCGGTCCCATGTATATATAATCGCGTCACTGTATAGGGTTGCATGTAACAGCACACACAACGCATTGCTGCATGCAGCGTGCGCGGCAGCAGCTCAGCAGTCACCGTACCGCCGCGCGACACTCAGCAAAATTGACTGCGTCACATGCAAACCAACAATGAGCACGAAATCCTGAATCTCACGTACCACGCATGCCCAATATTACGGGAAAAGAAATGACGTCATTTTCAATTGTTTTGCTGACTATAATTTTCTATTCCAAACCCTGTAGAAACAAGTTGATTTCTCAAAAAGTACAGGTGGAACCAAGCGAAAACTTTCACCATATATGGATTGAGGTCTGATGAACTTATGTTGCCAATTTCGGACACATTGGAGCCCGGCCATAATCCAGTCGGATAAAAACAGAGAGCATGTTTTGCGAGAGGTGATTTTCAAAACGCTTTAATATCTCAAGTTATAGTGCAGCAAATTTCATAATTTTTTTCATCAAAAGGAAGGTTTTTAAAAACTTAGATAGTGTGGGAAGTTTGAGTTTACTAGCGGCACGCATAGCGGCACAAGGAGAAGGTAAAGATTTGACCTTTTTATGCACACAGTTTCGGGCAGCCGTGGATGCCCGTTGGAAATTCAAATAGAACGGGGCGATAATGAGATGTAAATTGGGGTGCTCCACCGCGCCTGTGACAACAAGAAGAGATGATCGCCAACTGTTGAATCTTAGCCGCAGAAACCGGAAGTTACCCGCGAGTCGTCTTCAACGCCTGTGGAGGAGACATCGTGGAATCAACGTTTCAAGATCAACAGTCAATCTCAGATTGATACAACATAATGGCTACCGATTACGATGATTGGTTAGAACTGATGTCCACGCCTGACGATTTACCACAGGGTAGCTCGTCTCCTTTAGGCCAGGCAGCAGGATGCTTCAACTGGGACATTGGCAACACGTTATCTTCATTGACGAGAGCCGGTTCATCCTTGACCGTAGAGATGGGAGACAGTGAGTTCGTCCGTTAGCTGGGGAAAGCCTTCTGGATGACTGTGTCCACCAGACAACCCGAGGTGGAAGAGGCTCAGTGATGGTCTGGGCCGGAATCCATTACGGTGGAGAAACGCCACTCGTGGTGCCGGATGGCACCAAGAGTGGCGTTTACTTATTTAGTGAACGCCGCTATCTACAGGGAGAAATTGGAGTTCCACTGCCATCCATACGCTAGACATGTGTATGGGTATAATTTCCGACTGCAAAATATTACGCTAGACCGCTCTGGGCAGCTGCAGTTAGAAAATTCCTAGAGGCAGAGGAGTTTAATAAGCAGATGTCATGGCCAGCTTGTTCGCCAGATATGAACCCCATAGAACATGCATGGGATGCCCAAGGCCGAGTCATCAACGGCTGAGAGGTCATTCCTCAAAATCTGCAGGAGTTGGCAGCTGCGTTGAGGGAAGAGTGGGAAGCCATACCTGTCGACGTCATCAACAACCTGATAAACAGCCTGCTACAACGCCTACGCGCTCTGATTAGTGCTATAGGGGTGGACATACCCGGGGTGGGCGTACCCGATGTTAGTGAAATCGAACAATAACTTAAATTTCATTTCAACTTGTCAATTTCAAGAACAAATAAGTAATCTGGAAAATTGAATTATTTTATTCAAAACAAATATTCTATTGATAGTTTCCTTTGTAATGCTATCAGTGTTGTGTTATGTCCATAGTTTATAATGATTTAGATATACAGCTGTACTTGTTCAAAATCACTGTAAAAGTGTGTAAGCGGCATGATAACAAAATTAAGTGATTGACATACATCAAACATGTCATTTTCCAAGCACATTGCAATAGATATGCCGTTAAAATTTGAGAAGAAAAAAATATTCCACCTTTATGACCAACAGTGCATTATACAGACCTATATGAAAAATTGTCTTTTTTTTAATCATTTACTGCCATTTCATTTTGTGATATTCTTTTTCTTTACAATCTGATTCGTCGAGCCAATGTAGATTGACATAATAGTACAAAGTATCTCATAAGATCCTAAAATCCGTGAAGTAGCTAAAACCACTTATCTCTCATCCATTCAATGTATTGTATTTGCATTAAAAAAAAATGTATATGCTTTATTTTTCTTCCTAATTCGTTGACTTGTATTAAATTCTTGTCTGTACCCCCACCTTGTCATCATGCAATTTAAGTGATGTTAATTTGCCACTTCTGTGACGAGTTTTCCACAAGCAACCGCCTACAAGAATAAAAACGTAATGGTTTTGGTAGCCACTTTGTTTATGGAGATTAGATGGAATTGCATTAAGAATTTTTCTTACAAGCCGTTTTTTCTCTATTTAACCCATAAGCATACTCGAATCATGCCGATTTTCACTCTAGAAAATGCCTCCCGATGATCCCACTAGAATATGATAACAATCACCGAAGGCAGATCTCTCTCTCTCTCTCTCTCTCTCTCTCTTTTTTTTTTTTGGGGGGGGGGAGTAGGAATATATAAAAGAGGTCAAAGGGTTAACATGCAAACAAGGGTGCCATGGCATCTTTAAGTGCGCATGGGTGCGCATGGGGGGGGGGGGGCATGTGCCCCCCAATCCGCTGGTAAAAAAAAAAAAAAAAACAAAACCAAAAAGAACTTATTAATATGGTAATTCTAAGATTACTGAACTGCTTTTGAAATCGACATAGAAGGGTGATCATGAAATAAGATACATGTATTTTCTAAGATTTCTTTTAACCATTAAAGAGGTATATAGTGTAAAACATTGTTCATAAAGCCCCTAGCCGACAAAAGATTGTGATTCAGCGTGATTCCTGGTTGGCATTCTGAATATAAGCAGGATGTGCGCAGTGTACGGTATTCAGAACATCCGAACGGCAAAAAGGAGTCGCTGCAATGTTGCGCAATGCGATGTAGAATGTACACCTTTGGACATTACGCTTCGTTATATCACAGCTAGATCACTGATTTTGCAGTGTTGCTTTACATACTACTCAGTAGTCTTTAATGCCTTGCATTGCCAATGACAAGACTTGACTTGGGCTATTGGGCTATTTCCTAACTTTTCCATGTATAATGTAAATCACACACACACTAACACAAACAATTAGGGAATGCTCTAAAGTGCAGATTTTGGACTTCTTCCCCCCCCCCTTTGGTCACTTCGACGCCCTTCACTGGTCATACCTCCCCCAATCATAAACATAAAGCGAGATCCTTGACTACCAGTGCGGGATCAGCAGGGAGGGGGGGGGGGGGGAGCGCACCGGCGCTCCCTCCCCCTCTTAATTTCCAAAGCAAAATAAATATAGCTACAAATGACAGTTTTTGGACTGTAAAATGTCAAAATTTTCAAGCTCGCTCGCATTTAATTGTTATGCCATTCTCCTGATGCTGCTGCCAGTAATTGCCAGCAGTTGCGCCCGGAGCGCCCCCCTTAATTTCCAATTGAAAAAAAATATAGCTACAAACGGCAGTTTTGGGACTGTAAAATGTCAAAATTTTCCAGCTCGCTCGCTTCGCTCGCTCGCATTTAATCGTTATACCACTCCCCTGATGTTGCTGCCAGTAATTGCAAGCAGTTGCGCCCGGTGCGTCCCCCCCCCTTTTATTTCCAATTGAAAAAATATAGCTACAAACGGCAGTTTGGGGACTGTAAAATGTCAAAATGTTCAAGCTCGCTCGCTTCGCTCGCTTGCATTTAATTGTAATAACATTCCCCTGATGTTGCTGCCAGTAATTGCCAACAGTTGTGCCCGGTGCGTCTCCCCCACCCCCCTTAATTTCCAATAAAAAAAAATAGCTACAAACGGCAGTTTTGGGACTGCACGAAATTGTCAAGCTCGCTCGCTTCGCTCGCTCGCATTTAATTCCTTATGCCATTCTCCTGATCTTGCTGCCAGTAATTGCCAGCAGTTGAGCCCGGTGCACCCCCCCCCCCCCTCTAATTTCCAAAGTGAAAAGATATAGCTACAAACTGCAGTTTTGGGACTGTAAAATGTCAAAATTTTCAAGCTCGCTCGCTTCGCTCGCTCGCACTTAATCGTTATGCCATTCTCCTGATGTTGCTGCCTGTAATTGCCAGCAGTTGCACCCTGTGCATCCCCCTTAATTTCCAAAGCAAAAAAAAAAAAAAGCTACAAACGGCAGTTTTGGGACTCTAAAATGTCAAAATTTTCAAGCTCGCACGCTCCACTCGCTCGCATTTAGTTGTTATGCAATTCTCCTGACGTTGCTGCCAGTAATTTGTCGTTTCACACCGTCATTCCATAATCAATGTAAGGAAAACTTACAATGTTGCTCAATAACTGCGCTGTGGAATGTATTACATTCCGTTATGTATTTTAGTCCCCATAAGTTTGCAGACTGACAGCGCACGCACCCACGCGCACACACACATACAAACATACGCACGCACAAGCATACACACCCTCAAAATTACTTTTCCACGAGGTGCCCCCCCCCCCCCAATGTCTTGACCCACGGTACGCCACTGGCTGTATGACTTGTGAGCTGTATAACTTGTGGGCTGTATGGCTCGTGGGTGTCGGTCTCGTGACGTGCACCCGAAATATTATGTGTTTAAACAAAACAAAAATTGAATGTTCTGCGTCGGTTCGTGATAAATAGATATCGGGGAAGGAGTTAAAGGAATACCGCAGAAGCCAAACATTTTTCATCCAATAAGTATTTAAGCACCTATATGTTTATCAGCTGTTTATTGAGTAAATTCTCGTCCACGTGTTGGTACAATAATGTAAAAAATAAAACAGAACTCAACCTCATGCTCTCACTGCCAACAGTTTGTTTTTGACACCCAAATTTTCGGGCTCCTCGCCCTTTATCAAGTATTCTTGAAATGAAAATTAAATTGTGTGTCAAAAAAAACAACAACTTGGTATTTCATTTCATTTCATTTATTTCATTTCCAACAACATTTTCATACACAAAATAATACAACATCAATACAATGTAGTAACAAAGAAAAATAGGTGAAGTTAACAATACTACGCATCACAAAAGCAAATGAAAATTAAATTAAAACTAAAGTTACAGGAAATGGAGGAGACATGCTAAAAAAAGCTGAGCTTGTATTTTGCAGTCTCCTCGTGGGCAAAAAGACTAAATAAAATCAAAAAGCAATTTGCTAGACATAATATAAAAGGTGCACAACACATACAGTCCTATACAAACAAACAAACAAACAAACAGACGGACACAAACAACCTCTCTTGTAAAGAGAAAGATAGAGAGAGAAAAACAGAACACAGTGAAGGAAAAAGAAGAAATGAGGGAATTATTTTGAAAGAAGAAACAGAAAGAGAAAAGAGGACAGGAAAAAGGCGAGAAAGGAGAAGAGATGAAGGGTCTATACCAGCACACGCGAGGCACATGGTGCGATGGATCACCGGGGTATAATTATGTACATAATGTAGGAAACAAATAGATAAAATAAAAGAATGAGTATAACGAATAAAAAAGAAAGCTCAAAATTAAGGCAAACTAAAATATAACTCATTCAACTATATAGGAATTTATGAACAACTTCTTGAGTTTGAATGTGAATGTGTTTAAACTTAAAACTTGTTTCATACTATTATCGAGAGAGTTCCAAAATTTGGGGCCAGTAAAAGAAAATATAGATTTAGCAAACATAGTCCTATAGTTAATGGCAAACGAAATCAGTTGGATTGCCGGGTAGGATAGAAATGAACAGATCTATTTTTAGTGAAAATGGACTCAAACACAAATGGGAGAGAATTATTGGTAAGTTTGTACATGAATTGTCCTAGGTGTAGAAAATACAAATCCTTTACCTTTAAGATGTTGTTTTCATGAAATAACTCATCAGTGTGACTTCTCCACGACTCATTGCAAATGATACGAAGAGCTTTTTTTTTTTCTGTAACAAAAGTAGTCTTTCCAAATTGACAGAATGAGCTTGAGTTCTGTTCTATTTTTGGAATATGTGTGTGTGTGTGTGTGTGTGTGTGTGTATGTGTGTAGACCTATGTGAATTTTATCAAAATGATAAGAACATGGTGACGCAGCTCACTTCAGTGCCGAGACATTGTTCCAACCGTCGTCGGACTGGCACCGACAGGGCTGAGATCCTGGTGTATGATATGAGTCACTTGAATTTCCGTTTGAAGTGATGGTTGACCGCAAAAAGTTGCAGACTAGAGCTTCCCGGAAGGAAGGAATAGCAATGGCATATACGAAAGGTACAAAAATGTTGACGAAACGTAATCATTGCAGAATAAAAAGAAGAAAAAATTGTATCAAGGCCAAGTGACTAGGTGAGTTCATGGGGAATCATTCCTGCATCCCCAGGGATATAATGATTGATTAAATGTGGACTGCAATATTGTTTTCTTTATCCTCCTTCGAGGGACTTTATTTCATTTCAAATATCTAAAAAAGTTCACAAAGACATAAAGAGAGCAGGAGGTACGAACAAAGAAAATAAGGGTGCGAACAATTACTTGTCAAAATCATCATATCATCACATAAATTTCGATTCCTCTGGTGAAAGTATACTTCAAATAAATTATATCCAACATATTCTCTGAATGTAACATTACCTCAGCATATTAATTTTTGCATCCACAGGTAATCAAAAATAATTTTTATGATCCATTTTCTGCTCTAATTCACAAAGTTGCCTTTTCGTGAAATCAAGTATTTTTTAAACCAAAAATTTCAAATTCATAATGAGCTCCATTCTAAAATCTGTCAATAGTGCGTGAACATTCGTTGCTTTTGTTGTATAATTGCTAAGTATATACAAACGAAAAATCGTATATTGGGCAAAAACTAATATCAAATTTAACAGCATCAAAGATTTATCTCTTACATTAAATCCTGTTAATATCATTCGCTCATTAACAGTGATATCAATATGGAAATAATCGCATATAAAATTTGATATTTTTTCCCAATATAACTTTGTATCTGGGCAATATAACATAACATGCCAAATAGATTCAGCCTCGCTGCATTTCTTACAAATCATATCAGACGTAATTTTTCCATATTACTAAATTTTCTTTAAATGGTAATATTCTATGTAATAACTTAAAACTGTATTGCTTTGTCTTATTATTAAATAACTTTCCAAACTTGAAATTAAACAACACTTTCCAATCAAATTTTGGAGGTATATGCAATGTTTTTGTCCAAAAATATATCACACTTAACTTAGATTTCTTTTCATCCAGCAACAACAAATAAAACTGTTTTGTTTTTAAAGCTATCAATTCAATTATATCCCCAGTATTTATCTGAAACAATTCTTTATTAAACGTAAGATCTCGGGTACATTGCCTTTTACACAAATAATCAAACCACACTTGTGGCAATGCTATTTTAATTCTTTCGTATTGAAACGATATGAACAAAAAATTCACATTCATTATTTCATGTATTTGTTCATGATTTTTCCATGATTCATTTTCTATCAACTGTTTAACATAAATAATACCTTTTTCAACCCACTCTTTATTAAATAAAACTTCATTCATACACTTGATGTTCGTAATATTCCAAATAATGGTATATCATTTACCTGCAATATATTTGTGTAATGCACTTTTGCCCATGTAGAAAGAAGATCAAAATAACATAACGGTTATTTATATCTTTTACACAATAACATCATATCTGCAGCTGAACGTGATTATTATAATGTAGACCAAGATAAACCCCTCCAATTTTATGTAACCAAAATTTACACATTTCCAAGATTTATCACTAGCATCTAATAATTTCGGTAGCCAAGGACTGCAATTATAATACAATTCAACAAGCTAAAATTATGACAAAATCGACATCAATGACATGCAGGTGAAATTCTTCCAAGTGCAACACGATTGTAAAATTCTGATAATTGCGTGGGTCATGATTGCTCCTCAAACGGATAATAATGCCTTACAAATAAAATACCATTACGTAAGCTGCTCTAGGACTGAAAGATATCACGACGTAGAATTTTTGGGGTCATCCCACTAGACCGACACCCACGAGTCATACAGCTCACGAGTTCGACATTGAAAACAGGTCCATGAGTCATACAGCCCACGAGTTCGACACTAGGCAAATAAAACCCATGAGTTCGACACTGATAGGTAAAAACAGCCCACGAGTTCGACAGATAAAACACGTGTAAAACACGGGGCTTAATGTGTCGGTCTCGTGGGCCTTGTTAGCTTAGTGTCGAACTAATGGGCTGTATGTCTCGTGAGCTGTAGATTACAATTGAGAGTGGGATGCGGTGTGCATCACCAAATATTTTAATGATGAAGAGGATCAAAGCTCATTTGCATAAACAAAGTGGTAGTTTCCGGCGGTTCTCTTGATCCACTCGTTTTACTCTATAATATTTTAATTGTCAGAGAGATGAGTATGGATTAAGGTATACACATAGTTTAACGATTTTTGCATGGAATAGTGTGATAGATTTGCTGGATAACGTATGTGAATTTTAACAAGAAGAGTTTTCTTTAAAGCTGGTTTACTTTATGAGGTAAACTTCTCTGGGCCGTCATTGGTCAGTCGGCAAGTCCCGATGATTATTTGCATATTAAGTGTCCATTCATAGAAAGAGAAGCATTGTACTTTTACACACACAGGTCTATGTAGGCTATGCTTATCCATGAACAAAATGACATATTGTAGGCATGACAATCATACCTACCCTCATACACTCGAGAATTACACATGGATGCTAGTATTTTAAAGTGAAGTCTAGAGCAAAGTCATCATAGAGTTGCCGCGTGGTTTCAAGTATCTAACTGAGTGTGTGGATTGTGGCAGTGAATACCTAACATCTATTTAATAGGTAGTTTGGAAATAATAGTTCGTGGACTGCGAGCTACTTACCCAGCATCGAAGCTCGGCAGCATGATAAACTGAACACGCTACACGCGAAACGTATAGGGTTATTAGGTAAGTGGTGATGTGGTTGTGTGGATAATTGGAGTAGGCGGTGTGGAGGTTGTTGTAGTCATAAGTGCGTAGGTCCTGACACTATATAGACACTTCTCCCGCCCACGTTATTCTATGTACACATGGCAATGAGACCATTTAGGGCTCACACGGGTAAATAATTCCCCATGGAGACGTGTTAAAATTCAAATTTCAAAAAATTCTGTAAAATAGCTGGGAGAAATGAGGTGTTTCATCTTCACTAACCTGGATAAGTGAGATATACCCTTTTATCCATCAAATTTCCAGGGTGGGTTCTTCTGCTCAAATTCTGCCCAAGGGTCCGCAAAGCCAGACTACGAGTTCTTGTCACTCAAAAAATTACCTATTTTCCGTACACGTACCCAATGAAATATAGTCCCCTCAAATTCCATCATAAAAGCTTTCATTTTCCAACCCAAATGAAGTTTGTAGATTAATTCATACTCAATATCTACAACTATTCAGTTTTTTGCCAAACTACATCATTGATTTTTAATTAGTTTTTCTTCATTTATTTTGGTATCTTTGGTACGAATTTGTGAAGGGGTCTGGGACAGTCCATTTTATTTACAGGTGTGAGCCCTTTAATGAGGTCGTGTCCCTCTCTTGACACGTGGTGGCAGCATACCGGTTTGGAGGGTTTCGCGTTACAATAACATAGTTGTATATCATACCTCTAAAAAGACTCTGCGAACAGCTATAGCGATTATGATATATATTTATGGTGGGCTATAGTTGTGGAAAAAACATCGCACTTTCACTTTCGCAACTCGGCTCTGCAATGCCGAATACTAGTGTACTGCTACGAAAAGTGTTGTCCCTTCACAGAAAAAAAAAATCACTTCCATTGTTGGGTGTCGTATCTCTGTGCTAGATCATCACTTTCATTGTTGGCTGTTGTATCTCTTGGTAGAGCTTCTACTGTTTCTTCGAAATGCCTGACAGACGTTTTACCTCGTCCAGTGACATTCTCACTTTTAGTATCATTGAGAGTTACTATTATTATGCCTGATACAGGGAGATTTCACTTTGTATTTGAGTTGCGACGTTCAATTTCTTTGATAATTTCAATTTCAATTCATTTCCATATTTCTCAGTGAAAAAAAATAAATCTAATATATAACAAAATAAGATAATACATGATATCCACCTATAGGATGCACAAGAAAATGTTGCCAACATAAAGATAGAACACGGTGGTCAATCTATGAAAGCTTGAATCTAAACGTGAATGCTAATGGAACGTACTTCCAGTAAGCTATAGCTTGTTCTAATGAACTGTTGTTCTAATATTGCAGAAATATAGGCCTGACCGACTAAAGTCGAGTGTTCTCTACCTTTTATATGAGCATTGTTCAAACTTTAAGATGACAATATATCATACATGACGACTAGTATTCTAATATCACAGAATAATGATCAAAATTAAGTTTCCATATATACCATCCGTTCATCCGTGTCAACCGTTAACATGATACCAGCCATGACGACTGTTATTCCGATATTACAGGAACATAATCAATCAAAGTCGAGCTTTTCCAAGTATCAAAATCTCATGACAAAGTTTTAAAGCCTAAACTATACAGCTATAAGTTGACAAATTCTTACTTTAGCACAGGCGTCTCTCAGTCATTCCAGGCTTTCCAAGGCGACGGAGTTGCAGCATTTTCATTTGGCTTTCTCGTTTGCAGAATTACTCTAATTCCATTGACTATGATTCTAGTAGCCAGCTTTTGTTCCTTTCTGAGACGGTAGGCGGTAGCTGCCAGCCTTCAGCGCTCTCTCTTCATCGAT
The DNA here is from genome assembly GCA_033980235.1 of Diadema setosum. Classification (NCBI taxonomy): domain Eukaryota; kingdom Metazoa; phylum Echinodermata; class Echinoidea; order Diadematoida; family Diadematidae; genus Diadema; species Diadema setosum. Next base: position 11,347,359 of record CM067075.1, on the reverse strand, counting down.
GCCGGTAGGTCGGTCCTGACTGGTATACGCGCTTGAGGGCTCGATGCTGCGTTGGCGTTGGACATTTCAGCAGCCTGCGGTGGCCAAGGGCCTGGACGTTCACGCTGGGATGCATGCAGGACACGCTCACGGTCGCACATTCGCTCAAATCTGACGATAATCGGGTTGGGATTCGCAACACCAACACCGGGCGATGTTTGGGATTGGTAGTCGTTGGGTCCTCGGGCTTGTTGTCTCCGGGGAAGACGATGTGCTTTGATTACGGGGATTCGGGCCGCTTCCTCTGGGGATATGTTGAGCAGCATGGCGAAGACCTCCGCGCACACTTTCAGGACATTTTCGTTGGATTCCTTTGGCACCCCGTACAGCAGTAGGTTGAGTTTGCGTTCGTGGATCTCAAATAGCAAAAGTTTTTCATTTAGCTCACTTTTGGCCTTTTCGATTTCTTTTAGTATGTTCGGCATTTTTGTAGACTCTATCTCACGAGATCAGAAACGGTTTTCTTGGTGGTCATGTGGTCCATCTTTAAGGAGGCCACGTCGCTCATAAGTAGGTCTATCTTTGAGTTGAGTTGGCGATTATTAGCTTCGTTTGTCTGTTTTAGTTCAGAAATCATTTCAGCAATGTCTCCAATGGTAGCAGTGGTGTCAGCAATTGGCGATTATTAGCTTCGTTTGCCTGTTTTAGTTCAGAAATCATTTCAGCAATGTCTCCAATATGGTAGCAGTGGTGTCAGCCTGGTCCGAATGTTCAGCAGCCGGCGCACGGTCTCCCACAGGGTGGGAGGGGCTCCCCGCAGTGCTTGACGTAGCGTCGTCATGTTCCTGATCCGAGTCAGCCTCACAACTTTCATTTGCTGTTTTCTGGTCTCTTGTAGATTTATTTCTGGTTGACATTCTGGTAGATTTCACGGCTGGAATTTTGGGTCTCACTGCTGAGTTAGACATCCTTTCTTTGCTTAGGATGGGGAAAACGTGAGCTTACAACTTTCATCTGAGTGTTAAGTTGAGATGAGTTATTGGGAGCGGGAGCTCAAGAGGACACGTCCTATCAGTTCCACGTCATTCCGTTGAAAATCGAATAAACTTGTAATCAACTTTGCAACACGTTGCACGGCAATAAACTTCAAAAGTCAAGTTACATGTGGATTTGTAGTCTTTATACAAAGAGGTGAATCTTTATTTCGGTTTTCAGGGAAATCGCATTTTACACCATTTTGCATTTCACGCTATTCGTAAAGGAGCGCGCACCATCTGTGCTGCCTGATATCTATCATAATATTCTTTTCGAGAATCAAAATTGTTCGGAGAGTCTCTGAACACGATTTGTCACTGTTTCACGGATGTGTTCTGGACCAAAAGTAAACTGATTTTCTGTGATAATTAAGCGGGGTCATCTAGCTCATCCATGCTGCTGGCTCCAGTGTCCGACTTGTCTAACATTTCAGTAGATGTTTTGCTGCTGTCATCAGGCACGGTGAACACTGCTTTGGATTTAATCCCGTCTTGACCTGGTAATCTAAAGAGCTCCTTGAGCGCAGTCCGAAAGTTCACATTCCTCGCCGCGTAAATAAACGGATTCGCGCAGGAATTGACGAAGGCCAGCACCACGAACGTGTGATAGAGGGGACTGTTAAGATGAGAAAAGTCTACGATGCCCACACTGAAGGCAAGGAAACCAAATTGATCGGGGGTCCAGCAGATGATGAACGTGACGAGCACGAGGAATAGCATTTTCACCACGCGGCGACGCGCCTCGAGTAGCTTGAGATCTGGCTTCCTGCGATTTTTTCCCGTAGTCAATGCCTGCGCGCGGTTGTTCAGGCTGCGTATGGTGAGAACGTGCGCGGTTATCATGGCCACTACTGGGAGTAGGTACTCAACCAAGAAGAAGAAGACGCCGATGAATTGCTGAAATTGCGGCGTCGAAAATTCCACAACGCATTTGTTGTCACGGATGAAAGTGACGTAGGTGCTCGCAGTGTTGATGAGTCCTGCGAAGAGCCAGATGAGGACAAGGGTCAATTTGGTGTGCTGGTCCGTAAAGAGCCGCTTGAAGGTGAACGGAAAGCGCACTGCCAGCAGCCTTTCGACAGAGATGGTCGTGAGGGTGAATATGGAAGCGCAGATGGAAGTCCACATGAAGATATGGGAGAATATGATGCGACAGTAGAACTGAGCGCCAAGCGTACTCGGTACCCTCTCGAATTCTGGTAGTGGGCAGATGAAGATGGATGTGAAGAAGTCAGCGACGGCCAGCCCGGCGATCAAGGTATCTGTGGAAGAGCGAGAGCGTCTTGGACGAAAGAGAACCAACATTACCAGAAGGTTTCCCACTATCCCGACCAATGAGAGTAGAAGCGTGATGATCCGCCACCACTGCCAATCCATTGGGGTCCGCACCCAATCGTTGTTGGAACCATTCATGGCTTCGTGAACGCCGCTGGTCGTGGTTTGGACCGGTGCGAAGGTGGAGAGATCGGCAGAAGACATTCCTAACAATAGAAGATTGCTGTCAGCTGATTGTATCTTAGTGTGTAGTGATCAACTTTAGATGGTCCCCTATCCGTGAGATATGACTGCTACAGACCTGAAAGAAACAAAACACAAAAATAAGACAAATATTAAAAATGGATACCGACATTTAAAATCTTTTATAAATGGTGATATGATACATAAAAAATATGGCTTTATCATAGTTCAGTTTTGTTCAGTTCAGCCTGTTCAGCTCAACCGAAATCGGACTCAGATTTTGTATATGCACACCTTGAGATTAAAGCTGGAGTCCGTTCTTTTTAATAGATTGGAAGAGGTTCATCGTGGTGAAGAATGAATGAAGAAAGTAATCAGCTGTCTCACGATGTGCAAACGTTGAGAGGTTGCGACGTTTCGACTGCTAAAACTGCTAGTCTTCGTCAGGCAATGAGCATAGACTTTGCTGCGCGCGGGTTATATAGCCGCGAAGGAGGCCCGGGGCGACCGGGCGCGCGCTATTATGTCCTCCTCTACCGAGGCGTGAGCTGGACTGCCATTGACCGGTGCCGCTGGCCTGCTATTGGTCGAGGTGCTCCCGGCGCGGGAGCCGCGTTGTGGTTGGCCATTGGCCAACCACAACGCAACCACAATGCCAATGGCCAATCACCGGACGCGGTGCTGCTATTGTTCCCTGCCGTGGCGGGGGGGGGGGGGGGGGGGGCGTGCTGTCTCGAACCGGTTCGAACCGGTTGGTCGAGTGGCGTCGAATGGCCGATATCCATTCGTCAGGGATGTCAATACCGCTATCCCTGTTGATTATATTCGGGTGTAAACGGATGTGGATCGCTTCCTTGACACGGCACGTGTACCAATGCTTGTCCTGCGCAATGCAGCTAACTTTCCAGTTGGGATGGTGCTCAGATGACCATGCATGTTCGGCGACAGCGGAACTCTCCGTGCGTCCAAGTCGAACATCTCGGCGATGTTCATGCATGCGCTCGCCTACAGGTCTACCAGTCTCACCAATGTAGACCTTCTCACAGGTTGAGCATGGAATCTTGTAAACGACTCCATCGCGCCTGTCGGGGAGAACGGGGTCCTTTGGGCGGACCAGTTGATTACGGATGGTATCGGACTTGAAAACGACGCGAATGTCATGCTTCTCCAAACGTCGCCGGAGTGTGTGAGCGATGCTGTCTACATACGGGAGGACCACGGTAGACTTAAATCGGGCAGGTTCCTCGGAAGTGGCGCGCTTTTTCCGGGAGGCGCGGTTCACAAACGAAATCGGGTAGCCATTCGAAACGAGCGCTGATGATACATGAAATTTCTCCGGCGCAGTGCAATGGGGTTTGGAGACGATGCGTGAAGTTCTCTCACAGAGACACTTCACAACCCCGCGCTTCACAGACTTCGGATGGTGTGAGTCGTAAGCCAGGTACTGATCGGTGTACGTGGGCTTTCTGTACACGGTAGTGGTCAAGCGGCCTCCGGTGTCGCGATGTACCAATGTGTCAAGAAAGGAGATAAGGCAATGATTTATGCAAAAATTGTCATGTGAACAATTTAGGAGATGTTACACATAAAGCGAAATAATCTTAGTCTCTGACATAAAATCAGTCATTTTCAACAATAAATCAAAGCAGAAATGATATGGTCATAGCCATAAAAGAGTATAGGCCTATTAGATTTGTCGACAGATCGTCACATGCTACTGTTTGCGAGGATCGTAAATGTCATATTCTCGCTGGTTGTGATTGTTTTCCCTTGGGATAGTGTAACTCCCCGGCGGTCCAAAGAATGTAATATTCCACCGCATACCAGCTAATATCTGTATAGATGATCATCTTGAAGCTTTTTCCAAAAGTAAGCATGTTAACTGGTTTTGTGGAAAGATGTAATAGGTTAAAATAAAAAAAATTGCACAGGTAAACATGTAGGCCTAAAAGGTAAGAATGTTAGAGGTTATACATTGTGTGCATCAAAATTAACCTTCATGCGACCCATATATCAAATGCAATGACGGTGATGACTATACCCTATCACTGAATTCCATGTCCTTTCCTACGTATCAAGAGGGAAAAAAAAAAAACACTTGAGAGGGTAGGACTTGACATTTTTTCCGATAATCAACAAGAGAATCACTGTCAGGTAGAACATGCACAAATATGTACCAAGTTTCCTGATATCTTGATTCACCTTCAAGATATTGAGGAAAAAGTGAAATATAGCACTTTCATTTGAGCTTTGACCTTTTGGCAGGAAATTTCCCAGGGAATCTCCATTAGGTAATACATGTATATGTTAAGTTTCAAGAAAAAACCTACAAACATTGCATACATATGAGGGAAACAATATAAAGTATATTATACACGAATGATGTCGTAAAAAAGAAACAATGCACTTTGTCATGGCAACAAAAATAGTAAATAATCACAATGATGGAAAACAGTGTTCCACTAAAAAAGCCACGCTTGTAAAACGTGGAACACTGGAACAAAACAACAGCACCAATTTGTTATACCAATAAGACATATTCATTTAAATTCTTCTATATACTATTGTACATTTTACTAATTGATATAATGATCTTGATACTATGAACAATACTTACTAGGATTTAGGATGCAATCGTATAAACTATATAACATATCACATTTGTGGCACAGACACTATGGGGCCAGGTGTGCCAGGAAAATTGAATGGAAAGGAAGATATGCAATCGGCCACAAAAAACATAACGACGACAACAACAATAACACAATACACAGAAATAACAAAATTTGAGGAAATGCACTCAGACAGATACTGGACAACGAAGAACGAGGAAAAAGTAGCAGGGAAGAATAGAGAAGGAAAAGGAGAGGGATGGAAAAGGTCTGTGGACACACTACAAAATCTCAAGGAAAAGTGAAACATGACGGTTTTTTTCATTGAACAGAATTAACTGGTATATTTAGAAAACAAATATTTTTTGAGTTTATACTTAAATGTAATTAACTTCACAGATTCTTTTAGATCATTATCTAAGCTATTCCAAAATCTGGGTCCGGTATAAACAAATGTATTTTGAGTGTGTACAGTTCTAACTAAGGGAAGATGAAATTCTTTAGATTGTCTAGTGGGATAATTATGTACGTGGCTGTTACGGTGAAATAAAGAATAAAATATTTTGGGTAGATGATTGCAGTTGTAATTAAACATAAATTGACCAAGTTGTAACAAATACAACTCATTTATTTTCAGAATTTTGTGCTCAAGGAAAAGCTTGTCAGTATGTGCTCGGATATGAAGGTTAAAAACGATTCTGAGCGCCATCTTTTGCAGAAGAAAAAGTTTATCTAACAATGTCGAATATGTATTCCCCCAAGCAAGAATTCCGTAATTCAAGTACGGCAATACCAAACTTGAATAAAGCGTAATCAAAGCCGAAGAAGGAAGATAATATTTCAATCTATTCATTATGCCTATGTTACGTGCAATTACTTTACAAATATTGTTTATGTGACACTTCCATGATAACTTATTATCAACACAAACACCTAAGAATTTAATAGACGAAACCTCTTCTAGAGGAGTAGTGTCAATTATAACATTACCTGGTAATCTATCTAAAGAATTACTGAAAAACATATACTTTGTCTTCTCAATATTCAGTGACAATTTATTTGCATATATCCATTGCGAGACATTCTTCAATTCATCATTCACTGTACTAATCAAAGTATTAGGGTCAGGGTGGGAATAAAAAAGATTGGAATCATCCGCGAATAATATGAAAGAGAGTTTATCTGAAGATCTATAAAAATCATTAATGTAAACTATAAATAACAGTGGGCCTAACAAACTTCCTTGCGGAACACCACATTCTATTTTCTTCATAGAAGAATCAAAACTGTTGACATGTACATATTGAAATCTGTCAGATAAATAACTCGTAAACCATTGCAAGGCTTTTCCGCGAATACCATAATGGGATAACTTAGAAAGAAGTATACCGTGATTAATCGTATCAAAAGCCTTTGAAAAGTCCAGGAAGATGCCTATTGTATGCGAAAATGTATCAAGTGCATGTGTAATCTTTTCCACAAAGGTAAGTAAAGCGTGGGTGCTGTTGTGATTTTCTCTGAATCCAAATTGAAAATTCGTAAATATATTACTCATATTGAAAAATTTTACAGTTCGGATATATACTATTCTTTCCAAAATTTTAGAAATTGAAGTTAATAACGATATTGGTCTGTAATTATTGACATCATTTTTCTCCCCTTTCTTATATATAGGTATAACTTTGGCAGTCTTCATTTGACTTGGTACAAGCCCAGTACTAAGTGATAAATTAATAATATATACTAAAGGATCTATTATTTGAAGAATTATATTTTTCAACAAATAATTATCGACTTCATCACAACCTGGGCTTTTCCCTTCTTTCAAATTATGAATAATATCAATAACTTCTTCATTATACGTAGGGTCCAAAAATATAGTTTTAGGATTAGGAATATCTAGAAAATCATAAAACACTTTATCAGATGAAGGGATACTTTGTGATAAATTTTTCCCAATCGATGCAAAAAAATCATTAAAAATTTCGGCCATACCAGCAGGTACATTGCTTGAGGTATTACCCCATCGTACTTCTGAAATACTAGATACATCATTAGATGTATTCATAACATCTTTTATTGTTTTCCAAGTATTCTTAATTATCATTTTTATATTTCATTATCTGGTTGACATAAAATTTTCTCTTTTGTAAACGCAATAAATTAGTAAGCGTGTTTTCATAAGTCACATATTTTTGTCTGTTTTTATCCGTAGGGTTACTCCTGTATTTATAAAACAAATTATTTTTTCTATTAATCGATCTTAAAAGTGAATGGGTTATCCACGGGAGTCTTGGAGTTCTTTTATAAGAACTTTTCCTTGTGCAAAACGGAATATGTTCATCAATTTTAGAAGTGATAGTTTTCATAAAATAATCATAACACAAATCAAGATCGGTATTGTTGTATACATAAAACCAATCAATATCTTTTCAACTATTTTGCAAATTAATAAGATTATTGGCCGTAATCTTACGACGTCTCTGATAATTATTTTGTCTAGTAGATAACTTAATTGGCACTTGTGTAAAGGTTGGATAATGATCAGAGATGTCAGATAAAACAATACCAGACTCGGGAATTGGGAGAATATTACAAAAAATATTATCAATCAAAGTGGCAGATCGGTCAGTAACACGGGTCGGCTTAGAAATTAACGGTAATAAAGAAACAGACATTAAGGTTTCTACAAATTCTTGCGAAATATGTTGGGAGTTACATTTCATAAGATCAATATTGAAATCACCCATTAAATATACTTGTTTATTTGTAAAGATAGAGTTCTGCATTAAATTTTGTATATACAACAAAAAAGCATTCGGATTCGATCCAGGGGGTCTGTAAACAACTCCAATCAGTATGTTTTTCCCATTCGGGTTTACCATTTCAACAAAAAGAGATTCAACTACATCAGTCATGACATGCAATTCTTCGTGGATAGAATATTCACATTTGTTGGGGATGTATAAACCCACGCCACCACCCATTCTTTCTTTTCTATTTCTGTACACGAAATCAAAGCCTGATATAGAAAATAAATGACTTATATTGGAAGTCAACCATGTTTCGGTCCAACCTATAACAGATCAGTTATTACCAGAGTTTTCTAAAAATAATCGCAACTTATCAAAATTTCTACTTATGCTTCGTATATTCAAATGAGCTAACAAAAAATTGTCATCATCACTATTCATAACATATTGTTTATACTGATTTACAGTCAGATAAACACATGATGAACTTTGCACAGGATCTTCAGGATCAAAATTATATATATTCAAATTCTTGTGCTGAAGCATTAAGTTTGTTCGATATGTATGCTTCATATAAGGTGGAAGTTTTGTTTTCCTGCGCGGACGTAAAAGAGCGCCCAACTGTATCATGAAATTCATCATCGTTCACAGAGTTGAAAACAAATGTTGGATTAGCCATAAGTATAAAGAGAATCACACCGGAATCGACAAAAGTTCCACTTAGACCTAGACCTGGAAATTGTAGTTATGTGGGAATGTATACAGACCTAGAAGAAAAGAAAGAGAAACGCATATACACAAACATGAAACACATACAAGAAACACACACATGAAGCATAGACATGAGACACACACAAGACACGAGAAACAACAAGGACGCAGACAAGACATAGCCGATGATATCAAATTGGGTACGCACGTCCGTGGCCTGTGTCTGCTCTGCCAATACAAAACGAGGCATAAGCAATAATATCAGCTTGGATTTAACAACAGACTGCATTTGAGTGAGTGAGCTCCCTTGATATTCAAAAAAATATCATTTTCATACGAGATATATTCACGTGCATAATTCAAATTATCAATATGAATTTTTATAGGTTATTTGGGGATCAGGAGAGAAGGAGAGAGACGAAGGGAGACACGAATAGAACTTTGGTGTTTACTGTATACACCTACACTGTAGTTTCTGATATTAACAGTAAGTGCCTATTGGCCATAATAAAACAATAAGTGTCATATCTTCACAAGTCATGATAGACAAACTACAATGTAGAAATCAATTCTGAATATTTGTTCGCTGGGAATGACATGAAGGAGAAAATGGAAAAGAAATCAGAGAAGAACAAAGAAAAACAATTAACAAATACAGGACATCTCATAAGAGAGTTTAGACAATAAGTGTATAACTGATTGATACTATAAGCTTTCCCGGATATCACCTCATCGTAAGCTTTCTTCAACCCCATCCCTACCATTACAACACATCAATCAAAATTAAATTGAAGAGAATGAAACAAATTATCTGCTTAACGTAATAGAAGATTATTCCATATATAAATAAGTGTTTATATTTTTTTATATTCATTTCAAGTTTGCAGAGAGAATGAGAACGAGATGAGATCAGTGAAACAAAAAATGGTATTGACTTTTTTGCTCAATCATTGATCATCATAAGCAGCGTCCGCAGGATTGGGACGTCCCACTCGCCAAAGTCGCGAAGGGGGGAAACAAGCAACAAAAACAAAAACAAAATCGACACCATAGCGGGAAGCGCACCCACCAGGGAGGTGCACCTATCGTACAGAGCGCACAACGGGTCGAGTGCACAGAATACTACTACATTGTGCTATGTTTTAAATAGCTAAAATTCAGTTGAAAAACAAAGATCATTGTATGCAACCAGCGTTAACAGACTGCCGGGAACCATGCAGTACATCACACCTGCTAAGTAAAGTATTCAAAGTATAAGCATGAGGGGACACAGAGACTTTCAAAATAAAAAATGGAAAAAAAAAAACACACACACAAAACAAAACAGCAATTTAACTTACAGATTCAGATTCTTAGATACTAAAAAATTGAAACAACTGTTCATATCAGTGCAGGTGCAAATGAGAGGGCATGCTGCTCGTAAACAACATGCCAAACCTGTGGCCAGTCACCCCTCAAAATCTTTTACAGACGCATTTGACACAGACTATTATTCAGATTGAGACCTTGACCTTGACCTTGATCTTGACCCCTGACCTTTGACAAATGACCCACAAATTCCCTAGAAAATCCCTGCCAGTGCCAATTTCCATGAAGATACCTTAAACCATTTGCGAGATACGGAGAAGAAAAAAGTGAAATTTTTACATTTTCACCTGACCTTTGACCTCTGACCTCTTGACCTGAAACTCTCTGGAGATTCTTTATTTGGGAGAACATGTATGCAGTCATTAAGTTTCAAGAAAAAAAAACCTTTAGTACAATCCTATTGCATAGATATGGGGAAATAATGACATTTTGAGCACTGACCTTGACCTTTTGACCTTTGACCTTTTGCCGATTTTACTCAAAAACTGCTTAATTAATTGCCCCATCATGCGTCATCTTTGGACCAAGTTTGGTGAAATTTGTTTAATGCAGTCTTGAGTTATCGCGGAAGCTGATATAATTTCATGAGTCGACCTTCACCATTGACTTCTGATATATTCGGGTATTAATATGCGCAATATGCTAATTAGGTGGTATTGTTGTTTGTTTGGTTTATTTTTGCATTTTCTTTCTCCAAATACAATTGCAAATGAAAACAGAATGATACAGATAACATACAAATCAATACAAAAAAAAATATCATTTGCGTAACAACATTAGTCTGAAGTGACATATGAATCAAAATACCATATTAAGGCATACTGTATCTATTAACAAAGGAGAAATCAATACTGGGGACCGTCATCATAAGCAGAGCTTGACGTGGATGAGGCCCTATCTAAATATGTGATACCAATATAATACAACACCAATTATATATTTACTCATAAAACTCTTAATCTTAATACACGAAACACATTTTGCTAGAAAAAAAGGAAAAAAACAGAAAAAAAAACAGAAAAGAAAAATAGTGACTTGGCGCTTTAAAACAAGAAAAAAAAAACAGCACGCTGCACTATTGACTACTGCAAGGTATAGTAGACTATAAAAGTGTAGGTGTGTGCGAGTGACAGTGCGTCGTGTGTGCAGGTGACAGTGCAAGAGAGAATAAAGGCTGTAGCATGCCTATTCTGGGGGTAAGGTATGGGCTTTACTTAATGTATGCAATATCATTATCAAAGAAGGGAACGGGAGGAAATGAAAAAAATCGAAAAAAAAACCCCATTTTGCATGGATCAGGGCTGACTGAGACTTAAGGAAAAAAAAAAGAAAAAATACATTGATCAAAGACTAATTACTGGAAACATATTTCAATAATAAATACTTTTTTAAATGAGCTTTAAAGGAAAAAAGTGAAGTACACTGCTTTAATTGATCAGGTAGGTTATTCCAAACATCGGGACCGTAATGTCTAATTGATTTCTGAGCTAAGACAGTTTTGGGGTTTACAAGGTGGAAGTCTGTCGAACGGCGAGTTGGATATGTGTGTATATTCGAATTTAAGTGAAAATATTATGAAATAAAGAGGGAAGTTGATTTGTTGCGTACTTGTACATAAATGTACCTGTTTGTAAAATGTGGATGTCCTGAAGCTTCAAAGTATGCAAACGATGAAATAAAGGATCTGTATGAGATAAATATGTGGAATTAGTAATAATGCGAATAGCACGCTTTTGGAGTAAATACAATGAATTCAATTTAGTAATACTACAATTTCTCCATACAATATTTGAATACAATATATCAGGCAAAATTAAAGAATTATATAAAATAATCAGGGATCGTTCTGATAGGAGATCTTTCAACTTCCAGAGTATGCCAATATTTCTTGACAGGGTCCTTTGTAGACAGGATATATGTTTGTTCCATGTCAAATGAGAATCGATTGTAATGCCTAAAAATCTAATAACCTGTTTCTCGCAAAGAGAAAACCAATCAATTGATATATTGACATTAAGATCCTGTGAGTAGGGTTTTCTAAAATGAACAAGATTTGTCTTGTTAACATTTAAAGATAACTTGTTTGATTTAAACCAATTCAATATATTCAATAATTCAGTGTTCAAACGATTAACAAGGGTCCCTATATCATAATCTGATGTAATAATAGATGTATCATCAGCAAAAAGTATAAAATTCAGAGATGGAGAAGAACTTATAATATCATTTATATAAATGTTAAACAACAGAGGCCCTAAAATGGAGCCTTGAGGTACCCCACATTTAATATCAAGTTTCTGTGATTCATAAGACTGAAAACTAACATACTGTTGACAGTTTTGCAAATAATTTATAAACCAGAGCAGAGCGTGACCTCGGACTCCATACGTATTAAGTTTATATATCAATACTTCATGGTCGATGGTGTCGAATGCTTTCGACAAATCCATGTATATACCTATAACATGCTTCTTATCAGCAAAAGCTTCAGTTATTTTATCACACATGTGAGCGATTGCATAATCAGTAGAATATCCACTTCTAAATCCAAATTGATTGGGTATCAACAAATTATTGGTTTGTAAAAACTGATATAACCTTTTATACACAATTTTTTCAAGAACTTTGGATATACTTGGTAATAATGAAATTGGTCTATAATTGCTCATTAATTTAAAGTCATCTTTTTTATGAATAGGAATAACTTTTGCAAGTTTGAATGAGTTCGGAAAAATGCCTGTTGAAAGAGACATATTGAATACGTGAGTTAGGGGGTTTGCAATGTAAAAAATTATTTGTTTCAATAAATGAACACTACGACCATCATGCCCAATCGATTTAGTTGTTTTCAGATTCTGGACAACATTGATTATTTCATGATCATTGGTAGGCGTGAGAAATAATGAATTTTCACAAGGATTGGGTAAATAATCAGTAAAATGTGTATTACATGAATTCATATTAGATGCTAAACTAGGACCAATATTTATAAAGTAATCATTAAATGAGTTAGCAATTGTGGTAAAATCAGTAATTTCCTCATTGTCAATTATAGAGTTGGTAGTTTCTTTTACCGTCTTTCCCATGAGAGCATTGACAGTTTTCCACAATGAAAAAAGGTTATCCTTATTTTTTTCTATATTATTTGAATAATGCAATTTTCGGGACAATCTTATTACTGATGTTAATTGATTTCTATATTTCCGGTATTTCATAAATAAATTATTACTTTGATTCTTTATTGCTTGCTTATATAACTTATTGCGGGTTGATATAGACCGCATAATACCTTTGGTAATCCAGGGTTGTCTATTTTTCTTTAAAGGTTTCCATTTAACCAAAGGAATATTTTTCTGATAATAATACAATAACCTGCTGATATATTTTTCATAAGCAGTATCAGCATTGCTTTCATCAAATACATCGCCCCATTCTTCCTGCGCTAAATCAAATATCAAAGAGTTAATGTTACTTTGTGTTTCCTATAATACATTTGAGATTTTTTATTATCAAAATATTGTTTTGTTTGCAAAAAACTATTATTGATGGTAAAAACAGGTAAATGATCAGATATATCATAATAAAATATTTACTTAGAAAAATAATGTTTTGATATTACAAACCATTTCCATTTGACTAAAGGATATGCATACTACTTTGGTAGTTATCATAAAATGCAGTTCATAGACTGTAATAAAAACTTAAAAAATGTTTTTACTTTATTTTCTTTAGTAATTATGTAAATTAGGTGGTAATGATGGTTCAATTATTCAAATTATTTTCTCATTTTGTTTCATAAAGTGATTCTAACGGGTTACATATCTATCTATTATGAGATTTAAGGGGTTTTCATTGTTTACAAATCAGTTTGCATAAATTACGCAAATTGGGGGTTATTTGCATAGATACAGATTGTCTCTTTAGATGAAAAATTTCCAATTGTACCGAGGAATATGTGCGCCAAATAGAACATTTGTACTATAAAATGCAGCCCCTTTTTTCGCCCTTAGCACGCCTACTTTAAGATTTTCAGATTATTGGTTACTCTGCTCAAAGGCCACAATAAATTCCACGACTCTATGCACGGAGCTGTTGATTTATGTACTACATAACGTGAAATTATGAAAATCGTCTGGAATGCCCCTTTAAGTGCCAATATCAATCATTTTAAAGTCCATCACCAGATAGAGTAAAATAAAGCTTTCGTAGTACACTGATACTTAACTTGTTCCATAAAAAGGAACATTTTTGACAGTTATGATTAAAAATTTACATTTCCATTTTTTCACAGGATTAACCGCAAATATCTCAACTTGAGACTGCGAGAAGGGATTCAGTTTAATTTGCGATAAAACGCTTTAGATTATGTCTCTTTGTGTTTGTTTTTGCTCAAAATTATAGAGCGTCTATTATGACTGGAAGATATCAGACAAGGGTGGGTGCTTACCCGCTAGTTTTCCGCCCAAATTCCCCTGGAGGGCTACCCCTAAGTGAGATCACCATAGCCGAAATCCTGGAACCACGAGGCTACGACACGTACATGGTCGGGAAGTGGCACTTGGGGATAGGAAGGGAACGGGAGTTTTTGCCAACAAAGCAAGGCTTTCATCGCTACTACGGTTTGCCTTTCTCCAATGACCAGTGCCCTTGTCCGGTATGCACGTACCCGGATCAGCCCTGCGTCTACGCCGACGAGAAGGTGGACACGTGCGCATCGGACGACGTCGCACCTTGCGCTGTCTTCTCCGATGATGACATATAATTCATTTTAATTTTTTCCGAAGAATTTTGATTACCAATAATATACTCTCACATATGTTCTCGTCCCTGTTGTCCTGAGACTCTTACTGAGTAGATTCAATTCTACTTGTAGTACATCCGCATCTATTTCTCTCTATTTTTCCATATTTATGTATCCCTTCCTCGCACCCCAATATTTTTTCGACATAGTTCTGTCGAGTATCGCTGGATCTGTTTTTCCTTTCTGTCCGCTGTATTGTCTTCCTATTATGTCAACCTTGTCTCGTTCTGTCTTGTATTGTAGTCCCCTTTCATAAGTTTTATCGTCTCAGTCTCGTTTAATGTTCATTCGCCTGTGTATGTGTGTCTGTCCGTTACTCTGTCTTCTTATTGGGCTTCCAGACCTTTTTTTTTTTTAATCTGACTTTATTCCCGATCTTTTTTCCCCTTTTTGCATCAGTTCATTTTCTATTGACATTCTGTACCTGAGGGGCCCACATTCTACAAGCACTGCCCTTTTAGTGGGTCCCTCCATTTTTCGATATTTTGTGTAATGTTATATCGTCTATATCACTTCAGTCAATTTTCATTACAACATTATTTGTTACCCCAAGGTTCCACAATTATGTTCTCTTTTCAATTTTACTTTGTTTTGATTATGTAACCTTATTCTCTGTTACCAATGAAAGTGAAATGTTTATGTTCTTTTCGAAAAATGAAATAAAGTTTGAATTGAATTGAATTGAATATACAAACAACCGATGAATCCGACAACGCTTACGCAAGAGTACACCACGAAAGCACGCCAGTGGATTTCCGAGAGCGCAGAAAAGGATAATCCCTTTTTCCTGTACTACGCTTTCAATCACGTACACTTTCCTCAATTTGCTGGTACGCTGGATAATTAGAATTATCTTTCTGATAGTATATGGGGACATTGTCATTGGTTAACATTCATCGACCACGGAACATTTTGTAAGGTTAAAAAAACACGAAATAGTAGGAAGGACTAACTGTGGAAATGAAATAATATCTCCGGTATATTGTCGTGATTTTAAAAAAATATATATGTTATGAGGCCAAAGACAATGTTCTTTTAACGAGGAGACTGGGATAAATGAAATATACTGTAGAAATGTTGAAAACCAACAGATTATTATTCATTAAACTATACTTATTTCTATTTCATCCTGATGTTCAGCACGAACTTGACATCGGAGAGATTTCTTTCGTTTCGTTCTTCACTTGTTATATTTGTTTAGTTATATCTCAATGCATCTCTATCATCACATCTTTTTTGTTGCTGTTGTTTTTTTTTCTAACAGCCTCTGCCAAGATTGTAGATTTCCCATTACACAATGTTACGCGCCAGTTTTGCCTTTTCGCTCCCATGCCCAAACTACAGGCGAAGATTTTACGAACTCAAGCCGACGGGGCATTTTTGGTAACGGCCTCTTCGAGCTAGATACGGCAGTCGGTGACGTCATGAAGACTGTACAAGACGCTGGCCAGACAGAGAACACACTTAGGTTCTTCCTATCAGACAGTTGGTAATGTCACACTTTACTTTCTTTTAAAGGAGACCTCCGGATTATTTTCAGACTTTTACAATATTTGAAACACTATAAATTAGTTATACTGAGTACAACATTTCAGAATTTGCAATGATTGGGATGAAGAACAAGAATGCTTTCAAAATATCCAACAAATTGCAATGAACAAGCGCCAGTAAATAAAAGGGAGAAACCGTAGACGATTCGGATGAGGTTTGGATCTGATTTATTGCCGTGGCCGAGACAACTACGGCAGGCCAATTGTGCACAAACGTAGATTACTACATACACTGTATATAACACAACCAATACTGGCGTGACTTCTTCTTTCTTCCTCTGTTCTCTGACAGCTTAATCATTACTTTCCATTAGCAATCAATCATATGTTTATACAACCTCAAAACTTGCCTCTGTTACAACACTCTGAAAAAACTGAAACTAATCACTAATTAAAACCATAACTGAACAGTTAGCATATCACCCATCACTGTGATAACAATCACTGTACTGTAATTAATAACGAAACTCTATCGCTGTCAACAAACAATTGATAACCTTATGCATAAACACATTGATCATACAGACTATCAATGTCCAACAAAAATCTTGCCCATTTAAAGATAATAAAAAGTTTTGGTACCTCAAAAGTGTCCTTGAATTTTCTTGCCTTAGTTTGTGTTTCAGGTTAAAATACCTTTCATATAACTAACACTGTGAGACTTACTCGCCCCAAAGTGCTCTCATGTCTTAGTAATCATGCAATTAACTGCGACCAGCAGCCCCATACGCATAGCGACCAGCAGTCCCATACGCATAGCGTAATCGGGCTTCGCATTGTAGCATTCAGGATCATGACAGATTTAGTATCGCAGGGTAAATGTCAACTTCAAATCCCATAAATTCTTCAATTTGAAGACTTACCAATTAAGTTGAAGTATTGAAAACAGGCTTCGGGCAACGTTTGGTTCTGCCTATAGTCCTTTTCTGTTCGAATTGATGACTGAATGTGACTCGGTCGACAGGACCTTAGGAGAGCTACATACAGTACACTGAATACTACAGCCAGTGCCTGCGAACACATCATATGCAGCCCGCACACAAATTTCAAATCCATGAACGGATAAGATGTTTGCGTGCGCATGCGCTGGCCATAGTATCCAGTGTATGTAGCTCTCCCAAGGTCCTCTCGACCGAGTCACATTCAGTCATCAATTCGAACAGAAAGGGACTATTGGCAGAACCAAACGTTGTTCGAAGCCTGTTTTCAATACTTCAACTTAATTGGTAAGTCTTCAAATCGAAGAAATTTTTGGATTTTAAGTTGACATTTACCCGCGATCCTAAATCTGTCATGATCCTGAATGCTACAATGCGAAGCCCCATTACGCTCTGCGTATGGGGCTGCTGGTCGCAGTTAGCTATGCGTACAATGGGCTGCACGCTGCTGGTCGCAGTCAGTGGTTTCGTACAATATTTATCGACGCTGGTCAGCGTCGGCTCTGGTACGAAACCATTATTGCATGATTACTAAGACATGAGAGCACTTTGGGGCGAGTAATTCTCACAGAAAACGTACTTTAACCCGAAACACAAATCAAGACAAGGAAATTCAGGGAAGCTTTTGAGGTACCAAAACTTTTTATTATCTTTAACCTCTGCATACAAGTATATCGACACACAAATGTAACTTGACTTGCTTTACGATTTTCACAAAAAAAAAACACACAAAATCATCATATTCATGTAAACTACCGGTACACTGTATTTGCACCAAACTAAGTAATCAGGCAGCAGGGAAGTTTGCCACCATTTATCAACATTAGTATTTTAAAAAATTCATAATT
The DNA here is from genome assembly GCA_033980235.1 of Diadema setosum. NCBI lineage: Eukaryota > Metazoa > Echinodermata > Echinoidea > Diadematoida > Diadematidae > Diadema > Diadema setosum. The sequence continues at coordinate 11,329,307 of CM067075.1, read as the reverse complement.
TTGATCCTCCATGTTTACAAAACAACATACAATACCTGTAATAATAAATGAGTATACCACATATGTATCCGAAAAAGCGAACAGACAAATACAAAAGTGTACTGTCTTTAAAAAATCATACATACCAGTACTTTCCACTCATGTGTCCTTTACATTAGGTCAGTAAACAATCTATGACCATCAATAAAAACAAGTGACAAATAATATAATCTTAGGCTAGCTAAATACGACATCAGCATGAGATATTTGTATGTACTTGAACAGGCTGCAAAAACAAACTTATTGTAAGTCAAAATGAAACTGGTGAAATAATGAACATTAAAATAACTAGGCGGCTTGTGCATTGCCACACACAGTCAACGATATGTTGACATCAACCCTGACAAAAATCGTACATGTCCAGTCTATCTAGATGTCTGGTTAAATACTGGTATAAAATGAAGTACAGTGTAGTACATAGCTGCCATACTAGGAACACTAAAAACAACAAGGCACCATATTCCTGCCTGATAACCAAAGTGGTAATAATTACAAAAATACACATTGCATCCTTAATCCAAAGGGCAAAAAAATCTTTACTTGAAAAAGATTCAGATCTCGAAAAATCAAAACAGAAAACTGTACGAAAAAAAAGGGGGTTCACAAAATGATCAAAACATCAAATGATACCCAAAGAATTTTACAAAATGTAAGTTTACCTATCGCAATGACAAAAAGGTGGGTATAAAAACGTACGATACATACAGTTGATGTGGAAATATGTGAATTACAAAACACACACCTAACACTGTGCACCTTTATACACACTACAAACATGGGTACAGAATACAACTGAAATGACCAATTAACCTGGAGGAGATAGGGGCATGGGAGGACCACGGGTTATCGCTGATGGGCGGGAGGAGCCAGGGGGTGCTGAGGGATGGGGGATCCGGAGCACGCAGGGGAGTAGGACATCCATGATACCCACATCAGCGAAGCCATGGGTAGGAGCTCGAGGATCATCAGATGAGTGTTCGGTGGGGATCATCTGGTAGAATGCACGCGAGACTCCATCATCGGGAGAGGGGGAGGGATCTCCTTCGGACCACAAACAGGACAGGCACAGGCCGTTGTGCCATGGTGGAGCCTTCCAGGTCGGGTGTGTGTCACGATCGGCGAGGCCAACGTCATCCATAGGGAGGCGGAGGCGAACAGCATTGTTGTAGGCAGGAAAACCCTCTGGTTGGATTTTGGTGACCACGCTGAAGACCACCATGAACTGGTGTTCACTGCCTGGCGGCGTGTAGGAGGGAGAGGCATCATCAGGAGTGAGGTAGTAGCCAGGCGGAGAACCTGTAGAAGATGGTACTTCACCCTGCAAACGAGTACTGAGGACATCGACTGGCTGATGGGTGAATTTCGCGGTGGTCTTCTCCACACAGACAGAACCATGACTAGCACGATGTCGATCAATGCCAAATACACGCATGTCCATGTGGGTTGACACCTTGGGTAGAGGGACATGATCCGTGACAGGAAGAGCGTCCTCACCTGTCTGACTGGGAAGAAGCTTGGAGAAACCTTGAGGTCAGGTAGCTTCCACAAACTGGTACTGCTCATTGTGACTTTGAGGATCATTGTAGGTATTACACCAATTGTCAATGGGCGTGTATTGACCTTGGTTGTTAGACTGTGAGTGTATGTGTGAATTCACTTGTGGTTGCTGTGAAGTGTCTGTGAATGTAATTTCAGTGTCGGCGTCAGGGTTTGTATTGCCCATGAAAATGTTTGTGCTAGACTCAGTGAAGGGAGTAACAGAGCTAGGCTCAGTGAAGGGAGGAACAGAGCTAGGCTCAGTGAAGGGAGGCACAGAGATGGGCTCAGTGGAGGGAGGACCAGAGCTGGGCTCAGTGGAGGGAGGACCAGAGCTGGGCTCAGTGGAGGGAGGACCAGAGCTGGGCTCAGTGGAGGGAGGAACAGAGCTGGGCTCAGTGGAGGGAGTAACAGAGATGGGCTCAGTGGAGGGAGGAACAGAGCTGGGCTCAGTGGAGGGAGTAACAAAGCTGGGCTCAGTGAAGGGAGGAACAGAGATGGGCTCAGTGAAGGGAGGAACAGAGCTGGGCTCAGTGAAGGGAGGAACAGAGCTGGGCTCAGTGGAGGGAGTAACAGAGCTGGGCTCAGTGAAGGGAGGAACAGAGCTGGGTTCAGTGGAGGGAGTAACAGAGCTAGGCTCAGTGAAGGGAGGAACAGAGCAGGGCTCAGTGGAGGGAGTAACAAAGCTTGGCTCAGTAGAAGGAATGACCATATTGGGACTCTCAACACCACAGACTTCAATGCCAACCACACCTGCAGGAACAAAAGTCCATGAATCACTGTCAGAATTTGTCCCATATTTCTGTTCACACTCAAGCCAATCACCTTTGTCCACAGCAGTGAGCTCACTCTGTCCATCATCATAATTCAGTAACACACACTCTATTACTTCATCTTCCGTATTCCCCATCTCACATTCAAACCCTGGATCCTGCACTTTTGTCTCTTTCACCATTAAGCCCACACCAACACCTTCTGGCTGCATGTTGTGTGAATTACACTCTGCTTCAGCATCCTCCGTATTTTCCATCTCACACTCAAACTCATTGTGATCATGCGCATGTATCTCTTTCTCCATTACACTGACATGAACGGCTTGTGTGTGATGAGTGTTATGCGAATCATAGCCAGCGGATCGATCGCTGATACTGTAAGTGTACATAGTATCATCTCCAAACATAATCTGACCTTTCGAGGGACGAACAGCAATATCATTTAGCTCCATGAAATCTGCACCTGCGAGCACATCGACACCGTCATTCATCACATGATCATCCACAACGAAACCGTTAAACATCAAGTCACACTCATAGTGGTATAATGTACACGAAACAATACCAACAATATCAAGCTCTGGGAGATCACCCGAGTGACCATGGGGTACATCAATGTAATCCTCATATCCAGACCCATCGACAGGGATTTCTAAACCAAGCATATCATCTGCAGTTTCACTGATCAGACTATAGACAGAGCCACTTCGAACTTCAACCTGCATGACCTGATTATCATTCCCTTGCCCTGTAGCAGGGAAGTGTGGAGGTTCACGTTTTGTCGCGTCTGACAACGCAGATTGCTGGCCAAGGCCAACTTGCTGGCCCGCGGGACACCCCCGCTTGGGTGCCTCAGCGGCTGGGGCTGCGCGTCGCTGCATCGACGGGGAGCCGGTGGACCCGGCCACGGCGGCGCATCGCTTTGTTGATGCAACGTGCATATCACTACATGGGACTACACACTATAAATCGCCCAAATACTATGTACGTCACCCGAATTATCATTGTAAATTACAACAGAACGCCTACTCCTGCGTATATCAGGCGAGATTCTCCTTTCTCTTGGACTAGGGTAGAGCAAATTAGTTGCGTTAAATTCGCATCCAGCTGCCACCACGCCAGTAAATAAAAGGGAGAAACCGTAGACGATTCGGATGAGGTTTGGATCTGATTTATTGCCGTGGCCGAGACAACTACGGCAGGCCAATTGTGCACAAACGTAGATTACTACATACACTGTATATAACACAACCAATACTGCCGAAGGATGATAACATGGCAGCCTCACCATAAGAATGCATGAGTTGGGGCTAAAGGGAGCAGAGCAAAAGAAAAAGGCATGCATAGACTATTCACGGGTGAACTTGCAAGCAAACGGTATTGCAATGGAATTACACTGCTGAAATATGTGAGCCTCCTATGTCATCATCATTATTCAGTGTATTTGTCACAAATGTACACACTAGTAGCTATGTACATGTATGATGTACTGTATGCATGGTTGTTTTAATGTGTATGTACACAGGTTGACCAGATCAGTGGAGAATTTTCTAGGTGGTATACAATGTAACTACAGTACATGAATGTGACAGGAAATTCATTATAGCTCATTCAATCTAGAATAATTTCACCCATTCCAGAATGTTCTGGGAAGTGCCTACATATTTGGCTGAGTGAGGCACTGTCCCTGTAGCCCAATGTGATTGGTAGTTATTTTTGGCAATGATGTTATGCACATAGTTAGGCAGTGAGTCATCCAGGATTCCTGTAACTTGGACTTGCTAGTATGTTCAAGTGTGTGGCCCCAGGTTGGAGAAAATTACAGAATGTACTAGAAAGGGGTGAATAGATATAAAAGCCGGAGAAATTCTGCAGTAGGCAGAGTACCCAACACCTCTGCTCTGAGAGTTACGTCACTTCTGGCTCTGAAGCGACTTGTTATAGTCAGTCCTGTGTTACCTGCTGACCTGTTATGTTTGTGGAGATAAGGCCTGGGAGACATTTTGCCAGCAGAGAATTAATTTGCCTTCATTGGAGATAGACTCCATATTTTAATGTCAACGGACATTGCTACGGCATAGCTGTGACGGGCTGGATTCCTAGCTAGATATTATTGGCTGAATCATCATTTAACGCATCGCCTGGACGTGGTCATCATAACGTTGGATTCTGCACATTCCGCTGTGGACATACACCGTGGATTTATATCGTGGACTAATGCAACCTGCGCCTCTGGATTAACGTCGGAGGAATCATTCATCGGTGCATCAAGGATCATTCATCTTTGCATCGGACATCGTATTGGGACATCACCAGGGGACTATATGAACCTCGTGATTAAGAGTTTGCTGTAATGCGTGTGATTCCATTACCGATTTATAATTGTTTCTATTGATCATTATTGTACTGATGTGAAAACCGATTACGAGTCTGTACCCACAATATCACTGTTAATAAACCGCCTGAACAATAGTTGATTGTTTCTGTTGTGCGATCATTCTCAGAGTGATTTTGGTCGTAACAAAATTGGGGGCTTGTCCGGGAGGTGAATTTAAAGCTCAAACTTAGAATTTGGAACGTTCCGGAATCCAAAATATTGGTACAGACAAAATACCAGTGAGTTGATTGTTCAATTGTATATTGTGTGTAATACATTGTGACAATGTCAATCAGTACAATGGATGTTCAGGCATTTGTTCAGAGGACAGATTTGTCTCTCAAAGATTTGCAAAGGTTACGCAAATGTGATTTGACTGCTATTGCACAGCATTTAAGTGTAGATGTTCCACAAGGTGTAAGAAAGGCAGAGATTCTTGACTTAGTAAGTGGTCACATGGAGCTCAAAGAAGAAATTGACACTCCAGATGAAGCTCAAATTTCAGATCAAATACGGCTTGAGCTTGCAAAATTGGAAATAGAGAAAGAGAAGATGAGATTAGAGAGGGAGAAAGAACAAAAAGAACTGGAAATGAAGAAACTTGAAATTGAAGAGAAGAAAATGGAGCAACAACTGAAATTGCGTGAGATGGAATTGACTCATGCACAGACTGTTGGAAATCGTGAAAGGGCTCCCTCTGAATTTGATTTGGCCAAGAACATTCGCTTAGTGCCAAAGTTTGAAGAAAACAGAGTTGATGCATACTTTGCGTCATTTGAGAAGGTGGCTAACAGTTTGAAATGGCCACAGGAATTTTGGCCCATGCTCCTCCAAAGTGTGTTTGTCGGCAAAGCAGCTGATGTGTACTCATCTCTATCTGAAGAGCAATCAAGTGACTATGCTACAGTCAAGAAGGCAGTGTTGAATGCTTATGAGTTGGTGCCAGAGGCATACAGACACAAGTTCAGAAATTCGTACCGCAAACCAGGCCAGACACATGTTGAGTTTGCTTGTGAAAAAGAAATGATGTTTGATAGGTGGTACAGATCCCTGAAAGTGGATCAGGATTTTGATAACCTACGTGAGGTTGTTGTCTTGGAAGAATTCAAAAAGAGTGTTGCTTTCAGTGTGAGGTTGCATCTGGAAGATCACAAAGTGACAAGTTTGCATAAGCAGCCTTTATGGCTTATGAGTATGAGCTCATCCATAGAAATGAGAACAGACCACCTTTCAGGAATTTCTCTGGAAATAAGAGAGACAAAAATCAGTCGAGCAACCAACAGAATGCTGGTTCAGGAATGTTGTCGGCACCACAGCCTCAATCTGACAAAGGGTCCAATACAAGTGCAAATGTTATCAAATGTTTTCATTGTCACAAGAAAGGGCACGTAAAGTCACAGTGTTTGAAGTTGCAAAACAAAACAAAGAAGGACATGGGATTTGTCATGTCAAAAAGCGTCCCACCCGAAAAGAGTGTCCCGTTCAGTGAAACACAGGCCATTGAAAGTCGATCTCCCAAATTCAAAGATAGGACTAAGCAGGTAGATGAGAGCTATCGTAGCTTTTTGTTTGATGGTGAGGTGACCCCATGTACTTCTGGTGAGGCAGGTAAACCAGTAGTCATCCTGCGGGATACGGGGCCTCTCAGTCGTTGATTGTGGATGGTGGTATGACTTTTCCACCAGATAGTGCAGTGAATGCAAAAGTCTTGATTCAGACTGTTGACAGTTATATGTCAGTTCCGCTGTATAGAGTGGATTTGAAGTGTGACCTAGTTTCTGGTCCGGTGACTGTTGGAGTTGTTCCTGAGTTGCCCATGGCAGGCATTGACTTTTTGTTGGGGAATGACTTAGCTGGAGACAAGGTGGTTGCGTCTCCAGTTGTTTCGGATAAGCCAGTGGTGGTTGCTGAAACTGAACAGTTGCAGTTGCTGAAACTGAACAGTTGCAGGAGGAGTTTCCTGGGATTTTCCCAGATTGTGTTGTGACTAGGTCTCAGGCTCGTAGAGCTGTTCAAGATGATGCGGATTCTGTTGATGTGGAGGAGAATTCCGGTGTTTGGTTGGTAGAAACCTTTTTCAAGGATTTGAATGATGGGGTTGCTGTATTAGGCTCCGAGGTTAACAGTGATGGGCTGTTTAGCAAGTCTTCCTTGGTTGAAGCACAGCAGGCAGACTCTGAGTTGAAAGGCTTGTCTCAGACGGCGTGCTCTGAGGCTGAGGCTGAAAAGGTCCCTGAGTGCTATTATGTCAAAGATGGCTTTTTGATGAGGAAGTGAAGACCTCCCCATAGGCCAGCTGATGAGGATTGGACGGTGGTCCGTCAAGTTGTTGTCCCTCCCTGTTACCGCGGTGAGATCTTGAGGATTGCTCACGAGTTACCTGTTGGCGGCCATTTAGGCGTCAGAAAGACAAAGGATCGGATCATGAGGCATTTTTATTGGCCAGGGTTGAATGTGGATGTGGCTGAGTTTTGCAAGACTTGTCACACGTCAGGTGGCTGGTAAACCACAGCATTCAGTGAAGCCGGCGCCATTGTTTCCGATACCTGCGTTTGAAGAACCATTCAGTCGGGTTCTAGTCGACTGTGTTGGACCTTTGCCTAGGACTATATAGGTCGGGTCATAAGTACCTCTTGACAATCATGGATATGTCTACACGGTTTCCAGAGGCTATCCCATTGCGAAATATCACTGCTAAGACTGTGGTAGATGCTCTAGTGCAGTTTTTCACTAGGTATGGGTTGCCCAAGGAAGTGCAGTCTGACCAAGGGTCAAATTTCATGTCGGGCATATTTCAAGAGGTGATGTATTGTTTGGGTGTGAAGCAGCTGAAGTCGTCAGCTTATCATCCCCAATCCCAAGGTGCGTTGGAGCGCTACCACCAGACCCTAAAGACAATGATTAGGGCATTTTGTGAGGAGTATCCCGAGGATTGGGATGGGGCATCCCTTTCCTGCTGTTTGCAACGTGGGACTCCCCAAATGAGTCGACGGGTTTCAGCCCATTTGAGTTGGTGTACGGTCATGAAGTTAGGGGCCCATTGAAGCTCATCAAAGAGAAATTCATGACTGAGGATGATGAGGTCCACCTACTTGACTGCGTGTCAAAGTTTCGTGAAAGGCTTTCAAAGGCTTGTGAGGTAGCTAGGGAACACTTGAAAGTGTCACAAGACTCAATGAAGAGAAAGGCAGACAAAAATGCCAAAGCCCGTACCTTCAAACCAGGTGACAAATTTCTTGTATCGGCTGCCCATACAAGGTGAACCACTGAAAGCCAAGTTCAGTGGCCCATACAGTGTCAAAAAGAAACTCAATGATGTGAACTATGTAATCAGTACGCCAGACAGACGCAAAGAACAGAGAATATGTCATGTCATCGTGTTGGAAGAGTGCTATGACAGAAAGTCAGATGGTGTGACATAGGTATAGCACAGTAGAAGTTAAGGGTGAAAGGTTTTCACCTCAAATCACACATACAGTGTTTAGCTTATCCATTACTGATGTATGCAATTTGAGTTTGACATGATTGTATAAGCTCATGAGAATCCAAGCAATACCATTGTAAATGGTATCCATGAAAGGAGAACATGGAATTTATGGAGCTATTCAAAAGGCATGTGATAGTATGTGATTATTGTTGCTTGACTTGGATTTTACATCACATTTGTTATAAAATAATGATAATGAGAAATTGTGAAGGTAAAAGAAACCCTTGCTATGGCAAGGCTAATGCAACCTGCGCCTCTGGATTAACGTCGGAGGAATCATTCATCGGTGCATCAAGGATCATTAGGTGATCCGAGTATCCTCTCGGATCACCTATTGTATCTGTACGGATTCTTTCTTCTTCTTTATTTCTTTCTCCTCAAATGTTGTGTAGAGGTTAACTCAAAAAGTCATTCACCTATCACTTCTAAACTGATACCATATATGTATCACGTCATAAGGACGACAGATCTAATGTATCACTGTGATCAGTCAACCATAACGTCACTATGACGTCATTATCTGAAAACACGTTCACATTCGTATCTCATTAATGGAATGGAATTTCTCTATGAAATTTATATATCATATAGTTCAAGTCAAGCTCTATTGATATATTTCATAAAATTTAGTCACGTTCATAGTAAACGAGCGCGTACGCGCGCGTTGAAATTTTAACATGCTCCAATCAAGCTCAAAATTGTTTTGCACACGTTTCAGGTCATTTGGAGTATTTCAGAAAAAATCGACGGACGCGTACGCGCGCGCGCATATACGCACGCACAGCTCATATGCAATACAAATTTCCCGTTTTTTCACACGTATCGGATGTCTGAAATGTCAAAGAATGTTTCTACCAAGTTTCAAGTCGATCCGACTCAATATGACGTCATACGGGCCCGTCAAAGTTGAAATTCCGCGCGCGCGTCAATGGCGATATACAGTGCAACAATGCCAAAAAACCGCCAAATTTAAATCCGATTTTACTCGTCAGGATGGACGGTGACCCCCCATTTTCTTTACATATTTTGAAAGCTGATGAGTTGTACATATCATTTCATGGGTTAGCGATACTGAAAAAATGATTAAAAGATATCAAATTTCTTAAAAAAGTAAAAAAAGTAAATTTTCAAAATGACGTCATCAAAATTCAAGTTCACTCGAGCGTATCTCACTTATCCTTTGCCGAATTTCACCTTACTTTCAGTATGTTGTAGCTTACTTAATTTTCTTTCATATTTATTATTACAAACTTTTGATTGGATGACGTCATCACCTCGTAAAAATGGATTGAAAGTATCCTTGTAAAATTTGACCAGTTTACGTGTTATCTCTATGGGAGAGCAGTTTTTCTGGAAGTGAAAATTGACATGACTATCTTTTTCGAGCACTAGCTCACTTATGCTTCGGTGAATTTTTCCCAGATTTTAATATGTTGTAGCTGAGACTTTGGGCTATCGTAAGCGTACCATTTTTTTTTTTTCATACGGTGTCGGGATCATGTCCAAAAACTTGGTTGAAATTAAAGCTTATCTTCGATGTATTGGAATATTTCTTTCTTTCTGCAACTTTCTTTGCAATAGCTCAAGAAAAACATACCCTATCACCACCATAATTTGCACATGTTTAGTTCATGTCACGTACATTATTTCATAAAATAACAACTACTTGATCAGACGCCATCTTGTGTATGTAAATTAGGGTCAAAGGTCATAAATATTTCACCCTGTATCTTGGTGAATACATGTTCTATCTTTCCCATATTTTGCACACGTAAAGACCATGTTACAAGAATCATTTCATAAAATAATCACTTTTTGTTCAGATGCCATCTTGGGTGTGCAAAGTGGGGTGAAAGGTCATATGTACTTTTTTCTGTATCTTCGTTATGACGTGTTATCTCTATGGGAGGGAATTTTTCTAGATGTTAATATTGACACGATTGTCTTTATCGAGCACTAGCTCACATACCCTTCGGTGAATTTTTATCAGAATTTAATACATTGTAACTCAGACTTTGCGCTATCGTTACGTGCCCTTTGTGTTTTCATTTAATGTCAGAATCATGTTAAAATACTTGGTTGAAATTAAGCTTATTTTCGATGTACTAAGATATTTCTATGTTTCTGCAACTTTCTTTGCAATAACTCAAGAAAAACAGCCCCTATCATCCCCATATTGTGCACATGTTTAGTTCATGTCACGTACATTATTTCATAAAATAACAACTACTTGATCGGACAACATCTTGGGTATGTAAATTAGGGTCGAAGGTCACAAATGTTTTATCCTGTATATCTTGGTGAATACATGTCTTATCTTTCCCATATTTTGCACACGCAAAGATAATGTTACAAGAATCATTTCACAAAATAACCACTTTTTGCTCAGATGCCATCTAGGTTGTGCAAAGTGGGGTCAAAGGTCATATGTACTTATTGCTGTATCTTCGTTATAGTGTATACAGATTTGGTACCAAAGATGGCAGATATGACTCCCTTTTCTAAATGAGAATCCAAACATCACACGGCCAATGTCTCTGAACACAGATGAAACCTGCATGGTCATGCCTATTGCGATCAGGACTTGAATCATTGATTAAAAAAAATCGGATCACCTTAATTTGTCAGTGATGACAAATTACAATCTCTAGTTCATCTGTGCATCGAACATCGTATTGGGACATCACCAGGGGACTATATATGAACCTCGTGATTAAGAGTTTGCTGTAATGCGTGTAAGTGATTCCCTTACCGATTTATGATTGTTTCTATTGATCATTATTGTACTGATGTGAAAACCGATTACAAGTCTGTACCCACAATATCACTGCTAATAAACCGCCTGAACAATAGTTGATTGTTTCTTTTGTGCGATCATTCTCAGAGTGATTTTGGTTGTAACAATATATATACATAAGGTTGTTCAAGGTATAAGTTTGTCTCCTAAATGACCGCAATAAATTCGAAGAAAAAAATCTAGACACTGAGCTGTCGATATATGTATTCCATGACGTAAACTTATGAAAAATTGTCTGGAATTCCCCTTCGTCAATGGGATAGTACTAGACCAAATATTCCGAGAGAGTATAGAGGGACCGTTACTTGCATTGAAAAAAAAGTGATATTCATTGTTGAGAAAATTATAATTAGCGTGAAAGCAAACTAAATTAAAACAACTGCCCAAGGAAAAAATAAAACAAGGAAACAGAAAACAACAAGATCTTAGTAGTGAGAACATCCATAGGAATAACTCGCGACGTGCAATTTTCAGTCATGTATTGATATACATCATGTCTCTTAACTGCTTTTTGAATAGATGAATGGTTTTTACATCATTTAAAGTTGTCAGTAGGTATACATAAGGTCTATTGTAGTCGATTGATTGATAGCCAGTTCTATCATGACTTAAATACTGGAAGTATCAAAATTTCTCTGTCGTAGTGGGTGACGGGAAAAGGACTTTACAATGTTCTTCGGATAATAATATTAGTACAGTAGTATTTGAATTATAAAGTATAGTCAACCTGCCTTATTCCTGAAAGAGAAAGCATAATCATACTGCCTCCGTCCGGTTTTGGTTTTCGCAGTGCGAACTTGAAAGAATACACACTCGGTGGTAGCAGCGGGCCGCTGAAATGTGGGAAATTTTCGACGTATGAAGGAGGCATGCGAGTCCCCTTCATCGCTCACTGGCCTGGACAAATCCAGCCGGGCCCTTCTGCAGAGCTCGGTAGCATAGACCTCCTTCCTACCATTGCCAGCATTGCGGGGGCAGAGGTTCCAAGCGTTCCCCTAGATGGATACGATCTGAGCGAAGTGCTTTTTAGCAACAACGAGGTAAGGTATAACATACTGCAGTTACTACAGGGGTTAGGCCTACATCACATGACCTATAATGATGAAAATTAGCACACTGCTGACGAGGAGAACCCACAGGTGGAGGTCATGTTGAAAACACTGACGGAACGATAATAGGCAAAGAAATAACCAAAATAAGGTTACACACATTTTTTTTTTCTCTCTCTCTCTTGAACGGCATGTATAATAGCACTTCTCAATTGCACGGAACCCGTTCACCTGCTCAGACACTGTACTGCTGTTGCATGATGACGCAGTCAACATCCATCTCCATAACGGCATTTCCCCCCAACTATTACTGACTATTATAGGGGCATGTCATAAATTTTGTTAGAGATGCGTAACAAGCCTAGCAGCAAATCGAACGGCCAGAAAGGATAGACTGCCACAAAAATAGAAATCAGCATAATCGTTTCAAAATGATCAGGTTTAAAGGCAGTCAGCATTCAAAGTATATATACGATATACTATTTCAACACGTTACTCTGTATTATATAGCACCCTCAATGACTACAAGAGAGTACATGTATGTATAACATTTTGCATGTAAGTATAAGCGTAGATCATATAGCATGTGCAAAAAATTATTAAAACTGCCCGAACTCATGATAAACTGACACAATTCTCAAAGTTGCAGCATCATTGTCATCATTGCTTTTGGTAGAATTAGCATACTGGGTTTTATTTTTCTTCCCTAGTTAGGCCTATGTATTGTTAGTGTCTGTTTGCACTTATTTCACCTTAACATTGCCGCTGATCTGTTATACTAGATCTGAATTGTGCCGTGTAACGAATGCAAAATAAACTAATGCTAAATCCATCTGTTGCACTAACACCGACTGAAATCATGAAATGTGACTCTCCTCATCACGGGAGTAAGATGACTCGCTTTGCAAACTATCCATGACTATCAATTAAAATATTTAAGCCTTTTAGTTTTGGCAGAAAGAAGTTCATCGAGAAGAACATAGAATTCAACCTGTAATTAAAAGAAATCTCGAACTTTGAGATAGAACGAGAGCACGACTTTGTTAACATGAATGAGTGCTGTATGTGGTCTTCGAACATCTATACAATTATGTTACAGTTCGTTCTGAAGGTTCATTAATCCGAAAATGAATTAAGGTTCGTTAATATGAAAACGAAATAAAGTTCGTAATTCCAAAGGTTCATTAAATATGTTCCTTTTCTTTCATTTTTTTGAACATTTTCGGATTAATGAACCTTATTTCATTTTCGCATAAGAGAACCTTCGGTTTAACAATTTTTTTTTTTCATTTTCAGATTAAAAAAAACCTTCGGAATAACGCAAGCAATGTTCAGTTAAACGAACCGTATTTCATTTTTAGATAAAGGAACATTAAGGTGAAGAGAATTTGTGTGTTTCTGAACAACGAACCTTTGCAATAAGGAACCCCACTTCATTTTCGGATTGATAAACTTTCGGAATAACGAGCGTCACCTAGCACTTTATAATGTAGATAATAGCATTTTAACAGTAAAAGTGCCTAGCACCCTTAATAATCATGTGCTAGTTAGCCAATGAGCTGAATCCCTTTCGGAAAAAAAAAAATCCAAAACGATGCTGTCGCAAATCTATCCCGAGCTTGGCAATGCTTAGTTCGTATAGGTGAAAGTGACACCCACACTGTAAAAACATCGTTGTTAGATTTAACACCATGGGTGTTAAATCTAACACCGATCAAGCGTTAATAGAGGACCACACCCACAGGTGTAGAAAGTATGTCATGAGTGTTGTGATGTTGTTGAAAAATTTCACTTGGCACTTCATGGTGTTGATTTGACACTGTAGCTTGTGATATTTTTGACACTGCGCTGGTGTTAATTCAACAATGACACCACATGGTGTTGATTTGATATTGCTTGCGTTAATATCAATGGTATAACACCCGTCCAGCTTCAATAGGAGACCACACCAACTGGTGTTACTGTGGTGTAAATGTGTTCACACTTATTTTTTCAAAAATCAAGTACTTTTTTGAAAAATTCTTGATCGTCTTGTTTAAGTTCCAAATCAACAAGAAGAACAGTAACTAAGAAACTATAAAAAAAACACAATTCTATATTTAGAAATGACACCCGGAGGTGTTAATGAGCACCAGAAATTTAACACCATCTCGGTGTTTCATATTTAACACAGGACTTGTTGCAGTGCAGAGGTCACGGAAGATCTGCCACTATCTGATCGTCTCCTCAATCAAATCAGTCGTGTTTTAGAGACGCAATCTCTCTTAATGAGATGATCCACATCATACTTTGGGTTTTGTTGTTGTTTTTTCATTGAACGAAAATCATAAGCAAACAGATGTGATCGCAATGAACCTAAAATGTTTATCGTATATTTGTAAATAGAAGATAATGAAGTAACGAAAAGTATATCTTTACCGCAACGAGAAAAAAAAAGAAGAAATATATGCCATTCATTAACATGCATAAGCATCACAGAGGAAACAAACTTCCTAATGACTTGTGATCTAAAACGACAATGCTACAATGTGCGAGCGGGAAATATTAAAGGGGCTGTACAGTACTGGTTGAGGTAAGGGATTCATGTTTTGAACATTTCTATGTGAGATAATGAGAAACCTCTTATGAAATATGAAAGAGCATGTAATTTTAAGAAGGATTCAATGTTTATTTGATGAAAATTGGTTTTGAAATGGCTGAGATATCCAAAAAAGTGATAATAATAAAAGGCGACATGCCCCAACTTTATTATGATGTCTTTGTTTCGCCTTGTTTTTGGATATCTCAGCCATTTCAAAACCGATTTTTGTCAAGTAAACTTTTGATACCCTTTAGAATTGCATGCTCTTTGACATCTCATAGAGTGGTTTCTGAATATCTCGCAAAATGTTAAAAGCTAAATCCTCACCTCGACCAGAACTGTACACACCCTTTAACCATTGGGGGTGGATTTCACGTACTGCCGTTGATTGTTATTTCATGTGGGGAAAAAAGCAACCAGAGAAGGAATTTCACGTTGTCCCTTTGGGAGTATGAGAAACGAGTCGTCACCATTAGCAATATAATTGACCGATCGGCCTTGGCAGCAATTTGCATTTGTGTATATATTCCCCTCAATCCGTATGCCGGATCAGTCTGTTTTTCACTCTGCTAATGATTTCCCATGTACAGATTATAAGAACGCTATGCAGACCCGTATTTCGCTGTTACGTCACAAATGTTCAGTCGACAGTGCAGTCTGTTTATCGTTTTACTCCTTTTCATTTTGTGCACACCAGTTTTCATACACACGCACACACAATGTGAAATATGCGTGTTAAAGTGACTTCATTATAATATACCGTATGTTCCCCCCCCAAAAAAAAAAAAAAAAAAATACAACGGGAACGTCCGCAACAATGACTTTAAGAATAGTGAATCAATCCAAGTACAATTTCAAAGTATGAAAACATAGCTCATTACCCACATCTTACAAAAAAAAAAAAAAAACCCGATTTGCTTCAGTGGTCAAAGAGAAATAAAGATCTTTGTAGAGCATGTCAGGAATCCCTTCCCTCCAAGTTTTGTCCATTGTGTTCTCAGTTCCAAGAGCATCAAGTACCTCCTTGCAAGTACTGAACTTGGAAGAAACAGGCCCATGACATGCTTAACAACAATCCACATTTATCTGTGACCACTTAACCAAATTTTAATGGGGTTTTCTGCAAAGTGTAGGTAAGAAGTTGTAGTTTCATTCCCCGAAATAGCATTTAGATTGTTCAATCATCATTTTGAAAGTTATCAATGCGAAAATCGATTGTATATTTTTTTTTTTTTTTGGGGGGGGGGGACATACTGTACTGCATATGAAATTATAGTGTTGTCTGCTGTGAAACACCGAATCTGTATAGAGCAATTTAAAAAAGAGAAGTCAGTCCAAAAAGGAATTACGGGTAAAATTCAAACTAGTGAAATTAATGTAAAGGTATGACATAATTATTATATGCGATAGAGAGAGAGAGAGAGAGAGAGAGAGTGTGTGTGTGTGTGTGTGTGTGTGTGTGCGCGCGTGTGTGTGTGTATGTGTCGATATTACAAACGATATGACAGTGAACACTATTACAAAGCAGAGGACGCGGTATCCAAGGAAAAGCGAGCTTTATAGATCTGCATCGCGAACGCTAAGAAGATGCTAAGGTAGTTAAAAAAGGAAAATGTGTTCTGCACATGCGCGAGACAGGTGTTTCATTGTCCAATTCGGGACGAAGCATCGTCTTTTAAATAGCGTTCGCGTCGCGATCTAAAGCACGCTAATCACTATAGATAATGGCTGCGTTTATCAACTTTCCCCTGTTTAAACGGCTTTCGATAGCCCTTTCGATAGCCCTTTCGAAAGCCCTTTCCGTAGCCCTTTCGAGAGCCCTTTCCAAAGCCCTGACTGCCTGTACTATTAATGTGCCGCTTGTTTTCTAAGAAGGGACGGCGAAAAGCAATTACCATAATAAAGACATATCTTCCTTTGAGAGTGACGAGTCATGATGCAATGCCACATGAATCAATTGTCTTCCTATCTGTGAGGCAGCTCCAGTTTAGCACATACTTCAAATATTTCTGAGTGGCGGCATGCGACTTTGGCTGCGTTTATCAACTCTCCCCTGTTTAAACGGCTTTCGATAGCCCTTTCCAAAGCCCTTTAGAAACGGCTTTCAAAATAGTTGCGTTTATCAACTCTCTTCGCGAACACGATTTTTTTAACTGGCCTGTCACTGCACAGCTGCATTGCGCAATTCGACCAGAGGAGAAGAGGTCATAAGGCGTGCCTGAAGTACAAGGCTACAAAGCCGTTTCAAAACAGCTTTGCGTTTATCAACTTCCAAAAGGCTTTTACAAACAGGTTTCTGAAAACCTGTTTAGGAAAGCTGTTTGGATCGCCACAAATTTGGGGCTTTCGAAAAGGCTTTCCTAAAGGGCTTTCAAAACAGCTTTGCGTTTATCAACTCGTGAAAATTCCTTGAAAGCTGTTTGGATAACCTGTTTCTGCCGAGAAAGGAGAGTTGATAAACGCACCCTTTCGTAAAAGGCTTTCCTAAAGGGCTTTCAAAACAGCTTTGCGTTTATTAACTCGTAAAAATTCCTTGAAAGCTGTTTGGATAACCTGTTTCTGCCGAGAAAAGGAGTTGATAAACGCACCCAATGAAAGTCACAACATAGTCCGGGAGGTCTATATAGGTGGAGTTTTGTGTGTCACCGCATGGCGCAGTCACGAGTTTTTGTAGCGACTACTAGTATACGCATTTGACGCTCATCCGACGCCTGCAAACCGTCTGATGCTCCGCGCCCTCAGGATCTTTTAAACGCTTGTCTTTGTCTTCTTCGCGCCAGTTCGCCCGGATGAACTGAGAACACTACGCGGACTAATAATAACGGAAGAGTTCTTTTTACTTACAAGACAGAATCTTCATGAAAGGTATACAGCTTCTGCAAACTGTATTTCGTTTTCTCTCTTTGATACTGTGTGGAAAGTTGTAAAGCGCTAAAAGAGCAAATCACTCGTCTGCAGATCAAAATAATATAGTCGTGGAAGATAGGAACAGTTATCATAATACAGCCGGAGGATACATAACATTTCAGGTAAGTGCACTGCCAATATTATCAGGGCGGAACGTGTATTTTACACTTTTTTAAACTACATGTATGTATAATTTTATGCCTCCTCAAACAATGCTTTTATGCTTATCTGTCTGTGACTGATTAGGTGATTCATTTTTTTTTTCTGCTAATGTATATTAATTGTCATCTTATCCATTGCTTCGTTATACTTGAAGGATTTTGTATCTGATGAAATAATTTTCAAAAGTGCAAAGTATTACTGCCAAAGGAGATTAAATCCATTCATGATTTCATAAATGCTGACCACGGCGATCATTAGGTACAGATAAAATATCATAAACGATAAGAAATAACTTTCAAATGTAGCCACTGATTGTTACAAACTGACCGATTATTAGTGACTATTTTGAGCGTTACAAACTAATGATTTAAGTTTAGTTTCTTCGACATTTCCCGCTATATGCCCTTTACATCAAATACATCTTCACATCACGTCGTCACAACAAAAGTGAGGCAGTTTTGAAGGCAAAACTAACAATTGACTGGCATAATGATTATTTTCCAAGAAATTCAAGAGACGCTATACATTCAGGTACGAAAAACGTTTTCCACCTTATCTATGTTCAAGATAATTTTAACTGACTGTAATTGAAAAGTGTCAGGTAAAAATGTCAATGGTATAAGATGACTATGGGAAAAGTCTGGTTCTTAACATTTTTTTTTTTTTGCCATAGAGCGAAACTTTTTCTTTTATCCTTGACATAATATTTCCCCTGACATTTCTGTCCCTGACATTTTACTCGTGACATTTTTGCCCTTGACATCTTTACCGCTAGACATTTTTCTAAGATATGTTTCCCTGACATTTTTGTACCTGACATTTTCTCCATAACATTTACTTCATTATATTTTTACGCCTGACATTTAACCCTCAGCATTTTTTTTTTTTTACACGTGGCATTTTTCCCCGGACAGTTATACCACTGACACTTTTCCCGTAACTTTTTTGTTCCTGAATATATATATATATATATATATATATATATATATATATACCGCTATGACAGTTTACGCGTGACATTTTACCATTGACATATTTACCTCTGACACTTTTTGCCATGACATCTTTACTCCTGCAATTCCTACCTCTGACGTTTTTACCCTTGGCAATTTAACCATTACCACTGACATTCTAACCAACAAGCAAAAAAAAAAAAAAAAGTGTGTGTTTTTCACAAGCACACATGGTCAAGTCCTTTTGTGATTAAAACTATATATGTCTTCAATCCCAACAATCAAGTTTCTTTCGGAAATTACTCTTTCTGTTGAAATCTATGTCTCACTATAAATTATCGCAAAATTTGTCAAATTTCTTTGAAGAGAATTTATATGTGCGTTGCACGCGATTCAAAGGGGGATGCACTGTACACTAAAATGGTATACATGTTTGGTTGCGTTATTTTTTTTTTTCTAAATGTAGTTCGCATTTTGAGCAAATTTGCGAATGGCATTAGACTTGTCCGGATGGTGTGCTTTTAAAGGCGTATAATCTGTAAACAGCATTGTAATATGTTTAAGCTCAATTCAGGTCAAAGTCAAACTGGTTTGCCATTTTCGACAAGTGATGTCGTTTTTGCTAAGCAGCTAATGTGTTTGTCTCAGGAAGGATTTTCTCTTTATTAAGCCTCGCGTAAAGAGGATGATCCTCAGGTTACAGTTCCTTTTCAATGGAATTTGGTAATGGAGTATAATCATCGGTTTGTTAGGATTTTTTTTCCTTTCCATTTCATAAAAGTACAAGGACCTGTAAGGTTATTGAGCTTACACTATATTGCCGCAGCTCCTCTATTTTCGTGTCTTGTCTAGCTATTACTGATTCTGACTATACTCGAGTTCATTGTAAGAACCCCCCCCCCAAAAAAAAAAAAAAAATCTCAATAATATGTCAGTTTGAAGGGAGACAGGAACAAAGAAACATGTTTTTTAAAGGAAGAAAATATGATGTAGGTTTGGCAACCAATCATTAACTACCGATACCCTATTCATGTAAATATTACAGCTTTGATGTTAGCGGGTTTTTTGTTGTTACGGTTTGTTTTGCTTTGTTTTGTTTCTTTTTTGTTGTTGTTGTTGATTAAAGAGTCTCCTCTAAAACAAAAGTTACAATGTTTCATGTCGGCATGAAAAGTATTTGTTGCATAAAAACATTCGGCATCGAGAAGCGAAAAGATTTTGACTTTGGGTCTGCGATAGGTCATGTATACAGCTAAAAACTTCTTCATAATACATAGGAATACATAACTGATTATGGTCTAACCACTTAAGCCCCCTCCACCTTTTTTAACCCCGGAAGTGCCGGTAAGGTTTTTTTTTTTGTGTGTGTGTGTGTGTGTGATTTTTGTTTTGTTTGCTTGGTAGCTGATGAAACTCAGAAATGGCACCAGTGAATGATATTCTGCCCCCCCCCCCCCCCCCCCCCCCCCACTTTTAAAAAGTCGGCGTCGGCAGTGTTCCAGTTAACGGTTAGGGGCTTGCTTAGAAATTCGATCATACCACACCATGTATACATTTCATTTATGGCGGCAAGTAATGAAAACAGGTATAATAAGGCAACAATTCGAAGAGAAAATTTACAGGATAAATATCATTTATTTATCTATTTATTTGTTTCTCTATCTATTCATTTTGTCTTCAAGCACATTGCGATTTATGCCATGCCGGATTATCACTCGTCAAGTAAACTGGGGAGTTGTCCTCTTCTTTGTTTTTGTTTTTCTGACGAATTGATGATAAAATACATTAACACAATCAATATCCAAGCAGTCTGAACTGAATGACAAATATAGCGAGAAAATTACAATCAATTCTGATTTACGGAATCTACACTCTTAAAACACCCGGGTCAGAACTGACCCGGAAAGGGTCCGTTGGGGTCACACCCCGTTCCGGGTCAGAAATGACAAGGAATGGGGTCAGATATGACCCCATTCAGAGTCATGAAGTGGGTCAAGGTGACCCCAAATTCCAAGTCATTTTTTTACCCGGAACGGGGTGTGATCCCAACGGACCCGGTTCCGGGTCAGTTCTGACCCGGATTTTTTTTTTTTTAGAGTGTAAAAAAGTCTCTAAATTTGAGGATTTTTTTTTCGTTACAGCTGGTGAATTTTCATGATTTTAGTCGTTTGTTTCTTTCTTTGTTTTGTTTTGTTTTGTTGTTGGGGGAAGGGGGGACCGTTTCAGTCTGACGACAGTAACAAGATTAGTCAGATACATGACGGGCATATAACTTGCGGTGATAAATAAAATGCAAAATACACCCTTCAGTACCATATGCGTCTATACGGACCGGTGACCTTCTAGTTACTCTTTTCATAAAGTAATGCAAGGTAGGGGAATCATTATCCAGATTGCTTTTTCCACCTGGAATATTTATGATACCCTTTGTTCACTGGCATTGATATTTTTTTTTTTGATCCCCCATTGGTGAACCCAATCAAAAAAAAAAATGGGGCTTCAACAGATTTAGGGTCACTTACTCCCGTTCTAAAATATTCATTTCATTCTATAGAGTCTCTTTTTATCAAACAGCAGAGTGATGAAACCATCTTCACGAAAACAGCTATGAGAAACTGATAAATTGGTAAAATTAAATAGTAGGGTGACGGTGCAAGTCCGACGAAAACGGATATTCCCTTTCATTATCAGCAACGTAGAAGCAACGCATAATCATAGTTTGATGGCTTGTGCCGAAAGGGTGGGTTGGGTGGTGGCGCGTCGCGTTAATGGGAACACCACCCTTCGTCCAAAGCCCCCCCCCCCCCCCCCGGTTTTGCCCGAAAGGGTGCGTGGGAGCGTTGGGTCGCGTCGCGTTGACTGGAACCCCACCCTTCGTCCAAAGCCCCCCCCCCCCCCCCCCCGGTTTTGCCGAAAGGGTGCGTTGGTACTTTTTCTCATGTAATATTAAAAGACGATTTTGAATTTATATTTAACCTTCAACAACCGTTTCAAAGAGGCTATCGTCCGGATCGGTTTACACTCTATTACCACTTGTTCTACAGCCAGTTAGTCTAATAGCCTGTTTAATATCAGTTGGTCTAATAACCAGTTGGTCTAGTCATCATTTCGTCAATTACTGTTTGGTCTAATTGTTATTTGTTGTTTAATATCAGTTGGTTAAATAATTCAAAACTCGTCTTTTAACCCTATAAAGCCCAAGGGGGGGGGGGCACATTGTGCCCCCTACCAGATTTTCATTCGCCACTCCTTCGCCCTTAATCCAGTTTTAACCAAATTTGGTGACTTTTCCTAACATCTCATTCCGAACATTTTGATATATAATTTACCTATATATGATATTGCTGGTTGCCATGGCAACAATAAACTGACAACCATGTCAGTCAGATTTTGCATATTTTTCTGTTCCAATTCCAATTAACCATATTATAATGTATAAAATGGGCGTTTCTATGCTGAAATTTGCTGAAGGAGCAAAATGTGAAGTAATTATGGCCCTGAAATGTTTTTCCTATTATTTCCTTTGTTTTTCTGTGACAATGCCATAAAACAATAGACATAATAGAGATACTTGAAAATAACAGTATTTTCAAAGATTGCCATTCTATCTTGTGTCATTTTGATTCCTTCACCCAAGTTATACCTCTATTTAATATCATTTGTTTATCACATTATCAATCTGCAAACTTAAAATTCCGATATTATGGGAATATGAAATATGATAACTATGCATGTACCTATCCCAAACAATACATCACAGGTCTCCTAATGTATTTCTTTATTTTATCATGTGGTGACCTTGAGAAATTTCAACCATAAAAAATAATGAGCTTTGACTTGCAGATCATTTGTGGCAAATATGAAAAATATTGGTCTATGATAAGACATACTGGGGATAAGAAATCATACAGAAAAATCATGTTTTTAGCATATTTCCTATGTATTTCTTTATATTTTGGTAAATAGCGCCCTCTATGTGTGACCTTAAAAAAATAAAGTATGCAGTCATGTAGACTATGAAACATTATTATGAAACATCAAACAATAACAGTTATATAAGGGGGGGGGCACAATGTGCCCCCCCCCCCCCCCTTGGGCCTGGGAAGGGTCAAAATAGCTTGGGCTTTATATTACATGAGAAAAAGTACCAACGCACCCTTTCGGCAAAACCGGGGGGGGGCTTTGGACGAAGGGTGGGGTTCCAGTCAACGCGACGCGATCCAACGCTCCCAACGCACCCTTTCGGCAAAACCGGGGGGGGGGGGGGGGGGGCTTTGGACGAAGGATAGTGTTCCCATTAACGCGACGCGCCACCACCCAACCCACCCTTTCGGTACAAGCCTAGTTTGATTTATGTACGAAGCATCCGTTGATTTGGGATGTAAGGAGCGTGTCGATGAGAAAAGTTCCTTTGATTTGATTTGATTTATTTCTGCTTGAATTCCGTTACATCAGATATGACTGTGTACAAGTCATTTATGACAAACAGTATATCGACACATAGTTTTTTGTACAAAACAAAACAAGTACAAACAGCATAGGGAACTTAAACAGAAGGGTCTCCAAAATATGCCGAGGCTTGACGGTATGGAGACCCTATACTTAGATACTCTGGATAGAATAAGGATAGAGAGAGAGGGAAGGGTAGGGGAAAAGGGAAAATTACAGAGTGTATGTGTACCACTCCAACTATACTTTACTATGATAGTAATGATAATAAATGAGTCTGCTATTAAAGTTAACACATTCAGGGGCCTTTGCCGTAGTAATGACCGAATATGCACTATGGAAAATAGTAATAAAGGAATAGACAGCATTCTACATGTGGTTATCTGGCATGAAATAACAAGATATATCGTGGTTAAATGTGCACAGTAATGGTAAGGCACATGGTATACATATACATACATATATATACATGCTCATTATATATATTGTGGATATAATTATATATTTCAATTCGATTCAATTAATTTTATTTTCATACTTCTCATCTATGAATATTACAACAGATTTTAAGTTCTTTTACCTTGTAAACAACGTGCAGAAAACAAACAATATACATATCTAATGAATGTCACTCAGGAAATAGTACAAATAAAAACCACAGTGAAAATGAAAGGACAAAATAAACAATAAATTGAAAAAGGTAGCAGGATATACAATCTCTCATCGCTTTGAATATCATTAACATCTGGAAGGATTAAGGTCAATGAATACATAAAGAAATTTCACGTAAATCAAGTTATCAACCGCCATTGTCCCTATCCAGGTGAATTTCTATATGACCAAGAGGGGAACAGACATCCATGCCGACGGCTGAAACATTGACCATGTCGACCGCGATGTCACAAAGTTTCTCTTTCGTTACCGAGGAGTTACTGACGGAGGAGATCGAAGTCCTCGATGACACAACTATATCGTATTCATTCGAGTGGTCGTGGAAACATGTCTCCTGGTCGTGGTGGCAGATCCTCCAACTTATCTTCGCCATGGTCGGCGTTATTGGCAACCTCCTTGTCATCCTCGTGCTCTTTCGATGGCGACGTCGACGCTGTTCCACTGATACACTGATTGCGGGGCTGGCCGTCGCCGACCTCATGACGTCTATCTTTGTCATCCCCCACGATGAGATCGACACTCTCCCGAATACGCCGCTAGGCCAACTCTACTGCCGCGTCGTCCACTCATCAGTGCTCATGTGGACATCGATCTGCGCCTCGATTTTCACCCTGACGACAATTGCGATCGAGAGGTTGATGGCCATTCGTTATCCGTTCACCTACCAACGTCTGTTCACAGCACATAGAAGCACGATCGCGCTCGGGTTCATTTGGGTTTTGGCCTTCGTCGTTAACACATACAGTCTTTACATCACGTACATTAAAGAAGGCGCATGTATTGTGCAATTCCCTTCACCGACTTTCCAGAAAGTTGTTGGAGTGGCTCTGTTTCTTATCGAGTATGTCGTACCAGTTATTGTGATGGTTTTCGCGCACATCCTGACGATAAGAAGTCTGCGTGTGCGAACACAAAACCTGACGTCGGGCACGGAGCAGCAGAAACACGCCCTGAAACTCCTGACGGCTCGACGTCGAGTCATCCGTCTCCTTCTGATCGTCATCGTCACCTTCGTCATTTGCTGGACTCCCGACCAGCTCGGCTTTCTCGCCTTCAACGTCGGTCTCGTCCACTACACCCACCTGTACAGTCCCCTCTACCGCGTTTTCGTTGTCTTGGCCTTTGCGAACTCGTGTGTGAACCCCATCATCTACGCCTCCCGGAACCCTAACTTCAGGCGGGCGGTCAAGGACCTCTGTGGCGGAGTGTCCAGTATCGGGTTACAGTCCGTTTTCGGCGGCATTGACGATAGCAGAATGGCGGATCCCACCGACATCACAGAACTGCCTTCGATCGACAAACCTCGGGAATGAGATTTTCGGAGTAACACGGTACACTACTTGTACATAACTGTATGCGCTGGCATTTTCTTCACGCATACTACATCATTATTGCTGCAAACACTTAGAGTAGACAAAAAACAGTTAACGATATATCACGTAAGAGTATATGGATTGTAATTAACTGTACTAAATAGTCATGACTAAGGGCATGAAAGTCAAGCTACTTTCAATTCAAGAATCTTCACTGATTTCACTGCATTAAAGGTTTGAGGTTGACGTTAGATAATGATACAATCAAAACACGCACTGTTGATATAACCTAATGCCAAGACAATTTACTGTCTGTCAAACACGTACAAACAACGTACGAAATTTTCATGCAAAGCTATTTATTTGATACTATATTCAGTCACATAAAACGTGTTATTCCTGATCCAATTTAAATACCTAATCACCATTCTGCCTATTAATGTTCTTCTCGTTCAGCAATCTCTTCTTTACGAGAAATCATAGATCATTGTGCAATCCAAGCAATTGTTATTAAGACGCAAAGGGTTTTGTGACTTCTATACGTTTATAAAGTTTGAGTACGAATATCATCAATCACCTGTAGCAGTTCACATGTAGTATTTTTCTGAAATCATGAGCCAACCACCATCGCTTGAATGTAGGCCTACATATCGTTTTACAAGGGTTTAAAATGTAAATAAAGCAGTATATTGACTCAGAAGTGTTTAAAAAACGCATGTATATATATAAAATACATGTAGATATCACTGAATTACTGTTATATAGGGTTTTGCGATCGTTTTCCGACGTTTACTATTCAGTTTCAAATCAGGTCATTCAAAATTGTTCGCTCGAAAAAAAAAAGAGAAGAAAAGAAAAAGAAAGCGCTTTGAAGGTAGTCATTCAACTCTTTTTTTTTTAATCATTCAATCTCGCACTTCCGCCAATCAATTAAAGGCATAATTTACCATTTGCAGATGAAAGCAATAGTACTATGAAATAGTTCTAAAATGTGAGTTAGGGATAGAAACAACCACTGTCAAAATTTGATTCCGTATAATCGATGTTAAGTGTTGTTAAATACACAAAATGTGAACAATAGTTATAATAAAAAAAAATCCAGACTAAACCGTATACAGTTACGGTTTATTGAGAAAAACCCTGATATCTCCTTATATTTTAGGTTTTATTGCAAATATTTCATATGGTAGGATGTTTTATGATACAACAGACCTACACATATGCATCAAATATGATATTTTGAAAATTTTTGAAATCACTGCTCCCAAAGGTAAACTGGACCTTTAAGCATTTACATCGTTCAAATTAGAATGCCCGTAGAGAGCATCCAAGCTAGTCGGAATGCGCGGAGGAGTCTTTTCGAGTATTCAAATTTGCTCGTGGGCTTTTGAGTTTGGAGTAAGTTAATTTGATTTAGCAGCGAAGAGTTGGTGGCCGGGCGCCTGCAGAAGAAGCCGACATGACCATGGACGAATGGCAAACGCATGTCATACAATTAAATAATAGGTCGGCAAGCTAACACATTCAAAAAGATGATTACAAGAGACATTTTTCCCTATCGTCTGAAAGGGCTGGAAGTAAAATACCAGTGAATACTGCACCTGCGAACGGTGAGTTAAAGACAGAGTATAGGCCTACTCGATCGTCCTCACTCTCAACTTCATACCTGTCACACAATACATCTTAATAAAGGGTAGATGATCATGATTCAGTGGAACGGAATTCAATGTCCACCTGTGGAATATGCGCGAAGCCAAAAACCTTGGGCGATATTAACACCTTTCGTAAAAAAAATTGGAATGTCTCTTACGCAGTGGACAGGTGTAATCAGGATGTCACAAGCCGCGGTCACACTGGCCAAAGATTGCGAAGTTTAAAGCTATAAAGCATAGTGCTCGGAAGGACCTTAACATTCATCTTCCACCATTCTTGATATAATATCGGGAAGACCTACCAAGAAATTTGTATGTGGCTGACGCGCTTTGCCATGATATCAAGTTGTTTTGTAGTATTTTGAAATCATTGACATCAAAGAGTGCGAAATAATAAAAGTCGCTGTCGACTTTCATTCCTGAAGTGCCCTCCCTCGTTCAATAGTGGGCGTGTAGAAAGCTGGTAGCCTACAAGTTTGGGTCACTGTACAACAAGGAAGAAAGAGCGCGCTATTCTGACGGCACTGTAAGATTGTAATACTATACATGTATCGAATAATGCACACAGGTGCATCCCGATGAAGCACCGCCCAAAAAAAAAAAAAAAAAAAAGAGAAAGAAAGATCAATGCCGCAAACAGGTGTTCACGTGACAAACTTCGCGAAGTTTCATTTGTCAGCGTCCACACTGCCCAAAGATTGTGAAGATTGGCAGGGGTCCGGGAAGCGTTTTTTTTTTTTTTTTTTTTTTTTTTAGACGGCACAGATTGGGGCATGGCGCGTATTAAACCTATGGGAAACACGTTGGGTTAGGGTTAGGGTTTAGGGTTAGGGTTAGGTTTAGGGTTAGGTTTAGGGTTAGGGTTTGATGGTTAGGGTTAGGGCTAGGGTTAGGGTTAGGGTCCCAAATCTGTGCCGTCTAGAAAAAAAAAAAACACGCGTCCGGGAAATCCCAAGTTTGAGTTGGAAGTTTCGCAAGAAGTTTGAGTTACACTGGCATAACTTTAAACAAACAAACAAAACAAAGCCGCAAAACTTCCCACTCAAACTAGAACATTTCAGCTAATCTTTTCGATTTGGGCAGTGTGAACGCTAGAAACTGAGACTTCGCGAAATTTGTCATAATGACCAGTCCACCATCTGTTTGAGGGCGGTGCCTCAGATGCGCGCGGTCATTGTGATGTACAGGTGTGTGTTGTTACGTTAAAATCTTTCTTCTTTCTTGCGCATGCGATCCAGTGACCAAAACTTCTTGAATT
Source organism: Diadema setosum (assembly GCA_033980235.1). Lineage (NCBI taxonomy): Eukaryota > Metazoa > Echinodermata > Echinoidea > Diadematoida > Diadematidae > Diadema > Diadema setosum. The sequence continues at coordinate 11,301,302 of CM067075.1, read as the reverse complement.
TAAATATCGAGAAGTTCGGCTGTCAGTCTGGAGAAGAGCAAACTTCGCAAAGAATTCGCAATTTTAAACTTGGCGATCTTCTAGACCCCGTTTACAGTGCGAGGCTCGGCCGCGGCTCGGCCGCGGCCGAGTCCAGCCCCGCTTCAGTGTAAACGCGCAAAAGGCCAAATGCGAGGCCAAAATTGGCCTCGCATTTGGCCTCGCTCTGGAGGTGGTCTCGGCCGCGGCCGAGCCGCGGCCGAGCCCGGCCTTTTCTTGGTGTAAACGCAAACTGGGCCAAATGCGCGGCCAATTGCGCGGCCAGTTTTAGTCTGGCTTCCAAACCCTCTGCCTGTATCTTTCGCTGTTCAGGATATTAACCCCCTCAACGTCGAAAACTAGTATAGTTTAAGGTGGTTTTGTCCTGCAAAGGATTTTTTCCTTCGGCAAAGGCCTTTGCCCGAACGGCGACTTCGTCGCCACGGAATTCATTTGGCAAAGGGTCTGAAAACCAGACAATACCAAATTGCGTTAGTTTACAAGCAGAGCGCCACTACGACCAAATAATGAAAGGTTTGAATCGAAAGCGCGGCCGAGCCCAGCAGTGTAAACGGACAAAATTGCGAGGCTCGGCCGCGCAATTGAGGCCGGGCTCGGCCGCGGCCGAGCCGCGGCCGAGCCCGGCCCCGCACTGTAAACGGGGTCTTAGTGTGACCGTGGCTACGGAGAATTAAAAAAAAATGCTGTCCTCTTAAAGGTATTAGCCCACATTTGTAAACCTGCAGCAATTGGTCTCATAGTTAGCATGGAGTTTGGGTATGATTGCAGTAACACCTGTGCAAAATTTCGTTCCACACTAGTCCATTACTTTCATAAAAATAAATGAAAATACACCGTACGCACGCTTATAAAAACGCTCGCTAGCTCCGGTCCACGCACGTACTACATGCATGCGATACATGTGTAAGTTAATGTGCGTAGCTAGCCCGCGCTCGTAATTTGATTTTGGGTCGGGTTGACCCAGTTTGAAAATTTATTTTAAAACGATGATTTTCTCTCTTTTATCGAATGGTATAGACAAAGAGCAACAGGTGAGGTATGTTACTGTTATAACTTGTACTTGAAATCATATTGGACCTGTTTTATGCAGTTTTGATTTTCGTGGGTTTGCAAATGTGGGCTAGTACCTTTAAGCATAGGCGCCGGAAGTGGGGGGGCAAAACGCATTTTTGCCCCCCCCCCCCCAAAAAAAAAAGCCCCCCCCCCAAAAAAAAAGAAAAAAATAATAATAAAAATAAATGAATAAACAAAGAAAATAAAATAAATATGTATATATATATATATATATATATATGAATAAAAGGGAAAAATGTGGCTACAAACGGCAGCTTTTGGATTGTAAAATGTCAAAATTTTCAAGCTCGCTCGCTTCGCTCGCTCGCATCCAGCAGTTGAGCCCGGTGCGCATCCCCCTTAATTTCTAACGCGAAAAACATAGTTACGACGGCAGTTGCTGGACTCTAGAATGTCAAAATTTTCAAGCTCGCTCGCTTCGCTCGCTCGCATTGAATCGTTATGCCATTCTCCTAGTGTTGCTGACAGTAATTGCCAGTAGTTGCGCCCGATGCCCCCAGAACCTTAATTTCCAAAGCGAAAGATAAATATAGCTACAAACGGGAGTTTTGGGACTGTAAAATGTCAAAATTTTCAAGCTCGCTCGCTTCGCTCGCTCGCATTGAATCGTTATGCCACTCTCCTAATGTTGCTGACAGTAATTGCCAGCAGTTGCGCCCGATGCCCCCCCCCCTTAATTTCCAAAGCGAAAGGTATAATTACAAACGGGAGTTTGGGGACTGTAACATGTCAAAATTTTCAAGCTCGCTCGCTTCCCTCGCTCGCATTGAATCGTTATGCCACTCTCCTAACGTTGCTGCCAGTAATTGCCAGCAGTTGCGCCCGATGCCCCCCCCCCCCTTCCTTAATTTCCAAAGCGAAAGATATAGCTACAAACGGGAGTTTTGGGACTGTAAAATGTCAAAATTCTCAAGCTCACTCGCTTTGCTCGCTCGCATTGAATCGTTATGCCATTCTCCTAATGTTGCTGCCAGTAATTGCCAGCAGTTGCGCCCGATGCGCCGCCCCATTAATTTCCAAAGTGAAAGATATAGCTACAAACCCCAGTTTTGGGACTGTAGAATGTCAAAATTTTCAAGCTTGCTCGCTTCGCTCGCTCGCATTGAATCGTTATGCCATTCTCCTAATGTTGCTGCCAATAATTGCCAGCAGTTGCGCCCGATGCGCCCCCATTTATTTCCAAAGCGAAATATATAGCTACAATTAAAACTCCAGTTTTGGAACTGTAGAATATCAAAATTTTCAAGCTCGCTCGCTTCGCTCGCTCGCATTTTATTGTTATGCCATTCACCTTATGTTGCTGACGGTATATAATTTGTCGATCGTTTCACACCGTCATTTCATAATCCATGTAAGGAAAACTTACAATGTTCATCAATGACTGCGTTGTTGAATGTATCACATTCCGTAATGTATTGTAGTCCCATTATAATTGCTCTCGCACACACGCACAAGCGTACAGACCGTCAAAAATACTTTATGGTTCCCCCCATGTTTCGACCCACCGTACGCCACTTTACATATATATATATATATATATATATATCATATTGAAAACTTTCGGTCATCTGCGAAGCCGCGCTTCCGCGCGAACGCTACAACACGTAAAACGGGTCAAAAATCAACGCATTTTTCAACAAAATCTGCCATAACTTTTAAACTATTTAAGAAGCAAACTTGGGGCGCCCGGATTCTGAATGTAGACACTTTAGGGATTATTTATGTGTATATATCATTATTGTAACATTTGTAGTCGTGACGCAAATTTGATCAGAAAAGTACCTTATGAGTAGATTTGTCTATGGCGAACAGTCCAAATTTGACGAATTTGAGCATATTTTGCCGTCTTGCAATTCTTCCACACGGGATATCTCGAGAACGGAAAGTCGCACGAACTTGGGGCGCATGGTTTTAGAAAGTAGAGATTCTGCCCATTTTTGTGATATAAGAATCTTGTTCATTGGTTGAGCAGTCCTGACGCAAATAAGCAGTAAAGCTAGACTACCCAGTCACAATTGCTGTCATAGGGAACGTGTACAATCCACACAGAGCTATCACGGTGACGAGACTACCAACGAAAATTTGAGCCGTTGACCTTCACTGTCTGCCGTCGTCAGCAGTGTGAATTCCTGTGATTTCAAGCTTCTGTTTCTCGCCAAATATCATTTTCAATGCAATATCAAGATACAGTTGTATGTGAGACATTATCTAGATACGTAGCAGCCTTATGGGCAACATAACTGCTAAGTTATGTTGCAAAAACAACCAAATATATTTCACATTCCTTCTCATTTTTCGATGATGGCTCTAGTCGGACTGGTGCATTTTCTTCGGAGGTGGTAATAACTTAAGTAGTTGCAACGGTCGCTTGCCACCTGCTGTCTGCAATCGGGTGCTTATACACACGTGTTGTGCACAGGTAATCAACTGAAATAATGTTGTAAAAGAATGATAAGGTCCTAGATTATATCTCAACTGTAGATTTAAACCCAATTTCTGCCGCCTACACACAACACACTACGCGTGAAATTATGTGAACATGATGTCCCTCCACGCACGGTGCTGCAGGCCACCCCCAAACGTGTCGACTAGCCACTCGCCCCACACGCACTCACTTTCTCCAGCGTCTGCTACGTCGGATTTTCTGCGTGAATTAGGGCGAAAGTTTTCGATATGATATATATATGCATGTATATATATATATATATATATATGTGCGTGTGTGTCTGTGTGTGTGTGTGTGTGTGTGTATGTGTATATTGTGTAACATATGCATGGTCTAATCTTGAGCCCCCTCCAATGTTTGCCCCCCCCCCCCCCCCCCCCCAATCCAAAACTGCTTCCGGCGCGCCTGCCTTTAAGTCATGCGCTACACCGCCGACAAGTTATGCGCTCAACTACAGGTGGTGTCCAGGTGCTTTGACAATGGAGCGCTTCAGTATTCAGAACGAGTTCTCTCACAGCAGAAAAAAAAAAAACCCTCCCCCCCCCCCCCCCCACCCTGCAGTATGCTCTTTGTTTCAGTCTCCTGGCAACAATGGCCGTGTATAATGCTCTGAATTGGAGAGGTAAATCAAAACGCAGGGCAGTGTAAAAAATCCACTTTCAACTGCAAAGACTGGAAAACACGATGGAAGTCATTTTAGCGGAATTCTTTTAAATTTTTTGGGAATAATCAAATATGCCACATGTAATGATACGAAATAAACATGTACAAAAGCGGGCAACATGGAAAAAGAGTTTTAATTGAAGGTTATAAAGAGGACCTATTTTTCATTTCATGTCAATTTGCGCGCTTTGAGTCGAACAGAAATATGGATGTATAATTAGGAGAGAGAGGGGGTAGAGATATTAACTTATGTTTTATTTTCTTTCATTTATTCTCACAATTTTAACATGGATTCTATCATAAACAAGCACCGTTCCCCCATTAACCACTTGGTGCCGATTGACACAGAGAATCCTTTAATTTTGTGAATGCACAGGGCGTGTCCAAAATCTCGGGCACAGAAATTATTGGTTTCTTTTGTGAGACTGTATGTGATTTCTTCTAAGTTGGAGTGCAAACGCTTCTTATTTCTATCCGTTTCTTTCTGTTTTTGTTGGGTGATGTAAATTGCTGTAACAATTCCAGATATGATCTAGGTTGTAGCAACGGCGTAGCCAGGATTTCATCTTAGGGGGGCGGTTAGTCTACGAGGGAGCGAAGCGACCGAGCCCGAGCGAGCGGAGCGAGCGAGGGGGGGGGGGGGGGGGGAGGGTGTGGGAGGGGGGTGTCCCCCCTCCCACGGTAAGAACTTTTTTGCATTTGGATGTTGTAAATGGTGCAATTTGATGCCTGTTTTTGCGCGTTTTATCGACGTGAAACAGTCCCACTTGTTTATGGTAGCAGTTTATTTTGATGAAGATTATTATTGAACAATTTGCCTTTAAAAGGGTATAATTTAGATACACTTCTTGTATTAATTCTTTTCACTGAATATCATGAACGCGACTGGACCCGGGCGAGCGGAGCGATTGAGGGGGGAGGGGAGGGTGTGGGAGGGGGGTGTCTCCCTCCCACAGTAAGAACTTTTTGCATTTTGATGTTGCAAATGGTGCAATTTTATGCATGTTTTTACGCGTTTTATCGACGTGAAACATTCCCACTTGTTTATGGTAGCAGTATATTTTAGTGTAGATTATTGTTGGACAATTTGCCTATAAATGGTATAATTCCAATACACTTCTTGTATTAATTCTTTTCACTGAATATCATGAACGCGACTGAACCCGAGCGAGCGGAGCGAACGAGGGGGGAGGGGAGGGTGTGGGAGGGGGGTGTCCCCCCTCCCACGGTATGAACTTTTTAGGTGATCCGAGTATCCTCTCGGATCACCTTCTGTTTCTGTACGGATTCTTTCTTTAGGTGATCCGAGTATCCTCTCGGATCACCTATTGTATCTGTACGGATTCTTTCTTCTTCTTCTTCTTCTTCTTCTTTATTTCTTTCTCCTCAAATCTTGTGTATCGGTTAACTTAAAAAGTCCCCTACCTATCACTTTCAAACTTATACCATATATGTATCATGTCCTAAGGACGACAGATCTAGTGTATCAATGTGATCAGTTAACCGTGACGTCATTATGACGTCATTATCTGAAATCACGTTTACATCAATATCTCATTAATGGAATGGAATTTTTGAATGAAATTAAGATATCATATAGTTCAAGTCAAGGTCTATTGATATATTTCATAAAATTTAGTCACGTTCATACTAAACGAGCGCGTACGCGCGCGTTGAAATTTAAACATGCTCCAATCAACCTCAAAATTGTTTTGCACACGTTTCAGGTCATTTACTGCATTTCAAAAAAAATCGACGGACGCGTACGCGCGCGCGCATATACGCACGCAAAGCTCATATGCAATAGAAATTTCACGTTTTATCGCACGGATCGAATGTCTGAAATGTCAAGGAATATTTCTACCAAGTTTCAAGTCAATCCGATTCAATATGACGTCATACGGGCCCGTCAAAGTTGAAATTCCGCGCGCGCGTCAATGGCGATATGCAGTGCAACTATGCCAAAAAATTGCTAATTTTAGATCCGATTTTACTCGTCAGGATGGACGGTGACCCCCCATTTTCTTTACATATTTTGAAAGCTGATGAGTTGTACATGTCATTTCATGGGGTGGTAATGCTGACAAAATGATTAAAAGATATCAAATTTCTTAATAAAGTAAAAAAAGTAAATTTTCAAAATGACGTCATCAAATTTCAAGTTCACTCAAGCTTATCTCACTAGTCCTTTGTCAATTTTCACCCAGATTTCAGTATGTTGTAGCTTATTTTATGTTCTTTCAAACATAAAATTACAATATTTTGATTAGATAACGGTATCACCTCGTAAAAATGGATTGAATGTGATCTTGTCAAATTTGACCAGTTTACGTGTTATCTCTATGGGAGTGCAGTTTTTCTGGAAATGAAAATTGACATGACTATCTTTATCGAGCACTAGCTAACTTACCCTTCGGTGAATTTCTCCCAGATTTTAATATGTTGTAGCTGAGACTTTACGCTACCGTAAGTGTGCCCTTCGTTTTTTCATACGATGTCGAGATCACGTCAAAACTTTTGGTTGAAATTCAGGCTTATCTTCGATGTATTGAGATATTTCTTTCTTTCTGCAACTTTCTTTGCAATAACTCAAGAAAAACGGCCTCTATCACTTCCATATTTTGCACATGTTTAGTTCATGTCACGTCAATTATTTCATAAAATAACAACTACTTGATCGGACACCATCTTGGGTATGTAAATTAGGGTCAAAGGTCATAAGTGTTTCATCGAGTATCTTAGTGAATACATGTCCTATCTTTCCCATATTTTGCACACGCAAAGACCATGTTACAAGGATCATTTCACAAAATAATTACTTTTTACTCAGATGCCATCTTGTCTGTGCAAATTGAGGTCAAAGGTCATATGTACTTCTTTTTGTATCTTCGTTATGACGTGTTATCTCTATGGGAGGGAATTTTTTTTAATGTGAATATTGACATGATCGTCTTTATCGAGCACTAGCTCACTTACCCTTTGGTGAATTTCTCCCAGATTTTGATATGTTCTAGCTGAGACTTTGCGCTATCATTAAATTTATTTCGTTATTTCATATGATGTCGGGATCACGATAAAAAACTTGGTTGAATTTAAAGCTTATCTTCTATGTATTGAGATATTTCTTTCTTTCTGCATCTTTCTTTGCAATAACTCAAGAAAAACACGCCCAATCACCCCCATATTTTCCACATGTTTAGTTCATGTCACGTACATTATTTCATAAAATAACAACTACTAGATCGGACAACATCTTGGGTATGTAAATTAGGGTCAAAGGTCATAAATGTTTCATCTTGTATCTTGGTGAATACCTGTCCTATCTTTCCCATATTTTTCACACGTATACACGATGTCGCGAGAATCATTTCACAAAATAACCACTATTTCATCAGATGCAATCTTGGGAGTGCAAAGGTGGGTCAAAGGTCATATGTACTTGTTGCTGTTTCTTCGTTATAGTGTATACAGAATTTGGTACCAAACATGGCAGATATGACTCCCTTTGCTAAATGAGAATGCAAACATCACACGGCCAATGTCTCTAAACACAGATGAAACTTGTATGGTCATGCCTATTGCGATCAGGACTCGAATCATTGATAAAAAAAATCGGATCACCTTAATTTGTCAGTGATGACAAATTACAATCTCTAGTCTTCTTTTTCTTATTTCTCCCCAAAAATTGTGTATCGATTAGCTCAGAAAGTCCTCTTCCTATCAATTTCAAACTTATACCATATATGTATCGTCTCCCAAAGACGGCAATCAAACTAAAATCAAAGTGATCAGTCGACCGTTACGTCACTATGACGTCATTATATGAAAACACATTTTCAATCATATCTCATTAATGAAATGGAATTTTTCAATGAAATTTACGTCACATATATTTCAAGTCAAGCGCATTCTACTCATATTCTCAAAATTCATCTATACCTTCAAACGTGCGCGTACGCGCGCGTTGAAATATTTGTATGTTCAAATCGAGCTCAAATTCTTTTTGCACACGTTTCAGACCATTTAGAGCATTTTTTGAAAAATTGAAAAAATTGGACGGACGCGTACGCGCGCGCGCATATACGCACGCACAGCTCATATGCAATGGAAATTTCCCGTTTTTTCACACTTATCGGCTGCCTGACATGTCAAGGAGTATTTCTACCAAGTTTCAAGTCAATCCGACTCAATATGACGTCATACGGGCCCGTCAAAGTTGAAATTACGCGCGCGCGTCAATGGCGATATACAGTGCAACAATGCCAAAAACCCGCCAATTTTAAATCCGATTTTACTCGTCAGGATGGAAGGTGACCCCCCATTTTCTTTACATATTCTGAAAGCTGATGAGTTGTACATGTCACTTCATGGGTTGGCGATGCTGGAAAAATGATTAAAAGATATCAAATTTCTTAATGAAATAAAAAAAGTAAATTTTCAAAATGACGTCATCAAATTTCAAGTTCACTCGAGCGTATCTCACTTATCCTTTGCCAATTTTCACCCAGATTTCAGTATGTTGTAGGTTATTAAATGCTCTTTCATAAATATAATAACAACATTTTGATTGGATGACGGCATCACCTCGTAAAAATGGATTGAATGTAAACTTGTCAAATTTGACCAGTTTACGTGTTATCTCTATGGGAGTGCAATTTTTCTGGAAATGAAAATTGACATGACTGTCTTTTTCGAGCACTAGCTCACTTATGCTTCGGTGAATTTCTCCCAGATTTTGATATGTTGTAGCTGAGACTTTGCGCTATCGTGAATGTGCCCTTCGTTTTTTCATACGGTGCCGCGATCACGTCCAAAAACTTGGTTGAAATTAAAGCTTATCTTCGATGTATTGAGATATTCCTTTCTTTTTGCAACTTTCTTTACAATACTCAAGAAAAACAAGCTCTATCAGCCCAATATTTTGCACATGTTTAGTTCATGTCACGTACATTATTTCATAAAATAACAACTACTTGATCAGACGTCATCTTGGGTATGTAAATTAGGGTCAAAGGTCATAAATGTATCATCCTGTATCTTGGTGAATACATGTCCTATCTTTCCCATATTTTGCACACGTAAAGACCATGTTACAAGGATCATTTCACAAAATAACCACTTTTTGCTCAGATGCCATCTTGTCTGTGCAAATTGGGGTCAAAGGTCAAATATACTTCATTCTGTATCTTCGTTAGTGTATACGGAATTGTGTACCATAGATGGCAGGTCTGACTCTCTTTTCTAAATGAGAATCCAAACATCACACGGCCAATGTCCACTAAACACAGATGAAACCGGTATGGTCATGCCTATTGGGATCAGGAGACTCAAATCGTTGATTAAAAAAAAATCGGATCACCTAATTTGTCAGTCTTGACAAATTCCAAGTCTAGTTTCATTTTGATTTTGCAAATGGTGCAATTTGATGCATGTGTTTGCGCGTTTTATCGACGTGAAACAGTCCCACTTGTTTAAGGTAGCAGTATATTTTAGTGTAGATTATTATTGTACAATACATTTGCCTATAAAATGATATAATTTAGATACACTTCTTGTATTAATTCTTTTCACTGTATATCACGAACTCGACTGAACCCGAGCGAGCGGAGCGAGCGAGGGGGTAGGGGAGGGTGTGGGAGGGGGGGTGTCCCCCCTCCTACGGTGAGAACTTTTTGCATTTTGATGTTGCAAATGGTGCAATTTGATGCATGTTTTTGCGTGTTTTATAAAACAATATAATTCAAACACACTAGTCTTCTTGTATTAATTCTTACACTGAATATCATGAACGCTGTCTGTTCAGCAATCAAACAGAAAAAAGCATGCACACGAGGGTGTAGATAGGGGCATATCCCCTCCCACACGAAGGTGATTTTGCGTTTTCAGACCTGAAATTCAGCGATCTGGTGCAAATTTTTGGTGCAACACTTTTTCATCGAAGTGTTAAAATCACGGAATTTAGCTCTTATTCCGAATGTGCACCATCTGTGCGTATGTATTAAGTCTAGTGAGGTAGAACTTAGGGGAAGGGGGATTCCCCCTCCCTCTCGCGGAGCTTTTGCGTTTTTAGAATTGAAATAAAACGATCTTGGTATAGCCACAGTCTACTTCTTTGCATGGCGGGGGGGGGGGGGGGCGAGCAGGGAGAAGGCGTTGGCGAGTGTTATCTCCACTCTTCCCTTCCGATGGAGCTTTTAACTTTTTAAGGTTGAAATTGAGATATCTCGTATACGCATAATACGCATATTTGATGGAATCAACATGTGGGTAATCAAAAAAAAAAACAACTGATGGGGGGGGGGCTGAGGGAGGAAAGGGTCGATTAAAAGGTGAAATTCCCCTTATACATGAGGGAACCTTCAGTTTCCGGAATATTAGTGAAAAGTCTTGTGCACTCAGAATTATTCAGATTTTTTTGTAAATCTAAAAAGTGTACTTAGCTAGGGATATAGAGCATAGAGGGGGAGAAGCACGAGAGATTTTGCATATTTTGAATTGAAATTCTACGATCTGGTGCACACTTTGAGTGAAATATTCAAAAAAAAATATCTTATTTGATGAAATGTTGCAAAGGAGACCCGCTTCATGTGCATGCATACAGTATACACGCATTTTTTTTTCCGCCTCCCAAATCCTCGGTCCAAATCTTAGGGGGGGCGACCGCCCCCATCGCCCCCCCCCCCCCCCCCCTGGCTACGCCAGTGGGTTGTAGTGTAGCAGAATGTTCCGAATTTGAAGGGGTCATCCCACGAGACCGACGGAACAGGGTAGGCGAAGAAAAAAAAAAAAGAGGTAAATTCTAAAAAACTGAAATACGTTATCAATTACCATGAATATCGTATATTGCGCTAAAATTCAGGTTAAACCCAACATACAAAGACTCATACTCTCAAAACACTCACACACAAACACACAGACACTTAAAGAATATAACCACAACACATTCTCTCTCTCTCTCTCTTGCGAAGATGGACAAGAAGCCATCTTCAATATCACTGCAAGTCTGTCTTTGTTTAACTATTCATAGCCTTGCAATCCTAATATTCTGTTGTTTTTGTTGGTTTTTTTGTTTTTGTATGTGTCGAGAAATGGATTCTAAAAATGGCTGGAGCGATTCCTCGTGCATGTTGTCATCAGTAAACGCATTGCTCCGCTCACGCTTGTTTCTCCGCGCGGTGCTTGTACAGGTGGACAAACAACATCGATCGCATTCTTTCATTGTCGAGGTTAGCGCTCAAAGTGCATTACTCGAACTGGGGACAACAGGAATGTTGGAAGGAATATGTCTTCTATAACAGGACTGTCGACGCAAGCTAATTAATAGAAGTCCATTCTAAATATTGTCGGCATTCTTCGCAGGTCCGCTATTCATTAATTTTTTTTTCACTGCCATCACGAATACTCTGCTGTTGTTAGGCACGTTGTTAGGTGTGTGTCTGGTGATGTGTGTATGTGTTGGGGGGGGGGGGTTGTTTGTTATGCGTTAAATGAATATTGATTGATTGATGATAAGGAAATGTATCAAATCAGTGTATACTAACGATCTACGGCGCAAAACCTTGACCGTGAAGATTGGGTATGCTACATAAAATCAAATGTCTTATACAAAGGCACCGTGCATCGGAATCAACAAATTATCCTAGTCCAAAACATAAGCATTAGACAGTACGCGCCCTTTCAGTGGGATTATGCACATTATGTTAGCAGCATTTTGACAAGACCGACTGAAGAGGCTCAACGAATTTTCTACCCAAAATTTCAGTTTGTTTGTGAATATTGATATTGGTTTAAAGGGGCATTCCGGACGATTTTCATAATTTCACATCATGTAGTACATAAATCAACAGCTTCATGTATAGATTTTTTATTTAAATTTATTGTGGTTCTTGAGCAGAGAATCAGTACTTTCAAAAACCTTAAACAAATTACACTGAACAAAGATGATGACATGGAGCCTCACATATCTCAGAAATGTAGCAGTGTCATTCCATAACAATACCGCATGCTTACAAGCTCACCTGTGTGTAATCTATGCATGCCTTCTTCTTTTGTGCTGCTTCCTTGAGCCACATCTCATGCATTCTTATGGTGAGGCTGCCATGTCATCATCCTTGTTCATTGCAATTTGTTATAAACTTCGAAAACATTCTTATTTTTCATCCCAATCATTATAAATCCTGAAACTGTACCCAGTATAACTAATTTATATAATGTTCAACTGTAAACATTTGAAAATCATCCGGAGGTCTCCTTTAACTCAGTGACTGCATAATCATCTATACATTTTGTCTGCCTGTCTATGAGATTAGGTATTGTGGTAACCTGCCATCATGTAATCGGTGTTGTTAGTGATATTAGCGAGCTTTAGACAACCCTAATTAGGCAAAAAAACAAAAACAAAAACAAAAACAAAAAAAAACTGCACATGTGCAAGACAGCTGATTGCATTGTCCGATCCGGGAGGCTACGTCGTCTTAGCGTTCGCGTCGCAGATCTAAAGCTCGCTAATATATCCCCCCTCCCTTACGGTATATTTACATGATTGTGAGGGTGTGACAGACTAGATATGCAGCTTTAGATCTGCGACGATAATCCTAAGACAAAAAAAAAAAGAAAGTTAACGTCGTGAATCTAGACCTGTCTAATGAGAGAAAGAGAGGGAGAGAGAGAGAGAGAGAGAGAGAGACTGGTGGTGGTGTTGCAGTGGCAGCATACTTATCTATCATGTATATATGTATATTATATATGTGTGTGTGTGTGTGTATGTGTATATATATATGTATAAATACATATATATATATATATATATATATATATATATATATATCTGATATTTCCATTATAGTCATTTTTATAAGTTTGTAAGTTTGTAAATAAATTGTTATTGTTATCTCAGTATCAACACTTGAGAAAGAGCGAATCGCTCGAAAATTTGTGTGCAGAAATAAAATGTTGGTGAATACAGCATGAACTTTGTTCCGGTTTTGCTTTTGATCTTATCTGATATTTCCCTTATAGTCATTTCTATAAGTTTGTAAGTTTGACAATCGTGTCCATCAAAGTCGCGAAAAAGAAATGGCACTATGAGGTCGGTAATTCAATTTCGCTCTTCAATCAAAGATTAATATTCACATCATTCAATCAAAATGCCCATCGAGATCAACATCTGCAGTTCTATGTATCGTATACCACACTTCTTCTCAAGTTCCAATATCTTTCACTGTTTTAAAAGTATATCATTGTATTTTCACCTCAAAGTCTTATTGCGGAAGTTTATTTCAGTCATTTTTATGTATTTTGTCTGTCTAATCTTTTCTTCAAGTTTCACTGAAGTCTTTATTCCCTAACAGCATGGATAGAACACTTAGAGAATGGTCATAATTAAAACTCATAATTATTTGTTTGCATGTCCACACGATGCTTTTTTTTTTTTTTTTTTTTTTTACAGTTTGGACCGTTAATACCCCTTCGTAGCTTGTGGACCCTTCCTCGTTTTCTATGAAGAGTGTCGCCACTATGGGGGATATGTAGAAGGGGTCATCCCACGAGCCTGACACTCACGAGTCATCTACGATCCACGAGCTCGACATTTAAAAAAAAAAAAAGGGTTCATGAGTCACACAGCCCATAAGCTCGGACATAGGCAAATAAGGTCCATGAGGCCGACAGAAGGCAAGCAATGAAGGCCCACGAGTGGGACCCTAGGCAAAAAAAAAAAAAAAAAAAAAAAAGGCCCGTGATGTAATGAGTGTCTGACTCGTGGACCTTGCTCACCTTGTGTCGGACTCAAGAGGATGTACTTTTTTTTTCTTCTTTTTTTTTTGCCTAGAGTCAAACTCGTGGACATTGTTTGCCTAGTGTCGGAATCATGGACCTTATACTTGCCTCGTGTCTAGCTCGTGGGAACTATAACTCGTGGGTGGCCTACTCGTAACGCGCACCCATTTACACTGATATAGAATAGTCTTGCTGATTGTCAGTTAATGCTTCAGCCAAACTATAGGACCCCGTTTACAGTGCGGGGCTGGGCCGAGCCGCGGCCAAGCCCAGCCTCAGACCCCGTTTACAGTGCGAGGCAAAGCCGGCCGAGCCCGCCTTCATTTCAGTGTAATCGCGCAAAAGGCCAAATGCGGGGCCAAAATTGGCCGCCCATTTGGCCACGCTCTGGAGGGTGGTCTCGGCCGCGGCCGAGCCGCGGCCGAGCCCGGCCTTTTCTCAGTGTAAACGCAAACTGGGCCAAATGCGCGGCCAATTTTAGTTTGGTTTCCAAACCCTCTGCCCGTACTATTTCGCTATTCAGTATATTAACCCCCTCAACGTCGAAAACTAGTATAGTTTAAGGTGGTTTTGTCCTGCAAAGGATTTTTCCTTCGGCAAAGGCCTTTGCCCGAACGGCGACTTCGTCGCCACAGAATCCAGTTGGCAAAGGGTCTGAAAACCAGACTATAGCAAGTTACGTTTGTTTACAAGCAGAGCGCCACTACGACAAAATATTGAAAGGTTTGAATTAAAAGCGCGGCCGAGCCCGGCAGTGTAAACGGACAAAACTTCGGGGCTCGGCCCCGCAATTGAGGCCGGGCTCGGCCGCGGCTCGGCCCAGCCCACGCACTGTAAACGGGGTCTCACTTATAAAAAGTCTACACGCGAACGGTGACAAACAGATAATGAGCTATGACGTAGATCCGTCATTTGCATACCACCTATCACAGTGCGTTGGGCGTTAAGAATAATACATATTCATGATGCAATCACGCGCCGCAAATGCTACGTTGAGCTAATGTATTAATGAAATCTAAATAGTAATAAAGACGCGCGCACCTATTGTCACGTCACGAATTTGCATACGCGCTAAGTCACGATCACGCGTTAACCCGATGCGACCGCGTAAGGCCAATGGCATTTAGCCAATCAGCGTAGCGTATTCAATTGAGAAGCATGCATGCTTTAGCGTATGAACATATTGGTGGGTTATTCACTCGGGGCCAGTGCCGTATATGATTAAAGAGAGTCTGGCCAACTCATAAATTGGACGCCATGTCGTTACCCAGCGGACATGACAGTGCGCTCAAGGTTTGAGCGCGTGCGCTTGGGGGGGGGGGGGGGGGGGGGGCTAGCGTCACTCTGCGTTGCTTGACTTTTTTTTTTCTTAGAGAGGGAGAGAAAGGGGGTAGGTTGGGGGGAGGGACATTTTTTTCATTCCAACCATGTTGAACAAAGCCAACTATCATGGCAATCATTCTTACACATTCAAATAGACACAAACACAGAGGTACATAAACATGATAAATAATAGGGAAGCTGTTGAAGGACATAATTCCTTTATAGGAATATTATAATAAATTGCTGTAAAAAAAAAAAAAGAAGAAGTCACAGTGAGCCGTGTCATTAACTGTCACTATACTGTATGCTATATATTGTATTTAGCAAGTTGTCCAGGTAACAAGATTGTTGTATAAGAAAATTATATATAAATTTACAATTCTAGCTGTGCACAGACGATAGACGAATTCCACAATCAATTGTTAATGTTTCGCTCGTATAACATAACCATCAATTGCCATCCTATTTACTCCCATATGTATGAAACTGACATGAAGGCCTACTAGTAATTCAAAAGGAATACACCTATGTACAATGCACAACATGACAACGTCATCGATAATTGCGTATTAAGGTATGTAAAATTATCTCAAATTGTTTAAAGATAATTTAAAGAGAAAGACCTGAAATTGAATTAAAGCACAAGACAGTACCTGGATTACATCTTGAGGGATATCCTCGGTGGCATCCGCACATGGCCATGATCATTGAATATATATGAAGTAGGTTAAAAAAAAAAACCAAATGAAAATGTCCTAATGGCGACTGGTATACCTCCGCCATATTACATTGTTCTCTTAACAGGTCTGGAGTACGTCTTTACAATGTTACACGACAGTTTCACATACTTGGTAGAAGAAAATGGCATGTTTGTCACAAAATCTAATGCGTCGAGTGTTTACTTTCCTTAAACTAGGTGTGAATGGATGGACTTTTATTGTTAAAGACTCGTAGACTGGGCAAGTATTAAGGAATTTGAGCATTTTCACTTTGACCAATCTATTTTTATGCCAATACTTTGAGCGGTCATTTTAAAGATATGGGGAAAATCCTGTCATGTTAGTATTTCCCTTGACCTTTGACCATCATAGCCAAAACCTTTCCATTATACGTGTCATTGTGGAGTAATGGTGGCATGCAAATACTGTGTTTGTTTGTTTGTTTTTTTATGCATTGGGCAATCCCCAAGGTATGGAGGAACTGTGTAGTAACATTTCAACAATAGATCACACCTGTAGATAGAATTTCAACATTTTACCTAAAAATGATCCTTTGACCTGTAAAATGAACCTCACCTGGAACAGAAACGAGTTGCTATACTCGCTGACCAGTTTTCTGGTCGCACTTTCATTTCCCACTTTTTCCTTCTGTTTGGATCTGCCTTCTCGTCGCACTCCGATTTCCCACTTTTCCTTCCTTTTGGATCTGTCGGAAAGCGGTGTGTCATTACACTTGTGCTAGGTCGTTTCATGCAACGCCATGCTGCTCAGGAAGGCATGACGAATCTTCAGTTTATCGCGGTAAGATATCAAAATATCTTTCGTGAATACCTTCTACTTCAATAAAGTAGACAACGGCAATGACAATAGGGAGCTTTAGATTTTAGACGCGCGGACGTTCGGAGAAAAAAACATGGTCTGAGCGTGCGCAGTAACTCGATCCGCGCTACTGCGCACGCTCAGATCATGTTTTTTTCTCTTTGAACGTGTGCGCGTCTAAAATCTAAAGCTCCCTAATATCCCTACTGCATCGTGACCAATATTGGGGACGTTCTAAAGGCAAGCAATATTAGCGCGTAGCTGCGCGAAATGAACAATGGGCACTGCGTGTGAGCTATGCTCGCGCCCGCGTAATTGACTTTGGTAACGACATGGCGCCTGTAGATCATGGGACCAGCTTTTGACCAATCACAGGCTTCAAATCTCACAAGCCGAAAACCGGGTTGACCAGACTCTATTTATTTACGGCACTGCTCGGGGCTAAACTGACGTGGTTTATGAATATTGAAAATGTACCGATGGCGAAGTTTCACGAAATTCCTCCAAACTCAGTATGAATACACGTGAGTATTTGCTGCAACTTACTAGGCAGGTGCATTGTACAAATACAACAGGTATGGCAGTAAAATAACCCTCCCAAAATGGCCTTCAGGCTCATAGTTGGCACACCGCGCCGTCAATGTAAAATTGCGTGTTGTCGTAGAGCTGATTGCGTTTGAGTGAGAAATGACACCTAATTTTCAACTCGAAAGGTACCGATGTAAAATTTTCACAAAACTCTACAAATGAGGTATTTAGAGCAAGCTTGAAATCTAGATTTTCATTAAAAAAAAACAGGTGCATTTAAGCAAAAAGACATATTCTGGGAGGTAGATGAGTTCGTAAAGTCGAGAGTCCGTGTAAATGTCCTATACCTGATTGTGCGCTTTGCGCGGTGCATTTAAAACCGCTCGTTTGCTATGGAGGATGTCACCGCACTTTTTGTAATGGAGTCTTGCCAAAAGGTCAAAGGTCAAGTAAAAGTGGTAAATTTAACTTCTTCCTCCATACTTCGAAAGTGACAGAAGATATCATGAAACTTATGCATGTTCTACCATACAGTGATTCTCTTTGGGAATTTAGGGTCATAGGTTCAGGGTCAAAAGCCATATTAAAATGCTAAAATTTTAATACCGAAACTACACGTTTTGCCCCATTCCTTGAAAATTACTCAAGCATACTCTTATAAAAGGGTCAAAAGTCAAGTAAAAATCCTAAAATCCCCAAATACCTGCCATGCTCTCCTAAGCAATATGCTATTCATCCAATTCAACCTAGTTCAAGGAAAGTGAACATTCAAGACATTATTTTGTTACAAACCTGTCATTCTAATATTTTGCCAATTATGTGAAACTGTCAGCACACATTGCCAAGACATTGTACTATAGGCCTATTAGGCGAACCATGCATTATGGCGGAGGCATACCAGTCGCCATAGCGACCGTTTCTAGTTTTGTTAGTTTTCGCTTGTCAACCGATGAAACCCGGAAGTGGCACGAGAAACGAAGAAATTGCACGGGGGAGCCTTTTTTTTAAAGGTTTCTTTGTCAGCTGATTAGAACCGGAAGTGGTCCACTGTTTCTAATTCTGAATCCTCCCATTAAAATCCTTATTACGGGCCTGATGCACGCATATCAGTTTATTTTTGTGCTATATCAACAATGTCTTATTCTCTTCCTTTTCTCTTTTTTTTTTCTTTTCTTTCTCTTCATTTAACTTCTTCTGCCCTTTGAACCTTGCTGTTTTAGCTTTCAAAATAGTTTCGTCATTAGATACTTTGTGTCCTATCTCCATTGCAAAACGAATTTACATAATTGATACTTTTTTTTTTTCCTGGAACACGCGGTTACAAGCTTTGCTTTTGCGGTTCCTTCATATTTCACATGTAATAGAGAATTGTCTTTTATGTACATATGCTGACACATTTTCTTGTAATGTCCAACCTTATATCATATTTTGTAGTTTGTTAATTTGCTTGTTTGTATTTTTGTTTCTTTTTTTTTTTGTTAAGTACATGTACAGATTTGATGTGATATGAAATCTGAAAATAAACAGCTGCGGAACTGTTCAATGTGTCTCAAGTGTAAGGCCAGTGCAGTTTCAGTAATTCAATTCAATTCAATATATCTGTGCGTGCGTGCGTGCGTGTGTGTATGTGTGTGTGCGCGTGTGTATGTGTGGTCATAATAATTGACCCATATTATATGGAAATGCCATGCATATACGGCAATACCTTGCATTCACACAATGGCACATATTTCAATTCAATTCAATTCAACTTCATTTTCGTATTTCTCAATGGAAAATGCATAAAGTAGGCCTATTAATATGCTAACATAATTATCATGTCCAGCTGGGACATACAAGAAAAATGTCATACATAGAACATAAAGGCCGTGCCACACCAGCCTTGCGTGCGACTTCCGAAGAACATTTTTGCTATCCGGAGGTCCCCGCAGATGACCCGCACATGACAGTACCTAGCATGTATCTCAAAAGTAGTTACCCGGAGGTGCGCACGCTGGCTCTATTTACCCGCTGCCAAAAAAGGCCCTGTCACACCAGCTAAGCGGGCTGATTGCGAATGGGGATTTTTCAGCACGCAGAATAATTTCTGCGGCCGGACAAGGTTTAGGGCGAGTTTGGCGTGGGTATTACATGATAAACGCGTGATACCTAAGTCCTTCTTGCGTGTATTCCGTTGAACTGCATGTTAGGCGCGTGGGTGTCACGTGATAGCTTCGTGATAGCTTCTTTTATGTCAGTTACGGGCGACATACGGGCTCTACGAAGTACCTGCGCCACAACTGCGTGTTATCTGCGTACTAGTCGCCTGCGAGGTGAGTGCTAGCCTGAACAATAGGCTGGTTTGAGTGGATGGGCAAACAATCATTTGTCAACTAACTTTCAAGAAGTGAAGATGCCCCGTAGACGGAAAGTGCACAAGGGCAGAGAACGTCCAGTGGATGGACAGCGACAAAGCCAGGAAGATTAACAGCAAATGCATCAAATTGCTGCTGAAGTCCATTCGGCGGATGAAGTCCTGTCCGAAAGGGACCAGGTAGTCCTCGACGCCACAGAGGACAGAGGACAAAGAAGAGAATGAGCCCACAAATGGCGCGCACCTGCACTCCCTTCACATAGGCATAGATCAGCGGGCAACTTACCTACTTCAAGTCGGTCAAATGCCTGTGAATTGCGGCGGCTACGGCCCTCCTACGGGTGTTCTGCGTGGAACTCTTCGGGCAATCCTCGCGACTCATCCGGAAATAGTTTTGGTCATGCTCAAAACTTTGCTGCGGGAAAATTGGACTAGCGTGCGCACCTTCGGGCAACTAAGGACGAGATAAGTGCAAGGTACTGTCAAGTTCGGGCCAACTGCGGAGAGCTCCGGGTAGCAAATTTGTTTCCCCGCAAGTCAAGCCGCAAAACTTCCCCAGATACGGTATGACAAGGCCTTGAGCATGCTCAAAACTTGTTCCGGAAGAGTCACGGGAGTTGCCCGTAGAGGTACGCTCAGAACACAAGTAGGAAACCCTTACCGGTAGCACCTCACAGGCAACTCCAAAGCAGGTACTTCGCAATCCCCGTAAGTCGCTCGTAACAGAAAATGAATCGGTTTCAAAGCTTTCACGCGAGTCACACGGAACGCACGCAAGTAGAAGCTAAGTAGCACGCGTCTAGTAAGTAAGAAACAAGTGCGAAAATTGCAAACATTCTTGTCCGCCCGCGGAAAATCTTCTACGTGCTTTAAACTACCTCCTCGCCACAAGCCCGCGTAGCTTGCCCGGACAGGTGTGACACCGCCTTAACGGTCGATGTTACAGCTTCAATCGAAGTAAAAGAATAGTATGGAGAAAAATACGATGGAACCTACTTAAAAGCGAGCTTGTTGAGTGTAGGTCCCAACAGAAGCCTTGTGTGAACAAGAACAGGATGAGGAGCACGAGTACTAAAGACCAAACTACATTATGTAGGCCTACTAAATCTAAAGTTCCTATAAGACAGACTGTAATAAAAATGTTGGAGTTAAAGAAAGAAATTTCAAAGGAAAAAGGAACATAGTCCCTACAGAATGATGCAAAAATGACAAAAATCGGATCAGAAATAAGGAAAATATTGTATTTTCAAATTTCACATAATTTCGGAAAACGTTTTATGACCAGTTCTTCTTAATATTCAAATAAACAAGTTGATGTCATACCCGCACAATTTTTCATGTATGCTTTAATAGAAATTAGAAATGTTATGATTCGCTAATACAAGTGAAAGCATGTTCCCGTGCTAAGATATATCAGCGTTAACATTATTTTATTCTTTTTTATTTTGGGTGGTTTTAAGGCAAATTTTATATTTATAACGCTAAAATATGAGATTTTTGTCATTTCTGTACATGAAATGAATAGGAAATTGTAAGAGCATGACATCATCAACTTGCTGATTTCAATATTCATAAGGACTGGTCAAGAAATGTTTTCCGAAAGAATGGGAAATTTCAAAGTGTCATATATCTTCTTTATTCTTATCCGATTTTTGTCCTTTTTTATCGTTCTGTTGGGAATGTTTTTCTATTTCTTTTGAAGTTTATTTTTGGGGTGGATTTCCTCTTAAATAGTTTACAAGAAAATTGTAACATTGGTATCAGCCACATTTACTGCAAATGAATTACATCGGATGGCAATCTAGATCAATGCCTTGAAAATAGCTCACATACAAAATTATATATATCTGGTGGGCTATCAAACCAAAACCGAAGAGCTCCTCGGACTATTGGGCCCGAATTCGCGAAGGTGGTACAAATGAAACCATGGTTTAAACCATGGACAAAAACCATGGAGCGCCAAGTGTTGCATGGAATATTTCATTACTAAATAAGTCATTTCGTCGATGAAATTATTTTGTAACGAAATGACAACATTTTGCAACTAAATGAACATTTCGTCCACGAAATAGTCATTAGTTGTCGAAATGACCATTTTTCCTTATGAAAATATTCCGTGCGACACTACATGGTTTTTGTCCATGGTTTAAGGGCGGTGAGTTGGCTCAGTCGGCAGCGCGTCTGCCTCACGATCCTAAGGGCACGAAGGGCCCGGGTTCGAACCCGAGTCTGAACTGAGCAATGTTGTGTGTAAACATACCGTCCCCTCTAGCAAGAGGCAAAACACTCTGTCACTCGGATAGGACATAAAATGGAGGTCCCGTGAATGAGAGAGTCACAACTCATGCA
The DNA here is from genome assembly GCA_033980235.1 of Diadema setosum. Taxonomy (NCBI): domain Eukaryota; kingdom Metazoa; phylum Echinodermata; class Echinoidea; order Diadematoida; family Diadematidae; genus Diadema; species Diadema setosum. The sequence continues at coordinate 11,279,212 of CM067075.1, read as the reverse complement.
CGTAAAAGATCCCGCTTCATTCATTCATCGCAAAGAGCAGGGTGTTTAACCTGGTGAAGTGGTCCCACCTCACATCCAACTGGACCCCATGGAAGACCAGCTTAGTGTAGCTGAATATGGGCTATCCAGCCATCTTCACAGATGGAAAATTAACAATAACAATAACAATAACAATAAACCATGGTTTCATTTGTACCACCTTCGTGAATTCGGGACTTAAAGTTTCATGTCAAATAAAGTCCTCATAAGAGGAACTCGTGGCTACGATCACGAAAAATGTTCAAAAAGCACTGCCGTTGCAAGGACCTGGATTGACTACTTGTACTTTGTGATATTGCACAAACGACATCTACACACTTCAAGTAGTGATATATTTTAATCAAGAGGATTTTGTCATTTTTATGGTGATGTATCATGACATAGTGCTGCTGTAGTGATAGCATAGATACGATGGCGAAATTGTCCATACGTTAATATCTAACAAAGTGAATTTGAAGAAATATCAAACAAAACTTCGGAAGACATTTTTTGAACGACCATGGAACTTTGATGAGAGTAAGTTACTATCTTTGCTCATACACCGTAGAAGGTGCAGGTCATGAGACCGACACCCACGATCATAGCCTACGAGTCATAAAGCCCATAAGTCATACAGCCCAGGAGTTCGACACTGTAAATCAAACAAGTTCCACGAGACCGACACATTAAGCCCCGTGGTTGTAATGTCAAAGTCGTGGGCTGTTTTTACAAACAGTGTCGAATTCGTGGGCCTTAATAATGATGTCTGTATGTGTCGAAGTCACGGGCTGTATGACTCATGGACTTTTTTAGTGTCGGAACTCGTGGGCTGTAGGGCTCGTGGATGTTGGTCTCGTGGGATGACCCCATACATCAGGCCTATGCAGAGGGCCTATACAACTACATATAGACTGCACAACTCAATGTAATGTACTGAAGTATATCGCAGCTAAACAATGCCTGTGACATCCAGTATTGATATACAATGTACTGTGGTTTTGATATTGTGCACAACAACGTAATGTCAAGGGTGTTAGTGTAGTATATTACGTGGGTTGAATTACCTCGTTCACACCGAGGCTGATCAAAAGCATGATGCTAGACTGCGAGTATAATTGATGGTAACATTGCCTTTTAGACTTTCACCGATCAGGAAATGAAACGAGGCGTGATCAGAATTGGGGAATTCCCCATGAAAGAAACCAGCCTTCAGCAGTGCAGAAGTCGGTTCATTGCAAGGATGACTATGGCAATCTGATATACAGTTCTCTTTGCATTTTTGTACTAGGGAGTTTTAGATTTTCGTGACGCGGACGTTCAGAGGGGAAAAGACCGTTCTGAACATGCGCAATTTTGCTTATCAAAATCGATCTCTCGTCCGAGTTTTCATGGTCGGTTCTGGGCCATTCTTGTCTCCGCTCAAATTCACGCCGCAGAGAGTTACTTGATGCAACGATCCTATGGGCGCCATTTTACTTTGTCTAGACTGCGTCGTCGCGTAATCTAAAGCTACAAAATGTACTTTACGACACGACGCAGGGAGAGAGGAGAACGACCAACGCAATCGTCGTCTTGAACGTCCGCGGCGCAAATCAAAAGCTCCCTAAAGCTCCCTAATATCGTGCGAAAAACAAAGTTGATCGAGTTTTATATTAGACGTGAATCTATCGCGAAACCCAAAATTTGTCAAAGTATTACAGCTTGTGGCGTGGTTGCAATTTCATTATATTTCGTTCCATTAATTGTTGTTTCATGAACACACTGTAAATTCAAAGAGTAAATAGGCCTACACATCTTAAATAAAAGTAAGAGTACATTTTACCATCGTGATAAACATATACCCAGGCTTGTCAAATCAATTAGTAATACAAATTGTGTTTTACAATGTTTTCTTATGTTTGATGGTCTTGCTGGGGTTCACACACACACACACACATACACACACACACTTTTTTTCAATGATATTTTATTGATTTCATTCAAATCATTCATAAATCAACCCTTTCTGGGTGTAACATGAACATAAAAACGGTACAAACGCCATTCAAAAGACAAATCCATTACCAACTTATACTGCCAATCATCTCCCTGCAACATAACATACTGCCAATCATCTCCCTTCAACATAACACACTCACGCACGAACACACACACACGCACACACGCACACACACACACACACACACACACACACACACACAAACAGCACAAACAGTTTGAAAGCGCGAAAACCCTAGCTCTTTCAGTTACGAGTCGCAACTGACACACACACATAGACAAACACAAGGCTGGAATCAAAGCCAAAGCATGTAAAAGGGTTGTATGGTCATTACAGGAATCTTAAGGAGATTTACAAATGCAGAGTAGAGATCCGCCTGCCTTGCATTGCGAATGCATGGGTTGTATCACGTCGATTTTGTTTCCATGTACCATTAGCAGTGTTAGCGAATAAAGTGCATAGTATTCACTGGTATTAAAGGTATTGTTCACCGTTGGGAGCAACGACTTAAAAAAGATGTTCGAATCATTTAATGCACACGTGTAGGTCAGTTGTATCACGAAACATCCTGCCATATACAATTTTGCAATAGAGATTAAAATATAAGGTGATATCGATATTTTTCTCAATAAACCAGACCTGTATGAAGACGATTATCAGATACAACTTTGGGAATTGTTCACATCATTTTGTAGGCCTATATTCAATACTACTTTGCAGCATTTCAATAGTACAATACAGTATTGATTATACACATTGAAATTTTTACATTGATTTTTTTTTCTATCCCATTTTAAACCATTTTAAAGCACTAAAGCTGGGTTTTATTTAACCTACAAATGGTAAATAATGCCTTTAAGCTTGATTCATGCAGCTTTGGTTGTAATATCAGGAACTACACTCCGACCTCTCCTATCTGGACATGTTGGGACCGACGCTCATCCGGATAAAGGATTTGGCCGGATATGCAAGTGTTTGATACAAGCAACTGTCTACTACTACTACTACTTTTACTTCTACTTCTATTTCTGTTTCCTCTCTCTCTCTGTCTGTCTCTCTCTCTCTCTCCCTTTTTCCCCTTCTTTCTCATTTCCCGCACACTTATAGTTAAGTTATTCACCTATTTTTCCCCTGTGAGGTGCGCACATAGTACAAGCACAGTCTTTTGAGTGGGAACCTAAACTTTTTTTTTTTTCGCAGAATGTATAAATATGTTTGTATGAAAAATGCCTCACTTTGTAATGACTACTGACAAATGTTATTCTTTGCTATCTATGTATCATTCCTTCAAACACATGTCGAATTTATACTTTTTGTACATTCTGTTGAAAAAAGTGAAAATAAAACCTTTGAATTGAATTGAATTGAATTGAATTACCGAATGGAAGCTATGTAGGCATATAATGTATCTATTTTGCGTGAACATGTCAGTACTCTTAAGCTGGTTTGTGTTGAGAATTCTCTGACAATTTACTCAATGAACGGTCACCTGTATCGTGCCCTGATTTAATAAAAAGTTTTCTGTCCATGTTCCTTCATGTGATTTGGTAGTAGTGAATGTCAAAATCCACGTTGTTTAGATGAAAATTAGTTGTGAGTGCATGTTAATTTTGTTGGGAATAATATTTAATGTATGTAAGTTTGTGTAGCAACTTTGTTTGAGTTTGAAATCCCACTTTTCCCCGAAATGATTAGATTGAATAATTGTAAGAAAAAAAAAATCACGCCAAGATCGCATCCGGATAGTAGAGAGATCCGGATAAAGGGAAGCCGGATAGGAGAATAGAAAGAAGAATGATATATGGAGTTATTTTTCATTCCACAAAGTATTGCAATCCTCTGCAAAGATGTCAACCTGACATATTGATTTATTTTTCTATTTCTCGCAAAGATGTTCGAGAAGGAGAAGATGACACCGTTTTCGTTTCTTTATTTTCATATCTCTTTTTGCAGTCAGTATACCTTTTGAGGAGCAGTTAACGATCAATAATTCTGTTTAAATAGCACCAAAAAAAAATGAAAAGATGTGCGGAAAAAAATAGCAAACGCTTGATCCAAGGAGGTATTTTGTTATGTCCATTAGTTAGTAAGTGCATTCTTTATGTCGATAGATGAAATGCTTAAAGACTTTATTTTCCCCTAAAGCATTTCCATGAAAGGTCGAAAGGGCAGAGAGGTAGGGGAAAAATCTATAAAACTGCATCATGAAACACAAAGAAAGGGCCGCGGTGAATTGTGACAATGGTTGCTGTACTGTTTAAGAAAAGGAAGGGGAGTTTCATCATCATGCTCAAAAAGTAGTTTCCGTTTTTATTTATTTACTTATTTATTCGCGTGTCTTCTTCTTAGTGGAATACCCTTTTTCAGCATGGCAAGAACAGGCGAGCTCTATGTTATTGTGAATGCCTCCCTCGAAAGTAGGCCACTTCGAAAGGATTCAAAGGCGGGTATTGACAAAGGAAACAAAGCACTAACTAACAGAGGCAAAAGAGTGAGCATGCAGGATATGAAAGTTCTTGGCAAGCCAAATGATAAAGGATGATAATTATGTACATATCTGCAAAGTTTCTTTGGTCCGTTCACATGGCAGCAGAAAATGGTATTATGTTCCTTGCATTGAAATTAAAGGGATGCTCCACTCAAGATAAATAAAAAAGAACTGAGGAGAGTCAACCAAACAACAACGAAACAGTCGAATCAAAATCTGACAATTATAAAGTTATTGAATTCAGTTTTAACTTGGCCATGTTCAGGTGAAATATTGATATCATTACAAACACGTATACGCAAACAAAACCGTGTATTTGGGTTATTGCCTCACAGCTCTGCTCCTATGATAGTTTGTATATAATAATATTTCAGCTGCTATTCAAAAACTGTAACATAAATGATCCTATTTAACCATGTCATTGTTTCTATCACGACATGTTTGAATTCTGGCTCAGGTCGATAGAAAGCACAATATTAATTTCATTTTAGACTTTGTTAGCAACAACAACAAAAAACAAACGAACAAACAAAAACAAAAGATGAAGAAGAAGAAATGTTGTGGAAATTCATTTTACCTGTGTGTACAAGCCACAATATTATGTGAGATTATCTCATTACTTCGTTTAATTGGAATCAATCAATGTCACTGTTCAGGGAAAACACTTAATAGGCCTATACAACATTAGATTCCACCGTCTTGTTCTTCTCTTTTATTTTTGTCTATCTTCTTTTTCCTCTTGTAAAGGACATTGCTAGCGTACTGCTTTTTGATAATGTTATTCTATCTATCTGCCAATTTCAACGTGAAGTGGATTTTCATTACAAGGGATAAGCGTTCGTCTTTCATGACTCTATTCAAAACGTAGCAATCACATGTTGAAATTTCCGTCGGTATAAGTATTATGGGCTATGCAACGTGACAGTGTAGGCCTACATTCTCTCTCCAACAGAACGTTAATTAGCTGGTCGAGTGTGCCACTGAAAAAAGGGACCGACTTCTTTTGACCTTTTGAACAGTCTATTATGATCTTCTGTATATTATGCACATCCTTCAGAAAAGAAAAACCTGCTTTCGTGTTAGATGTGCAAAACAAATAATTGTTTTACGTGACAGAAGCGGATGGCTGAAGAGATATATCTCAAAGACCTCGGTCGATTTACTGACATCTTTGAGCACCATCGCGATCTGGCTTTAAATCGTTCTGTTTATATTTTCTTCTAAGCAAAAATGCAAAATAAATGAGTTTACTATATTAGATGGGGAAAGATTGAAACAGGGTATGACAGGCACACGTTGTTTCGCATACGAGAATTAAAAAAAGAAAATTGGAAATGCACCCTCGTAACCAAATCCTCCGTTACGTGAATTAACATTTGATATACAACACCATAGCTCCCTACTTACATTTAGTTGACGACCATCACACCGTATTGTAGTTATGTTTCCTACATCACACTGACACATTATAATAAATATACTTCTATAAACTTCAACATCATATATCACTGCACTTAACCCACGCTCTCTGCACGATGTACGTTTCGACTGCTGTCCATTCAGTGAGAGGATAGATTTACAATGTACTTTATGATACATTACAGCTTATTCCTTGTTGCGACATTAGTTGAGGCTATCTTCCTATAGTCACTCTGTGTTTATGAAGATGGTCCTTGTATTTTGATTAATTTCTTCTCCTTTAATCATTAAATACGAAATATCTCGTTACTTCGTATTAGTATTGTGTTCATAAATAATGTGTTTTGTATATTTAGACTTACATACAATCACATGCCGACACGTTAAATTTTGTTACATTGTATCATTAATGAAATGCAGAATTAAAACTGAACTGAACCACTGTAACAGTGTGGCTACCGTGGTATTGTCGTGCAAAAGGATTGCACAAGAAATTCCCCCAAATGGCACTGCAACAATTTAAAACAACTTTTTGATCGAGATAGTGTCTGACCTCAAAATGTGCCAGGATATATATGTAGGACCTAGGGCATAATATATGCTGACAACACCATGTTCAGGTCATTGCAATTCCCAGATCATAGAGACAAGGAATGAAAGTTTCCCCTCTCCCTGATCAATGCCGTCATCTGTGGATCAGGATGGCTGGTCGAAGAGGCAAAGGTCTTTTCAGCTGCTTGATCTCGTGATATCATCCTCTGCCTCACTACACAAACACTCCTGTAGGCTCGTTTATATCGTACTTCCCTTCTGCAAATGAGGCTGCATCGTTTTCACGCTTTTCTCCTGAAGTCGTGTTGCTATAGCAACGTGCAACATCTCATCACTTGTGTGCTATCGTCCACTGCATCGCTAAATAGTCGCCATAATCGGATACGTTGCCGAACGTTCTCATCAGTACTGCCCTTCGAGTGAGGTCCTCCGTAATCATCGCCATCGGTGTCTGCAGATGGGGGAGATCCAGCTGCGGCATCGTCTGCGCTGTTGTCGACATTGGACTCGCATTCCGCCGCAGGCCAGTCGATGATACCGGTGTCGTCCAACACGCCGGTGATGTCTGCCACATCGTGGTGTTTTGTGCTGCCTAGCAGCTCGTGCACTGTGGTACATAGCTGACACATAGTCAGACGACAAGTGGGGCAGAAATTACTCGCCCTACTTGGTCCATCGCGTGGGCAACTCTGGCAGGTCTCATAGCCGCGATGACGTTGTCCATGGCTGTTGGTCCTGCTGCTAGAGTCCTGCAGCTTCTGCTGGAGTTGCGCCACCGTCGTGTCGGATGGCAGCTCTCCTATCCCACCGATAGGTAGCGGGTAAACCTGCAGGCAGTTGGGACACTGTATCTCTCCGTGCACACAAAGTCGATGTCTTACCAAACTAATCAAGCAGCGGAGACAGTAGGTGTGATTACACCGTAACCGTCGGGCATCCTCGTAGACCCTCTTACACAGCGGGCACTCTAGTCCTTGCATCCGATTTTCCATTTTGGCGCGATCTTAATATTTCATCTACTCCGTGAGAAAAAAGACTGGATTGTACGTGTCACGAGATTTAGATTGTTGCAATGCCGCCATGGAGTATAAACACTAAAGTTCAGAGTACAGACAGGAATTTCCGGTATTTAGTACTGCTGCAGTTGCTGCTTTATGTGTATTACCATCCGTACTCTCTGTATAGCTGAACGAGTATTCCCTGTCAAAACCAATTCACCAATATTCTTATTTGCCAGGCAGTCGGTGAGAGTATATTATGCATGATAACTAATGGTATACTGGCTAGTACTCTTAAAGCAGAGAAAGAATTCACTCTCCACTTATATGTATCTTGACAAGACCGCCTCCTGTGCATTGTTCTAATTAATGACCAAGATGTCATAATCGAGAAGTGAGTGTGTCGTTCAAACTCAGAATAACTTTCAGCATTCAAGTTTTCTGGTGGTATATTTTAGCTCTTTGCTGTACACGTGTATCACTTTTGACTGTCTCGCTTGTTATTTTTAATAATAGAGCAAGTCAGGAATAGATGTTATCCAATATCGTGATATTCTATACGTTGATTGGTCATAAAAACTACCTCTCACAAAGAGATATCGATGCGTATACTAGTATCACTAGCAAGGGATCGGCCAGAAATTAACAGTACTCCACATTATGTCTACATGCCTTTCGCTAGAGCGTATACCTGCTAGTATTTCAAAGAAATTACAATGACTGCGTAGTTTGTCGGATAATCAGATCGCAACTTATTTCACATATTATATTATGTAATAGTCACCATGCACCCTTAACAAACAAAATGTACATTTTTTTTTCCACAGGTCTGTAAGATGCCACATGGCTCATATTATAAAAGAAATAAGAGCAGATGCCTGCCTGAACACAGAGGGAAAGTAATATCTAACTGTACTACATAACTGTACTAAATAATTAAATTAAAAATAACTAAATTAAATTAAATTGAATTAAATTAAATCAAATTAGATTTAATTAAATTGAATTGCATTGCATTGAATTGAATTGAGTTGATTTGAATTAAATTAAAGTAAATTGAATTGCATTGCAATGAATTGAATTGAATTGAATTGAATAATGTACACCACTTTTTTGTGTGAAATCAATTTATCTAAAGACTCGGCAGCGTGCGGTTACCATACTATATAGGAAGACTGGTTCAACTTGAATATATTCGGGAAACCTTGTATTAGATGTGTTCAGCTTTATCAATGATGTAAGCTTTATAGGCCTACTACCTGTACTTGCAGCCGAAGAATCTCGACTTGAGTCGAACGTTATCGATGAGCGTATACTGCCCTACTTTGGCAAAAGGAAGCAAGTGACATACCATCTGAATTTGAGTTATTGATGTTTTTATAATTCACATAATAAGCTCTTCTTCCATGCCAAATTTTATGCAGAAACGATCATCCTACTAAGAGATATGTTAGATAAGATCATGATAGTCTATTAACGTCAGTGTAAATGACAGCAACATTTTGCTCTTTACGAGAAATGTCACTTTTGTCACTTGCTTCCTTTTGCCAAAGTAGGGCAGTATAAGCTTCAATGTGCAGAATTCTATTCTATAGCAGGCTTATGGTTTAGAGGGATGATTATACTGTAGCACTGGTTGAGGTGAGGATTCAGCTTTTAACGTTTTGCGAGATATGTAGAAACCACTTTATGAAATGTTAAAGAGCATATACAATTCTAAGGGGAACAGACAGTTTAATTGATGAGAATCGGTTTTAGAATGACTGAGATATCAACAACAACAAAAAGCAAGGTAAAACAAAGGTATCCTAATAAAAGTCGTGACCTGTCACATTTTACGATAGGATCGCATTTGAATATCTCGGCAAATGTTATTTCAATACCAATTTGCATCAAATAAACTCTGAATTCCTCTAAGAACTACATGTTCTTTCATATTTCATAAGGAGTTTCTCATTATCTCACAAACATTTCCACTCGCAAAAAGTTTGAAACCTGCAGCCCCATATAAACCAAAACTGTATCATCCCTTTAACCCGGCGGGAAGCGAATAAAGATAGAAGAACAATGAAGCCAACCCCTCTTCCCACAGTAACGCTGTTGGGTCCACAAGGCCTTGCAGGATCTGGCATCAAGCGTGGACTTTTCTTCAACTAACTTACCTACGTTACAACTGAAATCTGTCACACCTGGCTGTGATCATGGTGATGTGAACCACTGAGGGATATAGCAAGCATATACTCTGATACAAATTTATATTAAAAGGGTCATGAGATATGTAAGCCAGCAAGGTTTTACACATATTCACTTTTTTTATCTGTTGAATCTGAATGATAAGTGATCTCGGCCAAATTATCATGATTCTCTTTATCTATCCGTCATAAAATTTCGATATTGACAAAAAAGAAAACAGCCTTTATTCGTGACCTTTGAACATCCCTGTATCTATACCTCGAAATTTACATCGAACATGGACGTCAGATACTTGTACTTGGAGTCTGAAGTTCAGAGTATTGATGGGGTTATTCTCCAGTACAGCTTGTGTGTTTACTTATAATAATCTTTTCAATAAGCCAGTTCGGAGTTAGCTCATGGGCACATTCCTACGAATTACCTTTCTTTTTGCTCAGTCGGTTAGGGTCACTACATTCGTTTGGCAGAGCGACATAATGCTTAATGGGCGTGACGTAAGAATTTTATGGGATTCATCAATCCTGTTCAAGTAAAGAATTAACTTGCGTAGACAAGATGACCAGAATGATCCCTTAATTAACACTTAGGAAAGCATCCATTTCATTAATTTACATTGAATGTTCTCTTTCTATTGACATTGCCAAATATACCACTTTTGCTGTCAAGTGGATGTGCTGGCAAGCAGCGTGTATAAGGATTACATGAATAATCTTTACATCACAGATGCTTACTGTATCCCAGTGAATTTAAAAACTTAACATGCCTGTTCGAACGAATGACCTTTTTTCTTCCTTTCTTTCTTTCTGCCCATGCGCGAAGTGGAACTGCGAACTGGCTTATCAATTTGTGATGTATAGATCTGTTCTTGAATCAGACTGGTCGTTTGTCAGACTTTTAAGGTCGACTTTCCTAATTGTACTTAGGTAACTGCAGGACATTATCATAACTACCTCATCTTGTACCGCATTGTATACCGTCTTTGATAGAAAAAGTGTTCATAAATGTTTTGTGTGCGTGTGAGGTTGTGTGAAGGTTGTTTAAACAGGTATGGTTTCATGTTTCATGTGTCATGTGTGTGTCAATATGTGCATGTTTATGTTAGAAAGGTTATACAGTCATGAGTTGATATTATGCAAATAAGACGTCTGTCTATAAAGAATGCCGAGGCGTAGTGCGTGGGAAAACTAGGTGTAGGCAGTGATTAAAGAGGTGATCTGCACGTGCATTATGTGTGCTGTATTTTTTAACGGTTATATTCTAACTCGATTACAAACGTCACGTGCTCCTCGCATTAAAGGCATTGTTTACCATCGGGAGCAGTGATTTCAAAAACAAAATCAAGATATCACATTTGATACATAATGTGTTGGTCAGTTGTATCACAAAACATCCTACTATATAATAAATTTTGCAATAAAGCATAAACTGATAGAAGGAGATATCATTATTTGTCTTCCTAAACCCTAATTGTAGACAGTTTAGTCTAGAACAATTTTATCATAACTATACTTATTCACATTTTGTATATTCAACAATACTTACAAGTGATTATGTATCTATCCCTAACTCACATTTTAGAACTATTTTAAATCACTTATACAGCTGGGTTTTCTGCATGGTGGTAATTAAGCGAGGCCTGTTGTTTGTTTCGTTGAGGGCTCTTTTCCGCTTGTCGTGTCACATTTCGGTATCTTTTTTGTTTTCGTTTTCAAAGCTGGCTTTGTTAACAACAACAATAAAAGACAACACGCTTTCTCCATTAACTGGACGTGCCCCAATCTCTACGAAGAAAATAATTGTAGCAATTCTAAATCAGTAGTCATTCATTCGTAACAAAATGATAACCATCGATATTCGGAAATGAGATCACTTCATCAGGATTTCACTCTCATCTCTCTCTCTATTTTCGTCTTTCTTTCTGTTTCTCCATAAACAGCATCATTATGGAAACCAATGGCATTCCATTTAAACAACACTTTGTAGCGCGTAACCGATTAAGTTCAGCCCTAATTATATTGATGGAAATTCCCGTTATTTTCTGCCCTTTATCATAGTTGTATACTTGTTTGTGCTATAGATAATAACAGGAAGACCATTATCACGCGCTGATCGACTTTCACATTCACTGTTGGAGGCACGAAATGCAGCGCTCCCTGAAATTCGTTCTATTTCTCATTATTTCATAAAATTCACTTTTAAGGAATGTGGGGGAAAATTTTCTCCGTAATAGACTCTCACAATAATTTAGACAGAATTTTCCGAATGAAATGGAGCGATCCCTCATCACCTTCGTTGCCAGAGTAGGCATAATTATGCTTTCTGGCATATTCTAGACGCTTCAGCATCTATACCATTACGCTATATAGGCATAACTTGGCTGTTTTTAGCATAATTCTAGCATAATCAGTGGCGGATCCAGGAGGACCGCACCGGGCGTACGCCCCCCCCCCCCCTTTATATATATTTTTGTTGCTGTTGAAACAAAAGAAATAAAAAGAAAAAATGGGGGAGGGGTGCGTGCCCCCCTTTAATTTTGTTAACGCGCCCCCTCTTAAACTGAATTTTTGGATCCGCCCCTGATAATTGTTACAGAAAGTAGGTCTCTGGGCGTTTTGTGTACTGTGGTAGCTTTTTGTTTGTTTGTTTGTTTGTTTGTAAAGTGATTTGTCGACGAAATTGACAATAAAAAGTTGTGAAGACATGTCTTGTTTTGTCGATTGAGCGACAGAGTTGGGAGCGTTTGAGGACCTTTTTTCTGGCTTGTCAGCCGATTGGGCACCATAATTCGTAGCAAAAAAAAAAAAAAAAAAAAAAAATCAGTGATTAAATATGCTACTGGGCTTTGATTAAAGAGAACGGTATATACCGACAGGACTTAAGGTAAAACATACATGTACATGATCCTGATGATATTTTGGTTTAGATACATAAAGAGTGCGGTTTGATTAGGGTTGTAAATATAGGTTTTCCCGGTCAAATTTCATACTTTCGTCATTCCAATTCATTAACGTGTATTCAAATTCACACAGCACACGCACGCGAAACTATTCGGGCATTCAAATTCAGAATCCAAGCGATCAATTTCATTTATGGGAGTTCCATTTCGTTCACGTCAATCAAATTCACGCTTGGGAGTTCAATTTCCAAATGCGAGCATTGCATTTCCTACTCATGCATTCAAATTCATGTCATGTGATAGTCCCGATGAGCCTATTTAGAGCGTTCAATTTCATTTTAAGGCGATCAAGTTCCTACTTTGCGTAATCAATTTAATGAGGAAAATGGAGTAGACCTTTTTAAGAAAGGAGAAAGGGCATACACAACCAAAGTTCAAAATTTTCAATGAACAGGTGGACCTATAATACTGCTAAATAAATAATCTTCATCATATTATTAAATCCCAATATATTCAAAGATATAAAATGAAAAAGACACATATTCACGGCCCCAAACTAACTAAATATTTATTCAAGACTTCTTTTAAATCGAATGCAGTTCTATGGAACATGGTTGCCTATTCAGGAATTTGAATGACCGACGAGATTCCGTCGCCAGCTTGACATGAATTTGAACGCTCATTGCTGAAATGCGTGCTCCTTGCTTAAATTTGAATGCTCCGATAGTGAACTTGAATGCCCCAAGAGTGAATTCGAATGACCGGATTTTGAATTTGATTGCTGATTCAGTGCTGCGAGCGTGGAATGCGTGAAATTGGATGCTCGAAATAGGAACTTGAATGACTAAAGTATCAAATTGACCGGGAAAACCTACGTTATATACATTACGAACTTGCATGAATATAATTTAGATCGTGTATGAGCCACTGCAGATTTCTCCATCATTCATTTGACCATAAATTTCACTGCATCATTTCCACTCAACAAATGATATTGGGTCAACATTATTAAAATCCCCCCCCCCCCCCCCGCGGAAAAGTTAATCCTTGTCAGAATCAGAACATTACAAGTCCTATTCGTCTTTTTCAGTAAAACCTGAATTCATGCCAGCGATCCACCAAACGTCACTACAAGAAGAGGCCGAAGGCGGAGAAGACGAAGAAGGAAAAGAAGAAGAAAAGTTGGCCCTATCTATGTATGTACACAATGGGCAAGTCATGAAACCCGTTCACGTATTTCGAGAAATCATTTTGGTGGATGGTCGCTTTATGTCAGCTAAGCCGAATCAATCAGATTTCAAGCGTCCACATGCATTACCATGATTACACTTGTATTTCCAATCAAGGGAGACTGGTATTCGACAGTCTGGCAGTCTGGTAAGAATAAACAATAATCAGTGTATCATACCTTGGCATGAAATGAATAGGAATGACAGTATACATTGTACCGTTTGTTTGCTCAGATGCACGCCGCGTGCTCGCAAATGTAAGTGACAATATTTGGCCGATTAAGCCCCGTCCCGTCTCACCCGTACAGATAGACCCCGTTTACAGTGCGGGGCGGGCTCGGCCGCGGCTCGGCCGCGGCCGCGGCCTCAATTGCGCGGCCGAGCCTCGCAATTTTGTCCGTTTACACTGCTGGGCTCGGCCGCGCTTTTAATTCAAACCTTTCAATATTTTGTCGTAGTGGCGCTCTGCTTGTAAACAAACGCAATTTGGTATAGCCTGATTTTCAGATCCTTTGCCAACTGGATTCCGTGGAGACGAAGTCGCCGTTCGGGCAAAGGCCTTTGCCGAAGGAAAAATCCTTTGCAGGACAAAACCACCTTAAACTATACTAGTTTTCCACGGTCAGGGGGTTAATATCGTGAATAGCGAAATAGTACGGGCAGAGGGTCTGGAAGGCAGACTAAAATTGGCCGCGCATTTGGCCCAGTTTGCGTTACGAAGAGGCCGAGACCACCTCCAGAGCGAGGCCAAATGCGAGGCCAATTTTGGCCGCGGCCGAGCCTCGCACTGTAAACGGGGTCTTATACAGACACTCAAGAAATAGGCCTCGCCACAGCATCTTGATAAATACTAGTACATTGTACATGTATTCGCGATGTCCGGGAAAAAAGGCGATTATTTAAGTGACTGCTGTTAGATGTGAGTTTTAGTGATGCACCCGGGTTTTTATGATTTTGATACACCTGTACTTTTGATACTATACCTCCTGTGAAAGAGAGTTATGTACCTCTTGAAGTCCATACGTTACGTTCAGTGTTCCATAACAGTGCATATCCAAAAACGATAATATACGTGTATATGTATGTATACATATATATATATATATATATTACAAAAAAAAAATGCTATAAACTTTCTTTGAATACATGTACATGTCATTAAAAACTATGGAGCTGTCTCGGGGCAAAGTTTTACACACTCATACAATTGTACGTAAGGCGTTGTACCAACACTAACAGGAGATTTCTCAACCATATACCTTTACGATCAGTGAACAAATTTTTTTTCATAAAAATTGTTTTAAAGGCAAGCAATAATAACTTTTGAAATGTATATGTACATAGCATGAACATTTTATTTGCATGTAATGTCTTGTACAGAGCATCTGACAGGTATGCAGCTGGTATCAAAGGTGAAAAATAATGACCACATGACTCTAGGGAAGTTGAGCCAAACCCCATGATTACAACTGCGACTTTCATCACTGTTTGAAGTCTACACTTCTATCAGACATTCGGGAAAAAAAAAAAAGTGTAACAGATAATAACTATGCCTGTCCTCATACGTCTTAGCTTATTAGACTAAAAATAAAAAATAAAAATGAATTAAAAAAAAGTACATAATACACTGCACACCCAATGCAAGGAACACAGTTATAGCGAAATTTTGTAACAATGAAGTTAACTTTCAGGTCCCAAACTTATTACAAGTAACAGTATCTATGTATCTAAACATACTGAATTTGTTTGGCTTTAAAAAAAAATTTGATGTAACTAAAGGAAACTGCCAGTCCCACGTACAGACTTTGTTATAACTGGAGTCATCCGTATATACCATACATTTCCAAAAGCAAGTAAAAATTAGGACTCTGAGAGAAATTTTATGGCATTGCCTGTTGGACTCAAAAGAAATCTGACTCACTCCGTACGTAACATGATTTAACGGTAAAAGCAAATAGTGATGAATGCATCCAATTCTCAACTAACTTACACATGATGGGTCAGAGCCTCCAGGCAAACAGAGTACATAGTATTACATCTTTGATGATTTGTGTCCTGCAAATGGCATCTCTAATGACCATCATCCCATATTTACTTCTTGCATAATTATACAGTGTGCATACTCCTCCATGGATGTATATAGACAGAGGCTGGCTTTGTTAGACATGCATTATATACAACTGCATACCTTTATGAACTCAGGATACTTCAAAAGAATTTAGCATACAACATTTTAATAAAACGGCCTGCAGGGGGGCATGAAAAATTACTGTAAAAATGAACATACATCCCCAAATACCTCATACAGTGAAACCCCGTTATAACGAGTTTGGTTATAACGAGGAACCGCTTATAACGAGGTGATCGCGTCGGTCCCGTTTTCCTTTGCGTGTAAACCTATGGCAGAACGAACCGGTTATAACGAGTTCGGTTATAACGAGATTCCGGTTATAACGAGGACTTTTTCGGCGCATCATGATAAAGAAAAACATAAGAAATTTGATCGGATATAACGAGGTACCATTTCTTGACTTGCCGCTTTTCAAACACGAGACAAATGAAACATTGAAAATCGAATTCACGCTATCCATGTCTTTTTCACGTTTTGCAGAGAACGGTTCCTTCCATGTTTTCTTCTAAACCACGCAAAAAAACAACACATTAATGCCATTCGATGTTCCTACTAAATTATTAAACATAATCACTCGATTTTCTTTTTCGCAAGATCACACGCGTGCGTAATGTTATAGGTCAGACCACAGCGCAACAAGGGAAAAAAGATAACGCACTCAAAAACTTTTCATGTAGCGACACTCGTGGCAAATATGGAAATTGGAATGCGTGTTCAACTCAACATTATATCCTTTCCATTTGTAGTCCCGACTGCAGTTCTTTTGCTTGTTAGCAAATACGAGTGTATGATTATAGCCGAAATAATTAATGAAATCGCGATCTCGCCTGGTGACAGTAGCGTAAAAATAGTTGAATAACGCAATCCTGTCGCAATTTTTTAAAGAACGGATGGATACAATGCGAAGGGATTTTCGGCAGATGATAAAGAACGCATCTTCAATCCTTTCGGGCGCAACGATAATACATTGTATGAGATTACAGCCGAAATGATTCATGAAATCATCGCATTCCCGCTGGGCACCAACAGCGTAAAATAACCTCGCAAGTTACGGTAAACGACGCACGAATGTTACTCTGAAATCATCGCGATCTCGCCGGATGACAGTAGCGTAAAAATATAGTTGAATAAAGCATGTTTAGCTACTTAATCGGTGTTCAGAAGAAGAAACAAACGTATTTAACAATTTGAATAGATCTGGGTTTGTTCATTATCACAATTTTAACAACGCATTTCCCAATTAAGATTAAACAATCTTTCTTTCAAAATGGTCTACGAGTAACAGATTTGCGTAAAAAGGATCACAACCTTCTAAATTCAATCCTGTCGCTTATTTTTCAAGCACGGATGTACAAAACGCGAAGAGATTTTCGGAAGAAAATGAGCAACGCACCTGTAATCCCTTCGGGTGCAACAAACATACATTATATAAGATTACAGCCGAAATGATTCATGAAATCATCGCATTCCCGCTGGGCACCAACAGCGTAAAAATACCCCGCAAGTTACGCTAAACGACGCACGAATGTTACTCTGAAATCATCGCGATCTCGCCGGTTGACAGTAGCGTAAAAATAGTTGAATAACGCATGTTAAGCTACTTAGTCGTTGTTCAGAAAAAGAAACAAACGCATTCAACAATTTAAATAGATCTGGGTTTGTTCATTATCACAATTTTAACAACGCATTTCACAATGAAGATTTTGCTTTCTTTCAGAATGGTCCATGAGGAACAGATCTGCGTAAAAAGGATCACAACCTTCTAAATTCAATCCTGTCGCTTATTTTTCAAGAACGGATGTACAAAACGCTAAGAGATTTTCGGAAGAAAATAAACAACGCATTTTAATCCTTTCGGGCGCAACGATCATACATTGTATAAGAATACAGCCGAAATGATTCATGAAATTATCGCATTCCCGCTTGACACCAACAGCGTAAAAATACCTCGCAAGTTACGGTAAACAACGCATTTTATACAATGTGATTTTAATATAATATAGGCCTATACTTCTCAAGAACATAACGTGCACTATTATGCGAAGAGATTTTCGGAAGAAAAATAAAGAATTAACCCTATTCTAACTGGGCTATTTGAGACCAAGTTTTTACTGGGGGGGGGGGGGGGTCAATTTGACCCCCCTTCAGATCTCGGCCGCCAATCGCGCGATCGCCGCAAAATTTTGCCTGAACATAGAGCCGGATGTCAACTACAAGATTACATGGTCATACAATAGAAAAATTTTGATTTCATATTTTTTAATAAATTAATTATGCAAATTAACGCATGAAATAATATTTTCACCTATAACTCCATCAACAAGGCTGAAGGATTATTAATTTTTTGTGTCAGAGTACCTCAAGACGCATCAAACAATTTTCTAGTAAAAAAATAGCGCAATCAAAATCATTTTCTTTTGTTTTTTATTGTTTTGTTAATTTCTTATGTATTTTATTGTTTTTTCGATCTTTTGTTTTCTATTGTTTTTTTTTGCCAAAATTTGTTGGAGGCACTTTTTCAAGCTTATCTACATTAGAATTGGTTTATTTCAATGGTTAAAAGTTGAAATAATCTAATTTATATCAATTAAACAAAAAAACACAGTTTGCATTGGATTTGCACACGAAATCATGAATTCGAGCGTTTTTCGGGTTGACATGCATATGCAAAACGTTGCATAACTTCAGAACGGTGTACCCGGATGTCGCAAATTTGGTCTCAAAATATGCGGGAGACTCAAATGAAAAAAGTCATGAAACGACGCGGCAAAATCTTTGCGCGTTGCGGAATCGTGGCGCGAAACGTCGAGGGGGGGGGTCAATTTGACCCCCCCCCCCCCAAGTTAGAATAGGGTTAACCTACAATGTATTTCAACCCCGACTTTTTCGCCTAATTCACAAATAATTTCCCTTTATTCTCTCGATAATAATGATCCATAATTGTGTAATAACAACGCGAAGGATGTTCTTAACTTTCATTGTTGGGTATATTATGTTGTCGTGCTTATGTTTTTCTTTGTTTTTTATGCATACGGTTATAACGAGGTACCGGTTCTAACGAGGTAATATCGCCGGTCCCACGGACCTCGTTATAACGGGGTTTCACTGTATATTTATTATGATGACATCTTATATCCAAAAACTGCTGTTATCTTATCAACGGAAAATAAAGCCATAAAGAGTGCATACAACTAGTCGGTACCAAAAACATATACAGTGTATATTTGTTTACAATCATTTACTGTTGCACCATGCAAAAGATGAGGTCATTCACTTAGGAAGTATAAATAATGACAATCACAATGAAGTTGACAATTACAATCTTTGTGGTTTACTACTACTCATCCAAACAAAAATGTTGAAAACATTTTAAGATAAAATGTGAAAATAGCTGTCATCTCAATCATCAATTTTGAAACAACTCAAAAAAATTTTGATATCACTCACATTGATCACAAAATAATAACAATACATTCATAGCTCTGTGATTTGGGCAAGCTTTGAGAAAAAAAAAAGGATATGTGCTGATAATTTCATTCCTTTCTCCCCCGGAATAGCACATTATCTCAGAATGCTTCTTTCATTTTTTCACAAAGATGATTTGGCCTGACAACATTTAAAAGTTACCAAAAAAAAAAAAAAATCTTACTTTGTTTACTTATGCTTATTTTCCTCTTAACTTGCTCCTTACAATAATTTTGAAGTGTTGATAGACCAAAACTTTATCATATTTATTTATTTATTCATTTTTCTATTTTATTTTATTTTATTTTATTTTTATTTATCTATTCATTTATTTATTCATTATTATTTTTTTTTTTTTTTTTTGGGGGGGGGGGGCTTTTTGGTTTTTTATTCATTATAGTGGAAATTTGGGAGGGACAAAACTTTAGGAAGGTTATCCTTCAATAAACACTTAAATCAACCAGCCTTATATCCACTGTGCCAAAACATCACAATGTATCGTTTATCAATATGTGATGAAAATACTGTCATCAAATAAGTAAGAAATTACTACTCCTGTAACGATCTGCACAATTTTTAATTTACAAATCCTAACATATAAAGGAATGTCAATGCATGACCATAAACATTTATATACAGTGTATCTTCTATGCAATATTTGATATTGTTTGAGATGCCAGATCAATTAAAATACTAAAATACTTCATAATCATAGCTTGAGATTCTGCTGGGGTTCCCAAAGTGAGATCTCCACGTTGATATACAAAAGCAATATTTACAACACCTCCTGCATGGACGGTCTGCTATGAAGCTTGTGCTGCCTTTTCTAAACTCTTGGTGGCGTCCTTCAACTTTCCAACAAGATCCTAGAAATAAACCGTGGAAAATAAAATGATCAAGGGGAAAGTGAAAAGAGGCATGTCAAGTATAAACCTGTTGCATATTAAGTTTTACAGAAGCAAGAGCACTTCATAATTCCATTTTGTGTTACGTGTATTTCAATTTTTGATGGATGTGCCATGGGAAAGTAAAGGACTGTGAACATAACACAGTAAAAACAACAGCAGTCTTCCAAAATTCTCAAACATGTAGAGGCAATAAAGCTGAAGACCGCGTGTCGAAAGCTTCAACTAATTCAGCTTACATTACGTGGTATCCCTTGCCATCATGTGACACACTTAGCTATTGGGTGAGAACAGATCAGGCCTCGTTTTATCAACAGATAAAACTGACTTTAAATTTTCTTACCACACAGGCTGCCATAGACTGTATACAGTTGAAATTAACTATATAATCAATTTTAACTCTTCATAAAACAGGGCCCTGCAGACTTGCAACATTGTGTAGTATCTTAACTGGGAGACAATATTCATTGCATTTGTGTTATGGGATGCAAAATTTGTGTGTTGTTCCTTGCAGCAATAGGGAGCTTTAGATTTTAGATGCGCGGACGTTCAGAAGGAAAAAACATATTCTGAGCGTGCGCAGAAGCGCGCGTCAAGTTGATCTATTTTTAGCTTGCGTTGCCTGAGTTTTTCACTACACGTACTGGGCTATTTTTACGTCCGAACAGTTTGCAACGTAGATAACTACTTCATGCACTGATTATATGGGGGTGCGATTTTATTTTTCATACGTTGTGTCCCAGCGTAATCTAAAGCTATTTTTCAGCACGACGCAGGGGAGAGGAGAACGTCCAGCGCACTCCTCGTCTCAAACGTCCGTGTGTCAAAATCTAATTAAGCTCCCTAATATCAATGGACTCATGACTTACAAAAAATAAATTCATTGCAAAGTGCTGTACATGGCATAAAGAGTATATTGTAGTGTATAATCCCAATCCCACCTTTTCCTGAGCACCTTGTGCAGAAGTTGAATGGTCCTAAACAGGACTTCTGTGTAATATAATTAACCCTTTTCTGCACTGAGCAGGATTTAGGACGTGTTAAAGGTTTAGCTCTGTAATCTAACAGGTACCAAAAGAGAGGCTGAGTACTTCAGAAATTCTGGGGGGGGGGGATCTTTTATTCAAAGTGGACATACATGAACATCTCACTTCTCAACACATTGATATTTAAAGCAGCTAGTTACTATGCAGAAGAATAAGTAAGAAGAAGAAGAAGGAGAAGAAGAAGTAAGAAGAAGAAAAAGAGAAGAAAAAGGAGAAGAAGAAAAAGAAGAAGAAGAAGAGCACAACACAACCACTTTACCTGCAGTTGCTCAAGAGAGCAGCAGAACTGGACATCCTTTGTTCCCTGAAGACCCTGCTCCACCTTCAGGCTAATCATGTAGGTTGGTTCATTGATCTTATCTATGTGCTTGTTCTGCAAGAGTTAAATAGGGGCACAATCACTAAAAAAAAAAAAAAAAAAAAAAAAAAAAAATTATATGTGTATCACAATGTTTGAAGTGATTCATCTTAATAGACAGACATATTGGCACCAGCTTCAAAAGAAGTGTACAGACACATGTTATGATTTCTGTAACTGGCATACACATTATCAATTCCCATCATATGATTCATTCCAAAAAAATATATATCATTTATATATGATATATTTGCTTACGTAGTCAGTTGGCTAAAACATAAACGGTGTAAAGAATCTAAGGAAAATTAAGACAATCTAAACGTCACAGTAATCCAGGAATCTGCTTCAATAAGGGAGACTCTGCCCAGTTTTGGGATTTTGCACCTGTGACGGTGCAATACATAGCAGGCTTCTAAAGGGTATAGCACATCAAACTTCACAATGCAAAAGCTCATCACGAATTTACTAACATCGGCTCAATCTGCACATTTTGATCAGATGAACAAACAAATTTTGAACAGCATTGCATGAGCTGACCAAGGTACATGTATTTAGATGGCTAAAAGCAGGTAAGGCACTGCTGCATGTACAATGCACATGTACAACACATCAGCCGCCATGGCACCAAATGTCATTAGTGGCAATATTATGACACAGATACAATGTGCATATTGTAGTGTCATTTAAAGTAGCCTCTTCTGTGATAACACTGCTCTCTCACAGGGCCCAGCCATAATTAGTAACGCCAGCATTACCAGTTACTCATTTCTACACACTTGGGTGATGAGGGACAAAGAGGGGCAAAATATCTGGTCCAAGGATGAATGCACTACACAGGATTTGAACCCAAGACACCCTGTGCATAAATCTCCAATCTACCATGCGTGGTTCTTGTAGCAGACTACGGCAAGTTAAAATCTCTACAGTCATTTATTCCACCTACTGTTTTTGCTCTCACATGCACCTGATCCCGTGCCGTGGACCCTTCTTTAGACCATCCTGAAACCAGTTCATTGCCGAGATGAGAAACTATTTCAATGAGGGCAGTAACTGCTGTACTTGAAAACAGCTGAAAAAATCTTTACGAAACAGGCCCCAGATCAGCAAAAATATGGTGCAGCTTCAGCCACAGTCCATGCAAGCGTATACCAGTGCATTTTGTATTGTAATGATATCAAACTTGTACATTTTGTATTTGATGACAGATTGAGGAAAACATACCGAGTTAAAAAAATCCCCAAACACACACAAACACAAGCAAAACAAAATGCCTGACATATATCTTGTTACCATCTCACACATTACCTTCAGATAGAAGTCTAATCGCCAATCAACATCCACAATGTGAGGAGGGGCGTGGCCAACGTTGCTAAGCAATGCCCTGATTTCTTCTTTCCTCTCTTGGAAGAGCTTGATGAAAGCATCTATCCTGTCCTGGCTAAACTTGCAATCCTCCAGAGTGGAGCTGGAAGACAGATAAGGAAAATGACAGAACACGGTAAATCTTTGCATTCAGTTTGTACGCTGAAATCAATACAGAAAAGAAGGATACAGCAAGGGTCACATGGGGATTTAGGAGTAAAAGGTTTACATGGCCAGCTGTACGCAACACTCAGCACTTCATGATCTACAGTACATGTACCAACATACAGTGGGACTAAGAACATCACCCCTTCATGTCCTTACAGATTTTGCCACAAGAAATCAAAATTTTGTCATATTGAATTTGGCATCTCTGACTTTGACTTCAAAATGAAAATCTTGAATTGAAGAGGTATTAGAGGAAACTGCTTAGATTCATTAAAATTCACACGAAACTATTACAAAATTACAAAAATTGTGTTGAAAAATTATTGAGCACTACTGTAATTGCACCATCCCTGGAAGCCTTCCATCAGGGACTGACAGAAGGTAGTGGATAGGTCCCTGGACTGTTTTTACTCGCACTCTGTATGTACTCTGCACCATTCACCTCAACCACTGTGGTTCACACACACATTTCAAAGTTTGTAAGAATCTTCAGGATTGAAGCAGGCAGACTGCAACAAGAGAAGAAGGAGAAGAAGAAGAAAAAGAAGAAGTAAAAAAAGAAGAAAAGAAGAAGAAGAAGAAGAAAAAGAAAAAGAAGAAGAAGAAAATTTACCAATCTCTAAAACCAACCTTATGGTGTCACTGTCTGCATCATGTTTGGCTGCTTCAAGGACAAGAGTGCAGAGGGCTGCATAGCTTTGCTTCAAAACACCCTGCTCAATGGATGAAAGCTGAGAATCTACACACAGACAGAAAAAATCAAAACAAGTATGACAATTAAGCAATAAATAAATCATATCAATATGAAATGATAGGTAAAGCCCAATGAAGGCTGCTAAGCAAGTACTGCACTTACACTACAGTATTTTTAATCACAGCTGACATGGAGTCCGACACAGGTTCTGTACTTTTGTCTGCAACTCAGTAATTTGCTTTTGTTACATCCTTGCTTGTTGGTGAATCTCCCAGCTCTTTTCGAAAGTTACTTGCCTTTACAGTACATGACTGGGGTATATACGACATGTGCAACTATGAGTAGTAAATTATGACCATATGTAGATCTATGCATTTTGCAGATCTCAGGTGAAGTTTATTTTCCAGCTTCCCCAATCCCCCCCCCCACACCCTACAAACAAAACACCCCCCCCCCCCCAAAAAAAAAAAAAGAAAAAAAAAGAAAAAAAGAAATGAAAAATGAGACAAGTAGGCCCCTAGGTCACACTCACACACACACACACACAAAATACCCATCAAATTATAATATTGATAATAAAAATCCTGGAAAGAGTCATAATACTACTAGTAAAATGGCTTTATCAGAACGCCATATCCTATTTTACATAGGCCTAGATTCTTTTTTTTTTTAATTTCCATGAAATTTGCATACCTGACGTAGGATTAGGTACGAGTCTAGTCTAAATTATATAAAGTTGTAACCCCGGCGCGGGGCGCTGTATTAACCAGTAACGGGTTGGGGTCGCTGGCTGGTGCGGTTTAGAGCCTGACCAGCATGTGACCGCCGCTGTGCAAACGAAGCGACAGCGGCGGCGTGTAGTTAGCAGATGGTTAGTGCGGTTAATAAAGTTGTACTAGATCCATTCTTATATGTTCGAAAGTTATGCTAATGAAACAGTTGCCATTCACATTCACTGTATCAGTTAGTGTTGCCTTCGATCAGAATATGAAATTGCAATGGTCATGGTCATGGATCAACGTAAAGCCTAATTACAGCTGAGACAGAGCTGGAGCTCTGCTGAGCTCTGCGAGAAAACTCGTCTCCAACGCATATCTCAGCACACGGGACTACACAATGTGATTGCCTATTGAGTCCACACTTACCGTTGTTGCTGCTTCCAGATTTAGCGACGTCCGTGAAGACTTTCTTCAAGAATGAATCGTAAGCTTTGTCCGGTACTCTTGCAGAACTACCCGCAAGTTGCAAACCCTCTTGAATTTCATACGAAATTTCCATTTTTGCTTTTCGGAATGAAGTTTCCTATTTCTGCGCCGACTACGCCTCCACAGCACAGGGACGGGTGATAAGGTGGCGCTAAATCGCAAATTTCTTAATAACCCACACGTGACCGATACGTCTTCGGGCAAATTGAAATGGCATTGTGGTTTATAGGCTCTATTATAGGCAAGAGCGTGTGACTCTCACGCTTTCTAATATAAATGCAGAAACGCTCTGATCCTGAACAAAAATAGTGCGATGAAATGAAATAGACACTCATCATAATTATCATCCATAACAGGACTCATAATTTTGACGGTAATTTAGCCCGATGCATATTGTCATATTATTATGTTTGGTGATATATGGTACATATTCTCTCCGTCATATTTTTGATGTTTTCATTCATTAATGATTAAAAATTTTGACCCTTTTCTTTACCGTGTTTTAAAGTGACAAATAAAGCCCGCCGCACACAATACGACTCACAACCACAACTAACAGACTTTGGATCTGAAATAAACAAGGGTGTTTATTCTGAGGCTATTGTAATTTATTTCAGATTCAAAGTCTGTCAGTCGTGAGTCGTTTAGTGTGCGGCGGGCTTAAGTCCGAATTTGAATGTCGACTAAAGATGACATGATAAATTTTTCGCTTCTTCCTCTGCCAAACAATGCAGCCTTCATTATTTTCTTGACAGCAACTATAATGATTTCCTCTCCACCTCCCTCCCTCTCTCTCTCTCTGCCTCTACTTCATTCACACAGTGCAACTCTGTTTTGATTTTCAAGTCATACACAACTGACTCAGGAAATCTTTCATTGTTTAAAACAATTATAGCTTCTTCTTTTTTTAATTTCAGCTTCGGAAAATACTTCGAATGATTAATTTGAATGAAACATGGAAAAAACAAAGAAACATTACTAAGAAACAAATTCAATACGGAGAATATTGAACAAATAAATCATCTTCGCGTCGATTGAACATCAAGTCACATTTTTTTTTTTTTTTTTTTTTTACATGGCATACAATTATTAGAGTGAATGATTCGAATCATCATCCTCACAGAGGCGTCACCAGGTTTTTTAAAGGGGGAAGGGGTACGTTTTTATTTCTGGTTCAACTTCCGGGTTTCATCAGCTGACAAGCAAAAGAAGAAGAAGAAGAAAAAGAAAAAGTAATGGTCTCTTACCCGCGCGCATGCGAGGGAGCGAAGTGACCGAGACCGTAGCGGGGGAGGGTCTGGGAGCGTGCGGTCTGGGAGGGGGTGTCCCACCTCCGAGATCATGGAGATTTTTTTATTTTTTTTTATTTATTTTATTTTATTTATTTATTTATTTATTTATTTATTTTTTTTTGGGGGGGGGTGAAATAAATTGTACACGTGTGCATACTTGATGAGAAGTAAGACTTTTTTAAGGGTCTAAAGGGGGTGCGTTTGCATCAACGCACCCCCCCCCCCCCCGTGACGCCCATGTCCTCACCAGCTCTCTCGTTGACCTGCATCAAGATTATCATGTAAACCCCCAAAAGAAAAAAAAAAACAAAAACAAAAACAAAACTAAACAGAACAAAGATTCTGATCCCAGACACGACCGCCATTTCATCGTCGCAGTACATATTGTATAGGGTCTACTTCCAGTTCCACTCAGCGTGCATATTAATTATATTAAAGCACACTCAATGAACTTACTGTACATAAAACCCGCAAGTTGCTTGAATGTGTTTAAGAGAGAAATGGGCATGGTAGAACAGTGCATGTGAGATATGGCCTGGTTGAACTGGTTTGGAATTCCGCAAACAATCAAGCCATCTCAAAACGAAGTTTGCGTGCTTCTTCTTGTCTGCATTTGAATAATAATAATAATAATAATAATAATAATAATAATAATAATAATAATAATAATAATAATAATAATAATAATAATAATAATAATAATAACAATAATAATAACAATAATAACAATAACAATAATAATAACAATAATAACAATAACAATAATAATAAAAATAAAATGAATACCACGTGTGGCTGATTGCAATCCAAACAGTGTGCATTTACTTCCCGTGTGACATTAACATAACCCTCACAATGCTCATAGGCTTTGAAATCAATGTATATATAATAGTGTATCAAAGCAGGGAGGTGGAAGTCTCTTCCACCTCCCTGATCAAAGTTCCCATCATATTGATCTAAGATAGGGAAGTCTGTACAAGACGTAAAGTTTGGTTTGTTATTCTAGAACAATGAGAAGTTCATAAGCTGCAACATTAAAGCGGTTGTTTTTTAAATCTCCAATATCTTGCAGATCTGTGTCAACATGTAGGCCTACATGTCCCTCGCTGCTACACATTTGACATTTTACAGACTTTGCCCAGCTGCAGAGGAATAATTCTTATAATACGTGCAGTATACATTTCTTTTCCACGACAGCTGGCAAGGGGGTGGGGTGTACTTCCTTTAGCTCAGAACAAAACAACACATCCTGATGAAATCTTCAAGAAACAATCTAATTCATGCGGTGTATAGGCCTACTATTATAGGTTCGCTGGGTTGCCACTATACAACCGTTATCATGTTATTATGAAAGTGAAAACTTTCGATTACGTTCCCTTTTTACTCCCTTTCCTAACACGCAATGCAAACTGATATGATCAAAGAATAAAGAATAAAAAGGACGCGCACAAAGCTGAGAGAAGAATTGAAAATGGTAATTGAAAATGGTAATGTTCAAAATAAATTTTAATGGTAGATACATAATCACTTCCTAAACATGGTACCGCCGCACCATTACAGCGCCTATGCAGCAATTTCCACCTTTAGTTTTCAACCAGAGAGAGCACAGATAGATTAGATTAGAGAAAATAATGAAGACTTTTCAATCAATCATGAATATCTATACTGTGCTCATACTCATGCAATTTTTAAAGACCGTGGGCTTTTATACACTGGGCCGTAGTCCATTAAGAAACCATGGATCTAGATAGAATCACTATCATTTATTATCACTATCATTTATTACCGTCATGAAAGTCAAAGTCTTGGTCATTAATCCATGCGGAATAAAATCCGCTTGGCTCACGTTGCTTAATTATGGACAAACGCACCCGGCAAACGCATTGGATTTTATCGGCGGAAGGATACAGTCATTAGCGGACTAAATCGGCCGCGCATTTACATAATTATGTCGTGCCACACATGCATCTATAAGCCAGTTCGGAGTTCCACTTTGCGCATGAGCAGAAACAAGGTCATTCGGACCAACAGGCATGTTAGTTTTTAAATTTACTGGGATAAGCATCTGTCATGTAATGATATTCATGTAATCCTTATAAATGCCGCTTGCCAGCACATCCACCTGTCAGCAAAAGTGGTATTTGGCAATATCAATAGAAAGAGATTGTCAATACATCCAATGCAAAATAATGAAATGGATGCTTTCTCAAGTGTGAATTGACAGATCATTCTGCTCATCTGGTCTACGCAAGTTTATTCTCTGTTTGAACGGGATTGATGAATCCATAAATTGTTACGTAAAGCTTATGCATTATGTCGCTCTGAACACGAGTGAAGTGCCCCTAACCAACTGAGAAAAAAGAAAGGTCATTCGGACCAATGTGCCCATGAGCTAACTCCGAACTGGCTTATTGCTACACAGCACCTGACGTGTAAAATGACTTGTAAAATAACAACATGAGAGGCCATAGCTTCGTGACGTCCCCTTCGTAACAGTGTACAGCCTTAAACAGAGGCACTTTCCGCTGCATGTTTCATTGATCGCTTACGGAGTATTTTGCGCAGGGCTTATAACAGCGAGCTGCTTGAAATTTAGTACGGATTTCGGGTTCAGTGTGAAGCATAACCGAGAGCGCCTTGATCAAAGGCTTCATAAGAATTTTTTTACGGCTTCGTTCAAAACATAGTCGCATCCGATGAATAACATACTGCCGTACATTGTAACCACAGGGGACGTGTGCAGGAATAATAATAATAATAATAATAATAATAATAATAATAATAATAATAATAATAATAATAATAATAATAATAATAATAATAATAATATTTCATTATCATCACCACATAACACCCAATATTGATACTGCAATCTTCCGATGATAGGTATAGTTACTAAAACTGATGACCAAAAAAATAAAACCAAAGGAATAAAACTACCGGAAGTACCACAGTATGTCTCATACTGTGATTAATTAGTTCTTTTCAGTACACAACTATACGTATTTGCAGTATCATTCCAGCACATGGAGCAAAGAATATCTAATATTTTGCAGGGAATTTCTCGCCACACATTCTTTCATCTTCTCTTTAATATCCCGTCTTCAAAACCCAGTAATGCAGTGAAATTCATTAAAATGAGTTCAATTCACATCTATCAAGCTTGGGAAATACATTTTTTTTTTTTTTTTTTTGGTACTGCGGATGACATCGTTTGATTACTCTCTCTCTCTCTCTCTCTCTCTCTCTCTCTCTCTATAAGGCTCCCAAACTTAAGGAATGCACATTCTTAATTCTTAAACCACGATAATCTTTACAACATCTTGAAAAAATCCAAAGTGTATTACAGTTTATGTTCAGCGCAGGAAAGTTCTGATCACCATAAGAAACTTCATTCCAACTGGCATGTATGACAATGATTCTAAGATGTAAGCATTAAAAGAAAATCTTGTTTAAAACACTTGATATTCTTCAAAAAGTGTCAGAAAAAAAAAATGAGTGAAACAAGTTGCAAGCTCACGAACGAACAGGTAAGAGCATTGTCATCTATAATCCCAACTCGACCGAAGACATTTCCGGGGTAATCAACTCTTCTTCATCACGGTCGACCGATCCCATTTATTACAAGAAGTTGTCAGATTTGTGCATTACAAGCATCATGAGAAGCTACGTCATCAAAACGGGATCTCTGGTTAATGGGTTACAACTCTGCAGGAAAACTCTAGAAATTTACGAAAGCGCAATTTTGGAAACTGCTGGAACAAGCCTAATTCAATTGTCAACCACTCACGATCATTCGGAATACCCAAAATATGTTAGCGAAACATTGCTGAATATGACGCTCAATTTTGGTTCATCCTGCCGAACACTTACTCCTGTTTCCTTTTCAGCTTTTGCAAAATTTTTGCAAATGTCAGAAAAATAGGACAAAAAATGATTATTAGCAGCACATTTGTCTTACAATATTCACAAAAAGGTTTATCTTACTTTCGTTCGTTGTCGTAAAACAGCTATGACACGAGTTCGCTACATTCTGCTGTCAGTGATCTGATGATGACAACGTCGAAAAAGTGTGAAACCTTTATCAGCATTGAAACGGAATGGTTCTTGCCCTCCATAACATCAATGGCAACTTCAGAAGATGCATCTTTGCTAAAAAGAGTCAGAAAATTCTGGAGTACATGCATTCGCTTTTCTTTGATACATGACACCATTCGTCAAGCTACTCTTCAAAAAAAAAAAAAAAAAAAAAAAAAGATCCTCAAAAGGACCGTAATATAACGCTAGTGTTATCACATCTTGATAAAATAATGCTCCTGAAAAGATGGAGATTTTCATATTTTTAATTACTTTCAATCCTTTCGGTTTGGATTGTGCATTCGGAAACTGGTAAGAGGAACCGCGGTGAAATGTAGCTTCAAACAAATAAACAAACACAATACATCACAAATACGTCCATGAGTTCTTACACTCTGCCATCGTGAAGACGAGGGTATTGGTTGGTCTTTCTCGTGTCGCAGAACTGTTCCAGAATCAAATATACAACATACCCTAGGTGACTGTACGTCACTAGCGCACTTCTGCGATTCGTTTCTTGATCGTGGTAAAGAACGACACAGTCGTAAGACTACAATAACTGAAGAAAAAAAAAATTGCGATGCCCCGAACGGAAATGATAACAAATAAAACAATCAAGCTGCGTTTTCAGTTCATCGTTCATGTACATACGTAAAATACATAAAGATCCGACAGAAAAAGCGAACTGGACTTCGTTTGAAATTCTCAACACAGGTAGAGCTTTCACTTCTCAAGGAAAGCAAGAAAAACAGGAAAAAAAAAAAACATCATCACTGAGGAGTCTGTGCGCAAATGTTCCACAATAGGTATTCGAGAAGGAATTCCGCGTTATGCGCTACAATAATGGTAATGAATCCTTGATGCGGTAGTATAAAGATGAGTCGCTGCTACGTCCGATTCGCGACGATGGGCGTTGAGGGCAGAGCGACACCGGAACTCGATTTTGCTGCTCCCGACGTCGCGGATTTTGCGAGCGCGGACGACGACGGTGGCGGCTGCGGTGGTGGCGGCGATGTGTTTTCTTGCGCACCGTGGGGGTCCTTCGAAACGTCCTTCCGCTGCTGCGCCAGAGAGTCCGTTTTCTTCTCTCCCACGGGATCGCTTTTCCGCGGAACTTTCTCGGGTACGACGGAAGTATTCTTGTCCGTCAGTGTTCGCTTGGGTGCTTTGATAACGGGCTGGTAGACGCGGTACACCAGTGGCAACGGTCCAACCTAGTGAAATGGAGGAAAGTTACGTACAGGCATGATGTTGAGAGAAATCATTCATATCACTTTCTTCATGTATTTAGTAATAACGTGATAGTGAAATGAAAAAACAAGTTACAAAGCAAAAGCCATGCCTTCAATTTAACGCCAAAGATTCTGCACGCATCAAGATAACTTCTGAGAACATGCAAATAAACACAAAAACAATTGAACACCAAAATCAGCGATGAATTGAAAAAAAAAAAAAATGAGGGAAGACAAGCTCGGACCATCGAAGATGCAATTAATAATACAAAGAAATACGTCCGACTTTCTTCAGATTACATTTCTAAAGACGTATGCGGGCACACATACACGATTAAGGTTTAATTTCTCTCTTTTTTATTTTTTTTTTTATTCGGCAATATAATCTACCCCAGTGTACGATGCTTATCTATATCTAGAGATTAACGTTACATGTCCCGTTTGATGACAACATTGACATCAATGAGCTCGTAGCACCATGATAACCAACAATGAGGGAGGGGGGATAATTTTGAAAGATAATTTTGAAAGAAGTCGCCAATATCACAACAAAAAAACCGCCCTTGTTGGCCGCCAAAGATGGTGCATTATTAAGCGGCAGACGCCCTTATCAAAGTGGCAGTTTACAGGATAAAATATTGTGTTAGCGAGTATCAGTGATACTGAACGAGTAACGGTGCAGAGCTACTACAAGGTCAAAGTTCAATTGACTTTATTATAGATACAGTAAAATCAAACCCGCTTAACAGTGTGTTTCCTTGGAATCAGACATCACAAAACATGCATGGTTTAAAGTTACGGAATTTCAGTTTTAGATCCCCCCCCCCAAAAAAAAAAAAAAAAAAAAAGTCACCGTAAGAAAATAAGATGAGGTTAATAGTATGTCTGCCATTCGCTTGTATAGGAATCTTCCTTTTTTTCGACACGATTTCATTAAAATATCAATAACAATGTCATGAACAGCGAAATGTGTTTTTAAGTTGCAACAATTCAACAACTAATTTGCAACGGGGAAGGGCTATGGTTGCTTAATTATCGGCAAATAAGATATGCTTTCACACTACTCTTATTTCCTGAACAAATTACGAATATGAGGCGACAAAATTATCGCCTTGACTTAGTTTGCGCGTGAATGTCAGCAATGTCCACATTTTTTGCCGAAAATGTCAATTTTCAAAGCTCTATAAATTTCATAGCTATTGTCCTAATTAAACAAAAGTTACGTGGCTCTGTTTGATTTTACTCTCGTTATACTGGAGCCAATTTGAACAATGCGTGGTGTTTCCCCTTTAAGAGACTCACTCTTCCCCACGTGTAGATGTACGCCACGTCCATGAGCGTGTAGTCGTCCGGTAGTAATTCGTCCTCGCTCCCTCTGTACATCACCTCGATCTGCGTAGTAACAAGGGGATCGAATAAGACAGTCATCATGTCTACACCTATCCAAAAACTTGTAGTTATACTAACTACGAGCGCAAAAATGCGTTCCCCTAACCACGACAAAACTTCGATGCCGTTCACACCTACATGCAGTTAGCAAAACCTCGAGGTAAACATAACTACGATAGAAAATAAAGGGCGCCTAGTTTGCACATATGGTTGCGCACTTTTGTGGAAAAAACTGAGCGTCGTGGTTAACAAAACTCCGTTCACATCTGTCATAGCCATGTCTACACCTATCCAAAAACTTGTAGTTATACTAACTACGAGCGCAAAAATGCGTTCCCCTAACCACGACAAAACTTCGATGCCGTTCACACCTACATGCAGCAAAACCTCGAGGTAAAGATAACTACGATAGAAAATAAAGGGCGCCTAGTTTGTACATAGGGTTGCACACTATTGTGGAAAAAACTGAGCGTCGTGGTTAACAAAACTCCGTTCACATCTGTCATAGTTTAAGCGCACTGCCACAGCGCGCTTAAACTACGCGCTTAAACCACGACAACACCCTAAGAAATCTTGTGGTGTTGTCGTGGTGTCTTCGCCTTAAGGTTTTGTCGTGGTTTTCTAAACTACATGCGTCTACATCTACGCTAACTTGGAGTTTAGTGCCTCGTAGTTTACAAAACCTCGAGGTTTAGAAAACCTTAAGGTAAAGGGACCTAGGTGTGAACCCCACTATAGTTTAAGCGCGCTGACACAGCGCGCTTAGACTACGCGCTTAAACCACGACAACACCCTAAGAAATCTTGTGGTGTTGTCGTGGTGTCTTCGCCTTAAGGTTTTGTCGTGGTTTTCTAAACTACATGCGTCTACATCTACGCTAACTTGGAGTTTAGTGCCTCGTAGTTTACAAAGCCTCGAGGTTTAGAAAACCTTAAGGTAAAGGGGCCTAGGTGTGAACCTCACTAGTATAGTACTTAGTGAGAATAACGCATTAGGCGTGCGCGCATCGCTTCACCAGTCCGCGTGCGCGTCTGTTTGGTATCTTTTGTTGTATACTTGGGTGACCCGCACCTCGCCATAGTTAATTTTTATGCATATTTGAATCACATTTCGTCACTGAAATTCTATGATATCCATTTACATACTGGAAAAATGCTGAAGATTCCAATGGAACCACAAATTTACTGTTCGATACCGGAAATTTTAGGCTATCGTCCTCAAACGCGAACGATGCGAAAAAGTTGCGCGCCGCAACTCGCCACCCGCGCTCCCATAGACAAAGCACGTAAAAGACGTGTGCGGGTGACGGTGATGCTCCCATAGACAAGCACGTAAAAGATGCGCGGGGGTGACCGTGATGATACTTATAACACGTATTCCTAATATAAATTTCAAATTTTCGCGAAAAACTGCTCGTTTTTTCACCACACTTTGCTTGTTTGTGGTAAGCCTGCCAAGTTTCAAGTTTTTCAAGGGATACTGAACACATTCCCGGGTATAATTTTGTGTTCAGTGCGCTTGTAACAATTTTAAGCCGGGTGGCGGTATTCGGGCCCCTGGCGGGGTGCGGGCACCTCACTATACTACATTATTATTTTACATTTCAAAGCATTGAAATAAAATAACAAATTTAAATTTTTAGTTTACTTTGTTTGCATATTTTCTCTATTCGGAACCCACTTAAGTTTGCTGGTGCCTTTTCACATAATTCTTTCCGTTTCACATGTTTTTATATAAAGGTATTATAGATGTTATTTTTTCTCATTACATTTCTATTCTATTATCATGTATTTTGATTTATTGTTGACATCGATTAGCTTGTAGACATACAGTAAATTGTCTTGAGAGTAAGTTTACATTCTATGAAATACTTGCAAATTATTTTATTGAATGTATTCCCAATACGCTGTAAAACGGGTGCCACGGAATTATGATAAACGATCAAAATGTCTAACTGGTAGTCAGTTTGCACTGTTGGCGTGCACATCAGAAGGCAGAGTAAACAAAAACTTCCTTGTTGCAACTGAATGAAAAATTGCCCTACATCGACGTAAATCAATTGTCAATCAGTTGCAATAAAAACATCTCGACGGAAGAATTTCATGAATTTGTATAATTACGCAAACTTCCTTGTCCCCGAAAGGTATTTCAAAAATGTAAAGAACAAACAAGAACAACAGGAGCTGTCATCCCTGGGGTGGACCATAACACTGAATGTGCACCATATTGCTGGAAAAGATAAACAAGGGTGCGATAGATAGATAGACAGATAGATAGATAGATAGATAGATAGATAGAATGAATAGATAAATAGATAAATAGGTAGGTAGGTAGGTGTATAGATAGGTATGTAAATAGATAAATAAATAAATAAATGAATAAATAAAAAAAAATGAACAAATAAACAAATAAACAAATATATTACATAAAATAGATAGATAGCTGTGTGATGAAAGCCCATAGCCTGTTAGCGCATCGCATATGCAGGAGTCTTTGGACATTTTCTCTCTCGCCCCCTCTCTCTCTCTCTGCGTGGGTGTTTTTGTTTGTTTGTTGTTGTTGTTTTTTGTAGCAAAAAGTTAACAAACCAATGAATTTTACATAATAATAATAATAATAATAATAAAGGACATTTATATTGCGCAGCTACAATAATATACTCTACTGCGCATTACAAAATAACATACATACAAGAAATTCAAACATAAAATACATTACTTCCAGAGATGACTTTTTAACCTGACCTTAAACTGATATTATTGTAACTGCTTGTCTTACAAACAAAGGGAGATTATTCCATAGTTTTGGTGCAGCATACACAAATGCCCTGTCACCAAGAGTAACTTTTGATTTCCCTGATGGATATTTCAATAATGTTTGATCCCGTGAACTTCGGAGGTGACACGATGTTTGAAATGATGTTTTTAACTCTACAAGTTCCTGAATGTACACTGGTACTGTACCATGAATAGCTCTAAATACAATCAACAGAGTTTTAAATATGATTCTCTGCTCTACAGGCAACCAATGTAATGCACACGGTTGTACATATATGGTAGGCCACAGTGTGTGATGCCATTATTGATCAAAGAACGAGAAGAGAAGATGCGCCTTTGCCTTCGACCAAGGCGTCCACTCCTCCGTCGCGATCGACGACTACCGGTACGCCTCCGCAAAGGGCGCATTTTGTGGAAGAGACTTAAGTTGGCAAAGTGACTGGAAACAAGACTAGTGCGCACAGAGTGTGCGCGCTCATGCAAAGCATACCATTGTATCTCTCTTTTGTCAAAGAGCGTTGTTGACTGTATTAAAGATGGCGAGTAAAATGTTCGATCCTGGCGAAATGGAGACATTGCAATTGTTTCTGTGAATCCAGCATGATATTGTTTGTCTTCTATCTTTTTTTTTCTCTCTCTCTTTGTTTTTCTGTGTGTCCTGTGTGTGTGTGTGTGTGTGTGTGTGTGTGTGTGTGTGTGTGTGTGTGTGTGTTGTGTGTATGTGTGTGTGTGTGTGTGTGTGTGTGTGTGTTCTTTTCCCCTCTATTTACCTGATACGCCAGTGACAAGCCGAATTTATGCCTGATGAACTTCTTTATGTGGCCGATAGAGACAGCTGCGGGACAGCGCAAATACCGCTTATCAACAATCTGCGGAGGAAGACAAAACGAACGACGACTGCACAAAGGATTCAAAAGAGTGCGGGTACTGAAGAATAGTTCTTTTCAGTAAAAATTAAGAAATGCCAGGCTTGGGATGTGTTATATTATCAGAACGCGACGTTACGGTAACTGCATTGAGCCTTGACTTTTGGCGTAACGAACTTTACTAGAGCAAAGAAGAAACGATGCAGAATTTGGGAAGCCTTTTGTTTTTGACATACTGAATCAATTCGGCTCTATTCAATAAAATAACATTGACGGAACCGCAGAAAAGAAAGAGAACAAAAAAATCATATAAACCAATGCGCAAACCGTACAATGTTATAGTGGAAATCACACCATTATGAAGCAGCAGAAAGCAATAACAAATACCGGTACATAAGATGTAGATTACGACTATTGAATTAGCGAACACAAAAAGGGACATTTGGCAGTTCCATACCATGATAACGCATACTCTTTTCTTCTGCAGTTTACATCAGACACAATTGTGAAACGCAATTACGAGAGAAACTGTAAATTCTTCAAGTTTTTTAAGTAGTCGCGGTAGATTACAAGCGACTTTTTTTTTTCATCCATCCATTTGCTGAAGAGCTCAGATATTGCAGAGCTTGAAATGATATTGCAATACAAAGACAAAAATGAAAGGAAAGTAATGTGATCGAAGTAAAAGCAATGAAAAACTGGCTCATATCGTAAATCGACGATATATTGACAAAAATATGATTTCAACGTTTCGATTGGAAGAGAAAATGATAAATCATGAGTAAAACGACATTCAAAATGTATGCCTATAACTAGGCGGAAATGGAGATGTCAAGTGGTACACTGACCTCGTCCGAAATTCCCTTTGCGTCGCCGTTGGCTCTCGTTTTACCGTTAATGGGACCCTCTGTTGACCCGTTTGGTTTCCCTTTTAACCGCTCCTGTGCTTGGTTATCAGCTGCTTCGGTGTTGCCTCCGGCTTTCTTCTCCGTAGCTTTCGCTTCGGTCGCCTGACTCCGATTAGCGTGAACCTCCGCACCAACCACGGCGTTCCCGCTGACGCTTCCACCTGACGCGGTACCCACCGCTGCGCGATCTGAAGCGATGGTCTTGTCCGCTACCTGGCCGCCCCTCTCCCCTCCGACGGGATCTCCCCCACCGCCGCCGTCCGCAGTACTCCCGCTCTCGCTGCTGGTGTCACTGCAGCTGCTACTGGCGCTGCTGCTGTTGCCGCTAGAAGACGCCGCGTCCCCGTTGCCGATGTGGCGGGCGAGTGCCGCGGTGGGCTTGGGTTTGGGGATGTGGATACTCTGGTGATAGTATTCAAGCGACAGGCTGAGGTGTTCGTCGTCGGTGTAAATGATGAGCTCTTGTTCGTCCATTTCGCCGCGCTCTTCCCGCGATACATTCGAAGACAGGCTAGTACCTGAAGACAAAGTGTAACATCACATTATTGTAGCGACGATGATAATTATGAAATGATCAAGTAGGCGTACTATTTCAAATCGCATTGA
This sequence comes from Diadema setosum, assembly GCA_033980235.1. Lineage (NCBI taxonomy): Eukaryota > Metazoa > Echinodermata > Echinoidea > Diadematoida > Diadematidae > Diadema > Diadema setosum. The sequence goes on along the minus strand of CM067075.1, from coordinate 11,240,939 downwards.
TTTCACGAAGATCAAACTGATATTTGTATAAATTTATCATATGTATGTATAGCATGTTTGTGCAGGTGTGTTTACGTGCATTATCGTTACTTTGTAATAATTTAGTATAATAGTATTTGGTAAAATATGTTGGATATTGAAAATACATGAAATGGAATGACTGACTGATTGAATGAACGACTGAATTAGGTAGATAGTTTATTCATCTGTTCATCATCCTAAGATTCACTTGGCATTGTTAGCCTAGGGCCGCGTTGCTAGAAACTTTGCGTGTAAACGCAACTTGCAACTGATTGTCACTGGCCAATCAAAACCATTGTTGCATGCATGTCTTCTTGATAGACCAGACCCTGAGCCAATCAGAATGGTTGTTTCAAAATTAGCAATTATTTGCAATTGATTGCAACTTTCTTGCAACGGGGCCCCACCCCAGGTAACCCACACGTTATCATTACCACTACAGCACTGTCAGGTCCGGATTCATGCATGTGGCACGTGTGGGACGCACTGGTGTAGGCAAACGTCTGGTCAAAAAAAAAAAAAAAAAATGTTCTTGACGGGAAAAACAAAAACCTTGGATCTACTTTACAAGAAGTCTAGAGCCTTGTCATTAGTATTATATCTCATCGCTCCAACTGCCTTTGCGGCACAACCTATCACAATACAGTCATGGCATATCAAAAGTTGAGACAGGTGACATCAAATCCACGTCCGATTAAAGCTAACCTTTGCGCATGTGTGCGTGTGTGTGACGAATTTTCCAGAGGAAGAGAGCGTGATGGTCCGATCCAACACGACATTTGATAAGATTATACTACAAGGAGGTAAGCAATCGTAGTTAAACAAAAAGATAACGTTGAATTATCACGTAATACTGTCATAGGTTCAGAAAGTCATTTGGGAACTGGAGTATTCAGTAGAGATATATACGCGCAGCTACCCGAGTTGCGGTCTTTGTTGTTTCTTGTCTAGCTGGTATGTACAAAGTAAAAACACACACACAAAACAGCAATACTTCCATGACACCTATTGGCACAAAATACTTACTGGCTTGTGGGTGCGTCTTGTAGAATTCTCGTCTCCTCTTCATTTCACCTGAAATAACAAAAGCAAACAATAAATTAACCGGTTTACAACTTTGCTGCAAATTATTTACAGGATAAAGATGCACGCCAGCTCGCTCATGTCATGCATGACTTACCATGCTTACAGGTGCAACAAATTCAGGAGACGTTACATGATATGTCTGTGTACAATATTATTTACTAATCATTCCTATGAAAGTTACTTACAGTGGGCTGTTTTGCACAGAGGTACACAGTTGGCCTTTATTCATTACAAAAAAGATTATTACCAGTACGCAGAATTTCACGCGGCCAAAACAGTATTCCCACATGCTAAAATTACTAATAATCACTAAATGTTACTAACAGGTGGCAGTTATAAAATATATGATGGAAATTGAGTACATGAGATAATAATTGACGCCGTTGCTGACGTAAAGAAAAGAACCCGAGATGATAAAGACTTGCGGATCTTGAAAACAACATTGTCTTGTCGCAAGAAATCCCAACTGGAGGTGGTACAGGGAGCAATATTAATATGGGGAATTAAGCGTAGGCGATGCGTCTGCAGTCAGGCTCTAAAGCCCCGGTCACACAGCACTCCAAGTCCAAATCACGTACAAAAAGTTATGAAAATCTGGTGGACGTGGTCGTAAGTGGTAATTTTTTACTTTAGTTTGGCCGTGCTTTGTACGGGGTATGGCCGTTGGCGGCTGTTCCACTGCTGAAGCACTGCCTAAGCACGGCTAACCACGTTCAGTCACGTGTGTGTACGCGGAAAAATCCATTTGTCAGCGATAAGCCGCTAAACACACGCTATTTCCCGTGATACCAACGCGTAACACGCGTCAGATGACCGTGCTCTGCCCGACCGCTAAACTTTCGCGTCTTTACCGCGTCTCCCCAAGTTTTAGTCACTGCCGGAACACGGATTATCACGTGTGTTTCACGTGTGTTGCACGTCTTTACCACGTGTGCCGCCCGTGGTTGTCCGCGGAATAACATTTTGAGCAGTTCAAAACTTTTTACCGCGTCCGACGCCGTTCAGATTTTTTCCCGCGTCCTGCCACGTCTATAAATCGACCGTAGCTCGTCTTAAACTCGACATCAATGCGAACAACATCGTCTGCTTCGCGGGAGACCACTTTTTGACGTGTTTTGGCCGTGATTAAGCCGTAAAGCGCTGTGTGACCGGGGTTTAAAGCCCCGTTTTAACAGACCTTACCGCGGCAACGTCGCGACAACGTCCGAGGAAGAAATTCCCGGCCTCGGACAATAAAACAGCAGGAAATTACAAGAGGAAAAAGCAAAAGTTACTGCGAGAACGTCCGAGCAACAACCGTTTTAACAGGCAGGGTGAAAAAAGATTACTCGGACGCTGCCGCGGTAACTCTACTTTGAAAGGCTGTGTTAAAACGGGACTTCAGAATGTGATATTCGCTGTCCTAACACCATTGCTACGATACGGAAATTGGAAGGAACCATTACTTTTCATGTAAAATCTGCGTAAAGGAATACACCCCTCATTGAATCGTCTTCACAACGATTTTAACGACTGGTTTTCTTATAGGTTTGATTCAATGTCTCACTTTGATCCCAGCAGGGGCACATGATTTTCGACGCTCAGTTTTATTCAATACTACCTGGAGCGTAAATCAAGTATAGGATGCTCTATTTAGTTGATCGGAGAGTTGGATGTTGGACTTACCTTTGAACATACTTGGAACTAATTTATACACGAGGTTCTGCAAAGTCTTGTCGGACCTAAGCAGGAAGAAAAGAGATCGTTATCATATAAATTATCGATTACGTATAAGACTGAAATCATGATCTTTAACGACATTCTGTCAATCATATTATAACAATGCAAAGCATTTAGAGTAAACATTCTCACCTCTCAATTAATAACAACACGCCCGTACATTTTTGATACCCATGACAAGGATGGTAAACAGCATATTGATTTTGAATGTATATGGAGACATGAAACAAACAGACAAAAAAAAAAGGACCTCTTGACTGATAACGCTTCGACGGCATTGCCAGCAATCCTGGATTCTAACTGATTATCACTTAGGCAGGAAAGCACCAATCCTCTAGTGAAAGAAAGATGTGTTTAATCAAAATCCTACGACACTGTATTGAATGCGATTGCATGACAATAACTTACTCTACCGGGGACCAATGTCATGCAGATGCTTTCAGATGCGGCACTGCAGTTACCACAAAAACCACTTAGACTTTCAGAAATGATTGGTTGTTTTCTGCAGTATTTACTGCAATTTTCTACAATTTTCAAGAGTCGCAGCATTGTTTACAAAACGGAACCCTGGTTAGGTACAGTATACAAATGATGCACAGGACAGAGTGGATCTGTGAGAATTGGATGCGCGAGTTTAACGCTGGAACTGTTTAAACTCACGAGCGCAGCGAGTGGGTTTTAGACTGTTCCAAATTTAAACCAGAGCATCCAATTCTCAATGATCCACGAAATAGGTCCGTGCATCATTTTTGTGTTATAAAATGGGCCCGTAAATTCATGAAATACAACCATTTTCCCCATCGTGCGTCCGATACACCTACAACACAATACAAGACTTGAGCCATGCGTTCGGATCTTACCGGATGCGTAATCCGATGCGTTCGGATGTTACCGGATGCATGGCTCATTGTGGATCAGTAAAAATCAATGCATGACAATTATTGACCAATCAGATTGCAGAGATTCTAAAGCCCATTTCATAACACCACCTATACAACTTAATTACGGTGGATCTCATAGTCCGAATAGATTGTATTTTAAAACACAGCATTCTTGCCTCGCCATGGACGCAATAATGACCAGGTAGCATGCATGGGGATTCATGGGTGGCTCGACTGTATCAATGTTAATTCTCTGCCCATAAGGGTATATAATTTTATTATTCGAAAATCACGAATCAGCGCCGTCAGCAAATCTGTGCATCGAAGCGTACGCTCATCGGTAACGGTCGGATCCATTCGAGATTCTTCGGCCGTGTGTGTTCTTACAAAGGGGATAAGTGATAAAGTTATACACAATTCGTTACGAGGATTCTCGAATATATCCGAGCCGGTTCAGCCTTTCCATGATATCCCTACCATACCGGGTCTTAAAACTTCATCTCTTGCAGAATTGTATCTTATATCTCGGTGGGGTGTCAGTGGCATTTACAGAAACGTGGGTCCTGTGAAAGCTAGAATGGTGGTAGTGTATGGATACCTGATGTTTAACAGCGGCCGAGTCTTGTGGACCTGTGTATCGCACACGGGGCATTGTTTGCTGCCGATGTGGAAATACCTCACGATGCAACTCCGACAGACTGCAACCAGGTAGAAAAAGAAAAGCAAACACACAAAAACGTATATTATTATTATTATATACATAAATATACACATGTTATCGTGAATGTTAATGAATTAAGCGTATTTCGAAAGGTTTAATTATAACAAGATACTGTAATCACAGTTGGATGACAACCTAACATTCTATTAAATTTTTATAAAACACATAAATTGAAGAATTACATAATTTTTTGTTTTGTTTGAAAGAGTACATACTTTCACAAAATGAGCATTTCTCGTGTTTATAAAACAGTCTTACCACACTTGTCATCTGTAACCACGTCTTTAATGATGCGTCTGTGAAGAACATTATTTTGAGAATTTTTTTGTTTGAGGCCTATACAATCTTCTTGCCTGTCTTTGAAGTACGGTGAGATGTTTTTCTAACCTTTGTGTGATAGCTCCTATATCTAATTGAGATTCTCAAGTGCGTGTTCCAGTTCTCCAATCTGATCTACATTGTACTTTACCTCTGGCAATTTCCCACTTCACACCGGAATGTCTCATATCACCCCCAAAAGAAGCTTTTTGAAAAACATTAAATTGTGACAGAAATCAGAAATAATTGTTGTTGTTGCTGTTGCAGTAGTAATCACAATGAGATGACAAGCCGATGCACACATGGAGGTACAAGTAAAAATCTGACATCACATATATGTCATTTAAACCAATTAAACGGTCCATTTTCATACAAAATCTAGTCTAAATTTCTTGTGACATACAAACTTGCGAATTCTTTTCCCGTCATTTTTTGAGTCTATATGATGACTTATTCTCTTTTCATTTTATAGACTTTGATTTTGTTATTTTGGTGAACAAATACTAATAACACTCTTTCACTCTAAAAGAAAATGAAATTGTAAATCAACAGTTGAATGTTAGCACTCCTCCAACCTTTTGTTAAATGTTGAATTCAACACTATAGAACACTCAAAATATTGCACTACAATTTCAGAAATGGTAAATGCATCATTCTGAGTATTAAATCAGTAAGGCTGGATAAGTAACGCCACTTAAAATGGTGCATGATTTATTTCATTTTTTAGAGTGTTCTATGTAGATGTTTTTCCTGACCATGCGTAAACTACCACCTGACATCATTAATTTGCATCACACTCACACGAATGGAGACACTCGATAATGGTGGTGGCATCGACGAGGTAGCCCTTGCACAGCGTACAGGTCAGGTGACGGTTGAGATCGGTGATCTTCAGCCGCGTCTTCCGATGCATCGTGGCGGGGCTACAGGTGTGGGAAAGACAGATGTAGGTTGATAGAAAGGGGGATCGAGATAGATATATAGGTATAGACAGATAGATATAGATAGATAGATAGATAGATATATATATATATATAGATAGATAGATAGATAGAAAGATAGGTAGATAGATAGATAGATAGAGATAGACAGACAGACAGACAGATAGATAGATAGATATATATATATATAGATAGATAGATAGAAAGATAGGTAGATAGACAGATAGATAGATAGATACAGATAGATAGATAGATAGATAGATAAATGAATAAATAGATAGATAGATAGATAGATAGATAGATAGACAGATAGAGATCGACATACAAATAAATAAGATACAGAAACAGACAGACGACAGAAGAGGGAAAGACAGAGAGAGACAAAAAGCAATATCATTATTACAAGTTTCAGTATGTTAGGGTCATGTTTATGTTGTAGGGTCATGTTTATACTAATTACATCATTACATTTCATATCTTCTTGCCACATACATTAATTAATAAAGAAATAAGTTCTTTCAAATGGATTGTGTCGTTTTTATGATATCAATTTCAACTCTATAGTTCACCTTCATTTTCATTTTTTCTCCCATTTCTCGAAAAAAACACTGATATTTCCCAAAAATATAAAATTACAAAAGTTAAAAGTACAAATTAAGTGACACATGCACTTGAACGCACGACTGTCTCGATATGAAAATAAACGTGGTGGTATGTGTTGGTTATAATCTTGCAAAGCAGGAGAAATATGAAATATAACGGGAATTACATAAAAAGCAAGCTTGTCAAGTCGTCTACAGAAATCTTCCTCAGATATAAGAAACCTGAAAGACCGTGCACCATTTTGTTCATACAAATTTGTTCATCAGCAAACCGTTGAACAAGTATAAGTCGGACAATTATATTGTCCAACATATTGCAACACAATTATCACCAACATAATAAAACGGGTGTCTGATGTGTATTTCATGATTTCATGTACGTTTAGAACCTTTGCAGATCCTTTCATGTGATGCATGCAATATTGGTTTTTTTTTTCCTCGTAACGATTGTTGTTCCTGGAGAAAAAGACTGAAATGGTCATCCCCCCCCCCCCCCACAAAAAAAAGGGGGGTGAAATATTTGTATATGCGCCATTACACGACTGGACATCGGAATAATACCGCTGAGAATTCTTCCAGTTACGGCGGTCGTCAGGTGAGATGCCATAAGCACTAGCCAAAGAGCGTGATATGAATCCGCGAACGACAAGAGGGCTTGCATGTAATAACGGCACAGAATACCTTAGTATCTCTTAACTTCCTCCATGCGTGGTGACCTCAACCGAGCCTGAAGTACCGGAAGTCATTATGCCGCCGTAATGAATTGGATCCGACAAGCATATTCCCAAACCTGCGCCCATAAGCTCGCCGTCCGCGAGTTGTATTTCTAAAGTGACTTATTTCCTAATTGTTGGCGTGTATCCACGAACTACATGTACCAAATGTGCTACTGTCAGTCTGGTCTTCGTATTCATCCGGTGCTGACGCAGTTTCACGCTCTACTGCCGGGACGTACGATTTTCTGTATTTTGTTTGCTTTAATTCGGTTGTCTTGTTCATAATTAGTTTCAACATCCTTGCCTGCAGCGAGCGTGACGTAGTAATTAAATTAGCGAACATGGTTCGCTAGAATTCAGCATCAAAAGTATTCAATACATTACCTACAGAAGCAAGATCCGTAACTTTAATTAGCGCATTCTCTAAAGCCGTTTCGCACCATTGTTTTGTAAATCATTCACCAAGATTATTTCAACTTTTCCTATGTCGCAATGACCGTAACGATATACCGTTTCACTAAACTTGTCAGCGGCTGTTTACTTTTCTCGCATTCTCCCAGTGTGTTTTCGTTCCTTATGATTACTTACATGTTTTAATTTGTACTCATATTCATTTTATGACTTTTGTATCATATTTTGGTTGAATGAAATCATTCCACGGTTTTGTTTTTGTTTTTGTTTTTTGTTTTTACCGTAAGATGACCGTGGGCAAATGAATATACTCAATCTCACACTCACACTCAGATCAATTCTCCACTGTTCTGTTCATGTCTTAATTTTCTGAAACTTCATTTCCAGATAGGACCGTTTCATCCCGCACCGACTTCAGAAAGACAGCACTGCACATTTAATTGGATATTATGATCCCAGTTCTGAAAAGGTCATGTCACTGTGAGCAGTCAAACACGGCCTTTGTACAAACGATTGGCTACCTCTATTACAGCAACGCACGGCAGACCATGCGTATAGATATTCCATTCAGAACATGAACAACACTCGCAGACTTGAAGTCCTGAGACATAGAGGTGCACTGATTTATCCTGAGGCTGCTTGCCCTCAGCAAAAATTTCCTATATACAGTGAACAGAATTCACATAAAGTACCTTTGCATACCCGCATGATCAAATCAACTATGAGAACATATAGCAGGAGTGGAGGAGGCCAACGAAAATTATAAGAACTAAATCCGCTAAACAACCAATGAAAATATGTACAGGAAGAAAATGGCAACTAGCTGTGGGATTACCTATTTAAACACTGAATACTGAACACAAGAATCAAATGCGGGGATGCAATGAATGACCACAATCTGAATAGGAAAGGAATCTATAGAGAAGAGGTCAATGAGAATGGGTGACAAACTAAAAGCCTATACAAACCGAACCGAACCATATATCAACCTTGGACTTGAAAGAAGGTAAACTGGACAAGTTCACCTTAATAGTGCTGAGTATGCGTGGATTGAGTGAATGCGGCAATGTTAGCAGAACACATCAGTGAAAGTTTGAGGAAAATCGGACAATCCTTTCAAATGTTTTGAATCTTTAAAGTTTTAGTGCCGCCATCCTTGGACGAGAAGACTACATTGTGAGATGTCACACGCGTAGAACGAAAAAAATATGAATATATAATATAAAATATTATGACAGGTTATACTGATGACGTGCAAAGGTATACTTACCACATGACACCAGGAATGTAAACAAACAAACAAACAAACAAACTATAAAATGTAATTGAATTGTTTAAGAATGATTTTGGCACACAAAAAGGGAAACAACATCAAGTTCATTTTTTTTTCCTTAAAAAAGATGTTCACTCGTCATCCACACGCGGACTTTCGACATCCTGCCCTTCTAATAATACTCGCAAACCACAACTTCACTTGTGTGCAGTCTGTGGCCTATAGTACTCAGTATACTTAACATATCTCCATATTAGATTGCGGTTAGATTATCCAACTTTGCTATACGGTTAGATCATCGAAAGCGGGCTAAATATAGTCACGACTTAACCTACGAGTGCAAGGTAAGTAGGTTACGCAGTTCTCCAGGAGAGTATAGAAAACATCGTCCTTGAAAATATACATTTACTACAATAGAGTCATTGAATTCGGAACAGACACAGAGTTATATTGGTGACATGATTGTGACCATTGTATAGTAACAGATATTTGTTATGACTTGCTCTGATACCCGAAATAATATAAACCGATTGTTTTTCCTCTATTCTATCTAATCTCCCCATTTTGCCCTCACTCTATCTCCCTCAACGTCACTCCCTCTGTCTCTATTAATATTAACCACTTTATCTCTCTCAATATCTTTCTCTCTATAGCTCACTCAAACATCTCTCTCTCTCTCTCTCTCTCAATATCTCTCTTCTATTTCTCTCGACATCTCACTGTACATATTATCTTTCTTAATATCTCTCACTTTATCTCTCTCCCTATCTTTCTCTCACTAGATCTCTCAACATATCTCTCTCGGTATCTCTCTTCTATCTCTCTCAGTATCTCTCAATTATCCCTCTCTATCTCTGCTTGGTACAGGACCCTGAAAGGAACATAGTACCATTAACCCATCAGTTTCTGAGGGAATTTGTTGCAAAATCATCATCTTGTCATTATTAAACTGACATTCTGAATGTCACTGCTTGCAGTGGAGGATTAAAGGAACCTCGTGGTTCAATTTTATCAAATCTGAAAAAAAAAATCACATAAACTCACAAATATATAGTCATCGAAAACAAATGTACATACGTATGCGCCCCGATATGCGCTCAATACAGATCAAAGAAAACGTCGAAGTTAATTTCCTCTGCAATCATTCTTTTAGAACGATACAAACTCCTGCTGTTATTTCCTCCAGTAAAAATGAAGGTCTTTCTTGTTTCTGCACATAATCTAATGAAACGCCTCTAGAAAGAAGATTATAAACTTTACACATCCTCATTAGTCGAATCTCGGGTTCTCCCGCCATCAATAAATTACCGTCTTGATTTACTGCTGCACATTACCATTCCTCGTGATGCCTGTATCGTCTGCAAGACTACACCAAAAACTATGAGGATATAAATACCAAACATAATATTCATTTATTCTGTATTTCCAGGGTGATGAGATCATTTCGACGTAATGATGGAAAGTCAACTGAAGTCAATTATATGTGAATTATAATCGGTTACGAAAGCAACGTTTACGCTCACGCAAATACAGGCATACCGAGTGTTTGTCCACATCTGTGCGGAAGAGCGAGGCTTGAATCTCCGCGAACACTAGTCCACCGCGCCGCGGAATCCCATTCATTCACCGAGAATGCTGTATGGGGAAATCCCCGTAGCCACGTGTCGTTACCATACAAAGCTGACCGAGTACCCGCACAACAGACTGTCGGTCATAATACACGTACACATGTACCAGGGAGGGATCTCTCTTCCGCCTCCCTGCATGTACTGAGTTATTGCATACTATCGAGTGCAGTTCCAGCTAGTTGATGTGTCAGAGAAGATGGCAACTTTCCACTGTGGGTAGATCGTCAAATGTACTCTGATTAGAAGCTGGAAAATACGATGATGATTGCCAATGGCTTGGTAATGGTGTAGATTTATTCGTATTGCGTATAAACAAGATGATCATCAAAGACACATAAATCGATTCAAATAGGCTTAAACTAAGAACTAACATTCCACTCTTTGCATCACACGGCGTGTGTCTGCTCATGCGCAAAGCTGCAGATATTATAACCTCGCTTATCTGTTTGAACTTCCCTGCCAAACATATTTGCATTTGATGTCACTCCCGCCCGTTGATCAAGCCGTCTGATAGAGCCATCATCAAATGAATGTCGGTTTTACAAGCAATATCTTATGAGGAACGTGATAGTATAGCATTATTCCCTATAAGTCAGTGGATATTCGACACAAGATACGGAGCAAACTATATTCACAGCAAGTCAGCGATCACCTTTGAAGAAACGGAAATATCATGCGACACCAAGACTACTTGGAGCTCAGAAGTGAAATGTATACACTGCGAGCAAGGACGTTCAATGTATAATCTATAATATCCGCATTCAGAGTGATACCGCGTATCTATATTAGCCCTTCTATTGTTGTTGCTCTTACCGTTGCTCTTGATAAGTCTGGCGTGCATGCGTAATATATAGAACTGATTCCATTAAAGGCAATCGAAGCATCGAGTTCAAGTGGTGTCCGCACGTGCGGATGAACGCATGCGACATTCACGTTGTTACAATCAAAATGTTCTGCCGACGCATCGAAAGTCTGCCCGACATCAGAATAGGCTGTGAGTCGGTCTCTTTCCAGCTCCCTCAATGTCCCTGGAATAAGCACTAATTGCCACACCTGATGCTTGAGCGCGAGCGCGAGCACGCGTACTGTATCTCGAACTTCCTCTTTGCTAATACAACCGGCGAAGTGAGACCACGGAGGTTCAAGAGCTGGCGTTCCAACTGGCTTTTATTATTCAAACAGCTGTCAGCTTTCCAGGGATGCACACAAGAATTCTACAGGTGCATTAATTGTGCCTTTGATGATCAGGGTTTGATGCTGCCACCTTTCTGAGCAATCTGAAGATTTGTTTCGAAATATAAATAAACTCGGGTATATTTTGCTTGTTTATTCATTAACGTTAATGACATTTCACCTAACGATAAAACAAATAAATCAAAAGTTAATCCCGTCCAAAACTTATAATAAGCAAAAGTGTTAATCCAGAGATGTACATGTTGCGAATGTTTATGAAACTGTACCCTCATGAAAAAAAAAAAACCCGATTTTATCACTTTTTCGATTTATTCCGACAAATGAACTGATGTAGTATTATGATCTGCAAGTAGAGTTCTTTATAAAACAATTGCCCGATTAGTGTCTAGGAATGTCCACTCGAGCATTTTGATTTCTCTTTCGTAAGTCTTTGCGCAGTTTCTATTCAGGCATCCCAATGTCTTGATCATTATAAGTTGGGATGGCGAAAAGTAATGTGTATGTATGTGGTTGTGTTGACACGAGCGTGTTTTTGCGTAATGCGAAATAGGTATTTCATGACCTCCAATGTGGAAACATTTCTGTCTATTCAATTCAATTCAATTCAAATCAAATTTCATTTCCAATATAACGGTTTTGTTGTCGACAAAGCTCGAGGAAACAAAACGTACAATGTATTAATACAGTTATGTAAACATATAAGATTTTTTGTTCAAAATAATCATATTATTGTGTTGTTAAAAAAGAGAGGCCCACGTGGAAGACAAAGTTGTAGAGAAACGGGCCACTCAATAAATTGAACTTACAACAGGAAAAAAAAAAATAGGATGGGAACCGTACGGAAGTACACACAGGCACAAAGACGCTCGGGGAAAACAAGGACAATGGGAAGGGGAATAGTTTAAAGGGAGAAGGAAGGAAGAGAAGGAAAGAGGGAAAGAAGGAAGGAAAGACTACGTAGAGAGGAAGCAGGAGCTCCCTCGTTAGTAGAGACACTTAATTTAGCACAAATTGAAACAATAGCAACGTTTGATCTGTGACGTCGCTTGATTTGACTTCAGTAATGCCTGAGGCATTCTTTTTTGATAGGGCACCATTTACTTGCATTTTTTCCATAAGAGCAACAACAACAAAATATAAGATTCAGTTTGTGTTATTTTGTATTGCAGTTCGTCAAATTGTACCCCACCATGTCTCTATTTATACCCATCTCTTTCTCTTGTATATGTTTGAGTCGCGCATTAACAACTTTTATTGTAATGATTAATATGAATAACTTAAATATAGTCTACTTTGTTCGGTATCGTCATTTATGGGGTAACTGATTAGGCCTGTATCGTATGTTCTTATACTTGTTTGTTAATATTGATTGCAAAACAAAGTCTCGCATCAACACTATGTCCATGATACTGGCCGACAGGTAATATGAAGCCATATGTGCACAAATATCGCCACCACGAACATGACGCCGGATATTGATTAAGCTATTACGTTTCCTGACCGTAATTACCGTCATAAGGCTGGAGAGAGCTCGTTTATACGCGCGTGGAAGATTGATTTGCGTCTTATCCATCAATTTAACTTTGATAATGTATACACGTAAAGGAGTGTGCATGGCTATCCGAACCACGGTTTCAGTCTATATTCCTCCTACGGCATAAATCGGCAACCTCATATCTTCCGCCTTTTTAAAATCCAGCATTTTCCTGACCGGTATTTCCTTCAGTGTTACATTTCATACGTATGAGAACCATTCAATTACAAAACTCTTCCAGATGCATTATGGAAACGATGACCGGGCAGATATTTTGATTTGTCGCCCATGATAGGCCCCACATGTAACCTTGGCTATACCATAGTATACTACTCAATCACAGGAGTTGGTTCCAACATACAATAAAACATAAATGGAATGTCATTGTATGTAGCGACTCACATTATTGTACCCTCCGAAATCAAATCCGGGTAAAGTGCTAGGATTTCCATTGCGCGTTGTGCACCATTGTTGCAATTATGGCAAAATATTGCGGAATCATTCTCGGCGGCATGTATCATATTTTTTTCCCTTCATCTCTTGTCAATCATTGATTGGAAGTTCATTTAGGAATTAATACGCGAAGCAGCAAAATGGAACTATGTACTGTACATTGCCCGCTTGTTTAATCTGCGTTTAACCATCGAAAGATTAGGCGGGTGGGTTTCGTGAACTCCTAACTCCTTCGTGAATTCTCTTTTCTTTTCCAGCAGTGAACTTGATTGAGAGGAAGAGAGAAAGAGAGTGAGGGGGGGAGGAGGAGGAAGACACATATCTGTGCTTGAGCCTCCAATTCTGTTTTATGATGCTGCATTTGCGTCTAAAAGGATTGGTTTTGAAATCAAATTTGATCGGCAAAGACCACGACTACGATTCATATTAGGCCAATATACGGGGAAGTCTATAATAATCATGGTGGTAACCTCGTCTGTTTGGGATGGTACACTTTTATGGAAGAGATTGTCGCGGTATCTCTAATTGTGTTACGTTTGTTTGTTTTTTTCATTCAAATTTTCACATTAGTAAAATAAAGCAAAGGTATAAAAAGAGCGTATACAATAAAATAAGGTATACAAGAACATGACAAAATAATGTTATTGAAGCAAAGGGTCCAGTGAAATACACTTAATTGGTGTGAATATAATAGATATAAAATGCTCAAACAAAACTGTTTAAACCCTGAAGTACATGGTTTTTTAAAGTTTCGGTGCAGTTATCGCTAAATGAGAAGACTACATACAGTTTGTGACGTCACATATGAAGAACGATATAAAGAAAATGTCAAGAAAATTCAACATATTTGTACTTTACTAGCAAAAGGAAGAGCACTTCACTTATACCTCTTTCAGAAATCATCCCAATGGGAATAATTTTACCCTTAAAGTAAGAAAAAAAAATGTGTCAGTACCAAGTCGAGAGAATATTGTGTACTTTTGATAGAAAATCGGATTTTGTGGATTTTTTAAAATATTTTCTTCACATCGTTCCTTAAATTTGAAGTCATGCTTTTTGTTTGTTTGTTTTTGTTTGTTTTTTTTTTGTTGTTTTTGTTTTTGTTTTTGTTTTTTTGCTTTTCAATCTATGCGATAAATCTTGGGATGCCTTACAAGGCTCCCCAAAAGTGTCTATTTAGGCGCCCGAAGCACCTCCTATTCATCACAAGCTTTCAGGGCCTCACAATCACAGAAACATCGAGTATAGATGATTATTTGCAAAAGCAAACAAAGTTTCACATTGTACTACATAGAAATATAATGAAAAACTATGATTTAACACCCTAATGCACGTCTTAATTACTTGTTAGTTGTATAAATATATATTGTGTATTTGATTACTTTAATTCGTATTTTTAGTTTGTTGTTCTTTTCTCCTATCGATAAACACGTGTGTCGATATCTAGATTTCTTTTCAAACAAATTTCTGTTCAACTATAGTTTGATACACCTTCGTAGAAAACATCTTCAAAAATATTGACCCCGTTTCATAAATCTGTTTAAAGGGACTGTACAGTACTGGTTGAGGTGGGGATTCATGTTTTGAACATTCCTAAGTGAGATAATGAAAAGCCTCTTATGAAATATGAAAGAGCATGTAATTTTACAAAGGATTCAACGTTTATTTGATGAAAATTGGTTTTCAAATGGCTGAGATATCCAAAAAAGTGCTAATAATAAAAGGCGACATGCCACAACTTTATTAGGATCTCTTTGTTTCACCTTGTTTTTGGATATCTCAGCCATTTCAAAACCGATTTTCATCGAATAAACTTTTGATACCCCTTAGAACTGCATGCTCTTTGACATCTCATAGAGTGGTTTCTGAATATCTTGTAAAATGTTAAAAGCTAAATCCTCACCTCGACCAGAACTGTACACCCCCTTTAAAGGGATCGTACAGTTTGGGTTGAGACCTAATTTCAGGTTTCTAACATTTTTGGGTGAGATGATGAGAAACCTCTTATGAAATATGAAAGAGCATGTAATTTTATGAAGAATTCCACGTTTATTTGATGAAAATTGGTTTTAAAATGGCTGAGATATCCAAAAAAGAGCAATTCTAATGAAGTGTGGGACCCACACTTTATTATGATCGCTTTGTTTTACTTTGTTTTTGGATGTCTCACTCATTCCAAACCCGATTTTCATCAAATAAACTTTGAATTCCTCTTAAAATGGTATGCTCTGTATTACATATATCATAAGTGTTTTCTTGGTATCTCGCAACAAGTTAAAAGCCTAATTCTCATCTCCACCAATACTGTACCATCCCTTTAAGTGTATTCAGAAGTGATAAATATACACGGTATCTCATTGAAATGTTTCAGAGTAGAATCACATAATACTTCAGAGCATGATTCAATTCTATATTTTTTTTTCTTGAATGACGAAGCAAAGATTCTTCTGTCGAAACGAAACGCAATGTGTTTGTTCATACCTTTACTTAGTTTTCCTTGCGATCAGTGTCATTACAAGTGTGTATAGTTAAAAAAAAAGAAAAGATTTGCAGGGGAAACTCCTATAGTTGCTAAATATAATCGACAAACATCATGATCTTAGATTTTCGTGAAAAAAACAAACAAAAAACAAACGTTTTTAACAAATGAGAGAGTTGCGAGTTGTTTACATTAAATAAATTTGCAACTAAAGTGATTAAGACCAATACCATTATTTGAAGAAGACAAGTGAAACTATAACCTTCCGTAACATTATTTCTGATGTCCGATTATTTCTTGATTTTGTATCATCACTGTTACAGTTGACTTGGGGTGAAAATACGCAGTAAACAAAGACCATACTATACCCATCACCCTTTAGAGATAACTCCTATGATTCGCGTCCAGTTGACTTCAGAGTTTATGGAAAAGGAGGTGCGAATATATTTTGCGAAACAGTTACATTGTTGACAATCCTATATGCAAAATGTGATTTAAGGCGATGATGCAATCGTGTCATAACTCTCCTGCTGGTGTGCTTCATTAAAAATATATATATATATATATATTCACACTTATTTCTTTCAACATTTCACTATGGCCCTCCTTTTTCGAAGTTATTGCTAGACCATGACACAACTTATGCGATTCTTTTGAATAGCCTTTCTAAATGAAGTTAATGAAGATTGGTAAGCGAAAGAGAGATTTCTGAAGACGTGATAACTCCTCAATAATTACATACTTGGGAGTTATACCATGACGGTAATCGTTATCAAGTTTGGGAAAGCCACGTGAAACTTGAAATTTCCATACCTATCTCGCCTCCAGTCAAACTTTCATGATACATGAAAATGCACTTCTTGTATACTTTTGTGTTTGAATTTATAATGTACAGCCAACTAGAACATGAAGTTTCTCTTTACTTTGAGTAAGTACTGGTATTCGATTTCTATACAGTCCCTTAAATAGCGATTACTTGTACAACTAGGCATTGTCCGCCATTATTACCTCGAAATCCCCATCAAAACACGTTCTTAGAAAGTTTAGGATTGAGTGCTTGTTTCCGCATCAGATCTCGGGAGACAACCGAGAGGAAATGCAGAGCACGGGATAGAGAATCAAAAAGCACAAAGATTCTCAACATCGACGCGGCGGCGATATTTATGCGTTCATCTAATTTCATGCATCTTTTCAAGGGGTTGTTTCGTTTTGTTTTTGTTTTGATAATCATTTTCCGTATTTCAACAAGCCGAGCAAGAACGTTTTCTTTCGTCTGTGCCCTCGATTGCTCTTACTTTGTTGCTCTTTGCGGTTCCAGAATTTTCAAAAGCCTGCTTATTGTTAACTTTAAAACAGATTGTTACCTTGACAACACATTCAAGATTAAGTCACCGTTTTTCTCTCATGTTACAGACACAATTTTTTTGTACACACCTCTGAGCTTTTGCAATACAATGAATTTAACGAGTCCCATCAAGTCGAATATGAGAAACGCAGTTAAATTTAAAGGTGCCAGTCTACTGATGACGCGATGATTTATTTATTTTTTTTATTTTTTTTTGTGAAATTCCTCCAGGACTTAAAGAGTTAATCGTGTAATGAAGAGGCTGTCAATGCGTTTCGAAACATTCTCAGCATTAAGCATTCAATTCCGGGTAACGATGTCCTTGTGCACTCGATCGTTCCCAGAAAACCTTCACACCAAATTCTGTGTGTCTAGCGCTCTCTGTGTGTTATAGGATTCGCTCGCTACCTGACGCACTGAGTCCAGTCAAATCATGTTATCGCGTTCGGAGCTAGTGAGAACTTCCACATCCTCCATTTGTCATGATATATTACGCATGATATGAGTCGATGACTGAGATGGCTTGGTTGCTGTACTAGTAACAAAGTACGAGGGTATATCCTCACGGACACAGCTATAAGAATAGACATAATTATGATCTTGATTGATCCGATAGTTAAACAGCTTGCGGGATTGCTTAGGCACACACATGAATGAGGGAAATCACGCTCTATATCACCTTCACCTTCGCGAGATAAGCCAGACAGTATACTAGTATACGAGCAAGAAAGGCCTTGCGCGCAGGATCGGAGTGCGTTAATTCATTGCGGAGCTCCCCGTCAGAGCGTGCTGGTATACCTTTGGGTTCCCGTTCGTCACACGCTCGCACGGACGTGCCAACTCCACAGACGCTGTGTGGTGAGAAAAAAGGAGAGTACTGTTCGCCGTTGTTTACCTGCGCGATCGACCTAGCACACGTCAGACGCCCACGGAGCAAGGATCTCACCCTTCGCCTCCAGCTTGTCACAGACAAATCGAGTATATTTACTATACAACACAGACATTCTTAAGTGTATCTCGAATTCGATATGGCTTTGCCTAACTCGTGAATACAACCATTGTCTCGTCAACAGGGAAAAATCACGGTCATATTTTGTCTCAAGGGATCTTACGTCGAACTTGTCATACACTTTGTTCTCCAATTACTGCACATCATTTTCCATACCAATAAATCATTGGACAAGTTTAAATCTGAACTATACCCATCAGCCATTATAAAAAAAAAAAATCTGGAAAGAACAGACGAGATAACCTTATCTAATATAAAACAAAACATGCATGTACGCTACTCACAAACCCACAAAGAATCACCTGAGATACGTAGGCCCTACCTAGACGAGCGGGGCTATAACCACATTCTATTTTCAGTCAAAATATCACGGCACACGAAAATAAGCCAAATGTATCGAAAGGAAGAAGACAAGTGCACGAACACCATACATTAACGGAAGAATCGATGCACACGATCATTATTAGGCGAAAGAGCGAGTGAGCCGCATGCAGCGAGGGGAAAAAGTAAATAAATAAATCAGCTGTTGCCAAAATAAAAGGAACATTCTGGACCATTCACTTGATTCGAACGGCTTCAGACGAACCAAAAATCCGTTTCATTGCAAAATTTACTCCTTGTGAAACGTGAGCATTTTCAGTCTCATTGAAGCAATGCAGAAGCAGAGAAGTTTCATTTTATAGCATGTATCTTTACACTTAAGTACTCGTTGCCACGGGTCTTGTAAACTTTTTATAGGAAAGCAACTATAATGTGTCGTTGACATTTAGGTCTTCCTGAAAACAACTCCGAAACCACGTCTCCTTTAATGCAGAGTATATAGAGCAAACCTATCACATGGACGCAGATTCATCGATTAATTTCCCATGAAGAGTGCTGTGACCTATAAATGGTGAAACCTTTATCTCTCAGCATCTCCACCAGAAGTTGGCAGAGTTCGTATCCACAGGTGGTGCCAACTTTGTGGCACGAACTTCGATAAAATGATTTCAGTTTTCATCTGGCAGACCGATTTACCGAAAGATGATGATAAGAAAATGAGCGCGAAGACTGAGAGTGAAACACCTCTTCCAGATTAAAGGAAAATCACCCTAAATTTGCACGTATAAATTCATCGTACATGTTTAAATGACTGAGGGCCAATATCAACGATTCATAGCGATCATTGAAAACTTCTATAAAATCAGACAAAACATAACTAAGTCGTTACAATGCACCCACTTAAATATTGCACAATCTTTACTCCATGGACATTATTGCAAAGCAAACGTTGTGGTTTAATCATCTCTTACTGAAGCAACTTTCACTACACTGCAGTTATTATATCCATCTGCACATTCTAAATGCACACACGTCAGATAAAAATAAGCATAATCTACGCTACTTATAAAACATTTTTTTATTATCTTTTTAATGAAACAATGCAAAGATTGAGTAAGATAATTATTGTGTAACATGTACACCTGAATCACTTTATACACAAGTCATGTACTGATATCGCAAGCTACACGTCCTGTTTATAACATGAATTCAGTTTCCTGACACGCGGTGTTTTGCTCCCTCCCTGACCATACTTGCCATTGGTATACACCTTCATATACTACAATGTACTTGAATTATTTAAAAGATAATTATCGCCGGTGGTGGTGATTAAAGGCTTAAAGTGAAAATACAAAACGGACAGCACATTTTCAATGAAGCAGTATGACGGTACTATCCTCTCTGTTGTTTATCCCAGTATACACACACGGCAGGAGAACATTTTTTTTCTGGTGTTTGTTATACACCATCGGGTAAATGCAAAGGGGAGATTTGGTCAAGGATGAATTTCGAAACATAATTTACGTGAAAACAAACAAACAAACAAACAAACAATGGTTGTACCATACCAGAGACAATTTAAAAAGATGAGCGGTAAACCGGTTTATACTCATATTCTGTGCAAAGGTTACGGCAAATTTCCCTATGCCACCTGAACAATTTTGTCCAACACATGACAAAAGATACATGTATACTGCAAGCCGGATCAGAGAAGTAAAGTGAATTAAAACTTGTTTATTGAACAACACAGAACACTATACCTTTATGGTGGCGCTTTTATCATTGATACAGATAGGGGTTAAAGGCATTATTTACTATTTGCAGATGAAGTAAAAACCCATCTTTAGTGCTTCAAAATAGTTCTAAAATGTGAGTTAGGGATAGAAACAACCAATGCCATATGTTAATCAGTGTAATCAATCGTTAAATATACAAAATGTGAACAATAGTTGCAATAAAATTGTTTCCAGAATAAACTGTCTATACAGTTACAGTCATGTATGATTTACTGAGAAACATATCTCC
This sequence comes from Diadema setosum, assembly GCA_033980235.1. Classification (NCBI taxonomy): domain Eukaryota; kingdom Metazoa; phylum Echinodermata; class Echinoidea; order Diadematoida; family Diadematidae; genus Diadema; species Diadema setosum. The sequence goes on along the minus strand of CM067075.1, from coordinate 11,220,262 downwards.
TTATATCTTAGGATTATAATTGCGAAATTGTATAATAATATTTATATGGTAAAATGTTTTGTGATACAACTCACCTACTATATGCATCAAATGTGATAACTCGACCATTTTTAAATCATTTCTCCTAATATGGTAAAAAATACCTTTAACTAATGAATTCATAAACGGATAACATTTCAGACAAATGCGCCTTACTATTTCAGTGGTTTTAAGTATACTTTGTACGTTTCACAACCCTTGGCTGGTTATCAAATCTGCGACTCTAAATATTCTCAGGGAGATTTAGAATGAACTGATCAAAGGAGTGCAAACTTCAGTGCTGCCATAGGACCTCATACACTTGTATACATGAAATCATACATTCTTGAACTTCAAGTTTCATAACGTTTTCGCTGGAGAATGACTTACGCAACAAACTATGCAAATTAGATGCGGTGAAGGTTTTATCGCGTCACAGCTCTTCCGTGGGTTTACATAAAAAGTATTATCATGATTATAATAGGAGAAAAAATATGTGGTCGATAATCTATTGTGACTACACGCCCCCTCATCTCCTTGTATCTTCAATGCGAAGTCTGTTTCATTCCTACATCGATTCACCTACAATCTATATGTTTATCATTCCACTGGAAAAAAAAAGAAGATAAATATAGTAATTTGTGCTATGATTGCAGGTGGCGGGAACCCTCTATGACTGCAGGTGATGGTATTATTGCATAATTATTATTATAGTAATCAAGTTTATACATAATGATTATACAGTACATTTAACCACCTGGAAACACGTTAGACTTTGATATTCCACAACTGTCTCATTAAATCATGTGCGAGTTAATGCAACTTATAATCATTGTTCAAATATTGTTTTATTTTTGATGAATAAAACTTACATTTCTTTGGAAACCTGTCATTCTCATACAAGCTTCAGCTTTTCATAGGTTTCCTTCATGTTTCTCTAACTTTTTTTTACATCTACAATATCAACATATTATATAACCAATAAAATACGACTTTCACGGTATGTATTATTTCTTTGGAGATAATGATAATTGTGCATATTATGTCTTTTGTGTCACAACAATGTATTGTTTATCTTTGAGAAATATGAAAATAAACTGCACTGAAAACCGAAACCTGAAACTATACCTTATTAAATTGAGCACCACTAAAAGCTGAATGGCTTTTTAACCCTGCGATGCTAGATCAAGCATGGAGAGAAGCAATGGCATGAAATTGATATGGATATATTTGATAAGTACATATTCCCCGTTGGCAAAGACTTCATCTAATAACAAACGTAACTCATTCTTGTTTTGTTTCTCGAAATGCCCCCTTCTCTTTAGTTGAATGAGAGTGTACTCTAGTGATTGTCGTTTGGTGTTAAGCCCAACCTGCTCAAAATAAAAATCGAATTATCGATACAAAAAACAAAAAACAAAACCCGAAGTATCGGCCTCCAAAATGATCTGGAAGGAGAACAAGTATAATCCTCCGCCCAACCCGAGAGAGGAAAACTATTTTTACCCACCATGAGTCATAACTCACGCTACCTTTCAGTAAGCCCATAATATTGTGTCTTTATACTTCTGTCGTCATAATAGGATTTTATATCACGGCCAGACAACTATCACTTCTTCAATGATTATCTGGGCAAGCAACTGCTTTGGGAGATAACAACTTATACCAATTATCAATATAGGGTCTATATAATCATATATATACTGGACAGCAAAAGAAAATACCACTTCTGTCAAAGGCCGCACACAAATTATTGTATGTATAAACTTAGCTTCACAAATATGGAACAGATCCATGATTAAAAAAAGAAAAAAGAAGAAATTTCTGTCGCAGAAATGAATTCGTTTAGTTTACCCCCCCCCCCCCCCAACACACACACACAAATCCAAAGAATCAAGTATATCATTATTCGATATGTATTGGGATATACATGGATATATACTTGTACATATTTATATAATAGGTACCATCACTGATATAGCGTGTTCACATGGCAAGATTAGTATAGCACATGATATGAATATTCGTATTATTGTTTATAATCATGTAGGCCCTACTTCTATTTTTATCCCCAAAAAAAGTATTGTGCAAGAGTAATAATACCACAAACCTTGTGATAACAGAGCAGTTAGTTTTCTACGCATACTATGGTGAATATGATATTACTCATGATCTCCTTTATCAAATCCATTTGTGACGAAAGTACATGGAAATAAAATGTTTGTAGTTCTCGCCGTGTCAATATAGGCTTTATATTCGAGTTTTCCATGTCTGTTGCATATTGGCATACATGCTAACACCAAGCAACTGTAAGTTACTGCAATGTAATTTTTGCTAAATTCATACCAAGACATTTACTACTCTTAGCTGGCTGGTCTCTAAAACCTAAGGGTTCATCGTGAGTCATTGAATTCATTATTGTGTAATTTATTACATCATCTTATTTGTATAAACCTTGCTCAGCTGCTTGAGCTCCGAAGCACCTCAATTCCCTCTTCCGATCCCGATGTTCAGCGTGTGGGCTTTTCCTTCTCCTTTCTTTCTTTCTTTCTTTCTTTCTTTCCTTTCCTTTCCTTTCTTCCCATTATTCTGCTGTGCTTTCCTCTTTCAATGGTATACCCTTCTGTCAAATTATGTAATGTCGTTGTGTTTCTCCTGTCTTGTTCTGTCCTGTCTTGTTCCGTCCTGTCTTTGTAAATAAGTATGTTCATAAGAATCCTTTGAGTGGTTACAATTTACAAGCATGCTTTTCAGTGGACCTCTCAATTCTTTTTTTTTTTTTCTGCAAACATAACTTTGTATTTTGCCGGGATGCATGTATAATTTTTATTTGTTAACCATTATCTATCATGTTAAGTTGAATACATGCCTATGTTATAACACATGATTTATTTCGAGTTATGTTTTGCTGAAAAGAGAAAGAATGGAATAAATGAAATGAAATTAAATGTTATTCACCATTAAAGCAAAAATGTCGATTTTTACGCTTTTTCTATACCGCTTTTCGATTTGATTTTGCATGGAGAAAGTGAAACCGTAGAAGTGACTACTGAAAAAATAAAATGAAAAGCTCCGTTCATCAGTGATAGAGCTCTGTTAGGAATTTTTCTATTATTCCATTGATAACAATAACTATTATCGCCCAGTCGTAAACTCGATTCTTTTCGTTTCTACGCGTTGTTGCAGCACTGTAGTATTGTGACCGTTACTGTCATTCAATCTTACGCTCCATACAATGTATAAACTGAGAACCTGGTTGTGACATGCCGTATGATGCTACGGATTTTTTCTTTAGCAAAGGAATAAGACAACTCACTATACCCCTTTGTATATGGATCGATATCACATTATCAAAGAAATATCATTCAGGGCATATTGATATATTGTTATATGATATGCCGCTTTTTGAGAAAAAAACAACAACAACAACACATCTCGTACACGCCTTGCGAGCGGTTTACCGCTAACTGTACACCTTCTGCATTTACTGCATGGCGAAAAACTGACACTGGCATCCATTTCGACGTTATCATTCAGTATATAATCTTTCCTTCCTTATTCTTGATCATTTCGATTTAACATTGGATTGGTGCCAATTTGTAACGTATAGTGTTTACGTCGTATTTATTGCCTATGATTGCATGTATGCCATTGCGGACGAGGATGAAAGGAGAAAAAAAAAATACAATACGCCTTCACCTCATTGGCAGTAACAAAGCATACATACACACGATACGCGGCACGTCCGTGCGTCAGGGGGCGTGTGAGGGGCGACGACTGCCTTGGCAGCACGCCTGGACTCCCTCGAGGTGAAAGTGGGGCATGCATGCCACGGCCACCGACACAGCGCTCCGAGCAAATTCAGAGCTCTTTATACGTCTGTCTAGTGAAAGGTAAACTCGACTTTAAGAAATTCACTTTACAGAACAAAGAAATAATCTGGTGTGTCCCCCTCCCCCCCCCCCCCTTTTTTTCTCCCCTCCAATGTTTTCTGTCCTCAATTGCAAGCTGTCACACAGAGGGCGGATAGCTTTATCGGAAAATGTTGTTGGAATAAAAATGTGTCGTCGCAGTTCACTCTTCTCATCTCATCTTCTTATCACCGTTCGGTTGTACCCTGAAAAAGGAACAGTGACACCCTTCCCATCATCGGAGGCTACATTTTTCTTCTCGATTTCTTGAATCCATGCCGACGTCTTAATGAGACAATAGCAATGATCAAAATAAACTTACAACAAACTTACAACTTACAACACAAAACTAAACTATTACATCATATGAACTTACAACACAAAACTAAATTAATACATTGTAGTACCAAGACTGTAATCACAAGCCAAACTCTGAAGAGAGAAACATTTAAGTTTCTACATAAACATTGTATATCTCGACCTTAATTTCAGTTTCTACATAAACATTGTTTATCTCGACCAATTTCAGTTTCCATATAGATTGTCACACGATAAACAATCAGAATGTCCATGGTTATTGACTATACGTATGTAACATGTGATAACATGGAACAAAATACAACAAACACCACTTCATCAAGACACTCTAATTTGGATTTCTTAGAGCAAGAGCATGTTCATTTTTCTGTTGTATTCTTTCAACATTCAGGAGTGATCCTCGAAATCTGCACTAACACATATTAAACTTTAGACATGGAAATTAAATCTTCAAAAGAAAATGCAAACATGTCGGCCCTACATGAATTTAATGTTTTAATGTATTCCAAAGGAGAAATTTAATGTAAAAAAGTGTGTGACTTTTTTTAGTCCTCTTCTCTATTGATTCAAACAATTTTGGCCATAACGGAATGATTTTAGGGCATTAATAAAATAACTGAAGTACAGTTTCCTGCAACTGCTGAAAACAAAACTTTCAATTAAGATTTTCTAACTTCTAAAGAAATTCAAAGGCATTCAAACGTATTATAACATGAGGTGTTTTTTTGTTTAATTGGATAAAATGAACGATGCTGTGGTTCAATAGTGCATTTATAATCATTCAAATCAGAGGTACTTTTCATTTGAACCCTCTCGCGAATCGACTTTATACTTTGCGATGTTCGCCATCTCAATTTCGCAGTTTCGTGAATTCGCGCATCCTGCGGCGCAGCTGTTGATAGTCGATATACGCTGCAGTACTTCGTATGAATTATGAAATAGAATATATGACAGATCCAAAGAGAAAATGGTTGTGAAATACAATGCATGATAGTCGCCGCATTCTGCCCTACCAAGACACTGCTGCCCTGGTCACGACCTGGGTCTGGTTCTTATTGAACCGTGTTACTCCAACACATGTCATGCATCGCAAATGAATACAGAGGGATGTGACGGAATCACATTATACTTGAGGCATGAAAATTTAACGAATATATATACTTAATTCGTTCTCCAATCTACTGCCGAATAATAATTAGTGATGAAATGTCACCGGACCTTTCGGAAACGAAAGAAATGAGCGCATACATAATGTTTTGGCGTGTGCGTGTGTGTTTTGATTTGTTTTCAGTGAGTACATTCGCAAGTTCATTCGCTTTGCACTTGTTTGAGGTCTGTTAATTTTTTAACTTATCGTTTCATGACTATACCCGCCACGAATTCAGGGGGGGGGGGGGGGGGGGCTGTATCACGCCTGCTTTAGCCTCTATTCACTTTTAAAGAATGTTTTTATATCGTGACAAATACTTGTTGTCTGTCAGAATAAAGAACGGAGCAAAAGAATTTTTTGAAAACGATGCTTTCTGAGCTTATTGCACAGGTAAAAAATATTCATAATCCTTCTTTTCATTTTAGAAGAATGAAATCAAACAAAAAGTAAGGTATATAAAGGTGAATTAAATTGTACACTAAGCAGAAAGGTTATATGTGTAATTGTGGAAGTTTGACTGCACATTTTCACGAAACAGCCATAGTGGTTACAATCCCATTTTGTATAATGAAAATTAGATAAGGTCATATATGAATCTTCACTGAATAATCTTCGTTTGAAATCAAACTAAATTGAATAACCACATGAAATCAATGTAGTTTTGTGATAATTTCTGGTATGGGGAGGGTATCGGATAGCTAGTTGAGTTGCTTACTTTTTGCCTATGTAAAAGGAACTCATCTCGTATTCTCATACACATCGGAGGGGATTAGAGTGCTGACATCATACATCGAATGACTGAGATCTTGCCTTCTTGCTATTGCCAACTATAATGTTCTTTAACTTCATGTTTGTTATCGATGCTATTGTTCGGTAAATTTCATTTAATTTCATTTAAATTATATTATATAATATATATATATATATATATATATATATATATATATATATATATATATATATATAATACTCATTTAGCTATGCGATAATTTAGTTATTTGTGATATGTTGTGCAATAAATGCATAGTTATATTGTTATTCTTAATCGATGTTTCGTCTCTTTTGTTGAGATTGGTTCTCCTATCACCTATCATGAAAATATGGGGAAAAAACATAGGTGATCAATAATTATTGTATATATCATCTCGATATCTTTTATCCTATATTTGGTACTCGTTTGTGACCATATCACTGATTACAGCATTACTCTACCGAGCTGCATGTTATATGTACAATGTATGTACTCTCACAGGCCCAACAGTAGTGTTACGCAATTTTGCTTGCTTATTTTGTTTGGTTTTTGTTTCCTTTGATGTGTTCGGTCAAATGATCTTAACATATTTCACGTTGTCATAAAATTAATTATTCTTTTTAATCGTTTACCCAATGTTAGGGAAGTGCTAGTCGGCATTCCTAGAATTTTCCGTCAGCATCACTGTAATGTGCTGAAATAACTTCCTGCCCCCGAGTGCATGCAAAATGTAACATGTTGGTTAGATGTAACATTCTGGCCATACATGAATGATGTGTCAAATTTCTCCATATACACAGCGTGGATTCTAACTATACAAATTGTAAAATATGGTACTTTATAACGGCGGTGTTTCTTCTTCTTTTTTTTTTTCTTTTTTTGCGAGATCCTCCATGTATAGCTGCCACCATCCCAATACACCCTGACCGCAGCCATGTTCTTTTTAAAATCCATTGTACAGGCATGTATTGCGGTTGATAACGCATTACCTATCTTTTACACGTGTCCGTTGTATGACTTGCATGTACATTGTAGCAATAGTCCTTGACATTCGTTTGTCGATTGGTAAATAAAAAAACAAAAAACAAAACGAATGATTTCATACCGCGCGTGACAAATGACAATACATGCATTTTTAGTGAACTGCATTTAAATGTCCCTCATTGCGCATTAGTCACAACGACTTTTCAGAAGATCATAAGTTTGTATCATCTTTATTTTTTTCTCGTTTATTTTTCGGACTACATTCTACAGTATAAAATAATGTTAGTATGGAGTTTTAGTGAATATTCCTTATTTCTTAATTCTTAGATACCACTTAATATATACTCGATAAGCAAATCTTCCATAGCACTCGTTTTACATCTGTTTGGCATGGTTATACGGTTGCCATTATCCAATATTGTCGTAGTATACACCGCATTATAAAGTTTCTTTACTTCATGCGATGAAACCGTGTTCAGAATAATGTTTAACCGAAGGATGAAACAAAGAGACTTCTTTCGATATCGTTGCATAATTAGGAACATCGTCGAGCCCATAACTCCGTCACCCAACATCTTTACCACTACCCGGGCAGAGTTTCAATTTTGTTAAGTCCAGATTAGATATTGCTATGACTCCGCATTCAAACTATATACGTAGACACTTACTGACGATGAGAAATTTGAGAAACAAATATCAAACTATGTAGACCTACTGTCACATGGGAATCAGTATAAACCATTGGACATACTGAGATGTTATGAAATTCCACGTATATAAGTAGCCCTCACGAACCATACGTACAAATTTTGAATTGATGTGTGCGAATAAAGTTTGGATGTTATTGTTGTCGTTCACGGCAGGTAGTTGACCCTGCAGTTTATGGCCCATGAGGTGCTAGTAGTTATGAGATCATCGAAACCTGCATAGTTGCTATAAAAACACCGAAAGACGCCTGAAGAGAATGGGAGCACAAAATCTGTAGGAACGTAAGCTTTAGCAATTTTTTCGTAGTCTGTAAAACTCAAATATTTAAACTTTCACGAAGCGGACATTAAAATACCAAGGTAAAGAATGCACAGCGTTTTAGTCTTTCATATTATAGCACTCAATGCCCAAAGTCTCATCCTATAAAAATTTACGTGCATGTGAAGGGGCGGGCGGGGCGGGGCGGCCGGTGAGAGAGGTATGCATGGGAGGGGTGTGTTTCAACTTCCCTGGGTATGAATGAAGTAAGCGATAATCGTATATCATATATATATATATACATAATGAGTAATATTTATTTCATCGATGACTGGTCTGCTTATGAGCAGAGATTTGTAAATTATTACAATTTTTTTTTTTTTAGCTACTCTACACCGAGATTTTTGTTTCATTACTATTTATTATAATACAACTTAAAATTGTATGAGGACGACGTTCTCGGCACATTGTATAGTGAGGTACATAAGGGTTTGTAGACTATACTGATGAATACTAGTAATGATTAATGGTTCTGGAGACGAGCTCACAGCGAAATGCGTACATACACACTTACTTAATGTCACAGCATGTACGCATACACCCTCGCACATACACGGAGGCCCACATAGTAGTGTGTGATTATATGTACCACTTCTACCTGCATCTCAGGGCGCACAATGTGATTAATTGTCCATGCGTAATGACTGGACTGCACATGCGCATAATGCGGAACCACTCGTAGGTGGCAGTGAAGCGACGAAAACAGTGAATATCCCCGTAGTAAGCCTTGAACGCGTTGAGTATGCTCGTTGAATAACAGTGACGCCACTAAACGCTGGTGCACATATTACTGTTAACAGCAATGCCGATAATCCAACCGCCACGGGTTCTCTCACAACTCTTGCTGTGCAAACTGCGCGGGAGAAGGTGTACGCCAGAAGTGGACCTATTACGAGACGCGGTTGATAGCTGCCAACGGAGATGAGCTAATATCGACAAGAATGCGCACAAGAGAGAACCTTTTCCTATTTTCCCCCTCCCTCCCGCGTATTTTTCCCGTCTCTCTAGCCCCCTTGGCCGCCATCACCGAATCGCTCAAACATATACCGCATATCGATGTATTACCTTCTTTCTTCTCAACACACTCTCTGACAAACACACACACACACAAAATCACGACACTGTTCCCCTTTCCTGCAGATTAGTGTTGTCTGTTCGTTCGTCGCTTGTTTCCTCACAATTGTTTGGTGTGTGTGGGGTGTTTTTTTTTTTCAATACATATTTTTATTTGCTATAATGCTCTGTTTTTATTGAATTGCACATTCTTCAAATCAACAAACTATGACAAAGCATTGTTAAAATCATCTGCCAGAAGCATTACTCTTTGGTATTACCATGGAGGTGGGAAACAATACCTCCAATTTCTGTTGAAAATTCACCAAAATTCACTTTTCTAGCATAATGAAAGAGCAATTGACTAACCGCTTTCAGAAAGCAGGGGAATAATTGCTACCATGTACATGTGTCAGAATCAGGTTGATGGAATGTGTTATTTTCATGAGAAATAGATTTTTTGTGAAATTTTCTCTACACTTTCTTTATACTGTTGTCCACTCATACGTCATAACCTCTAATAGCCTCCTCAATCAGCGGTTTCAACATCAAAACTTTAAAAATTCATAACTTTTGCATCGATTGTCCGATTTTCCTCAAACTTTCACCGATGTGTTCTACTAATGTTGCTGCTTTCATTCAATCCGCATTGCTGTTTGGGTTTGGGTTCCCTTTAATGAGGCTCAACAAATGACAACAAAACGTTACAAAGCCGAATGTTCATGAAGCGATAGTACTTTTAGCAGGAACGACTGTTACTGTTTGGTGTGGTGTTGTTTTTTCCGAAGGAAAACATTATACTATGACTTTTTTCTTTTTTCCCCATCTTTTTCATTTCATCTTTTTAAAAACATTTTCTCCACCCAGCATGCCCAGTGAGTGGTGACTTGAGTATATCCCCTTGATTTGTCATATTGTTAAGATAACTTCTTCTTTTTTTTCTTTGAGACCATTATCCTCGTCAAGCGTTTGCTAATGATGGTCACCTGTGTTTCTACTATATCTAGAGTTGCTTATTTTGTCTTTTCAACAGCAGGTACATGCGATACTTAAGTTTGCATATGCAGAATATAACACCTGTTCATCTTCATTTTGTATTATCATTAAATAATGTCATAATACATTTGAATTTATCACTTTACCTGTACCCACTGTCAATTTCAAATGATGTTGTACTTAACTAGTTTGTTCAATTGACTTTAAATCAAAATTCATGTATGAAAAAGAAATGCAGAAATAAAATTAATCAATCCATCAATCATCATTTATCAACACTCCAGGTATTTTGCAACTCTGTTGAGCTGCCATTTTGTGTGTGTGTGTGTGTGTGTGTGTGTGTGTGTGTGTGTGTGTTTTCAAGACTGCTTTGCACAATCACGTGTTTGTTAGTGAAAACATGGAGCTAGAACTTCCATGGTGAGACCATGGACCCTTCTTTTTGTGTATAGGGTCAATGGTGAAACTAGAGAGGGGGCTTGATGATTTATCGAGCCGAAGAAGAAGAAGAAGAAGAAAAAAATGTTTGGAGCTGGGTGACCCGAGAGTCAACTGCCGCCGTTGTGCTGCTTCAATAATAGCACAAGTTTCCTGTCATAACCGACGGTCAAGCAATTGTGGCTGTTCAGATATATATATATATACTCAAAGTTGAAGGAAAACGTCATAATACTTAAGAAATACGTGTGATCCTATACCATTTACGGCATGCGTCATCAAACTGGCCATGGCACATTCAGAGCCAACCAGAAGATGGACTTTATTCTTACGAAGTGTTCTATAAGTCAACCAAACCTTTTACTATATGTACTAATATCATGAAGCATAGCCATATTAGTTATTATATAGGGCCTACACCACACGTTTTGAAGATCTAATCATTTTTTTTATTTACTTTATTTTGAAGTCGATCTCGCCTATTAAACTCGAAGTCAAAGGGCCAGACAATATCTTCCGAAGGGCATGAATTCTCACTCACACTTTATATTCATAGAATTGATAACAAATTTCCGTGGTTGAATTTTCTTCGAGTTAACCAGATTTTGACTTAAAAGGCGTTGGCTGTATATATATATATATATATATACATATATATAATATACATATTTATATAAAAAATAATTATAAGCTTTGTTTATAAATAAGAGGTACAGAGATAATCACGTTATTCTTGGTCATTGACACGACCGATTTTTTCAAGGTTTTTGGAGATTGTTATGATGACAACGATGAATCTGCCTCCTCAGTTATTATTATCAACTATAATGCGATATCCTAAAGTTTCATATTACTTGATGCGGGAGACGCAACATCTTCTTTTTCCAGCTCGCCTACCACAAAATAGAACAACAGTTCGACCTCGATTATCCAGCCATGTCGGGACCGGCGCTCATCCGAATAAGCGAATTGGCCGGATATGGGAGACACAATGTTAATGTATATACATCAGTAGCTGCCGTCCAAGCTGCCATCCCAGTGCACTGGCAGCCAGGCAGGTAGGGTACCCCGCAACTAAGACGGGTGCTGTTCGTTATTCCGAAGGTTCGATATTCCGAAGGTTCGTTAATCCGAAACACGCAAATTCCCTATACCTAGAGGTTCGTTAATTCGAAAATGAAAAAGGGTTCGTTAATCCGAACATTTGTGGCGTTTTTCCGAAGGTTCGCTATTCCGAAGATTTGTTAATCCGAAAATGAAATTCGGAGAAACGAACCTTCAGAATAAGGAATCTTCGGACTGAAGAGCCATCGGAATAACGAACTTTCGGAATAACGAGCTGTAACCCTCTAAGATGCCCTTAACTTTCTGACAATACCACTGCTGCGTGATAAAAAAAAAAACAGTTGAACAATAACAGCAAAACAACTCCATTAGAGTCAATGTTAGGAGTCTTATTGTCTTCTGCGAGATTCGCTGCTGCAGCGAATTTGATATTTACAACAACCTTTGTCAGCTGATATTCACCATGCAAACATTACCTGCCGAACTCCGCAAAACGATCAAGTCAAGCCAAAGCCATGAACTGGGCGATGCCACGAGTTTATCAGATCTCTCCTCTCTCTCTCTCTCTCTCTCTCTCTCTCGCTCTTTCGCCACTGTGACGTCACATCTCGCCTTGTTTATATCGTAAGCAAGGTTTAACAATAGGTAATGTAAGTTCACGCGACTACCTCAACATCGATTATTTCGGCGGACAATCGAAGATTGGTTGTTGCGCCAAATCCCTTGCAGGTCACATGGATGCTGCCAGCGCAAATGGCAGATGAAATATGAATCACACAGAACAACACCTTTGCATCGCGTTGTTTGTGGCATTAAACATGTTAAAATCAACTATAACGACGGGCCAGTAACATAGTCTATGCTTGTGGGTCTTATCAAAAAGAAAAAAAAAAGAAAAGTAAAAAAGGAATGAATATGATTAAACTCAGATATAATAAGGATTTGGATACGTAAATAAAGAGGATAAGCAACGCTATTAAATCAAAATGAAGACTAAAGATTAGATTGAATGGTGCTATGTAATATGCTTCTGGTGCTCAATCTGATTGGCTTTCAGTTTCGCTATGAAACAAATAAAAAACTGTATGTTATACCCTTTATTTCTGCATCGGCAAGTGAAGTTATGATGAAGCTTTCTGAAGTGCCGGAAACATTTGATTTTTGACAAAAAAAAAAGAAATGAACAAAAATGAAGCCGCAGAAACTGGATAGCGAAGTACCAGTATACAAAAACTTTGATTTATGATGACAAGAAGACATGAAACGAGTAAGGGACTCTGATTCTGCACTGATAATCCGTCACAAGTAGAGATTAAAGGGATGATATACATGTAGTATTGGTTGAGATGGGGCTGCAGGTTTCCAACTTCTTTGTGACTTTATAAGAAACCGCTTATGCAATATGAAAGAGCATACAATTCTAAGATAAATTGAAAGTTTATTTCATGAAAATCGGTTTTGAAATGACTGATATATCCAAAACAAAGCGATCCGCATAAAATATTGAACCCAACTTCAATTAGGATTGCTTTGTTTTACTTTGCTTTGTTTTGCTCTGTTTTTTTGGATATCTCAGTCATTACAAAACCGATTTTCATCTCATTAACTTTGAATCTCTCTTTTCTCTTTTTTTTTTTTTAGAAATGTATGCTCTTTTAAATTTCATATGTGATTTCTAATAATCTCACAAGTTAAAAGCTGGATCCCCATTTCAACGAAAACTATACAATCCCTTTAAAATACTGAGAACTTAAATTGCTGCCAATATAGATCTGCTAATATTTTACGTTTGATTCCATAATAATTGAGAGAACATTGCATGTGTTTCAACAGGAATATATAAAGTATACATAAAATTGTTTTCTTCACTCTATCTTGGGGGGGGGGGGGAGGGATTACTTCTATTCCAATTTTTCATAATTTCTTTTTCTTTTTACCAATATTTAGTTATCAGTAACATGCTATAACAGCAGTAGTAGTACATGACATTGTGTATGGGTACTGTGTTATCAACTTGACTTTAACAACCATGATTATTTTGACAAACTTTTGGTTATCCATGTTCATATACTCTAAGAATGTTCAATTTTTAATATTTGTGATTTTTGTCTTTTTAAAGACAGTAAAACATAAAAGCGAAAAAAATCTCCACACATATCAGCAAGCACTATATAAAAAGTCAGAGCACTTCACAAATTTTCGAAAAGGCAGACTCCATTGAAATCTTGTAAGATATATCAACAAAACAGAGTGACTGTTGTGTAATGCATTTCGCGACTTTTTAATCTTTAAAGAATCTAGGATTTTATTGATGCACAGAAGGTTCTTTTTATTTAAAAAAAAGGAAGTATAAATAAATGTCTGTTTAGTGACTTTATACATAAAGTGGAAATGTACCTCGGAGTGTCCTTGAGTCAAATTTACCAAATTTAATACAAACTGACCAGTTAAACTCTTCACAACACATTGTTCGTTTGCCCAAAATTTTGTAGTACAATATATTAGATCTTTAATGCTATACAACCTAATCACACATTGCGTAATACTTGAATTAACATGATATCGCACACTTTGAGATACATATTCACTTAATATAAAGGTATAAAACAGACATTTTGTACAATGCAAAGTTCTATGACTGAGACAAAATTGACGTAATCACGAAGATAACCCTTTTTTAACATAAAATTCCCCTCCACCCCTTCCCCAAAACAAACAAACAAGCTAACAAAGATGTAAAAATTGCGATCATATATAGTGAGGGATTTCAGTTAAAAAGACCATTATCTGTCCAACTGCTTGAAAGGATTGCTATATGTGAACATTAAGTGCAGGATGTATGTGTTTGATAAACAATTCAAATAACTAAAATGTGGTAAAATACGGGTCAGGGTAATTATATATGTGAAACTGATATTTCGTCTTCTGACATGATCTTTTCAAGTAGTGGGTAACAATATGTCAAAATGGCATAATGGCTATTAGAAGGAATGGTAGTATTTTCTTCGCCTTTTGACCATAAAGATGATTACATACTCAGATAACCACCACCGTGAATGGTGAATTTGCGCGCACTAAATAATATGGAATTTTCACGCCTTATACGGCGATTATTCAGACGATGCTCAGCGTCGGTCGCAGAATGGCAGACGAAGCGTTAAACCAGTGAGGCGGTTAAACGTTGGAGTTAAAAAAAAGGTCAGGAAGAGAAGAACTGCGTTTGATGAGGTATAAGAAACGTGACCTTTCCGGCCACGTGATGAAAACAGTCATCCTGGGTGTCTTGCACTCCTTCACACTTCAACCTTTCCTCACACTCCGACTTCTCTCATGCAGAGTATTTCGATGCGAGTGTGTGTGTGCGTGCGTGTGCGTGTAATACACAATCTCGGAGGTGTCTAAACTTCCACACGGGATTTGAAAAACGGTCCAATATTTCTACAACTGATACTGATACAGGTGATAATTGTGATGAAAATGATTTCAATAATAATCCCATCAAACCAAACAGAACTCAGCATATTATACGCGTCTCTCAAAAATTAAATTCTTTATCATGGATTACAATATTTAAAAATCCACAAAATAATGATAAAACATGCTAATTTCGTAACATCTTACTTACATAGTAAATCATGCCACAATGCCATTTTGAAACGCTCAACAGGCTAAATTAAATACATGTGATCATAAGATTCGCTGATTATTTTTTTCATGTGGTTTTTTTGTTCATCATCACGAATACCCTACCGCCAAAAAAGAGAAAATAATGATTTCGTCGAAAAACTAATCTCTTTTTTTTTTTTTTTTTTTTTACTGTTTACATGCCAGACAAGTAAAAACTCTGAGAACTGAGGCGCAATATACCTCATTAGTAGTATCCAGATTTTGGCGATTTTTTTTTCTTTAATACGAGGTTTGCAGTAGCAAGATAGAAGCTGGCTTATGCGGGAGAAAAAAGAACTATGTCATTCCTCTGCGCGTAAACTTCCGTTTCTCGTTATCATTCACCTCATTTTCATGAACTCTAGTACGAGCTGAACCGGGCATTCAAATAGAACGTGAAGGAATATAGAGCCTTATTTTTTTAAGAGTAACGTATCCCCGAATGGGGTATACCGGCATTCTGAACACGTGGCGGCCAATCAGGAATGATCAGTCGTATTAGACGATGAGTTCAGATCCCACGCTTTTTTTCCCACTACAATCAAGTAATCAGTGATATGTTGTCGGGGCATGCGAACTTCATCCCTGAGCGCTGCACAGGAAAAACAAAAATCTGAAACTGCTTTCCCATTCTCGGGATGTTTCTGGATGGAAACTTCATTAGATTCGTCTCATAATGAAAAGGGAAGACAGAGACGAAGAATTAAAGTACAGCTGGCAATTTCACGGGCAATTAGAATATCAGTAATTAAGGGCTTGTTGAGCAAATATGAGTCACTATTAAAATTGTTACATTGACAATAATGAAAACAAAAATGTGTTTAATGGTATCATCTATACATGCATGACATGTGACCAAGTTCGTCATCGAAAAGTCGCTAAAATCTATATACACGACACTGGTCCTTCCAATAGCCTTGGATATCATTGTTTTAAAAAGGAAGTAAATAATGTAAATGAAAGCATGGAATTCCCGCCAATTATACATTGCCCAACAATTTAGTCCATGATTTGTTTTCATTAGTTACATTTCACTGGTGAATCTTATTCAAAGTCGGCACACTGTTTGTTTGTTTTTTTATCGCGTGTAGTTAAGTATTACTACAATACGCTTTACAAGCGGGTCAAGGGAAATTGTCCACTCTCCAGTAAGAAAGGTGACCATTTTTTTTTTTTTTTCATCAGAGGATCATCAAATAATTCGGCAAAAGCTATATGACAATACGGGAGAGCAACTAAAAACACTCACAATAGTTTATAAAGTGTTACATTCGAAAATAGACAGTAAAACGGAACAAATAAATCTATACTCAGCAAAAAGAGAATGCAAACATTTTTTTCGACTTCACATTTTTCATAGAAGAGTTGATGTAAAATTAATGTATCATACAACATATTAAAGGTAATTTAATTGGCTATCAACCTATAGTATATATAGTTCAATATGAATGGAAACTTTACGCATGAATGAACGCATTCGTTTTTGTCCCCCAAGGGACAAAAGTAAAGATTGCAAAAATTGATATGTTGTCTTTCATTTACAAACGCCCATAACGATAACAATGATAACAAAAATTTAATGACCAATTTAACACGATGAGAGACGTGAATAAAATAGTAAAAATAAGTTTTCGTTCTCTTTATCTCTTAGGTATAACCTCAAACAAAATCAAAGTAGGAATCTAAAGGGGAAAATAAGATTTTTTTTTTTGTCAACTCAAACCTCAAATGAAATAGGGAGTAAGGGCAAAAAGATGATTAAATGAACATATTATTTCATTTCATTCTTTAATTCAGTAATTTACGAATTCATGAGACAAATTCACGAACAAAATATCACTTACGATTTTATTAATTTTAGAAATCAATTCAAATTCCAAACATTTTTGTTTCGAATTTGCTTCTTCTCTCATTCCATTTGAATTTGGATTTGACAGAAGATTCTTCATTTTCCTCCATTATTTTTAGCCTTTATCTTTTGAGCTTCAAGAAATATTATAGAGATCATAGGTTTGTTTTTGCAACATAATTTATGTTTTTTATTGTGTTAAATTTTTCTTTTGTTCTTATTGCTACATCGAAGCGCACTTACGCATGAACGACAACTTGTTCATTTTTGCAATTTTTACTTTTGTGCCTTGGAAGGGAAATATAATGGCGTTCACTCATGCGTAAAGTTTCCCTTTTTTTATTTACCTGCCAGGTTGACAGCCAATTAGACTACCTTTCATACGGTATATAATACATCAACTTTTAGCCAAATATATCTACAAGATATATAAACTTGAAAAAAGTGTTTGCTTTCTTTATTCTTTTTCTTTTTTTTTCTGAGTGCATGAAGACTTGGCAAGATTCAAACAAATAAATGAAATTATGTCATGTTGAACTAAAGAGCAGCAAATCCCATACAGCGACGATGCTATGTTCATAACATTTGCGAAATTATCTAGAATTTCTCCCAAAATCATCATGTAAGGGTATATGACACGCATTTATACACTTCTTTCTTACTTTATTCAAAGTTTCATCAATTTCACTGAGCTGGCCGTTTATACAAACTTCAGAAAACAACAAGGGGTTGAATCTTTAAAACGAAACAAACAAAAAGAACGAAAAGAAAATGTTTACTTCTTCGTTCTGGAGTAATTGTTGAATTGCTGCTGGGTGATTTTGTTTTGTATTGTTTTGTTTTGTATTGTATTGTATTTAGTCTTTCCATTTTTTTTACATTCATCAGGTCAGTTAGATTCACTTACTTTATGGCAAAGAAAGAAACACACACACATAATTCAGGGGCAATAAAGGCAAGGACATAATCATGACAAGGTCTTAGGGTATTTAGTGACAAATACTGCGGTCCCAGATGTCTTCTCTCAGTTACACGAACCCTTGCACATGACTCTGAATAAGAGAACAACTTTATCGATGGATTCTTAAACGTGACGACTCTTGGCAAGGCTAGCTCATACCTACATCGATGAGCTACTTTCTAGGTAGCAACCGATTCAGCACCTGTTCTTTCTATATTCGTTGTTGGAATTCTCTTCATTCAAAATATCCCACAGTTGCAAGGTCGGGAAATCGCGGAAACGAATGGGACGAGCTTGGCTTGTGATGTTCAGTTACCGCCCACAAATATTGCTGTTGTAAACCGACTGACCTTCTCAAGCCACAGTCAAGCAATGCACATTACAGAGAGTGAACGTGATCGTGTCCATCATGATGGACTCCGCGGACAACTTCGGCGATCGAGCGAGGTTTCCCATCACCAGCGCGTTCGTGAGCTCCCGAAGACTAACTCCCGAAACGGCACCAACGGATATGATGCTCTATGTAATCTGATTCGATGACTGTCTTTATTCGGTCAAACGTGTCCAGTCACCTATAACCCTCTTTGCCAAGTTGAAAAATCTCCATTGAAGATGCTATGCTAGATAAAGGCCGCAGAAGTGCATTTCCATTTTACTTCATTAATTCGTCTTAGAATTAATGCAATGCTTCTTTTTCCCCCAGACTGATTTCATTTCAACGTGAGCTTCCTTTCAGCTACGAGGGCAGCTGATATTAAATGAGTTCTTGGAACGATAACTCGCCAGAGATACGTGAGCTAAATTTTTAGGAGTACGAATCACAAGAATTCGCTGAGAAAAGATTACCACATCCCCTCTTGTTTATCTTTCTTTCTTCTTCTTTTTTTTTTATTTGTCTGACAAAAGGAGCTCTGGCAGAAATGCGACGTTGCTTCAATGCGAGAGAAACAACTATTCAATTATACATAATTCATTCAGCTTTGATGACGCGTGCCGGACAAGAGCGGATACTGGAAAGTGATAGAGACGAAATCTATTATGTACTCTCAAAATCGTTAATCAAAGCGTGTTTGTCTGTATGTACATAACTCTTCGCCTATTTGGCCTGTATAATCACTCTATAAATAAAGGACTGTTTTGTTTCTGACTACACTACATTATCTTAAAATAAACAATTCAAGGAAAGTCATGATCAATACTGAAATTCGACATAGACTTTATCTCAGTTTAATGAGTGACATGAAGGCCTTAGGCCTATCCTTCAAAGTATACTTTGGAAATTGATTAGACTCAGACAATATTTCCCGTTTGAAAACGATATTTTGTCTTGCAGAATTGCACAACAGGAATGACAGAAACCATGACAGAAAGACAGAGGACTGCACACAAACTAAAAGTGAGCGTGGGCTGAATTGAATCTGATGGCAAAGTTTCTAAACCCATCGCAATCAGCAAACATCGATATGTAGTCATCCTCATCAATCTCAAATACAGAGCTGTACAAATGTATACGGATGGAAACGATTTTCCGCCTTGGATTCAAAGGTTGAACTCGCATTATTACGAATTAATCATTCAGATACGCTACGTCTGATGGTTTCCATAAGCAACGCAAACTTGACAACAATATTGATGATTCCATACGGCTCGACTGATCATGCCCCGCGCTTTTTAGTGCCGTCCACATGTAATACATGTATCACAAAACACAGATTTCACCGCGACGATTTGCTCGAATGTCATCATACCGGAAATGAATTAACTAGACGACCGAGTCACTCTCGAATAATTTCTTTAGTGGTTTCGGATTTCTTATCAGTTGATAATACCGTCACCCGTTTCTCTAATACTCTTTCATCGGAGTCAACGGCACTACAGTGTGGCTCTCTCTCTCGCCCTCACACACAACACTTTACAGCTTTCGTGGTATGCATGGCCACCATGTGAGCCATTTATTGTCTCTCTTTACTGACATGGAAAATGAGAAAATTGAACATTCACACGTTCTAACTTCAATATTGAATTACTTTACTGGAGCACGCAAACGCAGACTGTCACACACGGAATATTCCACAATTTCACGCCGAAAAGTCATGATTACCTGCTTGTATATATGTCCTACTGATCATCATATCGCATTATGTGGGAAATTTCATAAAACTGATATACAAGACATGTTTCGCGAACATACATTTCCATGCAGCTCATGCTGACTAATGCTGGAGGACTACTTTCAGAATAAATTGATTTTAATAATGGGTGAGAGTCAAACAAATAGAATGGTATAAAAATCGAACATGAAAATAATAAGAAAATTACGTAATTTTCAAGTCATGCATATTTTTACTGTTTTCAGTATACTGTTCACAACTAAAATTCTGTTTGTTTTTTTTTTGATGATTATATTATGGATGGTGCAGGGTAGTATTACCTCGCGACTCATCCATCGACGAATACACAAAGTATAATCAAATATTTTGAGGTATATACAATACAATAAAATATACTTTATTTATTCATCTATGTATCTATTTATTTATTTATGTATTTATTTATTTATTTATTTATTTATTTATTTATTTATTTATTTATGGTGTAGATAAGAATTCATTGTTTTCTTTATTCTATCCTGCAGGATCAGCCTATTCCGTACTACAAAAATGCTTTGCAAAGACGCCCGCAATTTTAGAATTAGCATAACACTACATGTACTCCCCATTTTAGGTTTTTTTTTTTTTTCTATACAGCGCAACAATAATGTGATGAGCTTTGTGTGAGCAGGTCAATGGAAAAAGCTGTTGGGAGGTCACATCATTATCACCTCCTAAAAGCCATGTGCATGCAGCTTTGAAATGGCCAAATTTAACTTTCTTATTCAACCTTAATACAATATATCCGATTTAGATGAAAGCCCTAAACATGATCTTTGTGTGTGTGTGTGTGTGTTTGTATGTGTTTCTTTGTTTGTTTGTTTCATACATGGAAAAAAAAACTTTAACACGGGTTGGAATATCATTTCCCTTACATCCCAGGCACTTGGCTATGGCAGCGAAAAGGCGTGAAAGTGCTTTGTTCATAGAATGTCCTCCGTGACGCTGCAAGCTATCGTATAGAATTAACTGTTAATACCCGACAGAGCGTTGCTCCTCAATTCAGACATCGATTCTGCTCTGCTACCATCTGCATGCGTCGTATCTTTCGTTAAAGCTCTCCCAGAGGCAATAAACGAGAAAATCTCCCTCGAAAATAAGGATATCAATCTATATTCTTATTGCAACATGATTTAGAGATGGATCTTTCGTCCCATAATTCTATACAATATCTACTCATTGGATTATTATGTAATCAACCGTGGACCTTAACTGAGAAAAGTCCAGTTCAGCGATAGGCTGCATGTTTTACTCTTTGGATAGCTTTGATAAATCATAAAAATAACAGTTGTACAATAATAATCCAGTTATAAATATATACCTAATCATAGTTTATAAGCGGAAAGATTTTGATTTCTTTTCCCCCTAAATATACAGTTTAAAGCGCAACATAACTTATTGCATACTTTCGATCATGTTACATGTATTTCCATACAATTATGGTGGGGACTTGTTAATTTTTTTTTTCCTAAAATGCAAATGACTGCGATTGTGTTTAGTTTGCAAACAATTAACTAGAATTGTGCAGAGACTAATGTACTTTCACGATGCATGCAATACTGCAGGAAAGAACCGCTTTCACAATGCGTAATTTATTGATACATTAGATCGACGGTTTTTGTTTTTTTTTTCTTCCACGATATACTTAGCAAATTCTCCACGCATGCCATATTTTGACGTCAACCCAAGGATCAGGTTCAAAGAATAGAAAATTTCAAAAGATTTATCAGAATATTCCAAGTGTGGTATCCTTTTCGTGGTCTATTGCATCTTTATGTACTTCCAATTTATTGATAACTATATCTAGAAATGAAAATGATCACCGGCAAAACAATGAAATAATGATGAATACTAATATCATTGTTTTTTTGAATGACATATTTTATCATGCAAAATGGAAGGGGAAAATGCTTAGGGTGCATGGAGTCCCGAGTCTGATCATAAGATATTATAGAGAAAATATAAACGTATACGGGAAGCAACATCAATATTGGGTATCTATATTAAACAAATTTTATAAAAACAAACAAAAGTGTAAGACGTTAGCTATCATCCACACGCACTTTGTCGTATCAAATCAATCACATTTGTATAAGAAAACATTGTTTTTTGGATAATTCTCGATTAAGAAACTTCAGCTTTTGTTCTTGAAGCCACTATTTATCATTTGCGGACGAAAAAAAAAAAACAGCTTTGGTGTTTCAAAATAATTCTACAATGTGAGTTTTGGATAGAAACAACCGATATAAAATTGTTAATCAGTATTATCAATGTTTAGTATTGTTAAATATACAAGACGTGAACAATAGTTTTATCAAAATCGTTTCTACTATATGCTAGTATGATAAACCGCCAAAAGCTATCATTATTTCAGAAAAATTAGTGATATCTTCTTATATTCGCGGCTTTATTGCCAAGGATGTTTTGTGATACAACTGAACTGCATCAAATGTCATAATTCGATTTTTTTTTAAATCACTGCTCCCAATGATAAACAGTGGTTTTTAATGTTTGAAGTGAATTTTGCGTCATAATAGACTATCACATTAAGATGTTGCCTACACCAAATTCTGATCGCCTATCGATATATTTTGTTTTCCTATAACGTTTGACATTCTGTCAAACGCACAACAGTAACCTCTCACGCGGTCATGAAATTATTAATGATGTGGCGGTATTAACGGTATAATATAGGAAAGATATTAATGAAATTTAGCATACTTACAATTTTGATATATTTATTTCTATCATGAAACTATTTTAACACAAATTATTCATTTAACATAGAATGAACAATAAGGAAATAACACCTGTTTCCGCTGGCATATAGTATCGATTGTCGATGTTGATTTGAACGTAAAATATAATACAGCAGAAACCAAATCCGTTTGTTGTCGGGTTCGTTTGTTTTTATCACATTATTTTATAGTTTACTTTTAAAGTTATCAAAACGAAAATTGATATGCTCATTTTAATGTACATTATTATATAGCACAATCCATCATCTATACTATAGGTAAAATACAGCAGTCAGTTGATGTGCATGATTCAATATTCGATTGTAGAATTAGCTGTACTAAAGATGCCTATAATGAAAGCGGCAGTCATTATGTAAAAGAAAATCTAAAGTAAACGTCTTTTTTAAGTGTAGTAAACCAGAAAGTGACCGGTGCTTCAGTTTTATAGAAAGTTACCAGTGCAGGAGTTTGATATAATGTGCGTACAACCGTGTATGTTTCAATGTCATGACGAATAATTTGTATACAGAACATCTTCAAACCAATCATATAATTGTCATCAGTGAAGATCCCACTCCAACAACTTAATTGTAATGTTGTACATGTATTTATTTTTAAGAACTTGTTGAAACAATATTGTTATCGCATCATCCTTTGCTTGGCGTGTGAAACTTGTCCTTTATATCTGTTATTAGTCTTAATTGTTCATATAGCAGTTAACACTGTTCTGAAGGAGACTATGGAAGAGGATCATCTTGTGCCAAATTGCATTGCAGAACTCGAGTGTTATCTTTTGTTGGTAAAAAAAAAATGAAAATAAATTAATTTGAAATAGAAATTGAAATTGAACATAATCCGCAGCTGTTTCTGGACTTGTGTTTTGTTTCGTTTCGTGCTATACTTTTTATTTGTTCACCAGATGCGTAATTCGTTGGCTGTTTGACACGCCCAACGCGATGCCCACATCTCTCTCAGGCATATGTATACGAAATGCTGTTGCGACAGTGCTTTAGCTACAGTGATAAGTAACCGATTCCATCTTGTATAATTGTCAGTTTGTATGGTCTATATTATGGACAATATTCCATGCATGTCTTTTTATTATTTTCATTGTGCTATTTCCGAGGAAGTTTTCAGTCAGCAATGATGAAAGTGAAATCAAACTTTATCTGGTGACAACTTTAAATAAGACAACTTTGATCATTCACCGTTATATACATAATTATTAGGATTATTATTTTGCACAATTTTGCGATTGCACAGCGCGATTGAACAGGTGACAATACAAAATCGATGTAATAAAGAAAGCTGTATCATATACAATTTATTTTGTAATGATGAAAACAAGTACTCACAACGACAAATGCGACACAAAACATGGAAGTTATGAGTCACTAAAATAAAGATATTTCGAAATATTACGCTTGTTACTTTCCAATATGTGATTTTCGAGGGCATGTTTTCGTCTTATTATCATAGTAATAACCTTGTGATTAAAATTGATTATAGCATTCGAATGATTTTGAGTGATATATTTGTACACAATGATAATGCATGATGACAGCGCACTCAAGTTACACCGTCCTTGAATGCGCTCCGAAAACACATACACACACACACAC
This sequence comes from Diadema setosum, assembly GCA_033980235.1. NCBI lineage: Eukaryota > Metazoa > Echinodermata > Echinoidea > Diadematoida > Diadematidae > Diadema > Diadema setosum. The sequence continues at coordinate 11,195,566 of CM067075.1, read as the reverse complement.
ACACATACACACAATGCAGCTGCCAAGATTGTTTCTTTGCATTAACATGCAGAATTTTTTCATCACTCAAAAGAAATTCAGAGATCGACTATAACGAATGCAAAACTTTGGACATATATATTAAAGCATTTATGCATCGTGTGGCTCTTCTTTGTTTGTTTGTTTTTATTTACAACAAACAGTATAAATCGTGCACATTCTATGAAACATCGTAAAATATGCTGAAAAATGCCTCTGGAGGCAAACTTGCGTGGTACAAAATCTCTTACCGAGCAGGTAAGAGCTAAAATATAAAACATCAATCGACCCCCGTCAATGATTAACAGCAAAATGCATACCGAGAGGAAAGGATAAAATGCAAAAACAAAACAAACATTATCATCATTATCGGTAGGCCTTCCAAACCAAAATAAAAACAAACAAAAGTCAATTACGAGATTGCCCTTCCCTATCAATTAAATTCATTGACGACGTCTACCCAGAATATCAGTGAAATATCACCTACAATATATCGTGTTCTAAAATACTCCTTTCATTGTTTATATATCACGGTGATTATAATTCCAACAGACATATTTTTGAGGGTTATTGTAGCTTTAACGATTCTTTTCAGTATTGCGCAAGACTGCATACCACAGTACGGTCATGCGATCATTATTCTTACAGGGGAATTTCCCTCCTGTGTGGGCCTATGCAATGATGAATACTGTGCAACAGAAAGAATGGACACCATGGATTATTATTACGGAGGTTTGAAAAAAATACGACAAAGTCGAGGATATGAAAGCCCAACAATATCATCTGTGGGCATTTTATAGATAAAGCTATAGCTTCGTGGCATGTCTTTTAGCTTTACACGCTGTTTGGGGGGATCGGCGTTGTTAACTGGAGGGTTTCCCTGTGTCCCATATCGAGCACGAAAGCCGGGGTGGCGCAAGTAAGCAATGCTCGCAAAATAAGTTGAAATTTGGTATTTGCCACGATTTTACGACGGCGAATTTTACGGACAGCCTGCTTGACACTTTATTCAAAGTAACTATATGGCTGAAATATTGATTTCAAACACGCTTTTCAAAACAAATTCGATCCTACGGATAAAGTCATCACGTATGGTGGCCTAATGCCCACTAAATTGAAATATCACTATCTTGTAGAAATGATATCTTAAAACTCACCTTGTATTCTCCAAAAATATGTATACGTAACAGACAGGTGATAGGTGTTTCCGATTACATACATAATTAAGACACATATTTCGTTGCCCTACTAAATAAAATAAAGAGACTTTTGAGAAATACACGAATAGAATATGGGCGACCACACTGCTTTATGAGACACTGGAAACGGAGTGCGACCAAGCACCTTAACAAATTCGAAAAGAACACTCAAGAAATTACACCAAATAACACATCCACCATGATTGCAAACGAAGCAGACAAAATCATTCGTTAGTACAAACTCTACATTTACTCACAACTGAATTTTCGCCTTGTAGGATGTAACGTTTGAACGAATAAAACGAGTAATTCGACGGACAGCTGTGAAAGAGCGTATCGAAACAAGCAGCCCACTATTCCACGCAGTCGGCGCACGGCACTAATATCCACCATTTTGGATTCCACATATTGATGGGGAAATTACGATCGAATTTCACACGAAAAATCACTCGGCTCGGCTCAAAACCTTCGATCCACGTTACCACCTTACGAAATCTGAATCTTTAGAATATATAGAAAACGACTCACATGTTCACCTGGGTGTACGCTGCCGGGTATGTCAGTAATGAGCGAAAATCCTAGGCTTTGCCGGTCCGAATTTAGTACTCGAAGCCCTGTAACACAGCAGTCAGCGAGCGGTGCGGTCTACAGAAAAGACACACGGTAAAGTATAGCGTATGAATGTGTGCGGTGATGAATGGCGGATAAAGTCACGTGACAAAATTCCAATTGACGGCTCATACGTACATAATACATAGAAGAGTTGGACGGGCAGGGTTTCTATATTCGTGCTGATATTGTCTAGGGCCTTCGGAAAAGCAGCGAGGTATGCCGTTGTGCCGCAAGGGTACGCTAACTCTACCGAGAAGCTCTCTTTTATAGTGACAGTGACTACAAAATATGACAAACACAGGACGGTAAAGGACAGTAAATTGAGAAGGTAGCGCGAATCTACCGCGTGCAACCGTCTTTTGTACTTTGATTGGTGATATCATTTCGCACAGGGCACGGCGTGGTCTTATGGTACTCATAATGTGTTGGCATAATGATAAGAGTGTCTTTTTTCCTCTTCTCTTCATTAATAAGGATCACTTGCTCCTTGCTTGAGTCACGGTTTTATCCTTACGAAGCCAATACCAGTCACGTTTTTTTAGGGTGGGCGAAGGGGGGGGGGGGGGGGGTAGCAGAATAACGTATATCGTAGTTAGGCCTATTGTTCTCTCGCTCGTTGTAATGGCAATATGATTTGCAACTTGAGTTATCTGTATATAAATGGGTAGGGAGCCTATAACGTTTAGTGATTATAGTACTGTCTTGTACACAGATCTTCGTAGCAGCGTTCACAATGAACTAGTCACATTGGAATATGATGACCACGTTTGAGCGTCCAACAACAATTTAAAGTCATAATTCACAGCGTCAATACAGAGATAATATATTTACAAAAAAAGTAGGCCCTATTTCGAATGTTTTGCACTAGCTGGAGCATGCTCTCTCTAGCATTTTTTTTTTTCTGTTAGTTTGGATATAATTTTTTCCCTTTTCTTAATACTGTCATTTCACTCATATCGGAATGGAGCACACAAAAAAAATCGAGCTTGAATAATAGTTCGTTTTCAGAGAGTATAGTTATGAAGAAGTAGAGGGAATTGATTAAATTTGTGTTTTCTTGTCTTGGAGGCTTCACTGCAAGGCAAAAACACTTTGTCAAAACGTGGAAGATTTGTGACAAAATGCAAACAAGAAGTAAAAGAAAAGATTCCTGCTTGAATGGGTGGAAAGGAGCCTAACGTCGCAGGTTTTTTAAGTGTCATTTATTGTACCTAAATCATTGTTTTGTTTGATTTTTTTATAAAGCATAAAGTTAAACTATTTAATATTGCCTCTCGTATAGCGCTGATATGGACCTCAAATTAAACGAGATGAGGTTGTATGAGACAGGAGAGCTGTTATCAATTTAATTGATTTTGATGGGGGCCTACTTGAGTGGAGTGTAGTTGAAATAAAATAAAAATAATGTCTGATTAAATGAGATGAAAATAAAAAATATTAACAACTTAGTATACCGTCGGGACTGTAAAGACGAAGCCGTTGCACTGTTAAGAGAATCACCTGTCGGGATCTTAGATGGAGTGAAGAATGCAAAGTTATCGTGATAAAATGCTGATCACTGGAGTAATTATTTAACTGAAATGCATACATACAATGGTTTGAAGTTTGCGTGTTATGGACGTGAATCGTCAACACAGTTGATCATTACGAGGTCCCAAAATAAATACAATTGAATGATAACAAATTTGCAAATAGTTTGAAATAGCGGCTGGATCAAGCAAAAACTTTAAAGGAAACCAAAACCAAAAGAGAAATGTGGATTGAGTGAAAGCAGCAACATAAAGAACACATCAGTGAAAGCTTGAGGAAAATCGGACAATCAATGCAAAAGTTATGATATTTTTAAGTTTTGATGTTGGAACTACTGGATGAGGAGATTACTAGAGGATTTGACGTCATGTGTGGACAACAATAAGAAAATATAGAGGGAATTCCACAAAAATTCATTTTTCATGAAAAAATTTAATGACACTCGCACATTCCATCAACTTGATACTGAGATCCAATAAATTGTGTTAAGGATAGCAATTACTCCCCCTGTCTCCTGAAAGCGGTTAGTCAAGTGCTCTTTCATTGTGCTAGAAAAGTGAATTTTTGTGGAAGTCCCTTTATATTTTCTTTTTTACTGTTGTCCACACATGCCGTCATATCCTCTAGTAGTTTCCTCATCCAGCGGTTCCAAAACCAAAACATTAAAAATTCATAAATTTTGCATCGATTGTCCGATTTCCCTCAAACTTTCACTGATGTGTTCTACTAATGTTGTAGCTTTCACTCAATCCACATATCTCTTTGGATTTTGGTTTCCTTTAAGTCCTAGAGAAAGTTGTTTACTCTTACTCTATATACGCATTTTATACCCATCAAGATTATTCCTCGACAGTGTCTTATCGATTACAAAGTCTTACGACTCTAAGTTCGTTATTTGCACAATATTGTTCTCTTTTTCAAATCAATATTATACGCATTGCATTGATCAAATCGACACACACTTTTCAACATTTTATAATTAATTCATCCCCCAATTAATATTTGCTTCCATTTGATCATCCGATCTTTTGTTATTTATTCTTGTCATTAGAAAAGTGAATCAAATCGGGAACAGTCAAGAGGAAAACAAAATAGACCTACTTACTTGCTGCAAATTAACAACAGAAAAATTAATCAAAGTAATTTTTATTATCCTCTTGACATAATTATGTAACATGTACTTTTGCAATTATCTCGATATAAAGACTGCATTCAGGCTTGCAAAACGCAGGCAGTGATTACTTTTGATACGTTGAAGAGATGAGGAGATTACTGAAAAGATACAACATCATTACAATTTGCAAACACGTTGAATGAATGCTCAAGAATAACTTAATGAATGACTGTCTGGCAAACACTCGTATTGATTGTTCAACCTGAAAGTCCATATGTACGATTTTTTTTTTGTTTAGTTGATTTTTTTTTTCATTTGAATCAATATTCAAAGGGATTCGAGTATATCTTATAGCAACTGAATCTTATAAATGAATATCTTAGTAACTCGAATTTCAAGACGTGATCATGTTTTCTTTCTCTCTCTCTCTCTCTCTTTAGACCAAACAAATTCCCCTCAGAACAATAGCAATATCACTCCCAAAAGTCAAAATTAACAGCAATATGCACACTGCACCAACACACTTTGCACGCAAGGCGCAAACATGATTATGCAATATCCCTTGAAATCAGTACAAAGCGGCAAATCATTAGTATTATAATTACTAACATTTATTATATTGACATGTAATCTCTGAGTCCTCTAAACCCAAACGTCTGTAGTTTTTGGCTATGTTATATCACTTCAAGCAATGATTTATGATAGCATCGCCTTCTGCATGAATCATAATTGTATTTATATTACAAAACAAGGTTTTGCATCGAACAATATGTCTACTTTTTATGATTTGACTGTTTATAATGCGATCATTTTGTCATATATTCGGGTACAGCCTGTATCACGTTATTATTGTTAATCTATCTTTTTTAAATAAATGCAGAACGGTATCTTCAAACAAACAAACTGCTATACCAATGGGAACGGCCCTGACAGAAATTGTTTCCTTAGCCTTTGTATTATGCTCACGGATTTTTTTTTAACGAGATTATGATCTACTTATTAACTGGTGGAAGAGGTGAATACACCCCATAACTTTTCATTATATTGTTTAGTAGGCAATGCAGTTTGGCCTTTCACTTTTCTTTTCTTTCTTTCTTTTTTTTTGGGGGGGGATGATTATGATTGAGTGTGCTATACCAATTTTGCATGTGTAAAGATGCATTTGACAAGGAATACAGAAATAAAATTGATCGAAATACAGCAACAAGAATCCTACCAAATGTGGAGAAATAAAGTAACTTTAGAAAAACATGTACTATTTTTGTTGCTATCATCTTTAATTTTGTTATCATTAACATTATCGTTGTCATTTTCATTATAAGTTTTAATAGTTAAATGGATCCTCTCAGACCTTTATCGTTAGTGTAGAATTTATGACGAGGAGGTTTGCTAATCTCACTGTTTCGTAAAAAAAAAAAAAAAAAAAAAAAAAGATAGAAATAAATGAGCGAGTACATGATTAATTTGTTAAGGAAAAAGGTAATACATTCTGGTCTATGTGAGGCTCGAACTCACGACCTTCGCGTTATCAGCACGACGCTCTGCCGACTGAGCTAACAGACAGGAGCACGTTTGAGTTTAGGTTCTACGCAGACAAAAGAATAAATGAAACAAAATCGTGCATGCTGATTGTACTCAGAAGTAAAAACTCGTTATCGAGTACCCTGCTTTCAACAGTAACAAAAAGGAACAAGATATTCGAAAATTGCCATTCATTGGAATATTTGTTTCTTTATTTTTCTTTTCTTTTCATCGTTTAGGGTCGAACTTTTTAATTTTTAACTTATTTCTAATATTTCTCATGTTGCAACACCATACAATACGTAAACTCCTAAAACAACAACAACCTAATCAAATACAATTCGAAACCTTTTAAAGATTTACATGCAATGATGCATCAATAGGTAAATAACACAAGGGGTATATATCTGACTGAATGTATATAGATATCCGCTTATTCCAAGAATGGTATCACTTCAGAAATCCTTCAAGGCTCGCTTTTATTGCAGTGGAATATTGTGTTCAGATTAGATGATGTGGTCCAACTTTTTGTGGTAAATAATGAATGTGGGGAGGGATAGACACAAGTAACAGATTACTATGTTTATTACAGTGGTAACCATGACATGAACAGAAAGTGCGGCAGAGGAAAAGTAAAATGCATTCACAGTAACGTACAATGAAGGCAATTGATAGAACAGTAAAACGACGCAAACATCGAGCGCCAAATTTTACATACTTAAAAACTTTGATTATGTCTTGCCTATATCTTTGATTTTACCACGATTTAAACTGGTCACTCCACCAACAACAACCCCTCCCCCATGCCCCCCCCCCCCGCCCCCACTGTTTGTATAAAAGACGAAAACACCTGGCTATAGACTAGCAAGCTATTTTTTTTTCCTCAAAAAAATAATTGAAAATACAACCGCCACCATACAAGGCGATTCCCTTTTATGTCCACTCTCAATAATGAGTATTTTCTGTAATTGAAATGCCCATGAATTAACGCTGCAATCCTAGAGCACCCTATAAGAAGGAACTCTTACAGCATAAGTGATTATGTGCAAATGCAAAATATATTCATTTATGTGAAACTTCGACCTGTTTTTTTTTTTCTGTGTAATCACTTAAATGAAAATGCAGATCAGTACAGACTATTTGATGAGAAGTAATAGATTTCTTTTAAAGAAGAACGTGTCTTCAATTGCAAACACTTTTGAAATATTATTATTTCATTGAAAACGAATGAATTTCCATCGCCAAGATATGAATTTGCATTATTCGTTGTGTTATTCATGTATTTGTTTTTGTTACTTTTGTTAATTTGTTTACTATAGGTTTTCCCGGCCAATTTCGCACTTTTTTCAGTCCAATTCCTAATTGCTGCATTCAATTTAACACAATTTAGCCCAGATGGCATGCTCGGTATTTCAATTTTGTAATCTTTTCATTCAAATTCATTTTGGAGCATTCAAATTACCTTTAACATCGTTCGAATCAGCACTTTTTCACTTCAAATTCGCAAGGCAAGCACCATTTCGCAAATCGTTCATTCAATTTAGCATGATGTAGTCACGTGATCACGTATACGCTGCGCTCGTTCATTCGAATTCATTCTTGGGCATCCAATTTCGCATTTACTGCAGTCAATTTAGCAGACACGTTTATCCTTTGATTCCTTTCTTAATTTTCATTCATCATAAGTATTGTTTACAAGCATCTTGACATTTCATATTTTCGCATTCATTCTTTATTCTGATATCATCTTTGCAATAATACTTTCAAAATATGTGTATGTGTTTATAATGTTCTATAGCATTATTTCATTCACAGATACATTAATCTTAAGGGTTTTTTTGACATTGATTGGGAGCAGGAGGTTTCAATTTACATCGTGATTATTTCCTTCATCTGCGCGTTTTATTATTTTTATTTGGTGGGTGCTATATTGCGTTGATTATCATTGGGAGTAAAGTTCTTGGATCAGCTCTAGAGATCAAGCATTTGAAGGTTATTACCTTCAAAAACATATAATGCTTCTATGATTCTTTCCCTGTCTTCTTGAGAGATGCGTATACGCCTGTATCTAACTTGTACTGCCATGACTGGACATGATTATTATTAAGAAAGTGAAGTGAATCTATGGTACTGGTGCATGTATATTTCTGATAACATGTATGAAAGAAGAGGGGCGTTACAGAACAACAAACTTGAGTTATTTAGGATCAAAGATACCTTTACTATATACTTAACAGTGTGTGGATGAAACAAAAATTCACATTTAAATTCGTATAAATCCCGGTTCTCACCTTTTCAACATAGAAATAACATTACGCCAATTTGAATGAACATGTTTGGAAATTGACTGCCCATACGCGAAATTGAATGACTGAAATACCATTTGCCGCCAGTGCTGGCGAATTTGAATGACTGAAGAGCACATGCCAATTTGAATGCCCGTTTTACGAATTCGAAAGGCACATGTGCGAATTTCATTGATCGAAATGCTAAATTGAACGAACAAGTTGCAATTTTGAATGACAGAATGTGCAGTGACGAGGATTTTCGCTAAATTGAATGAACCTTTTATCAAATGGACTGACAAAAGTGCGAAATTGGCCGGGAAAACCTATTTACAAAGTGATTTACCGGGTTTTTATTAGGTTTAATTTGTTAGATTTTAACTGCTTTCATTTGGATTTTTTAGTTAGCATGGCCAAGATACTGTTAGAATTTTCATCCCATTATATACGATACAAAGCTTTAAGAAGTTTCCCCTCAAGATTATTCCTTTTGTACGATAGACATGTATAGCTTCGCAGCTTAAAGTCCAATTCTTGACTTGTTGTTTCTAATAGTGTTGTTAGTTTAGAGTGGCTTTTATTTCTTAGTTTCCGAAACTTCCGATCTGGTGTCATCCCCTTTAATAATTCCGCACCGCACAATGCGAATGTAAATACAGTCTATTCACCAATACTTAGAAACGACCACTTTGCTGCAAGAAAGGCCTACATAATTATGTTATGATACATTGACGATTCTGCTCACTTATGTTGAGCTTATACAAATATTCTTCACCTGCATACTTCTTTCCGTTTATCCTATGTAGATGCTTGGAATTTCCTTCTAGATTTGCGTCTGGATTTTTTTTTTTCATAGCCAAGTATGGCGCAGGCTTCATGCAGTCATGTCATATGCGTTCTTGCCTATTATAATCATCTGTTCTTGTCGCATAGAATGTGTATGCAAATTCCGAGAACCCATAGAGTCCCAGACAGGTGAATATGACCCCGAACGGAAATGGCTGTTATTACATGCAATGCACCGTATTTGTCCGCGAGACATACCATTTCTTTTTCTCTTTTTTTTTTTCCTTCAGCTGTGGTTGACAAAGTGGGTGCCTTATCAATGCGCATCCATGTTTCGCATTTGCGACTGTTTGAAAGTGTTACCAAAAGAATTTTCATTTAAACTCCTCAAAATAAGTTCTGCAATTGAAGTTTGACATAATATATTTCTCTTACACCTGCATTATCTTCATTAAATATGACATCATAAGAAAGCCTAATCAATGATCTTAAAACGACATCTTACTTGCTATGATTGGGTGTTCTTGGAATGTGCAAAACAGCTGCGTATGGGAACAGATTCTGCTATTGATAATGTACAGTTATGAAAAAAGGCCACAGGAATAAGCAATGCTGAAATGAGAGCACTTTCAAAAACTCCCATTTCCTAGACATTAGATGACTTTTTGGTCAACCTTTATGTTTAATTTTAATCTGCAGATACTACTGCAGTTTTTAACTCATGAATGAAGCCTGGAATCTAATGATAATCTCACAATGCATTCTTTTCAAGCACATTCCTTCCCTGAAACGACAAAGCAGATGGGAACTACACTGTTTGACATATTTTGCAACATTTCACATTTGACCTTTCCACATACTCAGTCATACTGTGCATTCCAGGAATGCATAATGTAAACAAGTGAGTTGTCGTTGTAAAGAAATTTAATCAGGCTTTCTTATGATGTCACATTTGAATGGAATGATGTAGATTTAAGAGAAATGTGATACATCAAATTGGACTTGCAGAACTTTTTTGAGGAGTTTATTTTATCTATTCCATTTTCAACTTGTTTCTGTCCGTGTATATCCATTGCATATGATTGCCGATTTTATTGTATTTTTATATTAGGTAGTATACATTTTGGCACGTCAGAATGTGTCGATTGTTGTTTTGCTATTCATTTTTGCAGTAAGCTATTGCTTCGTGATACGTTCCATGCGTGAATTAATTGATTGCTTATAGATCTTATTAGTCTGTGAGTTTCGAAAAAAGAGAAAAATAACTGTCCTTGGATGAATGGAATAATAAGCATATGATGTCTTGCATGATATCTTGTTATTTTTAATCCATGTCACGTGTTTCCCTGATACGGATTAGCACATTCAGAAGCGGCTAGTTTAGGTCCTACATTATAGCAGGGAGGTGATTATAGTGAACATAATGTCGATAGTCTATTGTTTACTTTCTTTCACAGAGGTAAAAAAAAAAAAGCCTAAGGATTGAGAGAATGTAGCACTATTAGTAGAACACATCATTGAAAGTGTGAGGAAAACCGGACAATCCGTTCAAAAGTTATGAATTTTTGAAGTTTTTGTGCAGTCACCGCTGGATGAGAAGACTACTGCAGTATATGATGTCACATGCGTACAACAATATAACGAAAATATAAAGAGAATTTCACAAAATGTAATCTTTTGAAAAAAATACACATTCCCTGGACTCGTTACTGACATATGTTATGGGTAATAATTATTCCCATTGCCTTTAGAAAGAGGCAAGTCAAGTGCTCTTTTATTATGTGAAAAAAGTGAAAATATGTTGAATTTTCTTTATATTTTCTTTATACTGTTGTACTCATATGACATCACGAGCCTTAGTAGTCTCCTCATCCAGCGGTTCCAACACAAACATTTTAAAAATTCATAACTTTTGCATCGATTGTCCAATTTTCCTCAAACTTTCACTGATGTGTTTTACTAATATTGCTGCATTCTCTCAGTCCTTATGTTAATGAAGGTGAACTTGTCCTTTAATTCTCAAGTAGTTATGTCTATTTAGTGATCATAAACAGTTGGTTCTGAGAGTAGAAAAAAAAACACACGAAATATCTGTGAAATTATTCCACAAAAGAAAGTCAAAGCTGTGAAATATATAATGGTATCTTTTCTAGTGCTGTGTAACGTTGCTATTTTGAACATGTTATCGAAATCATTTCCTGTTCTTGGTTGTCTGTTTTGCTTGCTGTTAGTCTTATTTCCTATATAGGGAAAGGCGGTCTTTGAATGTAGAAAGAATTATAATCATTTTACCTTTTGGTGTTTTCGTTTTAATGCTTTCCGGTCACTTGAATTGCTGTCATTCAAAGACTTCTCTCCATCACAATGAAACTCTTTCAAAGGATTAAGACTTTTCGCGTGTCGGAATCTCTTTCACGGACAGAAATGCAACGGTTTGGTTATCGCGTGGAAAAGTATCAATGAGGACTGGTCTGCAATACTGCATGCGGAACATGGCCATGAGACAAAGAAGGACATTGTTTATACAATATAAATAGAACCTCCCCCCCCCACCAAAAAAAAAGGAGAAATATATTAAAAAAAATCTTAATTCTAAACAATGCACTTCTGTTGTATATATAATGCGTTATATATACACGATATCTAAATCAATGGATTGAATATATTTAGCATAACTTTGTACTTTTTTTTTTGCCTGCATGCATTCCTTTGTTTATCTGTATCATTTATCATTTGCAAAGTCGAATGTTTATGTTTATAATGTAATTCCGGATCTTTAATGTGTTACGTTTTGTTGGAAAAAGAAGAGTGAAAAATAATGAATTGAATTTAGAGATAAAATATATAAAGATACGAATAAAGAAGAAACAGGGGATACACACCTTTATTACCATTTCCCTTTGGCATTGCGGAACATATCCCGGTGCCTTTCTCGGCTCTTTCTCGTGAAAAGTCTATTTTTCTTTCTTCTTCTTTTTTTTTTCTGTACAGCAGCCGCCTAGCTAATACAGTGTACAACACCTCTCCAATTGTCTGTGTCCATATACTGCACTCAGCAACTTGCGGTCTACAATGCCCGCACCATGCCGACGAAGGCTTTCTTTCAGCTTTTGATCACAAAGGCCTATATATCATATTGTGTTCATCACTTCCATTCTTAGTGCCTTTTCTTCTATCGATCTGTTTCTATTGTGCAAATGGACGCGGAGAGAGTTGAATGAGAGAAGCGCCGCACGCCAATTCCTGTTTTCTTTTCTTTTCTTTTTTTTTTTTGGGGGGGGGGCTTTTCTTTATGGCTAATTGAAGACAAATTCGTTGCGATAATTAAAAAAGAACACTTTCGTTTTCTTTGTTCTTGAGTACTTTTGTTTCTTTCTTTCCCTTTCGCCACTTCCCCCCCCCAAGTGTCTTTACCCTTCATTCTCTCTCTCTCTCTCTCTCTCTCTCAAAAAAAAAAATATATATATATATAGATATATATATAGATATAGATATATATATATATATATATATAAGATATGCATCTACCATTAACACTTCCTATAAGTAAATCCTTGTTTGGACCTCAGATTATTCATTGGGACACACTAACAAGGTTAACACAAAGATGCATTTATGCATAGTAACCAGTATAAGTATGATTATGTATTTACGCGACATAAATTATTTCAATATTTATTCACATATCACGCAATTTAAGTTAGGAGCAAAGGTCAAGAAACAGGAACGTGGTATTCACATACTACTATTACCGCGCGTGTTAAATTTGCCAATGTAAAAAGCATAAACATGTCGGAATACTACCCTTAGGCCTATATCCACAAATGAATTCGTACAGTCACTTCTGTGAAAAATAAAACCAAAACCTCGGAAAAATAAATAATTCTTTTCAGAAACAGGAAAATTTTCAAAGAAAAAAATACGATCTCATCCAAATACGATCTAAGACAATCATGTCACGACATGCGCGGTAAGATGGCTAACATGCAATCTGATTTTATAAACTACTTCCGCGTTTTATTTCATCCATTTCATCACGTCATAAGAAGTGACACAGGTATGCTTGTGATATTAAGTATTACTCGGTGTCACAATATGCAACTCGTATGGACCTATCAAATGCACAAGGACACGAAATTCCACTTTATCTTGTTTTATAGCCAATTTGACACAAGAGAATGCTGGTTGTGTGACTCCAGCAAATGTAATTGATTACAATTGACTTTTAATGTAAACATAAACAAACATAGTATATTACGATGAAATTTCGATGACATGAAAAACACTAACAAGATGACCATGTCTTCTTTAATGGTCTGTATACATAATTGACTGTCAGCGCATCTAGATGATATCGTAAGAAGTCTTTGGCAAGGTTGATATTTCATTTTGTGACGGGTTATTTCGATATCATGGTATCGAATAGATTACACTCAAAAAACGCAAATGTTGAATCAACATTTAAAAGGGCCGAGGAGTGACAACATTTTCAAAGTGTTGGTTTTCCTGCTAGATTCAACATTTAAAATGCTATTTTAAAAGTTGGATGCAACACTTCAAAAATGCTGTCACTCCTCGGCCTTTTTAAATGTTGATTCAACATTTGCGTTTTTAGAGTGTATGACCCTTTCTCCTATTTCTTGTGCTTCTTGTTGTTTCTTCTATAGGAATGAAGAAAATTATCATGATCAATCGCTCAAGCTACGTAAGCAGTATTCTTAAATGGCAAACATTACTCTTTCTAAGTGAAGATACATGGACTTCAAATGCATCTGTGTATTTCATTTTGGTTGCAAAATCATATCCAGCTCGCGAAAGAACACAACACAGTAACAATATCAATAACTACAAAAACATACATACACAATAGAATCACAATAGAAATTGAGTGAATTTCAATCTTTTCGATCGTAAACAAGCAAGAGTAATTTTTATCGTGAGCATGTAAATGACTCTTGCCATTTCCATAGGTTGTGTTTTTAAATTCCTTACATGCATTTGTGTGTGAGTAGATGATGTACTTTTTACATGCTGTTATTGGCTATTAAATAAATTGCGTACAAGGCAGAGAATGATATGTAGATGGGTTATTGTAGGAAAATTGTTTTGAAAAGTTCAATTTCATTAAAATGGAAATTGAACCGAAAATGTACGAATGCAATTCTGTAAACTGTAATGTGCATATTGTCATAACCCATGTCCTTAGCAGTCATACCACAAAATAATACTTAACATGATTGTCTACACCCACGTAAGGCTTGAAAGCAAGGAATAACGAATTATGTAAGTGTTATTTGAGAAATGAAAACATGACGAATCTCGTCAGTGCACCCTTAGATTGTTCCTGTTGCTTATTTAATGAAGTATAAATTTTAAAAGCAACACGGTAATTTGTACAATAATATTCAAAGATCCGAATCTGTGGCGATGACTTCATAATGCCCACTCATGCATCTGAATTCGTTGTGAGCTATATCAGATTACGTTGTGCAGAATGCATGTAAAGTTGCCTTGAATGTATGTGTATAGCATGTCACGCACGATAATATTACCACACGTCCTCACGATGGTTCAATAATCAGTAGGTCAAAGGTTAGGAAAGCCGTCAACAATATCCGGTGACAATAGCGACTGAGCCCTCCCTCCTTTTTTATTTGAAGAGCTCTCTGATACTTTAATTTCTGGCAATGAGCCAAAGGCTATAAAAAAAAAAAACAGTTCGACGAAATGTAACGATTGTTTAGTTGAAGTCCGTTAGAACTGATATCTTCCTTAGCTTTAGATTGTGCTCATAAATATTTGCAGTGGTTATTGACTGTTCAATATCAATAAAGAGTGTTTTTAGCTACTTTGTACATGTAGATTTGAAATTGATATTGCAGGTTCGATATCGGGGGAATTTTTGGATACTTTGTATACAAATAGGCCTATACGAGTAAATTACTTTATAACATGGCATATCATTCAACGTCATTGATTTACATCCGAACTTAACTGTGTTATCTGTCTTAAATTGTGGAAACCTTTCCCGTGCCTTCTCCAGATGAAGGGGGCAGTTGAAATTCCTATAAAATCTTATACATGAAATAAGGATTTTATGGAATTCTAAAGATGTTGGTCAAAACAATTATGGCAAAGTAGAAGGTGTGTCGTCAAACCCTCCTTGATTACCCTCTGACAATTGTTTCCATGAAATAAATTTACATATACACTGTAAAAATCCCTTTCGTGTTAATTGTCGATAACAAGTAATTACATCTACATCGTTGATTTTTGTGGATTGAATGGGAGGGGTTTTCAGATAGTGAAAGTTTTTGTTTTTTTTTCTGTTTGTGTTTGTGGTGTCAATTTCTGTTCTTTCTTTCTATTTTTTTTTTTTGGGGGGGGGGGGCAAGGAACGCGTTTGTGTTTAATGTTTGTTTGTGCTTGTGTGTGTGTGGGGGGGGGGAAGCTGTTTCATGTCGTTTTCCTCATCTTGGGTGGATGCAGGTTTATTATTTTCACATCCAGTAGGAAAGTCAAATGAATATTGACTAAAGATTACATGAAAACATTGATCGACCTGACTACTCATTTAACATTCCTTATGCATCCATCTAAATGAGGAAAGCTGTTTGTTTGAACAATTATATTTTCTAATTTTATTCATCATGAATACACACAGATTTTTTTTTTGAAGAAGAAGAAGCAAGGTACAAACGAAAATACAATAATAACACATAGATGTTGGAAATTAACTCTTTATGTGCCATGGTGGAAACCCCCTGTGTGCCACGTTATTCTGAGACACGAAGGTAGTCATGCTTTGTGAAAGAATTATGTTTTTCCAATTTGTATAACTTCTACAAATTTCTGTTAAGATGGGCGTAATAGCAGGCAAAGTTAAAGAGGAATGCCAAGCTTTGTTTCGATATAATTATTGTATATTTTTTCTTTTAATGACCAGTTGCTACATTACTATAAAGGCATGGCATTTGCACATTAAACCGTGACAGAAACAGAGAATGTACGAGTAAATCTAGTTGGGAACACTGCTTGATAGTCGATCACCACATAGAATGCAAGCCGTATATGAGAGGAACAAAAGCACGAGAAACGCTTTCATTGTGCCGCGGGATTAGCAGTAATTAGCTGTTTATCGATCGGTCTCGGCGGCTTTGTTTGTTGAGCAGAATATGCGAAGTTGGCACGCCATCGACTGAGTCGGAGGTGCGAACGTGGCACATAAAGAATTAAAGATGCCATTTTGCTGAGGGGAATTGAACTTACAGACAAACTCAGTAAATCATTTAGATACAGAATACAGTAAATTTGCATTTTCTTTTCCAAGATATGGTCCACATTGCAGGGGCCGTCACAATAAACATACTTTATGATGGTTGATGAAATGACAGCCCTATCCTCGTGACAAAACGGCTAAATAACTCTTTTCAAAGATTTACACCAAAAAAAAAAGGGGGGAGGTGCAAGTGCAGGAGGTGGGGGTGGAATCACGAATGGCATGATTCGATTCTACTTACAAAAATTAGATTAGACTTAAAGGATCATGAATTGATATAAGTATTAAATACATGTATGTTTATAGATATAATTTCTGATATTAATATATTTCTGTTAATACCACAATATATTTCTATATGTAATATGTTTATAGATACAAATATAGTGATTCAAGAACAATAGCTATTATCATCATTAACTTTAATTTCGTTTAGAAGGTTTTTAAAAAGGATGTTCATTGTTTCAGATATTAGGAGAAACATTCCATACATCAGCTCCATAGGCCTATCATACTGTCTTAAGGATTAGTGAGCTTTCAAGTATGGGTTGGATGTGAATAGATATTTTTGTTATACGAAAATAATCGTGAAAAGCGTGACGTAAAACTTGTTTGTATAGTTAAACATAAATGTTGCTGTTTGGAAAGCATTGATGTTATCTAATTTAAGGATTCTTAAATGCTGAAATAAACGATCAGTATGTGTCATTAAGGTGGAATTTGTACAAATTCATATAGCCTTCTTTTGTAAAATGAAAACATTTTTTCAGTTTAGATTTGCCACAATTTCCCCACATAAGACTGCATTATGTTAGGTGAGGTAACAGTAGAGTTTTGTCAAGCATCTACTGAAACTCAAGGATATTAAAGAATTAAAGAATTAAACAAAATTAAGTAAAAAATATGTAAAGGTATGTAAATAAAGCCTAAGAGAATGTTCACACTCATAATCTTCAAAAGGTCAAACATTGTAACACTGTTGGAAAGCACAAGTCTCTTTGCTTTCTTCTTTGTTGTGTTATTGATAGTAGGCCTTATTATGATGAATACTGGCGGTTATTTTTTCGATCTCTTGAATTCATCGACGTTTTCTGTATTCTCCACTGCAGACTCCTTTAAAGCTTTGTGCACCGAGGCACGACAACTTTGTGATCATGTATGAATATAATACACATGGTATCATCATTATTGTTACTGATCGTTGACACGGAACATGAGCTGCACATCAGTATATCACTTCAACTCAGTAAACATTACTCGATGTGACTGCACGCAAGGTGTTGATCGGGCCTATTTGCTTACTCTTAAAAGTCGCTTCTCAAAAATGACGGTGCATCCGAAAAAGAAAGGAAAGGAAGGGGTGAGAAGAACAGATCGCATGATTACGCAATCAATACATGTCAGGTTAACTTAGATTCGCCAGTATTTACAGGCACATTTTATCTGCCTCCCCCCCCCCCCCCCTTCGCTCTCTCTCTCTCTCTCTCTCTGCTGACTGGACTCTGTCGTATACACTTGCAGAGTGCCTATTTCGCCTTCTAATGACGTCATCGTGTTACCATGGTGACATCGGTTTGTCTTTGGGCGCGAATGATCATATCAATTTTGATATTTATCTCATGAGGTGTTGGGTTCAGTTCCTTTGAGGTGGTGCGAAGTAGGCCGAAATAAGGAGACTAAAGGTACAATAGGCATTTCGTATAAAGGTGTGACTGTATCCTCATATTTTGGTTTTGTAATGCGACTATAAGGCTATCATAAATTCTGACTTGGTTTTTTTTTTGCTAATATATCATGCATCGTTTCTCGTTCGCTTCCTTGATCTCCGATGATACAGTATAGTACATTATATTTAATCCCCCACTCTCATCGTTCGTCTCACAATGTCGTTACTGAGGAATCACTTCCATAACATAGCAAAAAAAAGCCACACTGGCTAACAGTTATTGATGGTTTGAGAATCACTATGTTCTTTTTACTCGACAGTTATTGTTCGCGAAAAATATTAGTGTTTGATATTGATAGATGCATTTGCTACATGATGTGTGAAATTCTTATAATCACCACAATAATATCTGTAGGGCGTTTATATATATATATATATATATATATATATATATATATATATATATATGTGTGTGTGTGTGTGTGTGTGTGTGTGTGTATGTGTGTGTGTGTGTGTGTGTGTGTGTGTTGAGTTGTATACCTTTGATAACATGAAAACAAAGAGATCTACTTTATTTTGTGAAGATTTCACTTTGCAGATACCCTGTAAATTTATGGGTAATGCTGCACTATTTTGTGTGTGTGTGTGTGTGGATGAAGAAGATAAACCGATTTTAGCATATTGTGTTTTGGGTTTCTTTGTGTGTGTGTGTTTTAATTGTCATCAATATTTTTCACAACTGAGATATGAATATGGGCTAAAGTAATAGATGAATGAATAATTAAACAAATAAATAAATAAGTAATGCATATGCAACTAGAATGAAAAAAAAATATAATGATGCAATCATGATAAAGATGGGAGGAAAAAGGCATTAAAAATTAATTATTTTTACAACTTGCATATGTGCAAAAAGAAACCAAAATATTTGTTTGTGCTAGTTGTTTAAGAAGGTTTGACACGGTTAGTGATCTATGTATAGAATCTATCAATCATTTTCTGATAACACAGTTGTCCCTTATCATTTGTCTTTCTTCTCAGACAGACTCTCACAAGCACACACACACACACACACACACACACACACACGCCCGCGAGCGCGCGCGCACGCATAAATATATACATTCACAGCACATTGGTTCCATCAGCCACTGTGAAGTCACGTGTTTTTTTCCTTCTCCTTTCTTCGTTTTTTTCATTAACTGTGCTTATGTATTAGTCTATGGAGATGCCCTACCAAATCTTCACTTTATTTCTTATTCGGTTTATCTTCTTAGGTCTTTAGTGGCCTGCTGGAGCAGCATCCTAAAGAAGATTATGAAAAGAGTTGGTGCTAAGACACGACCTTGCTTCATTCCATTTAGTAATTGTGGATGCTTTTTAGAGGTCGTTGTTGTGTCTAACTTGGCAATGTTGATTTTCAGATTATATCTGGATAATCGTGCTGAAGATTTTTAGGGGACAGCCTAGACGCTCCATGATCTGCAACGCACCTTACCTACACACGGTGTCAAATCACAACGTCTAATCAGATCGAAACGGTGACATAAAGTTAACATTATTATTCTTAAAGTTAGAAAATGTTTTGTATGCAGCTGAGGAAAAATTCCTAACTTATGTTTTTCTTTTAATAAAATACTACTTTTATGTCTGTAAATTTCAAGGTAATTCTCCTATAACTGAAGGTCTTGGCTCTACTGAAATCTAATGAGGATTTTAAATAAGTGTTATTTCATAGCCAAGAAAAAGAACAAACTCCTTCTACATAAAAAAAAGAGATTTGATATCAGTGTTTAAACGAACTGCTTTCTCTTTTAAATGTTTATTGATGCTTTGTGTAATCTTGTCAATAATTTTTTGTCTTGATTCTGTAATTGTGTTTTTATTTGATCAATAGAAATTTAAATATAAAAAAAAATCTTAAAGTTGTCCGAGCATGAAAACCGTTTTGATGGTACAAACTTTGTTGGATCTTGGAAATACTTGGGGCCGTATCCAATTTTGAATTCACTGTGGAGTTTGTTGAATTGAATTTTTGAATCATCAGCAGCGCAATCAGTACGCCCAGCGGTTCAGAATGAGTTCCTTGTCTATACAGTCTATAAGGGAGGTGTCTCACCTCCCTGGTCTGGTCAACGAAGTTGCATAAAGGTATTTTGGTCACCACATCTGGGGCAGCGTTGAGTTTTGTTGTTACATGAAGTTTGGTCCAGTCATTACTATCCACCAACATTCGCTCAACATTTGTTCAATCTTCACTCTGTTTGTGAGCGTGTTTCTATATCCTCATGTACCCTTTTAAAGAGGAGGAAATCCACCCAAAAAATAAACTTCAAAAGAAAGAGAAAAATTTACCTACAGAATGATACAGAAATAAAGAAATAAGGAAGATATGACATTTCGAATTTGAACATTTTTTTTTCTCGGGGAAAAAAATTGACCAGTCCTTATGAATATTCAAATGAGCAACTTGACGATGTCATGTTATCACAATTTCATATTCATTTCATATACAGAAATGACAAAAATCTTATATTTCAGGTGTATAGATACAAAACTTGCCGTAAAACCACCAAAATTAAAAAAAAAAATAACTGTTAACTCTGATATATCACGGTATGATAAGATGCTTTTACTTGTACATGTATTTGCTAAAAAAAAAAAATACTTTTTCAGTATTTTAGATATAACAAACATGAAAAATTGTAAGGGCATAACGTCATCAACTCGCTCAGGAATATTCATTTGGACTGGTCAAGAAATGTTTAAAAAAAATACGATTTTAAAATGCCATATCTTCCTTGTTTCTTATTCGATTTTTGACATTTTTGTATCGTTCTGTAGGGAATGTTAGCTCTTTCTTTTGAAGTTTATTTATTCTGGGTTGATTTTCTCTTAAAGGGAAGGTAAACCCAAAGAACAATGTGGATTGAGTGAAAGCAGCAACATTAGTAGAACACATCAGTGAAAGTTTGAGGAAAATCGGACAATCGATGCAAAAGTTATGAATTTTTAAAGTTTTGGTGTTAGAACCGCTGGGTGAGGAGACTACTAGAGGATATGACGTATGAGTGGACAACAATACAAAGAAAATATAAAGGAAATTCAACAAATATTCACTTTCCGACAATCATGAAAGAGCAATGGACCAACCGCTTTCAGAAAGCAGGAGGAATAATTGCTACCCTTAACATATGTCAATATCAAGTTGATGGAATTTGTAATTTTCATGAAAAATGGATTTTTGCAGAATTTTCTTTATATTTTCTTGGTATTGTTGTCCACTCATACGTCATAACCTCTAGTAGTCTCCTCACCCAGCGGTTCCAACATCAAAACTTTAAAAATTCATAACTTTTGCATCGATTGTCCGATTTTCTTCAAACTTTCACTGATATGTTCTACTAACGTTGCTGCTTTCACTCAATCCACATTACTCTTGGGGTTTATCTTCCCTTTAAAATAGAACACGCCTGCATGATGGAGGCACAATAAGTAGAGCTTCTATGTTTTGATTGCTGAACGGTTTATGTTTTATTTCATTTAATCACCTTTTCTCCATGCGGTGTGGGGGTGTGTGTATCATACTGAATAATGTTCTTTTGTATGTGGTGCGTGATCTAAACGCGTGCAGCTTTTGTGGCTGATGCGAGGGCAACCTATGCAAGTTACCCTACGTTAAGTCTCCACAGCATAGACAAGAAACAAAAACAAAATGAGCAATCATATTTCATCGGCCATTTGGAATGACAATCCAAGGTTTAATGGCTCGTATCAATTCAACCTGAAGACGCCATGGTTGCACCGCATAAAGTAAACATAAAGTGGTGCTATTATGACACCGGCTTGACAGGATGAATGTGGACATATTGGTGGATGGTGTTTCTTTTTCATGCTTTCTTTTAATCTGCAATTGTATTTTCTTTTATTTTTTATGGAGTGCTGAATTCCTCATTTTCCTTGTGTTTTTATCTCATTCTCAAGACGCCACTTGGGTTTTTTTTTTTTTCTATTGGATGAAGATGTTCTCCCTCCACTTCTGTCATTTTTTTTAAGGATGGACAGGATGAATGTGGATGATGCTTCTTTTTCATGCCTTCTTTTGATCTTCGCTTGTATTTTTCTTTTACTTTACTAAGTGCTGAATTCTTCCATCATTGACCTCTTCCTGTTGTTTTTAATCTCATTCTCAAGACGTCACGTGCCTTTAGTGAATAGACTTTCCCACCACTTCTCTAAATATTTCATTCAAATTTATACCAAAAAAAAAAATGTGTTTTCAATTTCGTCCGGGACACTTTCGAATGTCGGAATGCGTATTTCAATTTCGTCTGTAATTTGTCGACCAATTCTGAAATATTGTCATTCAAGTTCGCACTTTGTCCGCCCTTTTTGTCGATTGCTTTCAATTTCGTTGTTACAGGTGAGCACGTCCGATACAGCAAAATCAATAATTATCGTCTATTGGCATTCATTTTCGTCAAAATTTCACTGAAAATCGTCTCCCAGATAAACGTTATAAAAGTGTAATCGTTAGATTAATACTCACCACATAATTGTCGCTTTAGTCATAGGTTTCCCCATTTTCACCCATTTTTATCACCTATTATTTTTTTTTAATTCAAGTGTCGTCTACTACATTTAATACAAAATTATCAATCTGATACACATGTTTGCCAAAGAACTAGGATGTTGCTCGGATCTATAATTCATTCATTTATGGTCTTCCACTTGTTTTTACTAATTACTTCAAACGTTGAAATTAAATTCACCCAAAAAAACACACGGCATCAATCTAATATTTATCCATTTTGTGCAGCTCGTGCCCAAAAACAGTCCGTAAAGTAATGGATGCAACATTTGGAATTCCAGAATTCCTGAAGATTTTTAGAAGCTGCCTTTGCCAAATTTCAAGATAAAATTTCGATATTTTCTTGCCTTTTCTTCATCATGGACAAATTTGAATTATAATTTTCTTTTTTTATTTTGTACTTCACATGTGTTTCAATCGAGTTTTTTTTTTTTGTACTGTTAGCAAGTATACTTGTATAGATACAACAGTCTCGTTCGATACCTCATTTTGTTTTGATTTATTTATTTGTTATTTGTGTTATGCCTGATTTAGTATGTTTCATTCTCCCATGTTCCTTTCATATTATCGACAACTTTTAACAATTTTAATTTTATGCCTGTTTTAGTATATTTTATTCTCTCTGTGCTCCTTTTATGTTGTCGGTAACTTTTATTATTTGATAGTCTAATGATCATATTTTAGGATAAGGATAGATTCTATTTTAACAAGCCCGCATGGTTAATAAGTCTCTGGCTTTCGCTGAATTGTACCTGTTACATTTAATAAAAAGATTTATGCCTAAACAATTTTCATTACCGAATAAGTGTATGAATTGAATAAATGTATGCATAATCTCTCAAACAATCATTTTACAGCAGACAAAAGTACGTATTAATCGGACGGATTTACAAGAGAGTAGAGACCGCTGATTCAGCGGAATTTCCCAATTGTCAAACAGGATACCCTGTTGTATTTGGTCTAGGGATTGTTTCAGAGTCGAAACATACATTTTAGTGTGTGCATAAAATCTGTGTCACGCCATATTTTTCGAGGTCAGATAGAATGAACTCAGGACAGTAGCTAGAGTGCGCTGAAAAACCATATCGTCTGCGTATATTGCAGTGTATAATAAAAGTTGATTTCATCAGTGGGAAATAAGTAGTTTGATATGACTATCATTCGTGAATATCTGAGAAGTGTCGTGTTCAACATTAAGTACTCCTATGCTACAATATAATATTGTGTGATCTTCGTCAGCTGCTAAACATGATGTCTTTATCTGATATAGTGTATCGTCATGTTGAAATAATAGAGTATAATGTACCATTTAATATTTTACTTATACTTCATAACTCCTTAAAATTATCGTTTCTTCCACTTTGCAATATTGTTTGGGTAACTTCAAAGACATAATGACAGTGTATTCTACGAAAGAAAGCTATCACTGCGTGAATGCACCAGTTAACTCGGGTTATCAGGACCATTCAGATTCTCATTCGCAGAATTAAAAACACTCAAGGTGTATGACATTATTTTCTTTTTGCAAAACTCACTCATGTTTCGCGCATACATACATACATTAACCATCTTTTTTTTTCTCATGATTCCAGTTGAACAAGAATATTCATTTTATCCTACAAGACAATCTGACAAATTTCATTTGCATAATCCTAAAGCGGTGATGGCTCTGAAATCTCCCAGACACACCCGACCCAATATTTTGAACTCTTTCCCTTGTAGTATTCGAAATAAAAAGCCATGTATTCTTTTAAGAAAGCCGTAAAAAACGATTTTACTCTATGGATATCAATGTATGTGTACTGTACATGAAATTCCTTTGTGTAAATATCGCCGCATTCAATCTCTTACGTAACCATGTGACCGACCATGACCTGACATACAAAACTGCTCATTCTGCACCAAGGTGAGAAAGTCCTGCTTTGCTTATCACTGATCCATTGTGATATAACTTCATGTAAACCTTCATGAAAGCAAAAAGAACCTCTCCTTCCGTTCCCCTTTCTTCTATCATATCTCTACTCAAGTTATTCATCCCTTCTATTTTTAAATGGATACCTGTATAAGGGTTGCAGGCACATTAACTTGCCCTTGTGTATTATTTGTATCGCTGATACATTTTGTTACACATTGTTAAACCATTGGAGACAAAATTAATTACTTTGTAGACAGCTTAGTGTGTGTACACGTGTACATGCGCATGTACAATGATAATGCAGGAACCAATAAATCAAGTCAATCGATCCATCAATTGATAAATCAATCAATCAATTTCCTTTTCAAAAGACTAATGGAGACATCATTCCATTGAGAAATCTATTATGCGTAACGGTAAATTCATATTACCCTAGTGCTCCTCACATGAAGGATTGCGTCCCGGTCACAGATACATAGTTTTGGATGAAATGCAGCGAAAATAGAAAGACAAGTAAATATCCATATTTTTCCGAGAATACTTAGTAAACAGGATCAAATCCATTGGTTTTTAGAAATGTACCGAGGCCAAAAAAGGAAGTGACCTATAGTAATGAGCGTACTGTGCCAAATTTCAATTCAGTTATTGTGATCATACAGCAGTGAAAAAAGAAACAACTGTTGTATTGTCAGTACGATCTGCTTTGATGGATAACTGATAAAAGTTGTACATGGATCATTCAAAGAATCATTTTCTTTTTGACTCTTTCCGATTTTTAACAGGGAATCGCTCAATAGATGGTGATTCGGTTTGGCGCGGAAAGTTGGTTTTCTCTTTTTGTTTTTTGTTTTTCTTTAATTCTTCCTTTCAAACGTGAGTAATCAAATATCGCGGAAGGATGTAAAACCTGAAGAAAGGTTTCCGGTGCCCTTGAGTTGTGGATTTGCCAAAATAAATAGCATTCATTTAATGAGGGGTTTGATAGTTTGATTTTAACACAACATCACTCAATAAATAGACCAGTTTTTTTTTTTTGCTTGTTTTGTTTTGTTGTTTTGTTATTATTGCAGATGAAAAATTAAGTTATTGTTTTTGTCAGCTTTACAACAATGAGTGTATACAAACTTGGCAAAATGAATACGTCATGCCCAATGACAGCACCCCCTTTATCAGAACCTTCAATAATATATCCAAACGAGCGTGTCGGAGGAACCCTCACAATTCCCCTCGTGTCTGCCGCTACCTTCCCCGTGCCCTCCCGTTCCACACCGCCTAGAGCTCGGCGGGGAACGGCTCATCGTTCAGGCCCGCCCTTACAGTTTTGTCCACACAAAGGCAACAACCCCGCGCTTGACGCGCTTGACGGAAAGCAAGGTTGTCAGCCAGTTTTGGAGTAGAAAAATGAGCTGCCTCTCCCACTGTCTCACTCCGTGACACGAATATTAAATCACTTTTCATTTCAGACCGTCAAGTATACAGCACCGCTCTCCTTTTCCTCACGAGTCTCTGTTGTTCGCTCCCCCTAACCCTACTCCTCCTCCCGACGTCCGCTCAACCTCCTCACACCTCGTCCCTGGGAGACACTACATGCCCTCAGGCAGGATTTACGCCCTGACCCTACGCACCCCGCCAGGTCACGTGACTAGGGCATTGTCTGGGGTGGGGAGGAGGGGGAGAGGAGTGACGCTAGGGTTCGGCAAGATGAATGGAGCCCCACTGATGCGGAACATAAACTCTTTCTCCCTTTGCATTTGTCACTGTGTACGCATTTCTGAATCAGGCGTGAATACGGCACACTACTTGAAACGTGTATACCGTTCATTTTTCTGTGGTTGCCATGTGATATTTGATCGTACATATTGATAGGAGAAAGGCCGAGAGGGGTGCAATAGCTCTGCAGCACATTACAATATTCTTGAGCTAAATAGAGAAGTTAAATAAGTGGACGTAGTTAAAAGTTAAGAAGTGTGCATGTCAGGAGTGTATAACAACTTAAAGTAAAAATCCCAAACTGTGCTGACCTTAACTATACAAGGTTAACAAAAATAAAAATAAAAATTAGGACGTCATCAAAACCAAGCTTTCATCTTCAGATGGCAATCTCTCCCTTTTATTTCGTTCGTGATAATTTCATTGAATATTCAATAATATGCCGATTATTTTTTGTTATACTACAATACATGTATATGCATACTGTTTTGATTGGTACGTATCCTCTTTTTTTTTTTTGGTCAAATACATGATTATTTTTTGGATTTTTTTTTCTAACATCATGTTTACTTTGCGAAAAATGCAGAAATCAAATCAAATCAAATCAAATCAAATCAATAATTATTGCAAACATTTCTGTTACATGCGTTCTTTAATGTAAAAGAAATGAAATCGTTCTATCATGCATGCTATTTCAAATTTGTGTCATCCTATTTATAAAAAAAGTAAAGAATAATGTAAAATCAAATGGACAGAATTTTGATAGTTTGAAGTGAAGTTGACAGAAAGTGAAAGAAATTATAGAATTATTGAGTTTTCACCGTTTTCTTTGACAAACAGAAGTTTCTGTCTCAGCCTCATTCTCAAGTTAGGGGAAAATGCAAGGCGATGATGTCATTGGTTAAAACCTTTCCCTTGTTTGGTTTGAAAAAACTATATATCTGACATCATCACGCCATCTTATTGATGACGATGTGAACGTGACGATGCACAAGACACTAATAATTCATAACCTTCTTATTCTCTGTTCGCTTTGGAATAAGTTTCTACTGTTGTTGGTTTGAGTTGCTCTCTTTACAAAGATCCACTTGCAGTGAGTACTATAATTGGCTGTGAAGTAGGTGAAAATAAAATATCGAAACCTTGAGGATTTCTTATATTTGTCATGACTACCACACCTTCAACCCCCCCCCCCCCATACACATTTATACATAGAAACATGTACATCATGATTAATCCTTTTCTTTCCTGCTTATTTACTTATGGCGCACATCAGTTTGAAATTGGTATAAAATTATCTCATACCCAGGTATCAATCACCACTCGTTTTTCTTAGGATAACAAACATTGATACGGTAATTGAAACACAGCAAATGAAATGAGGCGTGTGCTGCATTTCCCTGTAATCAGATTCCATCAGAACCCTGCAAGTCAGTTGCAGTTTAATGCTTCCTCTGTTGAATGTTTTCCAATAATGATCGCGAATGTCAAGTTAAGATTTTGGTGCGGAAAACATTCTCTGACTCTTTGTCAGTTATATTATCCACAACAATTTTAGCCGTAACCTATGAGAAGGCCTACACCTTTGTTGCATACATTGATAACAATGTACAATAGCTTCTAGTTTGTTTGTTTTCGGGGGGTTGACTTCTTCGTGACTTTAGGTACTGTTTACTCTTTTCCAGGAATTTTGCATCTGTGCAGTGATTACAATACAATTCCTTTTCAAATATTTCTGCCACTCGATTCGCTCTCATAATAGTCCGGAAATTGATCGAACTGTACCGTATGTCCCAAAAAAAAAAATACAACGGGACCCTCCGAAATGATATCTTTAAAACTAGTGAATCAATCTAGATACGAATTCAGGGTATGAAACTATAACTCATTGCCCACATCTTACAGAAAACCCCATTCGATTTGCTTCAGTGGTCAAAGAGAAATGAGGAATTTTGTAGAGGATGTCAGGAATCTCTTCCCTCCAAGTTCTTTCTATTGTATTCACACACAAGAGCATCGAAGTGCTAGACTTGGAAGAATCAGACTCATGACATGCATTACAACAATCCACATTTCTCTGTGACCACTTAACCAAACTGAATGGGGTTTTCTGCAAAATAGAGCTAAGATGTTATATCTTAAAACCCTGAAGTAGCATTTAGACAGTTTAATCATTTTGTGTGTTATCAATGCGAAAATCTGATTGTAATTTTTTTTGGGGGGACATACTGTATTGTATTATTTGATTCGGGAATGAGGGGGCGCAGATAGAGTTTCGAACTCGCAGCCAGCACAATACTCCTGCTCCCGACGTTCACAATCAACCGAAGAGGGAGGGGCACAAAACGAGGGGCGGACAAACACACAGACAGACACAAAGACATGCAGACAGACAGACAGACAGAGAGGGAGAAAGAGAAAAGCCAAACATAGCAGGATTGCGAATGATTTGATAAGTCTCATTACTAAAGAGCAGACAAAATGAATGTTCAAGAGCTCACGTTATATCAAGGGTTCATGTGAACATTTTCTTTAAACCCAATCAACACATCCTGCCATCTCATTTCATAAAGTTTTGGTTTCAATATACCCATTTTCATTTTATCAAATGAAGATTTATAATAATGACAAATACAATACAAGTAGTATCCTCGCTGAGCATAAACAAGATGAATCAGATGGTTAATGACACAAAAATATATCGGTACCGAAGGAATGCAGAGAAGTCTAAAAAAAGGTAACTTCACATCCAAAAATCACTTCAGAAATTAGTTCACCTATAAACTTTTTCAAGAAAAATTATAAAACAATGTAATGTTACTGCAAGCTAGGTTACACAATATACGCCATGTAATGATAATTATTGTATACATACAACAAAATATTGTGGACCCTAATGGTATTATAGGAGAGCCTATTATTGGCCGACTTTAACAGAATATTATTCGAGTAAAGCGTATTACTCGAAGACTGAATTAACGTGAATATGATATCTCTCAGTGCCCTACTTTGGCAAAAGGAAGCAAGTGACATACCATCCGAATTTGAGTTATTGATGTTTTCATAATTCACATAATGAGCTCTTCTTCCAGGCCAAATTTCATGCAGAAACACTCATCCTACTAAGAGATATGTTAGATAAGACATCATGATAGTCCATTGACGTTAGTGTAAAATTAACGACAGACACATTGTGCTCCTTTACGAGAAATGTCACTTTTGTCACTTGCTTCCTTTTGCCAAAGTAGGGCAGATCTCTGAAGAAGTATCATGGTCCGCGAAAAACAACCACGGCATGCCCGCAACAAAGGAAAAGGGGAAAAACTGACTAAAAAGCACAACTGACTCCCATAAGAAACATAAATCGGGGTCCCACAGGCGGTGATATTCAATTTGAGCTGAAATTTATGATAATTTCCATGCTATATACGCTCCTACACAGTTGTGATTATAATGATTTTGATAAATGAAAGGATCTATCCTGCATTATGTACTATATAGATTTAGGTTTATCCGAATTGGGCGTTTATCATAAACATTAGAATGGCAACATGTACATAACGGGCAATGTTTCTTCAGACATTAGCAACCTAAAAGAAGATGTATCCGCTTTATACTTCTTTTTGTTGTTGTTTTTTTTTTTTGTTTCAGTTGTATTTGAAATTGTATGTATGTATGAAGGGTTTGTTCGCAAAAACCGATAAGTCCATATTTGCTACATGGAGATATTTGCGATTAAAGGTCAAGAAAAATAAAGAGAATAATAAGAAAAATTTTGCTTCTTTTGACCATAACTTCAAAAATGTACCTTTATATTTAGTGACCAACATATCATTTAAAAGGTATTATTTTGTACTTTGTGACAGAGACCGTACTTCAAAATCTTCAAAAATGGACTTATCGGTTTTTGCAAACAAACTCTTCGGTATGTATGTATGTATGTGTGTATGTATGTAAGTATTATTACTATTATCATTATTATTATTATCATTATCATTATCACTATCATTATTATTATTATTATCATTATCATTAGTATTATTTGACCTTAAACTATGCATTATATCGCACTGCACTTTGAGCGTTGTATGTTTAAGGCAGATACAACGCTTTACAGTATACCATTCATCGGTGTTACACGTAATGCCATCGTCCAAGATAAAGTCGACATCACTTGTACTTTCTTTCTGCATGAGACCTTTCCATCACGTTGTACAGTGTTGAAAATGCTTTGTAATATTGCTCAATATATCAACAATGTCACAACGATGTGCAAAAGAAAAGAAAAGATAGAATATAAGAGACTTAGAGAGATAGAGTTTGATTATCGGCCAGCTTTATTTTTTGTTAGCTCAAAATGGTATATACCTTGGAATATTTTGCATAGCATATTTAAACGCATGCTATTGTAAACGCCTCGTCGGCATGAAATGTCAACATGAAGCTGTTTAATGTTACCGAGGGACAACTTTCACGCGCCACGGGAGTTTATGATATAAGAGATTTGGAGGCGAAAGCGAACCTTGCAATTACCCGGCAGGAGGAAGCGAGGCATATCGATCGCACCTCCTTTGTGCCCAAGATTGCCCCGTTGCTAAGCCAGAGCACCGAGTCTTTAACCCTTCGAAAAACGCTGCTTTATGAATACAGCGGACACTGTGTGCACACAGTCGCCGGTGATAACGACGGAGTTAACAAGATGCCACTTCCCAGACGTATAGCAACACATTCAGTCTATTGGCGAGTGGCGGATATTCTGTTCATTTTCACTACTTGCAATCTCATTGTCATTTCTTAAGTAGAGGGATTTTTATCTGGTAGTAAAAACAGGACTGAAGTGTACATAATAAAAGAAGAAGATGGGAGTAAGCTAGTATTATGTCGTATACGACCAAAGCAGATCGAGTGGCGAACATTCTATAGGTCGTATCGGCAGGATAGTATGAACATTGCTGATATTCGAACGTTTTAGTAGAGGGAATTATGCGTATAATATTATGCAAATAGTGATTTGAAGACCATATTCCTCGTGTAAATGTCTCTCTCAAAGGTTTGTGAACAGCACATCCTGATGATCATTGGATATTATCACACCATACAAGTCTGCTCATGGCTCTCTAGCCTGAAAGATATTACATGGACTGATGCTATAGACAATTTTGTTCAATGATAAATACTGTCGTGTCATTCAACCCAAAGCAATATACAGATAAACATCGATATTCCTTTAACCGTAACATTATACGTGCTTAATGGATTCAACATCTCAAGGGTTCGAGATGAACAGACTTATGATATTGTTTTTCGTTTACAATTCACACTAAATTATAGCATGTCAAAAATCAATACTAAAATATAATGGAATCAAAAGGACGTATAGCATTTTGTTATAGTAGATCTTATTTTTCATATAGTAAGTAAAATGCTGCTGAAGCACCTCCGTTACTACATCATAACTATATTATGCTTTGTTTCCCAGTTTGAGGACAAAATATGCAATAGTATTCAATCGGGGTTGTTGTTTATTTTTAATCCGTTCAAAAATCAATTACATTTACGGCACCGTCGTTCTGTTCAACAATGATATGTTTACTTGCAATGTTATGATCACTTCACCCCTTTCCCGTATTCCACATGATTAGTATTACAGGCAATTTGATATTACCATATAAATTGGATAATCGCAAGGGAGCATACTGGTCCTTTATTTCATAGTTTACAAATGCTAGATGCTATACCAATTTGTAATTGGAACTGTAATGTTTGTCCTAATTCATCACAATTTGCAGCACGATGTTTCCGATTATTGTATTAAATTTTACATGATTATGATACGAGGCTTAAAAAATATGAAATATAAGCCAGAAAAAAAAAAATCAGATCTGAAACTGGCAAACAATTCATGTCATTATCATGCGGGCAGTACAATTTGGAGAGGATTTCCACTAGATCTGAAAAATAAAAATACTCGTAACGCTTTTCGAAAATCGTTATTAAAGTATCTCCTATGGAGTGATATATAAAATGATACCATATGAGAACTTGTAAATATGATGTACATATTGCTTCTGTAAATACTGTAACGGTATATGATTTATGTCGTTGAAAGGACTTGCCTCGACAAACCTGTACGCTATTGTGCGTTGTTTGTTTGTTTGTTTGTTTGTTGTTTGTTTTCTGTTTTTTACCACGCAGTGTTCTTTAACTATTGACCATTTTGACCATATTGACAATTGTTATTATGTTATTGTTTGGTAAATGAGTTTCATTTTATTTCATTTCATTTCTTATAGGAAATGTAATTTTTATTACTTAACGTCTAAGACACTGTCAGAGATAAACGCCTGTCATCTCAGTTAAGTCAATATGTATTACATTTCAATTGTTTACGCATCAAAGTTACAGGAATGTTTATTGAATTTCGACAATGACAATTATCGAAAATATCCATAGGCAAATGATTATTCATGACTGAACAGTAAAAATCTAAATTGCAGAATTGAGTAATTTACATGGAGAGTGACCAATGCCATCGGAAAGGCATTTTAAATGAACGTCACAACATGAAAAAAAATGACTAATCTCTTTCATTTAAATCACACAACATTCTTGTTTTATAGCTTATAATGCAATGTAACTCCCATATCAATTTTCGACAGTATCACGAAATGAATCACTTCTTGTAGAAACCTCTACAAAGATTAGCAATACGCTATAAATTAAAGAAACATGCTTTATAGACAATGATCGCTCTAAAAAAAATTGAGTGTTTCTTTTTTTCTGTGACATTCGCAAAGTGCATCAACTAGCTAAAAATCTTACTGGATATAAAGCTAATGACTAATATGCCCACAGTAATACAAGTCTGAGGTAACTCACACTAATTATCAAAATTATAAGTTTTTTCGGTTATGTAGATTTTTGGAATATCAAAATCATTCAAATTCTGTATAATGTAACTATGAATATTGACATCAATGGTATCAATCATTATGTATTTCTCTGACAATAAAATTCCGTTTACAAACGTTTTATCACTTTGAGGAATCCCTACAGCATTGTTTTAACTGAGTATGAAATTGAATCCAACTCTTTGATTAAACTCGCTCTGTTTGATATTCATCAAATTATTTGTTTTTCTTTAATCTTTCTACTGAGGCCTTCTTTCTCTTTGTCGCATGAATTTAGATCCTCAGCGCACTAATCTTTAACTTGCCATTTTATTTTGCTTATCAAATATCATTCCTGTGCAACCTTTGAATGAGAGAAATACAGACAACCATATCATCACAAATATGATAATTAATATTGTCGTTAATTGTGCTTTTTTACGTTGTAAATTGTGCGTTGTTATAAATAATTATTATGGAGTATAACCCATCAACACCAGGGACTAATATAAGCATCATTCTTATGGTTTCATTGTTGATAATATTGTTATCACTGCATGTCGTGCAATGTTACAACGTTAGTTACCTTTCCCAAGGCAGAGATTAATGGATGATTATAAACATGGATAGATAATAAGAATTGCCTTTGTTTTAAACATGATGGATTTTTTTATTTCAGTTCAAACTGATAAAACTTGCTTGAGAATAGATATAGATGTTTAACTTTTTCACATAGCACCCTGTATTGTTTGTGTTTATGATGTAATTCCTGATTTATTTTATGTTATGTTTTGTTGGAAAAAGAAGAATGAAAAATAAATAAATGAATTTAATGAATACAGATAAATAGGACTGAAAGCTTGCGGACTTTCTGATTTTTTACTTTTGTTTCACGTCTTGATTGCTAGCCAGTAAATCACCTACTGTGATGCCCATTTTTATCGAACATGACATGACATGGCCTCATTCCTATTATTGTTCACAAAGTAGAGAGTTCTGGGGAAGTGAAGTCATGTTATTGAGTAAAACAGTTTCTTTCTGCTCAGTTGGTTACAAAAATCAAGATCAAGTGATACCAGATGTTTGTTATCATATTATTTATTATATATCATTTATTATGATTATTATATCAACTGTGTGCGTCTGTAGGGCTTAACTGAATTATGTGGGTGCGTTTGTATGTATATAATAATTGTAGCCTATGTTTGTGTGGTACTGATATGCAATTCTGTCCAGTCGTTTTGAAAGATTTATATTTTTAGTGTATGTTTAACACACCGTGAATATAGTAATGGGTTTGATAAGTGAAATCTAACTAAACGATGAAATTTCTTCTTTTTTTCCATTGTCGTGTTATCTATAACTGCAATATTTTTACCCGTACAGGGCAAAAAATCATTCAAATGCATTCCCATAAGATTCAAGGGTAAGCGTAATCTTAATCAAAAGTTCGCTTATCTTAGCTTAATATTAGAATAAAAACGGAAGCTTACTAACCTAACATTCGAGAGTTTTCTCTTTAGCAAAGCGTGTCCTTACAAAGAAGAATAAAATTTTTTTAACCATACTTTTCTCACGAACGACATGCATAAACAATGATTATTTGTATTTCAAAAAATACACTTTATATACGTATACTTGTTAAGTTATATTCAAGTTCTATTTGGTTAAATGGTTTCATTATGAAACGGAAAAGATATGTGTCTGCAAACGTATTTTACATCTTTTACGAAGTGGAAATAGGCCTATTAGAAACTTGATGAAGTAATGTGCGCCGTAGAGCTTATACATTCTAGGTATCTTTAATCGTTAGGTTGCCGATACGAGAAAGATTAATCGATGTTTGAAAGAAAAACAAACTGAAAATCTAGCACTTCTTGCAATGCTTGGACAGCTTTATTTAGCAACCATGCCTAACAGTTTTAGTGGTTTCCTTGTTAAGAGAGCTATAAAGGGACAATGAGTGACATCAAGAGATGTTGCAGGTTTCGTTCTCGTATCTTAAACCACGTCAGCCATTGCGATAAATTTAAATGTCACGCACTCTGTCGTAAAATGCATACAGCGTTGAGTATTTTACTCTACACCGATTAAACAAAACCCCTTTAATCCAACTATACGTGTATACATTGTACATATCCCTTTATCTCAGACCATATTGCTGTGTTATGACTTCATTGGCAATCCTGTGTCATTCAAAAAGCCGTTTGGAAAAGGACTAGATAAGCATTTGTCTGCTACGATGTCTTTGCGGGTTTTGAACGTGTCGTAAACAGGAGCTGCACATTGCTATTTAGAAGGGCCTTTTGCACTGGAGCAGAGCGCACCGGGAGTACATGAACACGGGAGGATGACCCGGCGGTCTCCCATCGCATTGCCGCTGATATTCGCGTTGTCTGTGAGGCCTTGTGCGGCGAATTACTTCGTAACACGAGTGTCTCCGTGGCAAAAGAAAAATGGCGGTTCTTGTCACGTGACGCGCATTCCACTGCAAAGGGTAGCTGTGACCAGACATGCTACAATGCATTGAAGACAGCTGTGCAGCCGTTTATACATGAGGAATTAGCGACACGAAGTAACGACATAATTATATCCTGGATAGATTGTTCTTGTGCATCGAGAAAGAACAACATATCCATTTCAATATCAAAAGAGTTTTGCAATCCCGCATGATCTGTGAGGATAGTTAGCAAAACGCATACATTGACGACATAAATAGGGCCTAGGCCTAATCGCCATTCTAAAGAGACTGTTCTTGTGCATTGGGCAATAACAACAAATATTCATATCAGAGTTTTCAGTTCTTAGCTATATATTTTGTTAGCTTTAACCTATAGGCCTAGTATCACAACAATTCATTATCAATTGCATTCGGGGAGGCACTTATTAGCCTACAAGATGTGGTACTGCTGGACTTTTATGCGAAATGCCACATTGTCATTAACAAAGACGAAGATAAAAATGATTTTGTTCAAAAAGAAAAGACGCCATACGGATTTCTTTTTCTTTGAATAAGAAAAAAAAAAGTGGAATCAAGTATAAGTCTTCACATTATCAATATAAGTTAACTTTTTCAAAATTACTTCATTGATTAGGAAACTAGAACATAAATGAAAAAAAGAAGGGATATAAAATACTTCCTCTCACCTTGAAAGATGTAATTCTCTAACTGATCACATTAAGAAAAAGAGAACCCTTTAAAATGCTAAAAACAATTTGTTCATTGTGATCGACGCGTAATTCCAAGCGGAGGTTTCATGTAGGGCCTACCCGGCGATCCCCGGAGGAAGGGGCTGGGTCGCGTTTCCCCTCCCCCATTTTTAAAGCTCAATATTCTTATTTGTTTATATTACCATTTTGACAGATTTTGTATCTGCGAACCTGTTCATTTCTTCTCCTTTTTTTTTTTGGGGGGGGGGGGGGGATTTCCAAAATCAACCAAAACTGTGCACCAGATCGCTTAATTTCAATTCTACAAATGCAAAAGATCCCTCGTATGGAAGAGCTACACCTGAGCTCTCCCACACCCTCTTCTCTTCCGTTTCCCTCCATAAACTTGGTGCAGAGTGAAAAACACACAAATGGAACAACAGGTGACAGGTACCACTATTTAACAATAATATTACAATGTACCTGCGACCTTTTTCCTTACTTTCTTTATTGAACACTTTCCAAATATTCCACCAAAAGTGTGCGCCAGATCGTTGAATTTCAATTAAAATATGGTTCACAAAGTCAATTTCACTTCCTTATTCTCAACACAAACAAAAGTAAAATAGAGCAATGTATTTATCAGGAGCATAGTACTTACAAGATCTGCTGGAATCATATGCAGACCCAAATCGCAAATGTTTTATAATACAATGATAACAGTCGAAAGTACTTCAATGTTACATCACACGGTATATTACCATTCCTCTGTTCAGTGGATGTATGTTGATGAGTGACCTGACCTTCTAATCATAGAATGACACTTTCTCTATTGAATTTAACTTTTTGGTTAGAAAAACCAGGATGATGAGCATTCCTCCCATACTTTGTCGGTAAACTAGGGACTTTTTTCATGAATTATATCTAGAGTGAGTAGGCCCTATTATTACTGACAGAATTAACCAATGCCGCAAGCACAGTAATACGTACGTGAACCATAAGATACACAACAGTGATGACAAGAAAATACTCACTTCCAATGAATGAAAGAGGTTGAGTCAGAATATTTGCTTTATTTAGTGCTTGCAACAAAGTTTCAAAATTCTTCATGATTTATAACGTACCATTTTGGTCTTCCGCAGATGTAAATCTGTTTTTGACATTTTCCATGGCGCTGTTCTTGAATATCAATGAGGATCATTCATTGCAGAATTCATCTCATCGCAGCAACAACAACAACAACAACAAATCTATTTGTGTTGGTCTCTAGATTTCCAGTTTGATCTCTACTTTGATTAGACGACAAAGGCAGTACTTTGTTCACAGAACAACAGCAAGTGGGCGAAAATGTACTACCAACTGGGAGGGCCTAAACCCATACTTGATAGATAATAAATAGTGTATTTGTATTATATTGTTTAGCATTTATGTAAAACGCCCTTTGAAACAAAACCGCCGGAACATCACGTAAATTTAATTGTTATATTAGCATCTATTTTCATAAAAAAATGATATCTTTCCCCTGCATGTCAAGAAAGAGAGATAGAGAAAGAAGGAAGAAGCACGGGCACCGTAATAATGAAAACATGAAATAACAGTCCTTTAAAAAGAGCTGATTATCATAAAACACAATATATTTATTGTACATGGATCTATGCTGGTATATAGACTGAATTGAACAGAAATTAACGACTTTCTTGAGTTCAAAGACGCATTTATTTCTACATTTCATGACGTAAAATAACTGAATCTATGCTAGTTCATTACAATGCTATGATTAATAAAAAAAAAAAACACCAACTACTAGTATTTTACTCTCTAAACATCGAATAGTAATCCCTTGAATAAATGATAAAACATTTCATGTTGGGGCAACGTTAATAACCTATACCTGTCTGTCTTGATTTTCGTATTTTTTCCAAGCAACTCGTACAAAACAGTACAAAAGAAAACAACTTTGTATTTCCAAGGAAATGACGATGGTGTTGTAATACAAGTTTTTTTTGTGTGTGTTTGCGGTTGTGTGTGCCTGTATGTATTTCTTGACCCAGTTCTATATTCATAATGTCGCTAATCAGCATTAACTCGGTAAATGAGGTAAACTTCCGTTGCCATCATGGATTATATTTATCCACTAATTAACATCAAAATTTATCGTAATGATTTATTATGTCGCACCTTGTACCCTCATTAATTCTCACAAATCCATCAACACACACACACGCATACATCCACGCACACACACTCACACACATGCACACTCTCACATGACTGTGTACACTCTGTACATGCAACGTACCATGAATATATATATAATATATATATATATATATATATATATATATATATATATATATATATGAAGCGGTGATGATATCAATAATTTTGACAGGGGTCTTCTGTATTATAATGTATCTGATCATCTGCCTACTTTTACAACTTCACAACATGTAGAATCGAAGCAGAGTATGAAAAAATAGCACCAAAAAAAAAATGATAATACTGTACATCGAATTATCAAAATCTGATTTATCCGAGTCATTTGTTTGTTTGTTTTTTTCAGTGTGACGGGGGATTTATTCGATGCAGATAAGGCATATGACGTTTTACTAAATAGGCTCATGTATCGTAACAATATTGAGAATATGTCATTGGTTAAAAGAAAATTTCTCATAGAAATAAGCACCTTTGGATCATGAAGGGAATATCATGCTATGTGTTCCATATAGAAACACGCAATAAAATGTATGAAATAGCAGTTATCACGCAAACTATGTTCAAAATAATAGGTATACCCCGTATAAAATACAATTGAATAGTTTGAGTCGCTTGTCACGTAGATCAATACAAATAACGTAAATCAGTTATGGGAAATTTGAGTAAAATTACAGGGACAAATAATAAAGAGCACTTTTTTTGCATTTTATGATATTAACAAGAGCTAACACAGAACCCAATGGCATCTCCGATGCATTTTTTACTTATTTTATCAACATAGCCCAAAATTATCATCAAATATTGTCAACAAATCTGATATGAGTTTACAAAGTTTCTTCCAACACACTATTATTTCATTTTATTTCATTTTATTTCATTTATTGTGTTTAGCAGATCAACCGGCGGTACATTTACACCTCTTACATACATTTCAATTTATCTAGTTCTATTGGTAAATGTCCCAATTCCTTTGATATTGCGAAGTGACTCCGATTTTTGAACAAATTGCCAGTCCATTATACATTATTCAGTATTTCTAAAATTCTGCATGGAAAAAAATATTCATAAGCGATTGTTCATGCTGGTATGAATTACTATCAATCCTTTTCTTGTCACTAACTAATTTGATTTGAGAAAAAAAAAGCATTCTACTGATTATGCTATTGTCCAGTTATAATAATAACTTACCCTTACACTTGTGCTTCTTGTACTCATCCGCCCCCCCCCCCCAATTAAAATCTATATTGTGAAATTATTTGCAATGACAAGTAGACAATCATGTATTCTTTTCAAAAGCCGTCATCAAAGTCAAGCTTCCAATTAAAGACGACGGTCTCCTATTTTGTTCGTAATAATTTCATTGAATAATTAATAATTTTCCAATTCTTCGTGTATTACAACAATTTACGTAACCAGAATGATTGATATATACGTATTTCCCCAATGTATGATTATTTTTGGAAGATTTTGTTTTGTAATATGATATTCACTTTTTGAAAACTGCAGAAATGAAATCGGATCAAATCAAATCAAACAAATCAAATGCTTTGCCAACAATCACCCGTTGATAGCTCTATCATAAATAAGTGATTATAAACAGAAAACAATATGAAGCATTTCACTCTTCAGAACCCTCTTATCCAGTATCATTATGTGGAATTCCTCAAGATCCATATTGGGTCCCATACTTTTTCTATGTCAATGCCAGTATAAATTCATCTTCTCTTCTTATAGTTTTATACTCTTTGAAGACGATTTTTTTTTTAATGCCCATAACATTTTTTTTAATCCCCATAAAACTTTTGAAACTCTTAACACTACACTAAATTCAGAAATAGCATCCCATTAGTGGTTTGCTAATGAACGGTCATGACACCTTTTTGTTAGTAGGCCTATGATTCAATTTTATCGTAGAATGATCACTTACACAATATTGATACCTCAATTTCTACAGGCATCTATATCACCTGAGAATCTTAGTTTCGCCGAAGTCTTCGTCTATGATATGATATGATATAATAAATGTATATATTCATGTATACCAGCCTTAAAATGCCCTGATATTACCGTATATTATGTTCTGTAACATTGTGTGTGGGAAATTGTGTTGTAACTAAGGCAAATTTAATATTACTTTTACAACAACAAACAGTGAGGCTGATCACGAACTCCTATCATATTACTTGTGATTTTCTTTCGATCCATTGTTTTCTCAGTCGAAAACATAAAACAATTATTGACACTTAAACAGCACTATCTATGCACAAACACACGTTCAGTCAACTTCCTGTTGATATTTGATAGGACTCAGTGACTTTTCAGTCCCTAATTCCAATATTCATTCTTATCATATTCGCCGTTAGTCTGACTATCATCTGGAAAACCCAATAATTGCCTTAAGAACAAACATCTTTAAAAACATCATGGCCCCGATGTTTGCAATCTTTTACCCCAATTTGAATCTATATTCATTCATTGCAAATTAACAGCTTAAAGATAATTATGATGCTAAATCAATATAATGTCATACTGATAATAGGGTATGCCGTTAACTATTCGTTTGTTTCTCCTTCTCTATTCACTCCCATCATTCAAGAAAGTGCCACGAACTAAACACACACAACAAACATGCGAACGTAAAAGACACAATATCACATACACGCAACTAATCTCCACACGAACTCTTCATAATTTTGCACTAGGCATCACCAAACTTTTTTGTTCATAATATCCAACTCAGTGAATTATCATCTTGTGGCACGTATTTCTGAAACATCATCCTGGGCAAGCGTTGGTTATGATGATTGTCTCCTGCATTCCTTTCATATTCAGAGTTGTTTAAAGGCATAATTTACCATTTGCAGATGAAACAAAAACCCAGCATTAGCGCTTTAAAATAGTTCCAAAATGTGAGTTTGGGATAGAAACCACTGTAAAAATGTTAATTCGTATAATCAATGTTAAGTATTGTTAAATATACAAAATGTGAATGTAGTTATAATAAAATTGTTTCTAGACTAAACCGTCTGCAGTTATGGTTTAATGAGAAAAAGAGTGATATCTCCCTACATTTTAGATTTTATCGCAAAATTTTATTATGATAAGATGTTTTGAGATACAACTGACCTACACATATGCATCAAACGTGATAACTTGAAATTTTTGAAATCACTGCTCTCAAAGATAAACTGTACCTTTAAATTGTCTTTTGAACAGCAGGTACATGTAATTCTTAAGTGTACAAAATATCACCTGCTCGTCTTCATTTTGTGTTATCATGGTATATAGTGTCGTACATTTCTGTTAATCACTGACCTGTTTCAACTATTAGATTCAAAAAATGCTCAATAACTTTGTTCAA
This sequence comes from Diadema setosum, assembly GCA_033980235.1. Classification (NCBI taxonomy): domain Eukaryota; kingdom Metazoa; phylum Echinodermata; class Echinoidea; order Diadematoida; family Diadematidae; genus Diadema; species Diadema setosum. The sequence goes on along the minus strand of CM067075.1, from coordinate 11,153,722 downwards.
CTGACTTTGCGTTACTTTATTTTAAGAAAAAGAAATGCAGAAATGAATTCAATCAAACAATCAAAAGTCGTATGGATGTGAATGAGTGTAATCATTTATCTCAGAGGCAATTCCCTTGCATATCCTTTTTTCAATTCACATTAATGAAGAGACCATGTTGACGGAATTGCAATTCATTGTACTTGTATATGGTAATAATGTCATTGACAGGTTGTGGATTTTTAACATCTGTTTGTTTGGTATAGTGAAAACTATTTTTCGTCCACACAGATATGATATTTTTCTGTTGCCGACGTATCAGTGTCAGTATCGAGAGCTGCTGGCATAACTCCGACTTTCAAATGACAACATAGTGCTGCATGCATTTTAAGGAGAAATAGAATATTCCTCAAAGAAGTAGTATTTTAACCAAAGTGGAGGAAGAAATAGATTATTCAGACTGACTCGGAGATATTAATATCATATGAAAACATTATTCACCATCGGAATATCAGTGACATTTAAGCTGCTATACTGGATCATGAAGCCAAGTATCACCTAACTGTCCGTCTTGGTCAGTTCTTGTTTCTTAATGCAAAATACAATACAATTCAATACAATACAATACAATACGATACAATACAATACAATACAATACAATACAATACAACACAATACAATACAATACAATACAATACATATCACACTCTTTCAGCAAATGGACAAGATAACTTTACTTCTTATTTCTATAGGTTACATGTTTCTAATGCATATCAGGTTGAATCGCATTCCTATTGAAAATTTCTCCTGACTTCATTTGTTCTGATTTATCGTTTTTACGTGCGGTTACATCCTTTTTTTACGCAACTAATTCGCCTCTAAGAATCGTTAATTGTAATCTACACAGAAATCACGCACATACGTCATTGAAGAAATAGGAGATTTCGTGAACAATCGCGTTGCCAGTTTATTTCAGGTATTAAAAAAAAAACACCAACATCATTTTGTTTATTCTCTTGTGCTAAGAAGATAAATCAGCAGCAGTAATGATAGAACGCCCACGTTGAAATTTACTTGTTCGCAATACAGGACGGGTACAATCGATTAAATACACAGCAGTTGCAGACACATTATCTTATGGGACATCTTATCTCAAAAGAAAGATAAGTTACTGTGAAAAAACAAAAAACAAAGCAAAACTATATTTGCGTATTTTCTGTGCTAAGGGCAAACTTATCAGCACGATATCATATTGAAATCTTAGGCATAACTTCATGTGAAGGGTTAAACAGTATATATGTTAGCTAGCCTGCACTTTCGAAACTTTTGTCAGCGCAAGATAAAGTCAGTCTTCATCAAGATAGGGAAACTTCTTTGGACACGCAGAGGTGGACAAGAGCTAACCGACTGCAGCGATGGACATGCTAAAAACCGAAGCCCATCAAACCGCGTGTATAGGATTCTGACTATGAGAAACACTCCATTTAAAACTTATTTTCCCACGACGCAGTTTGTCATCGCGCCGGCTATGCTGCGGAAAGGATTCAACTCGTAACAGTTGAGTGCATGAGGGGACTTGAGGTAATACGAGGGTCGTATCTGCCCATTTTGGTATGCATCGGGTTCCTTTGTTTACGCAGTGAACGTCGATGATAATGCGAACAAACAGTCACTCTGCAGGGTGAAGAAGTTTCGATGGCAGTCGACATACAAATAACGGAGACTGCTCTTTTCACGCATCGCAAATCCAACGTCACGTGGAGATGAACGTGATTTGAATAGGTTCATGTGGAAGTACAGACTTTTAGACTGTAAGAGAGAGGATCAAAGAGAAGGCACCATAAATACAAAAATATTTCTCTGTTGTTGTTGTTTGCTTGTTGTTGCTTGCAGCAAGATCACTTTAACATAACAACAAGTCAAGATATGATAACAAATATGTTTAAGGCAAATATGATCTATGTGGATGCACAAATGAACACGTAAGAAAAATGCATGTTAAAAATAACCACGGCTAATTGAATTTGACAAAGAATCTCACCGCGTGTTTCCGTTTATTGTAAGGTTGAGCTCTCGCTTTTTACTCTCCAGCAACAACATTGGCACGTATTAGTGTATATAAAAACAACTTCAGGTTGAAGGGACTGTACAGTACTGGTTGAGGTGAGAATTCAGCTTGTAACATTTTGCGAGAATATTTAGAAACCAGTCTATGAAATGTTAAAGAGCATACAATTCTAAGGGGAATCAAAAGTTTATTTGATGAAAATCGGCTTTGAAATGACTAAGACATCTTAAATAAGGAAAAACAAAGATATCCTAATAAAAGTCGTTGCATGCCTGTCAATTTTATTAGTATCTTTTTTTTTTTTGGATATCTCAGCCATTTCAAGGCCAATTTTCATCAAATAAACGTTGAATCCTTCTTGAAATTACATGCTCTTTCATATTTGATAGGAGGTTTCTCATTATCACACACACACACACACACACACACACACACACACACAAAATATTATAAACCTGAATCATCACCTCAACCAGTATTGTACAGTCCCTTAACATGAGAACTTCAATTTAGAGCAGACTGAACGTTGATGATAATGCGGTGATAATGATCAGAACGTAATGGTAAAGGAGCTTTAGCCATTATAACCACTAAAACAGAGTAACCAGTCATCTATTATAGTGGGGGGCGCAAGGGATTTTTGGTTCAAAATTTTCCAAAAGCACCAAAATTTGGCACACATGTAGCCCAAGCCATACTATTTCGATTTTTGATGGGCGCCAAGAAGGGCGCCCTCTGGGGCGGCCATTTTGGCAAAATCCAATATGGCCGCCATATAGGTTTAAAGGTCACCTGCATTTGAAAACATAAAAGTTTTACAATCATTTAAAAAGTCAGGTTAAGAGGTTTTCTGGGTCAGGGAATTCGAATCTGAAGTTGTTTTTGTGGTTTGAAGTCAATTTTTCCTTATAAGGTCACCTAAAGGTCATATAGGGGTCAAGCCATTGTATTCATTAGAGTTTATTGAAAAAAAAAAATGGCTTGCCCATGGTCAATATTCCAGGAATGCCAGCCTTAGTAATAGAATTGCAATTGTCGACGGCTGAAAAAAGGCGTATTTCTTGTGAAGGGCGCCCTCCAGGGCGGCATATTTGCAAAATCCAATATGGCTGCCACCTACGTTTAAAAGCAAGTATAACAATTAAAAACCTTTAAAGTGTTACAATAATTTGAAAAGTCAGTTCTAGCGGTTTTATGGGTCAAGGAATTCGATTCTGAAATTATTTTTATGGTCTGATGTCAACTTTTCCTTATAAGGTCTCCCTAAGGATTATTTGGGGTCTAACCATTATATTCACAATAGGTGATTTAGAAAATGGCTTGCCTACATTTTGTATAGTCAATATAGGAGGAATGCCAGCCCTGCTAATAGAATTGCAGTTGTTGAGGGCTATGAGAGAGGGAGAGGTTGGCTTTCTCACGAGTAACATCAATATAAACTATCTGCTTTCGTGTTAAGATATCAAACACTAGGTATACACTCATGAATTATAATAAGAACCCTTTTCTGAGAGTAATTAGGTTTAAGGGATCTTACTCAGATCCTTATTTCACAATTAAATTTAAAGACCTGATAACCCTTCAATTTCATTTTTAATGATTACTTACGGTAATTTTTTTCTGCATCATTTCAATTATGGCCTGTTATAATATGGCTACACAAGCTTTTAAGTAAGGTTCTGTCCAAAGCTATGGAATATCATAGTTCATGCCACAGTTATTTTTACATTACAGGCGCTAAGAAGAAATGTCCTCACTGACTGGTCATATTTGCGGAATTCAATATATTTGCATTTGCTTTAATGACAGCCAAAAGAGCTAGTTAGAATTATGGGTAATGCCCTTTCAAAGAGTTTTCAAGATTTGATTATTGGCTTATTATTTTCATCTGCAAGGAATGGAATAAAAACATACATATATGAGAAATAGATTCCTATTGCTACCTAATATATTGATAGTTTAGCAATAAGGGGAGGGGGCTACTCTCTTTATTACCATCGTTCTTGACGTTGCCACTAAAAAGAGAAGTGTTTTTATTTCTCTGTTGCAGTTCAGGGATCCTCAATCACAGTAGGTATTCATATTTCAGATTTAAATTCAGTGGAATGATAATTATGAAGATCACTCCTAATCTGGATGAAAAAAAGAAAAAAATCTGTCGTGTTTAAGGGAGTTTTTAGTACATCAGGTAGGCATCAATTTGCTATTTTCGAACTTGTTTAAGAAAGTTCGACTCTAAAGTCCTTACAGGAAATTTTATGTGCCTCCACAGCTAAATATGCCGTTCAGAGGACATGACGGTCCTGGTGACGCCATGTAGGGAAAAAGCATATTTCACAGGTGCCACAGTGACACCATTAACAGGGTACACATTAGATATGCTATAGTAAAACTTTCATGACACCTTCTAGGGTCTATCAAGATTCCATCCAAAGTGCTTGGACGCAAATTGGTATGATATCACAACACTTTATAAGTTGGTATCTCGTTAGTCTGAAGAATATAGGTTGCAACTATACTCTCCGCAACATCTCTACGACGCACGTCTCCTGGAGACGAGCCCAATAGGATTCGCAGGAGAATCGAACATTTTCGATTTTTGCAGAGACTATTTCCGTCTTCCAGCTTGTCTCCGAGACGTCTCTGCGAAGTCTCCATCACTGTGGCCATGTAGATCGTGGGGATTAAATATGTCTGCAACATCTTCGAGATGTCCCCACATCTTGTGGAGACCGTAATAACATAATGGCGACGAAAGGGAGAAGTCGCTGAGAAAAGACGTCTCTGATAAGTCCCTGCGACTGCAAAAGCCGTGCCAACATCCCTGTGACTTCCAAGCAAATAAGTTGTCCCTTTGCTTGAAGATGTCTTCCTGGAAATCGCGTTAGTTGTGACAGCGAAAATCATTTCTTCGAGACGCTGCCATTGCGACAATGTCTCCTCCCGTCAGATAGGCCCTCAATTCCCTCCCTCACACCCACTTTAAGTTTGCAGCAATATCAACCTACTGACCATGGCTCATCTGACAACTGCTCTTAATTGTGCATTTTCACATTCATTCATTTCATTATTTTTTTTTCCATTTCGATGTTTTCCACCTCCCAATGCATGCCTTGAAACAGCTGTGGTGCAGACGAATGAAATTTGGTACTGAAGCATTGGGGAGAGTGGCTGATAGTACTAGCAATTGCCATGTACCTGTGCCATCTTTCCTCCAACTCCACTCCCTGAAGTCAGGGATCATCATGACCCATTAAGCATGCTGTCATGATTCCAGTAGAAACTCACTTGCAGCAGCACTCATCTTCGAAATGTTGATACAGCGCCGCTTGAGCAGATAGGATGGTTTCTGATTTTTTTTTCTGAATTTTTCTGACGTTATGACGAGATGATGCCTACCCTGACGCTGACTGCCCCATAAACCTTGTTGCTCATCAATCCTTGCTGGACATGAGCACGATTACTAAAGTAGTTAATGTGTCAGTGAGCTCTGGTTTGCTGACCCATTCTACTTAGGCATTTTGCATTCCACATCAATGCACTACTTAGGCATTTTGCATTCCACATCAAAGCAAGTTTGAAGTAATGTAGCACCGTGTCAGTGCCTGATGTTGTGCTCTGGAAGAGAGGTATGCTGTACAGGAAAGAGCTGAAAAGGTCTTTATCTTTTCAATACCACGACCCACCCGTAACTCCGTCAGATCAATGTGATTAAAAAAAGCACACTACTGAAAATGTGATGTTATGCTCATCCGTGCGATTGAATACTGTTTTCAGAAAATGCTTTCAGAAAACATTATGTCATCCTTTGTAAGGATATCTTTGTGTAGATCGCATCTAAGATGTTGGAAAGCTGAAGGGTTGTGAGATCACAATTCCTGTTGGATATTTCCGTCTCGAATCAGGTGCTCAAGATGAGTTGTCCGTCCAATTTATTCTTGGATGTCTGTGCGCTGATAAATGAGGGCAGTTCCTTATTTTTCAATCTTAATTTTCAGGAAGACGCTACGCTCTTCCAATCATAACTTGAGATTTGAGTGGTGCCATCACCATCTCTTGTCAGAGGACTGCACAGTGTTGCTGCACAAAAATGTTAAGATTATTTTCTTCAGGATCAGTATCCCATACAACATCAATAGGTGTTCAGTCTCCCTAGTCATCTGAGCTTTCAGTACAGAAACGGTTCTGTTTGATAAAAAGAGAATAAAAAAGGATAAGAAAAAACCTTCAGCTGAATTGTCTTCAACTACTCTGATAAGATACTGCCATTAAAGGACTTTAATGATCGAATTTAGTTAACTGCCCCTAGAAGACTGGTCTAACCTGGATTGAGGAGCTCGATTCCCTGGGAGCTTCGGCCATTGCTTCCTTCACTGAAGAAGCAGACGCTGTCTTGTCAAGGGAGAGTAGGCATACACCAATTTCAGCAGGAGGAGAATCATATCGCTTGCCAGCTGGAAAGTTATGTAATTGCCATGAAAGGTGACGAGGTGGCTCAGTCGGTAGCGTATGGCTTGCGGTCTAAAGACTTGTGTTCCGGCGCGGGTTCGAGTCCCACTTATCTCAAGTCTAGCTGAGCAATGGTGTGTGTAGTAGAGGCACAACACTTTGCACCTCATCACTTGGATATAAAAAGTGGAAGTCCCTTGTGTGTAAGAATCACAAACCCAGACAGATGAAGAGATCCCTAATCAGCATTCCGTTATCGGAAAACTCACGATGCATAAATGGGTAAAGTGGTCCACCCCAAGTACATACAACTGACCAGCTACATAGTTGTATACGGGCTATCCAGCTATCTCGTCAGAAGGAAAAACAGAAGACAAAATAAGATTAGGCATGTTATTACCCTCTTTGCCATTGCACCCTGATTCGGTACCTTGGAATAGGATGGCGGCCATATTTAAGCATGTATATATTATAAGACACACACATTATATATATATATATATATATATATATATATATATATATAGTATATATTGAAGCAAAGAAAGAAAAACTGACCAGAAACAATTGATAAATAGTGAGAACTTTGAGCAAAGAAAATGAGAAAAGAAAACGAAACCAATGGAAGCCCGTTTTCTGTGCTCAAAGATTTCAATATATATATATATATATATCTTAAATATTTTTTTTCATTTATTTATCATAATCATTATTGATATGTAGGGGGATGGAACCGCTCTTGGCCCTAATTGACCATTGAAGGAGTATGGAAGAGGCGACAAATGAGACAGAATAGGGGTACGAGTGAATTGCAGTTGAATGCTCACAGACACCTTTTCGAAAAATGCACAAAATGCCTGATTTGACCCTTATTTGACCTTGAAAGTGACCTTGAGAGGTGAGAGTGACCTTGAATTGCAGAAATGATATTTAGAATCACATTCTCTAACCCCGTTAAATCTTCCACATGGGATTCATAACTTTAATCAACCTTTTCAAATTGTAACTGCAGTTGACCTAAACCCGGATGGCGGCCATATTGGATTTCACTAATATGGCGGCCCCAAGGGTTTTTGGTCTTGGCGCCCATCAAAAATCGAAAGAGTATGGTACAAGGGACCTATGAGCCAAATTTGGTGCTTTTGGAAGAATCTGAACCAAACCGCCCATTTTGAGCCCTTAGGCCCCCGACTATTACCATTAGTTCGAGTTCAGATTTAGGTTCAATTACATTTATTTCTAGCAAATATTTTAACCTGATAGTGACCTTTTAGGATAAACAGAATGCAATATGTTTATATATTTGATTTAGAGTGTAATATATCTATTTCTGTGTCATTGAAAACTGGTACGTCATATGTCTTGTTATTTTTGAACTCGCGTGTTATATTTCTATCGGTGCCTTTCTTATTCTTGCTATATTTTAAATTATATTCGTTCTTGGTCATTTTCTGTGTGCGTTTGTAATGTAATTTTGTTACATATTCTCTATTTTTGCAATCTGCTTTATATGTGCACTTTTGTTTTGATTGTAATGTTGTGTATTTGAATATACAATATATAAAAATGTATATATATATATATATATATGTATATATATATATATATATATATTATATATATTATATATATATATATATATATATATATATATATATATATATATATATAATTATTATATATATATATATATATATATATATATTTTTTTTTTTTTTTGTTCAGGGCCCCATGGTAGAGGATTTTTCAACTGAAAGGGCTACCCTGTCGAAATAAAACGGAAATAAAGAAGATACGTAAATATGAATGATATATAAGGGCAAGTATCACGCGATCAATTTGAAAATGCGCTGGGGGTACATCTCCCGAAGTTTAAAAAAAAAATGTGACGAGTGTGCCTTAAGGTGCAATCACACATCGCCGGTTTAGATGGCGGTTCATGGCGGTTCAGCAAATCGCCGTGCTCCGCCAAAGACCGTGTTTACACCGTACACAAACCGTGGTCATCCGTCACCCATCCGCCATGAACCCCGAGAACCGCGGGGAACCGCGGGGAACCGCCAGAAAAATTAAACATGTTTAATTTTTCGTGGCGGTCTTGGCGGTTTGAAATGGACCGTGTTCACATCGCCGTTCATCGTGTTAAGAACGGCATCCTCCGTGTTTGCACCGCAGGATCCGTGATAATACCGTGTTAACACCGCCATAATTTTCAAGCGAAAAGAAACAATGAACTTAAAAGAGAATAATGGCTCCGGCGACACTTCGTGGCGGAGCAGTAAAAATGGAGATAAACGCAAAGATGAACCCATAATGCAAGATCGGGCAAATATATTGAATGCTACAGTTTCCTTACTTCTTTAACACATATTCAGTAAGAAATAAAGTTTAATGTTCAAAAAGTTGTTAGGTATGTTGAATAGTACATCATTTACATTAAAAGGTAAGTTCATAATTTTATCAAAGCTTAACAGCTTTTAAGATGGCCAGCAACGTGTTATGCACACAGAAGACTTATGTAATTATGTTAGGTTCTGCTTTCGTGATTATGTATGCCATTTTTGTAAGACATGTTGATACAGATATAGTGAAACTTAAGAGAGAAGAGGGAAAAGCAATGTTGAAACTTGAAAAAAAACACCATTATTATGTTACATGAACCTGTAAGTAAAGAGGAAACTATGCACATAACACTATATATGATTCTTTGATAATGTATAATGTACATAATATGTCTTTTTTATTGACTGCTGTTAAAGATATCATTATTATATCATCATCATTACCGGTCTTTGATATAGCGCATAATACCTTTGGCAAGGTCTCTATGCGCTTTAGAGGGGGAACAAAAAGATAAACAGGAAAAGGTAATTTCAGAAACAGTAACATGTTGCATAAATCATCATCTACAATCACTATGTTACTATTTTAACAGTTAAGTATTTAAAAACATTTTGGACTTATTGATGGAATTTGCATGTTCTATCACTTGGGATGCTGTTCCACAGTTCTGGGGCGGCATAAACCACGTTTGCCATCTGTAGTAGTTTGTCGTAATGGATCGAGGGTATCACATACAGATTCCCCTTACGATTTAGGAACTCTCCTAGGCTCATATTTCACAAGAAGCTCTGAAAGATAAGAAGGAGCAATTTTATGAAAACATGGATAAACAAGCAACAAGATCTTAAATTCAACATGCCAAATAATTATGTGAAAACTTAATTAATAAAGAATAAAAAAAGAGAGATGTTGAAACAAGCAAGTACTAACCTTGTACATCACTTGATAAATAAACCTACAAATGAACAGGAAACTTTGGAAACTATTTTGGATTCTGCTTTGATAGGTATGTCTTTATTAATGACAGTTAATATGGATATTTTAAGAACTAAAAGAGAAAGAGAAAAGTCACATCGAAACTTGAAGATAATTGGTTGTTGCATCACTTATATCAATCTGTGAAACACAGGTGGTTACAACGTTTCATAATTTCTTTAAAATTGTGTTTACCTAACAAAGCAAAACGCTCATCGTTGAAACCCATTGAGGACAAGTGAAAGGGCTCTGATTGCATCCAACTACATGGGCTTGGTATGGACTCCTCCACCTTCCGGGACGATACGTGTTACTACCGCGTCAATCCGCGTTTGCTCCGTGTTCAAAACGTGTTGAGAACGTAGTCAAAGTGCTTTCCGCCATCATTTGGACACGGTTCACGGCGGTTTGAGAACCGCCATGAACCGCCATCTAAACCGGCGATGTGTGATCGCACCTTTAAACATAAATGATTATGACATTCCATAATATGCAGTATCAAAGTAAATACAAATACAAAATCGAGGTAAGGACAAAGAAAGAGACAGAGACAGGAACATAGACGAAAACAAAAACAAAGATGGGAACATAATATACTGAAATTGGCAGTGACGGGAAATGAACTTTGACTTATATAACAATGATAATAAGGACATGGGACCCAACAAGCGTGTCAATATACGGGGATTGTCCAGGGAATATAGATTGGAAATCGATGCATACTCATCATTTATAAATTTAATCTTAGTTCTCGGAAAATCGTTTATTCTTATTATCATTAACGTGATGTTCTTCCTTTCGTTGATACTGTTATTGATGTTGTTCAATATTCTTATCCGAAAGAAAAAAAAAAACTTCTGTCTCAAATAATACTCTCATAGTTAAAATTAAAACCATCTGTTGATAAAGATCTCCAGGTGAAGGTTATTATGTCTTCGTGCAGTGACTGTTGTTTTTGCCATTGAATTGCGACTCTCATGATTTTCTAAAATAGTTTGGGGTTCCTTGAATTGAAAGATCTAGAGCTAACATGAAAAAAAAAAGTTAACAGCTCAAGAAAACGTAGGAGCTCCTAAGTATCAAATGGATCCCACCTTCTACAGAAAAAAACAAGAATTGACTCTATATAAACAATCTCTCTTCGCATGTAGGGTACGTTACAGTTATAACAATCATTTCAGACAACGAAATGTTTAATTACACAGTATGAATACGTGTCAATAAATTGGGGTGTAAAAAGCTGGTTACAGCTCGTTATTCCGAAGGTTCGTTATTCCGAAGGCTCTTCAGTCCGAAGATTAGTTATTCCGAAGGTTCGTTTTTCCGAATTTCATTTTCGGATTAACAAATCTTCGGAATAACGAACCTTCGGACTAACGCCACAAATGTTCGGATTAACGAACCCTTTTTCATTTTCGGATTAACGAACCTCTAGGTATAGGGAATTTGTGTGTTTCGGATTAACGAACCTTCGAAATAACGAACCTTCGGAATATCGAACCTTCGGAATAACGAACAGCACCCTAAAAAAGGTTACACGTGCATCAGGTACTAGAAAAATTGGTGCTCGTGTATTTGCTTAGTTTCAAATAATGCATCGTGGTTCTCAACGTTTCCTTATAATACTCTACTTTTCTTTTACTCTTCTCTACTCTTTGTTGTAGCTTGAAATGAGAATTTACCGTTAAATATATGTGGATTCATATGTTCTTTATATCGTTTCCCCCACTGCGACACCTGGCCACAGATTGTTCCAGTCTTCTTATCAAGCAGTGATTGCACGTGGAGTTAACCAAGCCTGTAAAACTTCATAACTTTTGAATGTATCATCATATTTTCCTCACATTCATTGTACTTCTATGCATTCACTCACTCGATATGCTTATTTGAGGAAAATTACTTATTGATTATAAGTTTTAAAAAAAATAGTTTTAAAAAAAAAGTATGCATGGCGGTTGGCAAAAGACTTGGGAAGATTGCTAAAATGAACTTACCTCCGAAAGTTAGATATAGAAGCAAAATGTTTGTGCATTTAAAAAAAATAATAATACATACATACAGACGAGGACCATAAATGTCATTGAAATATTAGCGTAATTCAATGCATGGGTGTGGATTACATACTGGTTTCGGATGATTTTTATTCCATTTTGGTGAGAAACTGTGTTCCATCTTTAACCTTACTGCAAAACCGTGTGGCTGCTTAGCGCTCGTTAAACGTGTACATTTTTTTTTTTCAATGATCAGCATGAGACGTAGACGTAGTGGCGTGATTTCACATTAAGAAAACATGAAGGAATTAAAAAAAAAATCATGCGCATTCTCTCATGAACCCATGAAATATGTTAGGGGAGGTAATTTCATACATTCTACAGGAATTAAGTCGAGCGCTCTTTCGATCCCCCCCCCCAAAAAAAAAAAAACAAACAAACAAACAAACAACAACACCAAACAAACACACACACACACATACATACACACAAATCTGTTTACACATTTTCTTTAATATGGCTGTACTATCATTACAGCAGAACTTCTAAAATTTGTAACTGCTGAACAGGTCGTCTGATTTTCTCATTTTCAACAGTTATCTTTCTGCGTTCGCTGCATGCAGACAATGTGTTGGGCAATTTCCCCTTGAGTCAAATGGATAGATTTAAAAGATAGGATATCTCAGTCCTTCACCCGGAATTAAAATCCTCCGATACAGCTTACACACTATACCCGCTGCCACTCTGAACCACAATCAATTCATTTCCATTCGAGACCGCTATTGACATTATTGCAATTAGGGACTGCCGTCGTGACAACATTATGTATCTGTGAATACAGCAGATACAGCAATATTATGCGAGCATCTTATAAAAGAGAGCATTGATTTCATTCACTCCTAAGTACAATGACAGGAAAAAGTATCATCATCCTTAAAGGGAAGGTAAACCCAAAGAACAATGTGGATTGAGTGAAAGCAGCAACATTAGTAGAACACATCAGTGAAAGTTTGAGGAAAATCGGACAATCGATGCAAAAGTTATGAATTTTTAAAGTTTTGGTGTTGGAACCGCTGGATGAGGAGACTACTAGAGGATATGATGTATGAGTGGACAACAATACAAAGAAAATATAAAGGAAATTCAACAAAAATTCACTTTTCTAGAATTATGAAAAAACAATGGACCAACCGCTTTCAGAAAGCAGGGGGAATAATTGCTACCCTTAACATATATCAATATCAAGTTGATGGAATTTGTAATTTCCATGAAAAATGGATTTTTGCAGAATTTTCTTTATATTTTCTTGGTATTGTTGTCCACTCATACGTCATAACCTCTAGTAGTCTCCTCATCCAGCGGTTCCAACATCAAAACTTTAAAAATTCATAACTTTTGCATCGATTGTCCGATTTTCTTCAAACTTTCACTGATGTGTTCTACTAATGTTGCTGCTTTCACTCAATCCACATTGTTCTTGGGGTTTATCTTCCCTTTAACTTGTTCAGCTCTGTATTCTAAGTATCCCATGTCATCTTCAAATAGCAATTGAGACAAAAACGGAAGAATGAATAAGCATGAAACCAAAATCAGATCCGCAGTCTTGCCATACAAAATATGCAGTTTAAATAGCCAGCTCTTAAACACACACACGTAAACACATACAGGCATATATACATATTATATGCGTATATAATCACATCTTGTCAAAGATTGTTCCATTTTCTTAAAGCTTGTATTCAGGAGTAGATCCTATATACGGTGGCACGTTTGGTGTACTTTGAACGTTAACGTAAACATTGTTTTGTCAACACGGCATGACGACATTGTGGGCTTTTGATATTGAATAAATACTAAAAAGGAAAAAAAGATCTAGCAACGCACGTTCTCCATCAATATAATTTCATTTCACACTACATTCTTCTCACCAGCATTTTCATTACCCGAACATTTGCTTAATTGATCGTTACGTATATTTTGACTCTGTAGACAGTATGACATTAATGTACAACATATACCCCCAATGAGAAGACGTTGTCACATGGGAGAATGTGAGGAAATAATATAGAAGGAAAGTGTTCATATTTAAGATAATATCTCATAATTTTCCCCATAACAAACTGTCAATGTGATGCCGTTTCGAATACACTTGCCTTCCTCTTTTTAATACTTGTCAACATGATCTGTAAGCTGCAAGTAAAACGAAAATACATTGTAGTATGTAAATTTGAATAATATTGTGATCAAAACAAGTCAATACTCATTTACTTTGAAGAACGATAAAAGGTGAATTGTGTTCCTTTAAAGGGTGTGTACAGTTCTGGTCGAGGTGAGGATTTAGCTTTTAACGTTTTGCGAGATATTCAGAAACCACTCTATGAGATGTCAAGGAGCATGCAGTTCTAAAGGGTATCAAAAGTTTATTCGATGAAAATCGGTTTTGAAATGGCTGAGATATCCAAAAACAAGGTGAAACAAAGAGATCCTAATAAAGTTGTGGCATGTCACCTTTTATTATTAGCACTTTTTGGGATATCTCAGCCATTTGAAAAACAATTTTCATCAAACAAATCTTGAATCCTTCTTGAAATTACATGCTCTTTCGTATTTCATAAGAGGCTTTTCATTATCTCACTTAGGAATGTTCGAAACATGAATCCCAACCTCAACCAGTACTGCACAGTCCCTTTAAGCTTTTATATGTTTTGCAAGGTTTGCCTTGGTGCTGGGATATGGAGACGCAGCTGAAAAATTTATCATTCTCTTACATTTCATACCACTCTCCTACTCTTTTCTTTTATCTCTCACCTCGCTTCTCGCTTCTCGTTCTTCTCAGTTCGTCTCTATGTCTATTTGTACCTAGACAAACATATCAATCAACGTAAATCCTTGCACGTAAATCACACGAGCTTTGTTAAGTGTACAAGCTAAAAGTGCCCTATTTGTACAAAGTTATCTTCCCATATATCTGTATGTGCATAATACAAACATTATAATGTTTTTCAATTTGCGTGTATAAAATTTCTTGTTTATGCATGGTTTATCTCTGTTTCTCTGTATAAGTTTAGATATAATCAATATCTATATCTCGAGATGCAAAGGTTTTTTCCACTCTATGAATCTCTTTATTTTGAATATCATTATGTACAAATCTTTAAAACAGATATTATGTGTACACTGAGGGTTTTTTTTTTATTCAGAATGTGGCTTTAATTTACGTTTTACTTATAAGATGTCTGTATTATTTCGTTTCTCGTTTCTCGTTTTTCACAGTAGTTCGTCTCGATGTCTATTTGTACCTATATAGACAAACATATCCATCAACGCAAATCCTTTCACGTATAAATCACGCGAGCTTTGTTAAGTGTACAAGCTGAAAGTGCCCTATTTGTACAAAAAGAGTTATCTTCCCATATATCTGTATGTGCATTATGCAAACATTATAATGTTTTTCAATTTGCGTATATAAAATTCCTTGTTCTTGCATGGCTTTTCTCTGTTTCTCTGTATATAAGTTTAGATATAATCAATATCCATATCTCGAGATGCCAAGGGTTTTTCCACTCTAGGAATCTCTTTATTTTGAATATCATTATGTACAAATCTTCAAAATAAATATCATGTGTACACTGAGTTTTTTTTTTTAAGAATGTGGCTTTAATTTACGTTTTACTTGCTAAGATGTCTGTATCATTAAGTTGCGTGGTTAATAAAATTAACATTTTCATCAAGGGACATACCATCTTTGCTTTTTAGTAGGTCCCCCACATTTCATGTTTGTAAAATTGTCTTCTTTTGTCTTCTCTTTTAATCACGACGTTACAAATTACTGAAGAGTTTTTGTTTTACTTCAAAGTTTATTCGTGCTTATGAGTATTATTCGTATTTTAACACAGTAAAGTAGTTTGCCCCGAGAGAATTATGTACATGTAAGTTTGGTATTTTTATACCTTACCTCTTCACCCGTTGCACTTAAAACCTTTTCTTTTCAAGAACAGAAGTGATTATTATGTAGGGCCTATCGTGAATTATTTGTATCCGTGAAATGTTTGTTCTTTTCTCGATAATTGTGAAGCCCTTTGTAGCATTTTCGTCTTTTGAAAGCGCTTTACAAATTTTCTATATTATTATCATTATTACTATTAACGTCTGTCATGTCCATCTCTAACATTTTCAACTCTTATATTTTTTGCACATTAATTCTAACCCAATAATCCTTCAACAGCTTCTCATATTGATAACTGTATAGTGGGACCTTATTGGCAACATGAAGACATAATCATTGTAACATATCGACCCAAACTGAAACGTGGCTCGCCCCTAACACTCCTCCCGATCCAGTCTATAGCCCGCTGAATCGACCGATGACAGACAAAATGAATAAATTCATGGCATTTTCCCACTTCTGGTGGTGCCGAACCCGCAAAGGACACTGACTAATAAACGGAACTTGCTGCTGAGTTTTACATTTCTGTACCACTATATAATTATATATATATATATGGATATATATATATATATATATATATATATATATATATATACTGTATAATAATATATATATATATATATATATATATATATATATATATATTGTTTTATTGTAAAAAAAATGAGCTGCATTGATTTAGCTTGAATATGCAAAAGTCACATTGTATTTTATACTGGTTACAGCTCGTTATTCCGGATTTCATTTTCGGATTAACAAATCTTCGGAATAACGAACCTTTGGAATAATGAACAGCACCCCTTTATACTTTTGTTTGAAATAAAATAAAATGAAATGAAATACTTGATTATTTGATTATCTCGTTGGAAGCATATAGACCGGATTCAACTGTCTCTGTGCTTAAGATGTCAGTAGTGATGATTTTATGATATCTTGCGCAGAAATTTACATTCTCGTGATGCTTCCCATCTTAGTTAAGGGGAAACAAACAATGTTATTTGCATATTCCTCATTCCTTAATTTTTTTCGTTCACAGTGAGCACACGATCATCGTAACTTTGCAAATATCACTGGTGAAAGGGAGAATTTTACAAAGAACTACAGTATACTAGAAAAACTCTTCTTATAGAGCCTCTGAAGTATAACATTGTATGTCATCTACACCAGCAGTCCTGGTAGTGTTGAAATAGATTGTCACTTATTTTCAACTGAATCGTGGTGATCAATCTATAGTGTCAGACTGAGAGGTCATAACCTTCAATTAAGTTACTTTTTGCTTACGTAATTGGTCCTGATACTTTTCATTCTGTCCTCTCTATATAGGTCATTTCCTTTGGCAGAGGAATCAAAATTTGTGTCTCCAATTAATATTACGTACATACGGAATATTAATAGCATCCCTAAAGTAAACGTGTTCTTAATTTTGTACTTCATGCATTTTCAGTTTTATTCCTTTCAAATTCATTCGCCAACGTTTCTTTTTGTTTCTCCCCGGTTATTGCTATAATTTTTTTTTAATCATTTTATTTCAGACTTACTCTTCACGCTGTCTAAATGATCTGTTTTCCCTGCATTTTCTTTTTTTTAAATCTTGTATTCGAAGATAGTGTACTATTGTTGGTTTGTTCATTTCCATCTTAGAAGATGGCTGGATAGCCCATATTCATATTCAGCTACGTTAAGCTGGTCTTCCATGGGGTCCAGTTGGATGCGAGGTGGGACCACTTCACCCGTGCTCTGCTCTTTGCGATGAATGAATGAAGCGGGATCATTTACGTGCATGAGTTGTGACACTCTCATACACGGGACCTCCATTTTATGTCCTATCCGAAGGACAAATACATACAACAGAAAGGCATATTTCTGTTAATAACATAGTCTCTGTAATAATCATATTTACTGATTATTTTCTTTGCAAGAAAAATCAAACCAGGCCATAAGTGAATCCTCACTCCTCCCCACCATCATTGCACCTCCCCCTTCTTTTGTGTGTATAAGTCCGATAGAGAACATTATTTTATTTTAGTCATTTTCTTCGCGAAAAGGGCTGTCATCTCATCAGGCATCATTACGTGTGTTTCTTGTGACGGCCCCTGCAACATGGAACTTGTCATGGAAAAGAATATGCAACAATTTACAGTATTTTGTACTTTCATTAAATTCATAATATGAAGCTGTTTTTCTTCAAGTAATTTGATTTTACTAAATCTCCTTGTTGTTGTTGTATTTTTGATCGTGAATTTCATTCTTGAAAGTAAAACTTTCAGAAATGAATTGAAATTGATATTGAAATTGAAAATGAAAATTGAAATTGAAAATAAGGACTCAACGTTACGTAAGTCATAATGAGTTTGGCGTATTATTCCATAATTTTATTATCTCTGTTTTGGATGTTCGTTTGTTTCTTTTTTCCCGCGTTTACCGAGATTACTGTCCCTTAGAAATGTGTATTGATCATGTTATGACAAAGTGATGTTGTGTTATTATCTTATTAAAGTGTTATTTCTTTGCCGACGTAATTATGGAAATTCTATATCGTGTTCATTTGGGGGATTATTTTCCATTTCCCTTTAATTTCTTCATCTTTCGCATATTCGCCTTTTTTTCTTGTTGGTTTGTTACTTTTTTCGTTTCTAGTTTTAACATAGGCCTACTTTTTTGGGAAATCAACTCGACTTTGGAAATTTTTTTTCTGTTTTTATTTAATTTCATTTCTGTGCCTGGTCTTTAGATCTATGTGGTGACTTGTATATTATATTCTTACAATGTTGTATTGTTTAGACAATAATTTCTGAGGCCATTGTCCTCGTCAAGCGTTTGCCTATGATGATGGTCTCCTGAATTTCTGTACATCAGGAGTTGCCTAATTTGTCTTTGAACAATATATATACTGTAGCTTATGTTTGCATAAATGTATGCACAAAATGTTTCGTTTATTTCATTTTGCATTATGTCAGAAAAAAATGTTGGATATTTGAATTAACCTTTTGATATGTTTTAACTGTCAGATTCAAATCATACTGTGTTCAATTAGTTCGTTCAATTGACTTTGTATTTCATTTATGTATGAAAAAGAAGTTCAGAAATAAAGTCAAAATAAAATAAAATCAAATCTGGGTTTGTTTTTATTCATCAATATCATGAATTCATGCAGCCATTAGTTTATAAATTCATTCATTTATTAATATTTCTTTATTTTCACATATACACTATGTTATCATAGATCCCTTGATTCCTTTTCTTCTGCCCCCTTCCATGATTTAATGACTCAGTTATCAAGGATCGTCGCCATAAAAAGCATCATGGATGGCTCTATTGCAAGTTCACACCTCTTAATATTTATGATCATCGTCAACTCTAAACAATTCTGTTTGGGTACTGCTTTTTATGATAACTTCTAACTTGGGCTTTTAAATATGCACTGACATAGCAACGCACCTGGCCCATTGCATAACCAATTGAACGTGCTTTTGTTCTTCTTTGGAAGCCCCATCAGTTATGGCCGACATAAGCTTTCATGCTCTGAAATCGGATTATATCTTTTCTGTACAGTCAAGAGTGGTTGTCAAAGCTCCCTCGTGTCACTTGTTAATAGCGCCATCTTGAGATAACTGTACATACAACAAAAATGGCAGCTTCCATGGATGTCAACGTGAGTGATGCACAGCCAGATGCAAAAGTGTTCCCAACTTTCGTGGAGAGATATTTCACTCCCAGGTATAAGGCTGGTGAGTATAACAGTGCAATCGTCAAATTTATTGTGTATCTGTATGACTTCAGAAATATACCATCCAGAATTTCGTTTTATTGCACGCAATCTCGTTGGATAGTCATTCCTAGAAATCATTAGCTAGATAGCTATGGTCCCACATATTGGATCTTGTGGGTGTGAAGGGTTTGCTTGTACATGTACGACATGTGGATTCTACAGTCGAATATATAGACACTAGGTCTACATGTATACGAGACCTCAATGTAGGGTCTAGCTCTACATGTACAAGACTGTAGAGCTCTACTAGAATCTAGCGAGAAATTTTGTTCTAATTCAATATGTGGGATTGTAAACATACATGTGTAGATCTAAACTTTATATGATATAGAAATATGCAAGACTCGGGAGAGAGATCGACACAGAAAAAAAATATTCAGAAGTTGCCAGCCAGCCAGGCATTGTCACTGAATCTCGTCTGTGGAGAGTGTGACTGTAAAATTATGAAGGAGGCAATCTGGCAGCAAAGGCGAAACTAAAAAGTAACTCAGACTGATTGTGGCATACTCATGAAATAAGCCCCACCACTGCGTGTCCGCACAAATACTACGGCAGCTCGCCTGTTTATACTCGTGAATTCATCCCCACCGTGTGGCGTTCATCGGTGAATATGCATGGCAGTGGGGCTTTCTTCCACAGTACAGTGCACTCCCGTTACAACGAACACGGTTATAACGAAATTTCGTTATAACGAAGTAAATCTTCTGGTCCCAAAATTATCACCATTAAAGTCTATGGTGCAAAATTCGCTTATAACGAACACGGTTATAGCGAAATTTCCGTTATAATGAAGTCTTTTCCAAACGCCATAGACAAAGAAAAACAAAAGAAATATGCTCCGTTATAACGAAATGCGAATTGCTTTCGAAAATACATAGCGGAACAAGCATTTAGTTTATAGCGTCTCTGCATGGGTGAACGCTTCACACCACTGTGTGTTCGCTCCTTGTATCACGCAGTTTCTGAGGGGAACTTGCGTTTATTATTGTAATACAGTTACCCCATCACATTTCACATAGCTTTCTAGTGTAAGACGAGTATTCAGGAAACAGAATATGAATATATGATATATATACGTGGTTTCCTTGTTTTCGTTATATATCGTATTTGTTCGGTTATAACGAAATTTCGTTATAACGAAAGAAAACTGCCGGTCCCGAGCATTTCGTTATAATGAGAGTGCACTGTATAATACTCATGAATGCGGCCCCACCAAATGGCGTTTACGCGGTGGGGCGTTGGGGCCGATTTCCACAGCATAGCATCTTTCGTCCTCCCTTTCTCCCGTTTTTTGCTTTGGTCTTCAACTTTTTATTCTCGGAAGGACTCCCTAATGCCCCTTGACTAATTTAACGGCCAATTTGACCATAGATACAACCCTACCTAATCCTAAACCCTAACCCTAACCTAACCTTGCTTGCTATTAACGCACGGGTGCACGCGCATGGTGGTGAGGCCTATTTCACGATTTTGCACTGATTGTCTAGTTACTGCATAGCATAGTCTAGTTATTTGATCTTGGTCATTGGAGATTGTGCTGGATCCAGTAGACACACATGTATGAGTTATGACTTAGAATGATGAAATGTCTAGTATGCCTAGTGAAAATCTTCAAAAGTTTCTCAATAATCGGTGATATTAATGGTAGATTAAAGGCAGATGTTGGCATATGTTCTTAGTATCTGTGACGGTTTATATGATCAAACTGTATGAATGCTGGGGCAAACAAGCCACACTCTCTCTAATCATAAACTTTTAACCCGTTGAGGACAAGTCCCGAGTATACTTTGCCAAGTGTCTATGGGAAATGCGTGCTGTAGCAATATCAGCCCATCCTCAACGGGTTAATGTGGCAGGGAACATCAATCCGAATGAAATTGTAAACTCAGTGAGTGGTCTGAACAGGAGACCAATAATGTGTGAAACTATAGGTTATTTTTCTACTCCTATATTCACTGTAAATATTTCTTTTTCTAATGTACTGGTAACTGTATGTCCCCCCCCCCCCCCCCCAAAAAAAAAAAAAAAAATCAACAGGACCCTCTGCAATGATAGCTTTAAAAATCGTGAACCAATCCAAATACAATTTCAGGGTATAAAACTATAACTTATTACCCTCGTCTTGCAGAAAACCCCATCCGATTTGCTTCAGTGGTCAAAGAGAAATGAGGATTTTCGTAGAGCATGTGAGGAATCCCATCCCTCCAAGTTCTGTCCATTGTGTTCACACTTTAGTATGCAGTTCCAAGAGCATCCAAGTGCTAAAGTTGGAAGAATCACATCCATGATATGCTTCACAACGATTCATATTTCTCTGTGACCACTTAACCAAATTGAATGAGATTTTCTGCAAAATATAGGGAAGATGTTACATTTGTAGACCCTGAAATAGTATTCAGACAGTTTAATCATATTGGAAGTTATCAATGCAAAAATCTGATATAGATTTTTTTTGGGGGGGACATACTTTATGTATAGTCACCCATGACACAGATGTCATGATGTATGTTGGTCTAAAATAGAATCTTTTTTCAGATTTATCCTACCAAGGTAGGAAAGGTCAGGGGAATTATGATTTATGGGCATGCACCCCTCTTTATTTTTTGTTGTTAAAACAAAGCAGTAAAAAGAAAAAGTGAAGGGGGTGCATGCACCCCTCCCCCTTTAACCCGTTGACGACGGACTGATTTTGCTTTAACACACATTTCCCATAGACACTTGCCCGAGTATTCTTGGGACTCATCTTCAATGGGTTGATTTTGTAAAGGCATCCCCCCCCCCCCTTTTACAGAATTCCTGGATATGCCCCTGAATTTGATGGATTTGATTTTAGCAGTCATAGAATATACATTCTAGGTGTATGATGGAATGTCCAACTGTAGCATGTTGTTTTTTGTTATTGATGCTGTTGTTGTTTCTTGTTCTGTTTTTTGTTTTTGTTTTGTTTTGTTTAATGTCTGCCAGACAATGCATCACATGCATACAATCCAGCTGCCAGACTCACTGTAACTCAGGCTAGCCCCATTGTGAAGTATACTTTCAATTCCATAAATATATTTCAAATCCCTGTGGACGGCTTTATCTAAACAAAATTTGTCATTAAAATGTGATATTAAAAGTTATTTATGGCAAATGCATACAGGTGTAACCTATGCTGTCTTAGCCTATGTGAGTGATGCCTAAATCATATATAATTCTGCTTGCCCAATGTATACATAAGGATGGCATATGAAATAAACCAAATATGGATAATATACAACTTGTAAATCAATTTTAACCAAAATATTCTGTATTATATAAAAACATAAAAAGAAAATTTTCAATAATTACTCATATAATGTTTTGATTTAAAGAAAAAACAATATAATATAATCTTTAATTACAACATATGAGTTTAAATTACGAAAATATATATACATGGTGAGATGTATGTGTGTGCAATAGCATTTGAGAGTAATATAAGGTATAGTGTGAGTAAGGGTGGTATGTATTTTGTATAGGTTTATGTGTGAGTGTGTGTATGGGTGCGTGTGTGTGTGTTTGTGTGAGTAAATTCTTCTTACACACAAATATTTCAGAATTACGTCATCAATGTAATGTTACATCAATGTTACATCTGATACACCAAAAAAAAAAAAAAATTAAGATTATCCATACTTTCGATCAGTTAATATCTGGGTAAGGTATTCGTGACGGGTGTGACACAGACCTTCGGACTTGCGCATTATAAAGATGTATGGCGTTAGGGATGAACGATTGCCTGAAACGGGTTTTCTGAGTACGTGGAACACACAAGCGAATACCTGAACGGTTGAAGGTAAAGTTTTCGTTGAGTGGGTGGGTGGGGTCCTGCATAATCTTCCGCAGTATGGAAGCAACTCTCTCTTGGTAGACATCATCGAGGGATGGCAAGTCTAGCCCTAATAAGCGTTGGACTATTTTTCTGGGACGATTTAGCTTCTTCAAATCACACTTTGTTGCTTGGGCAAAATAACACACAATATTATAAGTTAGAACACTCTCAATGATGGAGTTGTAGAATAGAGCAACGAGTCTGTTTTCCACATGGAGCTTTTTCAGGGTTCTAACGAAATAAAGCCTCTGATTTGCTTTTTTCTGCAATGATTCAATATTTTTTGACCAGTTGAGTGAGTTGCTTATGGTCGTACCCAAGTACTTGTATTCCTGGACTTGTTCCACTACTACCCCGTGAATTATAACTGCCCTATGCTCAGTGGCATTACGTCTGTGATCTATGATCAACTCCTTTGTTTTCGACACATTTAACAGTAGGAAATGATCATCACACCATTTTACAAAACTTTCAACTGTGCTAGTGTATGCTTCAATATCATCAGATGCAAGATGCAAGATGTGATGACAGTATCATCTGCGTATTTTATGATGCTACACTGGTTTGAGGAACATCGACGGTCACTGGTGTACAATAAAAAAAGTACTGGGGACAGGACGCATCCTTGCGGTGCTCCTGTGTTCAAAATTTTCATACTAGATTGAACATTACCCAATATAACCTTCTAAGGGGTATCAAAAGTTTATTCGATGAAAATCGGTTTTGAAATTGCTGAGATATCCAAAAACAAGGTGAAACAAAGAGATCCTAATAAAGTTGTGGCGTGTCGCCTTTTACTGTTAGCACTTTTTTGGATATCTCAGCCATTTGAAAACCAATTTTCATCAAATAAACGTTGAATCCTTCTTAAAATTACATGCTCTTTCATATTTCATAAGAGGCTTTTCATTATCTCACTTAGGAATGTTCAAAACATGAATCCCCATCTCAACCAGTACTGTACAGTCCCTTTAAGAAAACATGGAATAAAATGCATATCTTGCACAAAATATAATTTGCAAATCTCACACAAGCAGTGCTCAGCGACATGACCAAACAATATATGAAGGGATTCAATCTCATGTAAGACAGATATTTGTTAGTGGAAAAATGATGGGATTTCATCCCGATGGAATCCCATTTTCTTTGCTCAATTTTCACCAATAAATATTATTCATTTCTGGTCAGTTTTTCTGTTTTCGTTTGTTACAGATATTCATTATTACATTTATAGTCATTGTGTTTCTTATTTGTATAACAGTTGTTTTATTTTATAGTTATCAATTTATCAATTTATCATTTGATCTATTCATTAGAAGATTTAGTCACGTGTCACTTTGTTCTTGATGATACAAGTTTAGGGCTACATGTTGATTATTAAAATGACCATCTTTTCTATCGTAGCTTTGGTTATTTGTGTGCCCATGCCTACGCGTTTCTGAAAGTATTTACATAATGTATATCACAAGAATCATGGATGAAATGAAGCAAGTGCCCCCGATTTTATTCTAACCTCTAAAAATCCGTTATGAACACATGGAATAAAGGTCGTGTGTGTCCAAATTACTGCACGTTTTGTTGTTGTTGTTGTTTTTCACCAAAGCCATCACTTGTCATTATTACAATATCTGGAAAGTTTAATGAGCTGTAAATGGAAAGTCAGAGAGAACGTGGTGTTTTGTTCGGGTTTTTTTTTTCTCTCTCTCTCTTTTAATTGTCGGAAAGCGAATGTTCCTATACATCCAAACATCAGGTGAAACTTCGTTAGGGCTGACACTGTATTTGGTGAAATCATTGTGCAGTAATAGTTGTCTGCTGCCCTCACAATGACTGAAATGTTTACTACAAACAGGTTCGTCTTGAACATCGTGGACCACTCAGGGTTTGAAGAAGTTGATAGAGAGGGAAGCTGACATAAACACTCGTGTCAATGATGCCGAAATAGCAAACCCTCAGATATATTTCACTTTTGGGATTACTTATCAAATGCTTTGGGAAGAACTTATTAAAGGGATTGTATAGTTTTGGTTGAGACCTAACTTCAGGTTTCTAACATTTTTGGGTGAGATAATGAGAAACCTCTCATGAAATATGAAAGAAGCATGTAATTCCAAGTGGAAATCAACATTTATTTGATGAAAATTGGTTTGAAATTGCTGAAGCACCCAAAGCAGAGAAATCCTAATAAAAGCTGGGACCCACGTTTTATTACGATCGCTTTGTTTTACTTTGCTTTTGGATATCTCAGCCATTCCAAAACCAATTTTTTTTTTATCAAATAAACTTTGAATTCCTCTTAGAATGGTATGCTGTGTACTATTTCACGAGTGTTTTTTAATATCTCGCAAGAAGTTAAAAGCCCAATCTTCATCTCCACCAATACTGTACCATCCCTATAAAGTGAAGCCAATGTATGATTAGTCAACTTTCTATGAATTAAGTTTAGCAGATAGACTACTCGGTAATAAGATTGATACCCATACTGCAAATCTGACTGATGCGTGATCAATGTGTTTACATTCTTAAATAGAATGATCAATAGTGAATAAGGGTCAGGCCAACTTGTAGAGCTAAATTAACATCATGACTGTGATAACCCTTAGAATCCCCAATATCGTATTTCTGTATTTGTATGCTAAAACTTTTTTTTTAATAGTTATATGTATATAAATATTCATTTTGAGTGTTTCATAAGGAAGGTAAAGTAAAAACAAAAAGTAACAAGTAAATAAGATATATCTCTTTCATTTGATTGTTTCGTCAAGCGTACATAAAAACCTGTAAATTGCTAAATGTTCAAACTATTTCTAAATTGACAGAATAAACTTGACAAGATAAAAATTCCCGGGTTTTTTCCCCCTAATAAATAGGCACATTCATGTAAATTTCTCTCTGATTTTATGCACGTATAAGAAATTATACACACTTGAATTGTCATTATGCAGTAAAAGTCAGAGGTGACAATTCAGTGGTGACAATTTGATGATTTTCGCAGCAACAGAGCCCCAAGATTTGAATGATCAACACTCTTATTAATCCTCTCTGTGCCATTGCGTTAACTATGCACAAATTTCACACACAAAGCTATGGACATGAAGTCAATGTGGCACGCAGCGGGTTAATGGTATATACCATATTCAGTTGCACTTACACATGCCTAGCGTTCCACATCTTTGTTGGATGTAGTTCAGTGACAAAGCCTACACTAGTTTGGGGCGTATTACATGGCGCATAATTGACTTTGTATTATTGACAATTCATTTCGATTTTATGTTTTTTTTTTTTACTTTTCAGACGTCAACGGACGGCAAGGCGAAGATTTTTGCATTCTCCAGCATTCTAACAAGTAAGTTGTTGTTACCATGGTAATTGGAGCGTTATCGACGTCATTTTGTATTTGTTTGATTTGGCTTACAAGAATTATAATTTTCATATATTTTTTTTATGTCCTGTCCTGTTTGACTTTGCCGTTTTCTTTCCTTTATGTGCCTATATGTAATTCGTATTTTACACATGGTTGTGCCTAGAGCATTTCATTATTGGATAGATTTGGCGCCTTATAAATCCCATATATTGTTATTGTTATTGTTATTATTATTATCCCCATTACAATTATTATTATTATTATTGTCATCATCATCATCATTATGTTATGACTTTCAAAAGCTCAATATTTATTCCCCATCGTACTTGAGTAATAATGACCGTGTGCGTTTAGCGATTGGCAGGCTGAAATAAATTTAATGTACAACATAATTGTGGCCACCAAATCTCAATCTTTCACGCAGCGTTTAGCATGCTTCCTTGGTTGTGTGTTGTTTGAAATTTATGAAAACAAAGGCACTCGTATTCATAACGAACTCTGTCTTCCTGTCTCCATCGTAGTAGTAGCGATTCGTACTCGGGATCTCTTATAAGGTTGGATGGTGGATGAGGGGGGGGGGGAGGTGGACATGACTGTGCGTGAAAACCTAAAGCAAGCGTCTGAAAGGCGTGGGCATGTATGGGGTGGCGCACTTTTGTGCTCTTCTCTTTTGCTTTCTTATACTTTTTTTTTTCGTCCTTCTAATGTCAACACTTCCGAGAAAGGCGGGATATTCCTTCTTCAAACATGTCTGCGTTTGTACCGTCCGCGAGACTCGCTCTCAACTCATCCGTTATCCAAACGTGATGATTCAGTCGCCTGGTCCTCTTCCTCCGGACAGAAAGAGGAAGCGTCGGGCGAGAAAATAGGATGAAATATGAGAGTGCTGAGACATGTTCCGGTACAGTGTTGTATACTGCCCACGTATTAATGAATGTGATTTAAGAGCGGTAAGAAGCCCCCTTTAAAGGAAACCTCTGGGTGATTCTCAGATTTTTACATTTGTACAAGTATAAATTAGTTATACAGAGGACAGAGTTTCAGAATTTGTGATGATTTGGTTGAAGAATAAAAATATTTTCAAAAAATAAGAACAAATTGCAATGAACAATGATGATGACTTTGCAGAGTCACCATAAGAATGCATGAGTTGGGGCTCAAGGAAGCAGAACAAAAGAAGAAGGCATGATAAATTATAGACAGGTGAACTCGCAAGCAAGCGGTATTGTTATGGAATTACACAGCTGTCATTTCTGAAATATGTGAACCTTCTATGTCATCATCCTTGTTCAGTGTAATTTATTGAAGGTTTTTCAAAGTATTGTTTCTCTGCTCAAGAACCACAATAAATTCCACAAATCTATACAGGGAGTTGTCGATTTATGTACTACATGATGTGAAATTATGAAAATCGTCTGGAATGTCCCTTTAAAGCTGACACCGGATAACAGTGCCATCATGCGATATATCCTTCAAGCTCTTCCCTTTTTTTCCACTGTTTCCTCATTTTCTTATATTCTCACCTTTTTTTTTTGATGCCCTCTTTGAAGAGGAAATTCACCCCAAAAATAAATAAACTTCATAAGAAAGATACACAGAACAATACAAAAATCACATAATAAGGAAAATGTGACATTTTTAAATTTCACATGTTTCAGCAAACATTTCTTGACCAGTCCTTATGAAAATTCAAATCATCAAGTTGACGACGTCATGCTCTCACAATTTCTTATTCATTTCATATACAGAGATGACAAAATCTCACATTTCAGCTGTATAGGCCTACATATAAAACTTGTCTTAAAACCACCCCCCCCCCCCAAAAAAAAAAAAAAAAAAAAAACTCTGAAACACTGTTGTGAGGGTATGACATCATCAACTCGCTCATTTGAATGTTGGACTGGTCAAGAAATGTTTTCCAAAAAATTGTGAAATTTCCGTCATTATGTTCTTATTTCTTTTCTGATTTTTGCCATTTTTTATCATTCTTTAGGGAATATTTTTCTCTTTCTTTTAAAGCTTATTTATTTTTGGGGTGGATTTCTTCTTTAATGATTATTGTCCGTCATGTCTCTTTTTTCATTTTCCTTTTTTTTTTTTTTTTTGCGAAATTATTCTTCGAATTATTCACTTTTCATCTGTTTCTCTTTTCGTTTGACATTGAAAATATTAATTATTTTCCTCTCCCTGACTGTCTCCTAAGCTTTCTTCTTCTTCTCCATCGTCCCCTCTCTCTATTGATCATGAATTTGTTTGCTTTTGATACTCTAATTTCCTGTCTCTCACTATTTCATTATGTTCCCATTCTTCCTACGAATTCTTCTCGTGGATTTCTTTCATGTGCTAGATTGAGCTAGTGAGATGTTGAAGGCGCATCGAGCAATAAGAAACACATGACCCTGAAAAGTGGCGAGAAGCGCGATAGACCATTAATATCCGCAATGTACAATAATTGGTGTAAAAATTTTAGGCAGATTTACGTGTGTATCTTTCCCGGTGGCATCATTCTTATTTTCATTTATGTGTTGTTTTTCATTCGCATTCATACATTGTAGTTGTTAGTTTAATGACCTGCTATTGTCTAATTCACCGTCTTCCGTGTAATAATGCATTTTGTGAATTTCCAGTCGGATTTAATGGGATAACGACTTCCTAATTAAGGCGCTTCAAGACCACAAGAACATAAACAGAAAAATGATAGCCCATGCACTTTTTTTTTCATCCGATACTTCTTCCCAGCGTTTTCATCTTTCTCGCTATTCCTTTCCTGTCACAAGTCTGTCCAAGCGATGAAATATTGGTCTGCCTCGCATTGTGTACATGTCCTTGATTGTACCGTTGAGGGAGTGATTTTACAGCCGCATTGTGAAATCGGGATCTAAATTTGGCAGGAACATGGAGTTTCACTGGCTCTAAGAATACACACCCGCTCGCAGATTTTTATGTAGGCCTACATAATTATCAATCAACCTCATCTATGTCGAATCCAAAGGGACCGGAGAAAATTTTGAATTCATCTTGGGTAGAATTTTTCCGCGACTGGTGATGTACTGAAAATGTACTGTTTACCATTGGGATCAGTGATTTTAAAAATGTTTAAGTTTGATGCATTCTGTAGGTTAGTTGTATAACAAAGTATCCTACCATATAAATTTTTTTTTTGCTAAAAAAAAACAACTAAAATTAAAGGAGATAACATTTTTTTTCTCAATAAACCAAAACTGGAAAAGGTTTATTCTAGAAACAATTTTATTGTAACTATTGTTCGCATTTTGTATTTCATTTCATTTTCATTTTATCGTTTCTGTATGGTACAATATAATCAACTCTGATCACTTTTAGAAATAAACAGATGGTTCATAATAATTCATGGCTGATTTTGCACATGACAGGTAAGCAAATCATTGTGACAAAGAACGGAGACGTAATGATAATAAAAAAAAAAAAGTCAAGGTACCATACAGGAGGATCCCCAGTAAGCGGAGCTTAATATTGGGGCCTCATGCACAAATAAAATATATTCATATATTTATAGTATATTTAACAATACTTGAAATTGATTATACTGATTAACATTTTTACATTGGTTGCTTCTATCCCTAACTCACATTATTTAAGAACTATTTTGAAACACTAAAGCTAGGTTTTTGTTTCATCTGCAAATGGTAAATAATGTCTTTAGTCATTTTTCGACTTGAGCTAGATCGACTTAGGCAAGGTTGACTATATTCGTGTGTGTGTGTGCGTATGTTTTTCTGTATTAAAGTGTACACGTGTGTTTGTAGCTACCATTTTTAAGCTGCTCTAGTTTGACATTTCTATCTGAATGTGTGAAATGTCCCGTGGTTGTTTTAAAAGTAATTCGGTTTGTAAATCATAGACGGTAACAAGACGGGAGATACGTATATAGGCCTTCGTGATCTGGATACTAAGCATCAATTTCTAGCAACAATTAATGCTATATTCTTGTTTCACTTCTTGTATTAAGTCGATTACAGAGTAAGGGCTATCGTGTGAAAGGTTTTTTTTTTTTTTTTACCATTTTGTGACCACTACTTTACGAATGTGAGAGTAACATTAGAGACATGGGAACAGTCGAGAAAGCGGCAGAATCTTGTGGCTCAATGTCGATTCATGTGTTCGTAAACTCACATCCATAGGTTGTTGGTTTTTTTTTTTCTCTGTATTTTTTTCCTGCCATGAGTAAGACATACATTATATTCTGTTTGCTCTGACAAACACACTTGACATTTAATAGATAAGTGTTAGTCATTGAACACAATTTTGATTTCGTCACGATGCTGTCGGCGCGACTGTTGACGAGTGCATCAATCAATAACTTGTCTGTAGAGAGGACACTCGGCTTCGTACGTGATCAAGTCAAGCGATGCCCCTTCCAAATTTGTTCGTGTGTGTGTGTGCGTGCGTGTGTGCGTGCGCGTGTGTATGTGTATTCCGATGTAACTTATCAGTCCTCCTTGTAAGAAGGTCATGAAACCTTCCGTAGCCTTTTGCGAATTTACGAAGTGGCGGTAATCGACGACGACTCTGAATCTGTACGCCACGTCTTGCGATAGTTTGGAGTACATGTACCTTGAAAATTCCTATATTGGGAGAAGCGAATTTAACGGCACAAAACTGGGCCGTCGCAATAGCGACAGCTTGCTAGTGATGACACACTCACACCCTATCACTGCCCACGCACGGACATAAAATACATGATCACACACACACACACACACACACACACATACACACACACTCGCAGACACAGGTAACACCCAAGGTACATGCATGTGACACCAATACACTGTACGTGCAAGCCCAGGAAATTAATAGTCTTTACTTGTTCAAAGTTACATCTTCGATTTTCTTTTTCAAGGTGAAGCAACGGACGTTTAATACATGAAAATGGTCGCTATCTATTTCATACTTGTATATACGTGCAGAACGCCAAATCCAATATTGTTGTCCCCGCCGAACGAGTTCGAGCAGGGGACTATGAAACGGGCTCCGTACGTGTGTGTGTCCGTCCGTCCGTGTGTCCGTCCGTGTGTGCGTCCGTGTGTGATCAAAATGTTCAAAATGCTACTCCTTCGTCATTTCTAACCCGATTTTGATTCTGTTTGCTTTATATGATAGCACTACATGGGAGCTTTGAAACTTCTGTACAGAATTTCAATTGTGACCTTTGACCTTGACCTTTGACCTATATTGTACATTTTGCTTCAAAATGCTACTCCTTCGCCATTTCTAACCCGATTTTGATTCCGTTTGCTTTATATGATGGCACTAGGTGAGGGCTTCAAAACTTCTACACAGAATTTTAACCTTTGACTTCTTTGACCTTTGACCTTGATTTTTGACCTATATTGTACATTTTGCTACAAAATGCTACTCCTTCGCCATTTGTAACCCGATTTCAATTCCGTTTGCTTTAAGTAATGGCACTAGGTGAGGACTTCAAAACTTCTACACAGAATTTTGACCTTTGACTTCTTTGACCTTTGACCTTGATTTTTGACCTATATTGTACATTGCCTACAAAATGCTACTCCTTCGCCATTTCTAACCCGATTTCGATTCCGTTTGCTTTATGTGATGGCACTAGGTGAGGGCTTCAAAACTTCTACACAGAATTTTGACCTTTGACTTCTTTGACCTTTGACGTTGATTTTTGACCTATATTGTACATTTTGCTACAAAATGCTACTCCTTTGCCATTTGTAACCCAATTTCAATTCCGTTTGCTTTAAGTGATGGCACTAGGTGAGGGCTTCAAAACTTCTACACAGAATTTTGACCTTTGACTTCTTTGACCTTTGACCTTGATTTTTTTACCTATATTGTACATTGGCCACAAAATGCTACTCCTTCGCCATTTCTAACCCGATTTCGATTCCGTTTGCTTTATGTGATGGCACTAGGTGAGGGCTTCAAAACTTCTACATAGAATTTTGACCTTTGACTTCTTTGACCTTTGACCTTCATCTTTTTACCTATATTGTACATTTTGCTACTAAATGCTACTTCCGGCGGGGACATATATTACGCACCGCGTAATTTCTACTTTTCCTTGTTCCAGTAGCTTTTGCATTGTATACCATTGATGGCGTTACTCGCAATGGGGCAGAAACTCCGTGATTTTGAGAATATGGTTCTCACTGTCTGAGAATAGTGAGAAAAACCGCAATGAAGTGTCGCCGAAGGCATTATGTTTTCGGGTTGTCGATCCGTCCTTCCGTCCGTTCGTCCGTCCTTCCGTCCGTCCGTAACGAGTTAGTGGACAGTGTAACTAAAAAACCGTTTGAGGTATCCTAATGAAACTTGGCATGTATGAGTGGACGAAGTTGTGCCTATGAACTTTTTGGTGCACATGCTCAAGGTCAAAGGTCAAAGTCAAATGCTCAAAATTTCACTATTTCCCCATATCTATGCAATGCCTCAAGGTATTTTCTTGAAACTTAGTGTATACATGTACCACCCAATTAAGATTCTCTATGGAGAGTTTCGGGCCATGAGGTCAAAGGTCAAAGGTCAAGTGAAAACTGTTAAAATGTCACTTTTTTCTCCATATCTCGGAAATGGTTCAAAGTATCTTCTGGAACATTGTACATATGCCTGTACTGACAGGCAGTGATTATCTAGGGAATATGGGGGTCATGGGGTTAAAGGTCAAAGGTCATGGTCAACTCCTCAAAATTCTACTATTTCCATCATATCTATGCAAAGCCTGCAGGATTTTTCTCGAAACTTAGTGTATACATGTATTACCCAATAGAGGTTCTCTGGGAAAGTTTTTTGCCAAAAGGTCGAAGGTCAAGTTAAAGTGCTTAATTTCTCTTAATTTCTCGTAAATTATTTCATAAAAGGGTCAGAAGTCCAGTAAAAATCCTTAATTCCCCCAATACTTCCTCTCTTAGACAATATAGCCAGATAGCCATTCATCCTATGAAACCTAGTTCAAGGAAAGTGAGCATTCAACACATTTGTGACAAACATGTCATTTAAATATTTTGCTAGTTATATGAAACTGTTTTCAAGACGTACCATAGACCTATTAGGAGAACCATGCATTATTACGGAGCATACCAGTCGCCATAGCGATATTTCTAGTTTACTATGTGTTGATCCACAGTTGATTTGAAGCATTAACTTAAACATTTTAACGAAACAGACATGACCCTATCGGCACATGTTTCCAGTTTGTTTGCTTTTTTATTGTTTGTTTGTTTTTTGTCGTTCCGTGAATCAATCTTTGATTAGATGTATGATTATCGAACTCAAGGCATGCTTTTGGGTACTCTCGCGAGTGGATTATAGTAAGTGACATCAAGCAAAATCCATGGTAAATTGTTTTGAAAAAAAAAATGTAATGATTGACCAACTGAATATGTCTGTTTTCCATTCATGTAGGAACCCAAAATATCCACGATCGCGCGTTTCGATTATGGCTCAAAACTTTTGATCCATAAGTCTGTTTGTGACCAAACTTGGATGGTAGATATCCCTTGGGGAGTTGAAGGTCACCACAAAGTCAAAGGTCACAGACAGGGGTCAACGAACTTTTAGTGCCCAATGTTAAGTTTTTCGGCGCATTTCGTTTATGGCTCATAACCTTTGATCCCTATGTCCGTTTGTGACCAAACTTGGATAGTAGATGTCCATGGGGAGTTTAAGTTCATCACAAGGTCAAAGGTCACAGAGAGGGGTCAGCGAACTCTTAGGGTCCAGTGTTAAGTATTTACGGCGCGTTTCGA
The DNA here is from genome assembly GCA_033980235.1 of Diadema setosum. Classification (NCBI taxonomy): domain Eukaryota; kingdom Metazoa; phylum Echinodermata; class Echinoidea; order Diadematoida; family Diadematidae; genus Diadema; species Diadema setosum. The sequence continues at coordinate 11,119,222 of CM067075.1, read as the reverse complement.
TTAAGGTAAACATAACTTTTGATCCATATGTCAGTTTTTGACAACACTTGGCGGGTAAATGTCCCTTGGGGAGTTGCAGGTCACCACAAGGTCAAAGCTCAGAGGCGGGGTCAATGAACTTCCGGGAGCTAGAAAAACATTTTATTTCTTCTACGCGAATGGTTAGCACTTGCCTTGTATGTATTTACTTATTTATCAGAACAAATATGAACAAAGAAGTGAGTTAACGTCTTACATGACTTCCTATATCAAGCACTCGGCTGTACGAATATTTGACTGCATCTGAATACGTTCAAAGCTCGAGATGTCTGTTTGACGATTGCTTAACTTATAGGTAGTTTTGTTCGATAGCCATTTGTTGCTGTTGTTTTAAAGAAAAAAAGGGAAAAGAAAGAAAAAAATTGGGGCCCTATACAAATAATTTGCCCCAAATTGCCATTTACATTAAATTTGTCATCATCGTTTATAGCTATCAAAGTATGCCCGTATCCAACGATTACGACCTTAATATAGCAATGGAATGACGAGGAATCAGTTAGAATGGACGCTGGAAAGATCTCTGTCTTCCGTCATTAAATGCATACCATTTGCAGATGAAACAAAAACCCAGTGTTAGTGCTTCAAAATAGTTCTAAAATGTGAGTCAGGGATAGAAACCACCAATTTACAAATGTTAGTATGAGTGATGTTAAGTATTGTTGAATATATACAAAATGTGAACAATCGTTATGATAAGATTGTTTCTTTGATAAAGAAATAAACCGTCTGCAGTTATGGGTTATTGATTAAAAAAAATAGTGATATCTCCTTATATTTCAGGCTTTATTGCAAAAATTTTATTAAAACATGTTAGGATTTTTTTTTTTTTATACAATTGACCTACACATACATGTATGCATCAAGAGTGATAACTCGATTTTTTTCCAGTCACTGCTCCCAATGGTAAACAGTACCTTTAAGAAATGTAGGTCTCATGTATGATTTTGTTGCTTTTGATAAAGTGCACCAAGTCTTTCATCAAGACTATCATTTCTCAATGTCTAATTGAAATAACCGAAATGCTTTGCAACATGCATTGACAAATTTTACGTGTTCATGCATGATTGTCTTTGGCATTTCCCTTTGTCACGTACACTTCTTTAAAGGGACTGTACGGTACTGGTTGAGGTGGGGATTCATGTTTTGAAAATTCATAAGTGAGATAATTAGAAATCTCTTATGAAATATGAAAGAGCATGTAACTTTAAGAAGGATTCAACGTTTAGTTGATGAAAATTGGTTTTCAAATGACTGAGATACGTATCAAAAAAGTGGTGATAATAATAAAGGCGACAGGCCACGCCTTTTATGAGGATCTCTTTTCACCTTGTTTTTGGATATCTCGGCCACTTCAAAACCGATTTTCATCAAATAAACTTTTGATACCCCTTAGAATTGCATGCTCTTTGGCATCTCATAGAGTGGTTTCTGAATATCTCGCAAAACATTAAAAGCTAAATCCTCACCTCAACCAGAACTGTACACACCCTTTAAACGTGAGTACACTATTTAAAAAAAGGAGAGTTCCTTTTTTGAGAAGAAAAAAAAAAGGCTTCCGAAACCGCTCACATTTACAGTATGTCCAAAAAAAAAAAATACAATCAGATTTTCGCATTGATAACATTTAATATGATTAGATTGTCTGAACGCTACTTCAGGGTCTTAAAATATAACATTTTAGCTCTATTTTGCAGAAAGCCCCATTCGATTTAGTTAAGCAGTCACAGAGAAATGTGGATTGTTGTAAAGCATGTCATGAGTCTTATTCTTCCAAGTTTAGCACTTCGACGATCTTGTGTGTGAATACAAGAGACAGAACTTGGAGGGAAGAGATTCCCGACATTCTGTACACAATTCCTCATTTCTCTTTGACCCCTGAAGCAAATCGAATGGGGTTTTCTATAAGATGTGGGCAATCAGTTATATTTTCATACCCTGAATTTCTATTTAATATTCAATATTTTTTAAGATGTCATTGCGGAGGGTCCCGTTGTAATTTTGGGGGGACATACGGTAGAGCTATGAATATTGGTATAGGTGAGTCTGATCAATGGAAAGGGTGAACGTATAGTTGTTTGTGCTTTTTTCATTACCTTTACAATATCTTAGACTCACTGTCTTAACTTTCTGACGAGGAGGAATCCAGAGTATTGAAGGAGGGTGTATCTCTTGGGCACGTTCAATTATTGTTTTGACCATGTGTATATTACCTGCTTCTCTTACAAAAGATTGGACGTGTGAATCGACTTAGCACGTCTGTATTTTTTTTCTTTTTTTTTATGTATGATGTGTGAAGAGGCTGATCGCGTGGGCACGATTTCCTGGATTGTCGCAAAGAAGGGGGGAGAAAAGAGCAAAGAATGAGTGAAGGACTCGATCTTACACGTTTAGTAGTCGCATTCTGTAATTTGACGGCGCCACAAGTTGTGTAAATATAGCGTCGGGGATTATGTGCTGATGAAGATGCTACCCCAAAGACCAGTGTAGACGGTGCCGGGGGGGGGGGGGGGGATGGGGGAGGCGGGAGTGGTGGAAGATGGTCGTGTTGATTTCTAGGGTCGGGAAGACGTTATGTATATATGGTGCTTTTGAAAGACGTCGGGTTGGAGCGCCATACTGCCTTATAACGCCATATAGGAGAATTTCGCCATCACAAATCTGAAAGCAAAAAGGGAGACGCGTGATGATTTGCATAATAGAGATTTGGTCGAGAGGGTCGGCCGAAATTTGGTGGGATGTATGGGGACGTGTATGACGTCAAAACCCGTCATAGTGTTGATGAAACTCCCTCTCTACTGACGTCACTACACTGGTGATAAAAGAGACTATACACTTTGATTTAAGAGCTATACAGTAGCTCCATGCTCTACACATAAACGGATGGACAATATATATATATATAAAGTACAACTCCTATCCCCCACCCCACCCCCAACGCACACACCCATTAAAAAAACAAAAAAAACAAAACAAAAAACGAGAAAATGTTCAGCCACAGCAGAGAAACTTGCGTATAACTGGGAACTAGGACGCGAACATCCTTAAAGGCAGGAACATTCATTCAACGTGTCGCCAATGGTTTCTGTAGCTATACAGTTGTACATGTACCGGAATCCGCTATATGCCACAATGAATTCGACAAGAGACAGAATCGAGAGGAATAAATCGACTGTGACAGGTTCATCAAGCACGGTTGATAATTAACCTAAATATTTTATTACTTGCGTCTATCATCGTATATATCAGGCTTTGGAATGACATAAACGGGTCACGGAAAGCCCCTTTTCCCTTTCGGTACATACAGTTTTGGGGATTTTTCTATTATCCTTGACATTTAATTGCATTTCCAAAGACCTCGCAACTATACTAGGGAGCGGGGGTGAAAGTGTCAACTGCCAGTGGTTTCTTCAGAAATTTTCAAGTTTGAGAGGATATTACAATTTATTGAGTGTTTGCACGTGGCAGATGTTGTACATTGGATTCTTAAGAATTGTAATCTAAACCCCCAGAGTAAAATGCCATATTTTCCATCGAGATGAATATAGGTGCGACCAGAAGTCAAAGAATAAGTAAGCAGTGGCTATTTTAAGGGAGTTTATGATAGTAACGATGATGATACAAAAGAAAAGTGGATAATCTTTATCTATCAAACCTGAAGAAAGTGTTTCCTTATAAGTTTAAGGTGTGAAACGCCACTCCACAACATTCCAACAGAAATAGTCAATGAGGAAACCTTATATTACATTTCAACGGGAGCAATCTATGTTACTTTAATTGGTGGAGTGATTATGTAAGCGTTTTATATATAACTTTGATAGTCATCGAGCAACTCGAAATCTTGTTGTTCTTGGTAGAGTCATTTCCACTTTCAGTGAATGGAATGATTCAATTATCTCCAAATATAAACAGATTAAATTATTGTGATTTTACAGTACAACTTTAAGCACTTCATTAAGTTTTGCCATAAAAAGAAAGCTTGTTGCTAGGGAAAGGCTGAATGAGAAAACATGATTTTTATGTGTAATGTATATAACTGCGTAGACAAAACGATGAGTAAGTAAAATGTTGATCTTTCAGTTGGAGAATTTTTCTTGTCTGTATATGTACAGAAGTATTCAGAATAATGTACACTGTGTACAAAGCTGCAGCATTTGTTTATGAAGAAGTTTATGGTCAATTATGGTCAATGATATCTTATATTGCAATGGTATGTGAATGGTGCTATCAATATCACTACATCATTTATTATGAAATATTTTTGTCTTTATATCTAAGTCGTATCAGCAGCCTCCCTTTAAAATATACAGAGTAGATCAGAGTGGAAAATATGAAGTTTCGGTTAAAATACAAATATCAAGACCATTGTTCAGATTTGCAATGTAACATGTCTGTTAACTAGGGCATACAGAACATTTTAGATTTTCTTAGAGCAGGTTCTTGTGGATTCGTCCGAATTTTGACTCGAAATTAGGCTAAGTGAGATTGTGTCATTTAAAAATGGCAGTCTGACAATTAATTTTCTAAGAATGTCTAAATTCCAGTAAATCCATGCTTCGCGGTTATCAAAACCCATCTACTGCACTGGCACATTTGTTTTGTTGAGTGAATTAGCAGAATTTGTCAATGAGCCTTGATATTTTCCACAAATTTCTACCTATTCGCAGGGATTCACCTAATTCAACTGAATCGACACGCCGCCTTTACAAGATACAGATACAAGGGAGCAGTAATACTGATGCACTTATACTTTTCCAGGGAGCATCTTTAATTTAAAGCCTATATGTAGACCTACTTCTTCTACCTTATTTTTTACATCAAGGATTAATCAAAAGCAAAGTAATCAATTCACCCCGTCATTGCTTGTCCGTGTTTTCTAATGTCGTACATTCTTGATGTTGTGTTTTTTTCCCCCCATGCAGGATCTGTGTCATAGCTCTCGCTAGAGGGCACCCTATATTGCGAGACAAACACTTGGTGGACCAGGTAGACTTCCAGGTCAGCCCAAACACCAACAGAATAGACAACAAGGTCATCGGAAAGAGCAAGAAGGTCGGTAGTGCGATAGCGCAGCCGTGTGAATACTTGTCCGAGTAAAAAGACTTAGAAATTGAAAACATGATGACGTCATGTCTGTTTATGTCTGTGTCTTACTAATGTTCAGTCCCTTTTTGTTTTGCTGAAAAAGAAGTATTTTGTTCTCTGATTATTTGCTTGTACTGTAGTCTTCGATGCATTATCAGATGTTGCTAAGGCTTCATGAAAGGTTGTCTGTATTTTCAATGTCTTTGACTCCAGTTTCCTTCTTACCTTTTTTTTATTTGCTCTACTTTAATCGCTTCGTGGCAATGAAACCTCAAATTCCTATCTGGGATCCTTTGTTTTCTCGCGAAAGCATCAAACGCAAACACGGGCGCACATAATTATACACACACGTACAAAACACTCTTATTGAGCATTCGTTCACTTTATACAGACTGACCTAATATGATGCGACTGATAACATGAGACAACCCTTATATGAAGATCCAGAGATGTGCAGCCCGCCCGCCTACCAGTCGTGCTCAAATCAGGTTGTGGAGATGACTTTCACCCTTGCCCCGCCCATCGGGTTGATAGCCTTGGCTGTCGCCCGTCCAATGGTTACATTTTATCACGTCCTCTACTGGCAAGACAAAATCCGAGCAGACGGGTGGCCAAAGAGGAGCAAAAGAAAGAGGAAAAAACCGCCGAAATCCGCACGAATAGCCTTGACACCACGAGTGCTCATTAATGCAGAGCACGACGCACTGCAGATGAAAAATTCACACCAGTTGCCATTATTACGCTGTTGGGTAAACCCTGTGGTAAAGACGGTCGTAAAAATTGCGCTAAAAATAAACACTTCTCCCCCCGGTAACATAGTCTAAGTGACACTAAAAGGTTGTATATGGCATTATGCCGAATCATGTGTGCATTAAAATGTACATGCTTGTGACAATATAGTGCTTATTAAATGCAACATATTCTTAAGATGAAATCACAGCAGAAGATGTGCGCCTGTTACGATTCGGTCGGTATTTGGATTTCCTTGACAACGCCATAACGACTAGTTTATCCTCCAATGCATCAGCGATTAGAGCAATAGATATTTGCGAGTACCCTGTGGCAGAAACCTGCGCTGTAGGGTTAGGGATCCAGACACGTCTGATACCAAAATTAATTGTGAAAAATTCTTAACATCTTACGACGGTAGGCCTACTTCAGTCAGTTGTCTGAACACCAAATGATACTCATGTCTCTTTATGAACTTAGTTGAGTTTCGAACCGCCACTCCCCTCCCCCCCCCCCCTCCCCATTGCAGATGTTAGACAAATTAATTGCTCTGAAACCTTCATGATTTGAAATAATGAGATGTATCAGTGACACTGTCATATAACGTGAATAACACTCCTGGTGGTCGCAGGCTTCGTGTGCAAATTTGCTCCGGATTGAAATATTATGTTCATCGTAGCTTAAAATGCTATTTCACACCATTTTCAAGTTCAGCTTTTTAGCTCCGATGAGATGAATGGCTGAAGTGAGCCATTGAAATCGGTCACTGTCCGGTCGTCCGCTGTGCGTCGTGCGTAACCCCCCAAATACATTTTCATATTCCTGAAAACGGGTGGCTCAATTTGACCAAACACGGCAGGAATCATCAATTTTTGATATTAGCACCTTCGTATTGCGAACTGGCAGTTAGATTATTACCAATCATGGCAGGAATATTGAGGAGGGAGGGGATTATAGTATGTACAAATGGTAACGGCGCCACCAGGGGGGTTTCCAATTACCTCAAATTAAGAGGTTGATGCCCAGGAGCCTGCAACAATCCCCAAATGTCAAGATTTCTTGAAATGATTTGCCTCAAGAGGATTGTGTTAAAGGCGGAGTGCGATGCTGAGATGAGCGTCGGACCCGCCTGTCTCTTGTTCAAAGAAATAATGAAGGTAGAGAAACATAATGGTATTCGTTTCATTTCAAGTGGACGTAATAAGAGAATCTTGGATTCCTTTTGGACATGTTTAAAGGGGATGGATAGTAACGGCCCGTTAACGATCGCCCCGTCACTGTACAAGCATGCTGACCTGGAAACATTAAACTGCGCATTTCTTGAATGTGAGACCATTCTGAAGCAAATAATTTTCACACAACAATAGATATATAATCTACTCTTAAATGAATCCCACAAGGATTGGAACAATCACCCCCAGCATTCCCACTGATGCCCACTCATCAGTTACTAGCCATCCCCTTTAAAGGGATGTGGTATAGTTTTAGTTGAGATCTTGGATTCAGATTTTAAATGTTTGCGAGATAATTGGAAACCACTTATGAAATATAAAATAGCATGCAATTCTAAGAGGCATTCAAAATCTATTTGATGAAAATCGATAACGAAATGGCTAAAATATTTAAGAACAAAGTAATACAAAGTGGTCCTAATAAAAGATAGGTCCCACCTTTTCATTATGACCTGTTTGTTCTAGATATATCAATTTTCATCAAATAAGCTTTATATTTCTCGTAAAATTATATGCTCTTTTACATTTCATAAGAGGTTCTCATTATCTCACAAAAACATTTGGAAACCAGAAGCCCAATCTCGACCAAAACTTCACAATCCCTTTAACCGAATCGTAGCATTTTTCGCGACCAGCTATTTATTCAGATGAGGAGATGATGCCATCAAATTACAATCGCTAATTAGCTTGTACATGAAAATATGAAATCATGATACTTTGCTGATAATTCTTCCTTCATATTCTTGACAATTTTCCATGGCATGAGCCATAGCTAACAGGTGATTTCTGGTCCACCATATGCACCCAATTCTTCCTGGAGTGAGAATTGGTCCATTTCAGGGCCGGTGTTTGGTGGACCGGAAATCACCTATAGCTATTAAGTCTCGCAGGTTTTTTTTTTTTTTTAGGTGATCCGAGTATCCTCTCGGATCACCTTCTGTATCTGTACGGATTCTTTGTATGTTCTTCTTCTTCTTTATTTCTGGACAAAATTTGTGTATCGATTAGCTCAGAAAGTGTTCTTCCTATCAATTTCAAACTTATACCATATATGTATCGTGTCCCAAAGACGACGGGTCTAATAAAATCATAGCGATCAGTCGACCGTGACGTCACTATGACGTCATTATGTGAAAACACATTCTCAATCATATCTCATCAATGGAATGGAATTTTTCAATGAAATTTACGTCACATATATTTCAAGTTATGCGCATTCTACTCATATTCTCAAAATTCATATTTTCTCTTAAAACGCGCGCGTACGCGCGCATTGAAATATTTGTATGCTCAAATCGAGCTCAATTTTTTTTTGCACACGTTTCAGACCATTTGGAGCATTTTTTGAAAAATTTAAAAAATTGGACGGACGCGTACGCGCGCGCGCATATACGCACGTACAGCTTATATGCAATAGAAATTTCCACTTTTTTTACACAGATCGGATGTCTGAAATCTCAAGGAATATTTCTGCCAGGTTTCAAGTCAATCCGACTCAATATGACGTCATGAGGGCCCGTCAAAGTTGAAAATCCGCGCGCGCGTTAATGGCGATATACAGTGCAACAATGCCAAAAAACCGCCAATTTTAAATCCGAGTTTACTCGCCAGGATAGACGGTGACCCCCCATTTTCTTGACATATTTTGAAAACTGATGAGTTGAACATGTCATTTCATGGGTTGGCAATGCTGAAAAAATGATGAAAAGGTATCAAATTTCTTAATAAATCAAAAAAAGTAAATTTTCAAAATGACGTCATCAAATTTCAAGTTTACTCGAGCGTATCTCACTTATCCTTGGCCAATTTTCACCCAGATTTCAGTATGCTGTAGCTTATTTAATACTCTATCAGTTTTAATCAATCAAAAATTTCGCTGGATGAAGTCTTCACCTCGTAAAAATAAATTTTAGATTGAAGGTAACCTCGTCAAATTTGATCCATTTGCGAGTTATCTCTATAGGAGTGCAGTTTTTCTTGAAATGAAAATTAACATGACTGTCTTTTTCGAGCACTATCTAACTTATCCTACGGTAAATTTCTCTCAGATTTTAATGTGTTAGCTGAGACTTTGCGCTATCGGTAAAGTGTCCTCCGTTTTTTTGTTTTTTTTTTTCATACGACATCGAAATCACGTCGAAAAACTTCGCTTAAATTAAAGCTTAGCTTCGATGTATTTTCATATTTCTTTCTTTTTGCAAATTTCTTTGCAATAACACATGAAAGACATTCCCTAGTACCCCCATATTTTGAACATGTTTAGTTCATGTGACGTAGGCCCTACATTATTTTATAAGGTCACAACTACTTGATCGAACACCATCTTGGGTAGGTAAATTAGGGTCAAAGGTCATAAATGTATCATCCTGTATCTTGGGGAATACATGTCCTATCTTTCCAATATTTCGCACTCACAAACACCACGCTACCAAGATCATTTCACAAAATAACCAGTTTTTTCTCAGATGCCATTTTGGCTGTGCAAAGTGGGGTCAATTGTCAAATATACTTCATTATGTATCTTCGTTATAGTGTATACCGACTTTGGTACCAAAGATGGCAGACCTGACTCTCTTTTCTAAATGAAAATCCAAATATCACATGGCCAATGTCCATAACCACAGATGAAACCTTTACGGTCATGCCTATTTGGATCAGGACTCATATCATTGATTTTCGAAAGTGCACTAACTCACTTACCCTTTGGTGGATTTCTCCCAGATTTTAATATGTTGTAGCTGAGACTTTGCGCTATCGTACGTGTCCCTTTGTTTTTCATACTGTGTCGGGATCTCGCCCAAAAACGTGGTTAAAATTAAAGGTTATCTTCGATGTATTTTCATATTTCTTTCTTTCTCCAACTTTCTTAGCAACAACTCAAGAAGAATAGCCCCTATCACCCCCATATTTTGCACATGTTTAGTTCATGGTACGTACATATTTCATAAAATAACAACTACTTGATCAGACACCGTCTTGATATGTAAATAAGGGTCAAAGATCATAAATGTTTCATCCTGTATTTTAGTCAATACATGTCCTATCTCTCCCATATTTTGCACACGCAAAGACCATGTCACATCGATCATTTCACAAAGTAATCACTTTTTGTTCAGATGCCATCTTGGCTGTGCAAAGTGGGCTCAATGCTCAAATATACTTCATTCTGTATCTTCGTTATAATGTGAACGGAATTTGGTACCATAGATGGCAGACCTGACTCCCTTTTCAAAGTCAGTATCCAAACATCACACAGCCAATATCCCTAAACACAGATGAAACCTGTATAGTCATGCCTATATTGGGATCAAAACTCAAACCATTGATTTTCAAAAGATCGGATCACCTAATTTGTCAGTCTTGACAAATTCCGGGTCTAGTTTTTTTTTTTTTCATTTGTCATTGATACGTTTCTAGATCATTGTTGTTGTTGTTGCTGCTGCTGCTGCTGCTGTTGCTGCATTTTATAAACGTCGTCATCTACCGTATGTTTACTAGAAATTAAAGTGATATGCATGCATGAACTTTTTTTTCCTTCACTTAATGTAGGGCGCTCAGTATCTTCGCGAGGACTCTCCACTCTGCACGGTGCGATGTACTGATGGCGCATCGTTCGTCGTTTATCCATGTGTTCGCGGGAAATTGGTGGAAGTCAATGAAATGCTCGTGCACCAACCTCAACTGTTAACAACTAAGGTATGCATTCTTGATAAAAAAAAAAAAAAATGTCTTAAATTGATGAAATGGCGAAGGGGTAGAGAATCGGAAGTTATAGTTGATAACGTAGATGATTTGGTATGTGTTTGAGTGTATATACGTGTGTAAGTGTGTGTGTTGCAGTCAATAGAATGCAAGCGCCACTCACGGCTGTTGATAGTAATGAAAGGTCCATGGATGCTAAAAAGAACCTTCCTTGTAGATTTATCTTGACGGTATAAATAAGAAAGAAAGGAAAGAAGGTGAGTGGATGAGAAAGAGAGGTGGACAACTTTTTGTTGGATTAATGCGTTAGCGTGTGTGTGTGCGTGTGCGTGCGCGCGCGTGGAGGAGTTTCTTTTTCATATACAGTCAACCTCGCCTAAGTTGAATCCAAAAGTGACAGGAGAAAATCTTTCAACTGACATGAATTTCGATTTTACACAATATCAATTACACAAGTTTTAAATATTTCCATCCGGGCATACTTTACTTCGACTTTAATAGCTATAATGTTTCGACTTGTTCGAGATCGACTGTATAACCGTGTCGGTTGAGTATATCCATGCGTGTATGTATATTTATATTTATATCTATATCTATATCTATATTTGTATTTATATCTATATTTATATTTGTATTTATATCTGTATTTATATTCATATACATAATTATATTCATGATATGCCTGCGTGAGTCCATTGTTCATACAGAACTTTAGGTTGAATGAATTAAACAATTTTCTTGTGTAAAATTAATATCAAACCATGTGCTACTTCAGCAGCAACAAGATTCTTTTTTTATTTTAGATTATCACAATATATATCTGAAGCTAAATAAACTCCAACGAAAGAAAAAAAAATGCGCTAATTGCATTTGTAGTACCAGAGGGATTTTTCAATTCTTTATCAAATATAGTTATATTCATACCATCAACTTTATCATATGATCTTATTTCATTTATTATTTCACTTATTACTTTCCAAGTTAAAATGATATCTCCCACTAACTTTTGCAATTCTTTTGTATAATCCATTATCCTAGATTTACCAGTTATTTCTGTAACCTTATTTTGATATTGTTTATACTTTAATATTACAATTCAAGACATTTGTTTTACACATGTATAATTCATATAAATCATTTTATCATATTATCTTGCTCTATCATTTCACTTATTACTTTCTATTTTGAATTCATATCGCCTCCTGCTTTTTCCAATTCTTGTATATAATTCATTATCTTACATCTACGAATTATTTTATTAAGCTGATTTCGATATTACTTATATTTTTACAATTCAAAACATTTGGTTTACACTTCTTGTATAATTTGTAAAAAATAGTAGGGGTATTTCTTGAATTTATCATTCCTTGTGTTATCAAGGGAATACGCTTTCAAAACTGAAATTGTATATATCAGCATTTGAAACGGTGTCACTCCTCCAACCCTTTGTTAAATGTTAAATTTCACATTCAAAATGTTGGATTTACAATTTAAAATGTACTATTGATGACATTGTTCTCAAATATTTTGTGAATTGAGATTATCATCATGGCGGCTATATGTATACAGACTTGGTGCATCCTATAAGGGTAATAAAAACCTCGAATTGATAAGAGCCGCAATTATATGCACATGTAGTTACAGACATGCAGAAGTAGCGACTTCAATGAATTTGAATAAGATAAACTTTGACTTCGAGTCAAGTTGTTTCTATGATAAAAGGTTTTTGCAAACTTTCCTTCAGCAATCGTTCAAATGATTAATAGACATTGAAGTATATTTATTCTCCCTTTAAGGGCAAAATCGTTCAATCTTTACAACATTTTGTCATTACCCGCTTTCATTTCATTGCGTAATTTGATTTGATGTATCGTGAACGCATGCATTCGTGTTGATTAAGTACACCACCTGCATGCTTAACACAATGTGTAATTCTGTCTCGGTTTATCTTTAATCATGTGTATTGGGAATGTGCATGCGTATTGCAGATTGAAAGTGTGTCTCGTTCTTCTCACTTGGGACAAGTATATAGGATGAGTCACACTGGCTTAATTGATATACAGCGAAGAAAGTCAGAAGGTCTGTGAGGATTTCTTTCGCATCAACGAAAAATGATTAGGCTGTCAGCATAATGTCTACCAACCCCCTCGATATATAGCACTCTACAAAAAGGAAGCTTTTTTCTTTCTTTATGTTATCTACTTGAGGGGCAATCAATTGAAACGTTCTTTCTTTTTTTCCTCCTTGAAAAAAAAAAGGAAAACTCAAAGCCTTGTTTGTCAAATCTAGTCGACGAGATATCATCGATTAGCCGGCCTTTGTAACGCGATACCCCATTGTTGGTTGTCTTCAAAGCCAGCTAAGAGGTAGATATGGCAGACCCTGGGCATAAAAGTGACTAATAGGTCGAGATCAACACGAGGGTTTGACTCTGCCAGGGCACTTGTTAGTTATGCACTCAAACCGCAAAACGGAATCAACTAGTACATCAAATAAAACTGAACATTTTTTGCGCTTCGAGAAGCAGTGTTCCGAAGTGTTGCAAAATATTTGCCTCTCCTTAAGGTGGTATATATTGATACATATAAACTTATGAATTTCATATGTAACTATATTCATAAATGTATAGATATATGTATATACATTCATTAATGTTATTTTTGAATTATATACATATATTTGTAAATATAATATGTATAGATTATGCAGTGTGTGTGTGTGTGTGTGTGTGTTTGTGTGTGTGCCTATAGTATTGATTTAAACATGAACGATCAATTGCTTTGCCGAAGAGACGGGGGGCTTCCTCGAGTCATTGAAAAATATCTAGAAGCTGTTGAATACTACATCCGATTTTTCATTCTTTCGATAGTTTTTGCTTTATTTTGTTATGATTTTTCTTGGGGGGGGGGGGAGAGGAACGGTGCATTAGTAAAACATTTCTGGTGCAGATGCGTAGCTTGCCTTCTAGGCCGGAGTTCAATCCCATTTTCTTATTCCATATCCTATACCAAAATTCCGTAGAGTAAACGGGAGTAACGCAGACGGAGTAAGCGTCAAGCTCAAAGACTCATTCTATGTCGAGGTCCGGGTTGAAAATCCGACCCTTAACCACAAGCCTTTCCCACTTCCTTTCAGTGATACCGTAAAGTAAACAAAAAAACAAACTAAACGTATCAGACTTTGTTGAGCAAGAAATAAATTTCCCTGGCTACTGGGCCTCACTAAATATCGCCTTCATTCTTATCAAAGGTTGCATCTAGTGTTCTACATTTCTAATGTAACATAGAGTCAAGAAAGAATCGACTGGACTTGATTTGTGTGGGGGTGTGTGTGTGTGTGTGTGTTAGCAAAAGAAATTGGGCGATTCATGGAATAAGTAATGGGCGTTTTTATGCAAATACTTTCACCCTCCTTTTATCCTCGTTTGCGCCCTCCTCTTACCCTCCTTTTATCCTATTACCCGCCGTTTTAATAACAGTATCATCCATTACGTCATAAAATGGTAACATGGACTAATGATGATGGAAGAGTAATATCTTGAATATGAGTTTGATCGCCTTACATTAGACGGCTAGCTCATTCAGACGTAATCATTTGCGGATAGTGGTATGATTTATGATCTCATGTTTTTCTTCTTCTTTTTTTTTTGTGTGTCACTTCCTATAAAATTCAACAGCCGAACACTGAGGGATATGTGGCCATTGTCCTACTTCGGCTCGGCGATTGCGACCAGCAGTTACAGGGTCTTCTCTCCGAAGAGGAGTATGGCCAGATCCTGCTGAGACGTGAGCGTCAGACCACTGAGACGCCAGATGCTACCGGCCAAGGCGCTTCGTCTTCCCCTGGCACCTGTGCAGCATTACCGAGCTGACAACGTCCTTAATGAAAACAAAAAGCAAAAGCACAACATAACACTTCTTTGACCAACGCACCAATCGTTGAGATGATCCGAGATGGATCCGTTCAGGGAGAGCCACATAAACTCAATTGGACACAGTTTAGTGGGTGGGGCTCTACCTACACCCATCCAGAGGAGTTTCTGTGTTTGGAATCTCGCCCAGCGCTTCCATGCCCGGACAAGATGTTGTAACCACATAACTTCTCCTTGAGACACAGGTGTGTAGGTGGATATACCTGGTAATACTTGGGTTGTGATGATGGCAGGGCTATCTCAGAGAAGACATTGATGACTTATTCTGGGTAAAAGAGTCATTATCATCATTCTTGAGTTATCATTTTCTCATTTTCATTATCAGAGTTATCCTCTTTAATATGGTGGAGGGTTGGGAAGTTATACGAGGGAATGTCTTGAATGCACTCTCTCTTGCAGGATGCAAGATGAGAGCCTTCTTCGATGCCCAATCCAGGCTGTTTCCTAGGGACACTGTAAACTGATTCCGGAATGTCTGTCCCAACCTTGCAATATCGTCTTAAAGTCGTATTGATTCTTGTGACGTTGAAGGCATTGTTCAACAGTGTTTCCGTATTTTTAAATCTGATCACCTTAATAATGGAAGCGTCTCCGATATTGTATAATGATAAGCCATGAAATAAAAAAAAAAAATACGTTTGAAAAAGCTCGTGAGCTGCTTTAAACAAATGCATAATATCATAATATAAGAACTGATACACCATACTAAAATTGACCTTGCAAAATTGTTCATTCGGCTTTACCATTTCGGAAACTATTTACGAGCAAGATGATGTTTATTCACATCTGTCTTGATGAAGAAGAGACTTCCCAAAGTTTTGAGTGCTCGACTATGCCTTTATCATGATACAGCTCAGTCAAAAAAAAAAAAAGTTTGACAATTTTCGACGCCTGTGCCACAATGTTTGATAGTGCTGTGACAGAAGGATAGGTCAATGTCTGATCGCACTTTCGTCGTCAAGATATCTCCCGGAATAACTAGATATCATGTTTTACATGGGGAATAACACGAATGAGTAATTCATGTCGTTCAACCGAGTCCGATTAGTGCTTGATTCGATAACATTTGTAAATGTTAGGAGCACATTGAGAATTTTGTTAGTAATTAATGTTATCAGCGAAGGACGAAATGTCATCGAAGTTACTTTTCTAATTTTCTAATACACATTTATATGTACACAAACAAACAAACAATCAGAGAAACAATGCATGTGTCTTTTTCCTTTTGCGTAGCAAACTTGTGTTGTCACTTTCACCGCGACTTTACCCCACGGCCAAAGAAAACAGAGCAGCGGATATCAGTGTTCTCCCTTTGTTGTTTCTTGTTTCAATATTGTAGAGCTAATTTTGGCTCGTTTTCGTGCCGCTGTGTTAAGTACAATCACAGCCCCACCGGAGTGAGCTGACCCATCTTTTTTGTTACTTGTTGGTTGGTGTAAGACGTCGAGAAACTTCCAAATTCATTCTAACACGTGTTTTCGGGCAGACACGGTTACAGGTTTCTCGCCGCTTCTCTTAAAGGTATTGTTTACCATAGGGAGCAGTGATTTAAAGTATGTTCGAGTTATCACATTTGATGCATATGTGTAGGTCAGATGTATCACAAAACATCCTATGCCATACGCATATTTCGCAATGAAGCCTAATTTGTAAGGAGATATCGCCATTTTTTCTCAGTAAACCATAACTGTTGTTCACATTTATTTATTAACATTTTACATTGGTTATTTCAATCCCTAACTCACATTTTAGAACTACTTTGAAGCACTAAAGCTGGGTTTTTGTTTCACCTGCAAATGGTAAATCGTGCCTTTAAAGGAGCAGTTCAACGTAAAGTAACATGTATCTCATTATGCCAATCAATGCATGTAACATGTACTACTCGAAGAACCGCTTACCCTGACTTCTAGTAGTGTTTGTCTCGGGGAAACAAATGCAAATGAAGATGCACTTACTTTTGAAAAATTGCTAAGATTCTCGTCCGCTCGTGTGTAGTTTCACCGGAAATAAAATCAAACCAAAAATGAAAAATGACCAAATAATTTATTATATAGTACAATTCAATGTAACGTCTTGTTCTTGGCATAAAGTATTTCATGAAGTAAGAGACTTCGGCATATGTACACCCGCACATTTTACTCCGAATGTATGTTGCGATAAGTTGAAAACCAGAAGAGTTCCTTCCAGGAGAGTCAAAATACCGCGATCCGACGCCTCCGCCTTACAATAGTTTATGTCTTTGAAAAGTTATAAGATTGTTCCTGATGACCTTAAGTGCATTGTTTAACAACGTTCAGAATTATCACGTTGAGATAAGAATTATTATTTTGAAAAAAAAAAAATAAAATCATGGGATTGTCATTCGGGAGCGTCAATCCTTGAATGTGTGACACCAGTCCTGAATATATCAAATTTTCTTCTTCATTATTTTGCCTGCCTTCGATGATGGGAAATGACTTCAAGTCGAAATCTTGAATGATGTTCTTTTTTTCTTTCTTTCTTTCTTTTTTTTGGGGGAGGGATTTCCCTGTCACTTTTTATGATGGATGTCGTTTGGGCCCGAAGGTATTGTCAGTCTAATTGATGGATATTTCCTTCAAGCCTTAGTATGGTTTTGTATGTAATCCTGAGGAAAAGAAAAATATTTGACAATAAACGCTTTTTTATAATGTGCAGTGCCTGTGATATTGTATTTTGATGCATCAAACAGTCATATTGTGTGTCGTATTCAATTTCTTTCAGTAGGTATCAAGATTCGATATCAACAGCAGATATTAACTTGTCGTGCCTAATGTAGGGCTTTCGTCTCGGTATTAAGAAGATAAATGAATCGTGACTCATACGCATTTTTCCAGATAAACAGATAAATACTCATTTTACGTTCGTCAAAAAAAAAGATACCAACAACAACAACAAAACAACAGACAATCAGATGATATGTTGAATGCAACAGCAATTATTATTTCAATAATAATAATTATTACATTAAAAAAAACAGCCAAGTTAACCCCCACAATTTGGGCATGCTCAGAATTTAAGATGGGAATAATATGAAGAGACTCTACCATATAGGACCTTATTATTCACGTACGGTTATGAACATTTTGCTCATTTTAAAACTCTCCTTTACAGAAAATAATTATATTTTGTCACTTCTAGTATACGATCTATGTGGAGAAAACTTGAGGAAAACCTTTAATGGGTGTAACGACGGGCATCTACCCTTGAGGTAAACCCGAACCTTGCAATAACCCTGATGATTTAACAAAAATTTTATACGGAAGGATTCCCAAATTCGTTCATGTTTCCTTCATATTTTCCATCATTATGTCCAAAAGAAGTACTGTGTATAGATATCAAAATCGTCACATACAGAATACCTCGATTTCGCCTTTAAGTGTGTCAGCTAGATGTGTTAGTCTGAGTCACTGCTTGCTCTGTACGGATCAGGGCCATTCCGTCGCGTCACGTTTGGCTGGGGTCGCCACCGATATCCATCGCGTATAAAGGGGGTCGCCACGCCTCTGGAGGGCAATCAGCTGTTAGCGTCTCAGAGCGAACAATGGATGTTTACCGCAAAACCGTCACGGGGAGAAATTCTACGGGCCCTCAGGCGATCTCCATATCATAATAATACCTATCAATATATCCCTTTACTGTAATCTCTCTCTTTCTCTTCGTCTATATATTTGTCTCTGTCTTCTTTTTCCCCCTACCTCGGTTTCGAAAAACAGACGTGTAGATGGTTGAATATACGAACCCCCTCTTGTTCTATTTCTTATTCGTAACCCTTTATGGCTTCTTCGTCATGGTTCATTACGAGGAAGCAATAAGAGCCGTAGACAAGGGAGAAGCGATACGCCTTTATTTCAACGTGAGCCATCAGCCCTGCCTTCATGTTTTGTCCACTCCCTTGTTCAATTCCCCAGAGGGCTGTTTTGTGGGCACGGTCGATTAGAGGTTGTTTGTAAACCGTTTTAACGATTCCTAGTCTTATAGAAATGAATGTCCATTGGATTGATTCGGGTCCTTTGTGTGTACGACGGCTGATGCTCTATTTCGTCATGTTTAGTCAATTCAATTCCTACTGATTATCTATGGGAGAGGAGGAAGCTCCTTTCGTCACCCTCCCAGGTATACGATAATTTTCCCTCTTTAGCCACTTTTAGCGGGAACACGAGAAAGCAATCAATTATATTTAGTTTCGTAGGAGATAAAATGTGTCAATGCTTTTCAGATTGAAAAGACTGTTAAAGAGCTATATTATATATATATATATATATATATATATATATATATATATATATATACAATTTGGACGTGGTGCATTAGGCATTTTTTTTTTTATTCAAGCTTAAGTGCCTCTGCTTTTCTCCTTCCATGTCTCAACGAATATGGTCAACCCTCCGTAAAATGCTGAAGCTGCTCGTCGCCCTTTCCACTGCATTGAATGTGTAACAAAGGTTCTCATGCGAAACTAATTCGTTAACAGCTCTCTTTTTCTTTACACACACACGCACACACACACACACACACACACACACATATATATATATATATATATATATATATATGATTGATTTGGGGCATTAGGCAATCTTTTAATTACTAATAAGCAAATATGCTTCCACTTTGCTCCTTCAATGCATCGATGATTACCGTCAACCCTTCGTAAAAGCTGAAGCTGTCAGAAGCCCTTTCTATTCCATTGAGTGTGTAACAAAGGTTCTCTGGCGAAACTAACTCGTAAACAGCTCTTCGTCCCTTCAACAGTGAATTATTTTGTCAATAAAAGCAGTGCTTGCCCAGACTGTATAATATGACGACCTTTTGGAATCGCCGTCATTGTCTCGAAATTGTTTTTGTTGGCTTGACGCGGGCTATAATAGAATGAGGTTATGGGATCAAAAAGAGTGTGTGTTTTGTGTGTGTGTTTCCCCCCTTAGTTGCATTTGTTATCCTTAGTTTGAAAACACCGTGGTGTGGTGAACAAAAAATGGAAGAAAAGAAGCCAAGTTTATCTGATATAGAAGCGCTGCATATTACGTATGAAGTCACGTGGTCGCATCCTTTAAGCTGCATACATCTGTTATCCAGCGTGCCACATGTCATTATCTCAGAGAGTCCCTTCTTTTTATAGGTGGAAAAATATTAATTAACCTTCCAAGTTGATAAGACCGCGACTTTTTTTTTCTTTTTTTTTCTTTTTTTTGCACAAGAAAGTAATGTCATCATACAATGGACACAGACATCGCATTTGATCGATATTTATTGGGCGATTGCATTTTTTTTTCTTTTGCATTTGTTAATATTTCCTATGGTAACATTCCACAAGACAAACCGGCAATACAATTAATTAAACACTTCTCATCATTCACACTTCAGTCATGATGCAACAGTGTTGAAATATGTCTTAATTTCGATCTTCTTCTTAGGAAGCATATTACATAAAAGTCACCATGCATAATACTAGGTAAAACAGTACTCATAACAAATTTAATGTTGGCGTCGATATAGTAACGAAAATAAAACTTTTTTTTTCGTCAACTCAATCCTTCTTAAGGATGTTCTCTAACAAATGAGACTAGAATACATTTCATACGAACAGCGTTATCACAAAAATATTTAAGGCAGGGAATGCTGTTTTCACACACATATCAGCATAATAAATGATATCCAACACCATTAAGAGAAGTTTTTTATTATTATTATTTTTGTCTGTACTGTGCATCTTCTTGAGATACTTTCTAATGAATGATGCATGATATGTCTTCACGATTACATTTCCACCACAGAAAACATTTTTGTCATTTTTTACATCCTTTGGTAATGACGTTACGATTGGAATACCTCATCAATGTTTAAATCAAAATTAATTATAAGGAATTATGATAAAGAAATTATTATAAACGTGATGAAGTTTTCCTCTTAATCATCCTTTGTAATGATGTGTGTAATTGGTGTCGCACAATCACGGTTGGACGACAGTGTTCAACGCCAGAGTACAATATCTCACACCATGTTTATGTTAATGTTTATGTTTATGTTTATGTTTATGTTTATGTTTGGATAGATAGACTAAAATCTTGCAAACATTTTGGTGGATGTTGTATCAAAACGAATATACAATGAGACAGTTTTTAGTCTTTGGTGGAGTTTACATGTGTTCATAAAACCTAATTATTTTGTTTCAGCCACTGTGACAATAATGAGATGATAATGTACTTACCTCACAAAAACTCGATTTGTCCACACAAAAATCATTACGTTTACCACATATTTGTGGTGGTGGGGGCGTGGCATGAAATAAATTATGAAAGTTTTCATACATCAGGGGGGCATTTCATGAAGGAACTTGTCGGATAAAATGTCCGACAAGTCAATTATATCCGACATGTTCAGAGAAGTCAGCCAATCAGACTAAAGAATTTCTCAAATTTCTCAAAACTTGTCGGATATAATTGACTTGTCAGATATTTTATCCGACAAGTTCCTTCATGAAATGCCCCCCTGGTATAGGAGCGTTGTGTTACCACCGGTACCATCACCTTATCTATTAATCATTCTACATCTACTACCTATAGTTCTGTTCCGGGAAAATATATTAATTCTTGATTTAATCAATTCATGTGCGATTTCCACAAGACTTCTGTATTTCTGTGTGTTTGGCATCACCCTCTTTGTTAAAGTTGTCTTGAATATTATTATATAAGTGTCCATGCACTTATGAATGAATACAATTTGGTATTTTTTCACAAAATTCGCCGACCAGGTTTTTGCATCAACCCGATTTCCTCGCCAACCTCAATCCCCGCCTACCCACCTACCCATCTCCACCCGCCCCCCCCCCCAAAAAAAGTGTATAAAGACAAAGAAATTGCTTTGCAAAGCTAGGCTCGTTCCTAAAATGTCATTTTATGACAACATTTGCTAAACTGCACTATTATGATATCTTGTCAACTTCCTTCTTCACTCGACAATAACATGAAATTTCATGTTGCAGAGTTTTCTATGAGGATATCCATTTTTTTTATAACGGATTCCAAAGGACAACGATTGATTCCTAATGTCTGATTCTTAAGCATTGCGACAAATAATAAGAATATCTACAAGTGTAGTTGGAAACTTCTCACAGTATCATAGTAAGTCATTACATCATTGCATAGAATGAAAGTTAGTAACGACCGAACAGATGACAAGATTTAAAGGGAAAAAAGTAGGAAACAGGAAATTACATGGCAAAGTCAGAATGGCATACTTAGATAACTTAAGTTCATGGTAAAAGGAAATTGCACTTTATGCCACGTTAAGTCCTCACACATGGATTGTTAATAACAACGAAACCATATCATCATTACTAGCTACTAGCATTTACTCAGATACGGTAGAAATCCACTTTTTTTCAGCAAGCAATGATTGCCGAAGAGTACATTCCTCGTCAGCTTTCAAATAGGGCTGTTACACCAAAATAATGACTACCATAGCATTTTGCTTTAGGTAAAGTTCCATATAAAGCAGTTTTAACAACTGCAAATCATTTCAGTTACCACTAGAATACATTTCATATCAAGAACTCATTGCCTCAATAAGCCAGTTCACAGTATAAGCAATGGCCTCAAGAAACTCTGAATCATATACTTTTCAAAATATGGATTAATCTTCTTAGAAGAGCAGTTGCAAACAGCCAAGCAGACATGATTTACATGTAATTGCTACATGAATGGTTTTTATTTAAGAAAAGGATACACATTCACGTGTGCATTCCGACATGCAGCTAGTTCATACATTAATACTTATAACACACTGTTTTTCATGAAGACTTACCCAATTTTCCAAATACTTCAGTTACAAGTCAGTTTCAAGGGAAGGTCTGCAATGACCCAAATTGTAACTGTGAACTAGCTTATTATTTGTGTTAACTTCACTTCTTCACTATTTACCTCAAATTGAAGTTTATTTGTATGTTAACGGCTTCATTTGAAATCGATTTTGAGATTCCTTTGATTATGCTTCAATTTGCAAACTTTTACACTGTACTAACAATCAGTTTTAAAGTTCGCCCTTCTTCATGTTTAATACTGCATCATAGTCTTTCGTCTGATCTTTGAACACTTTTCAGATATTAATGCTCAACGATTTACATTTGGGCTTTCTTCATTGTTAATTTATTTCTTTTTGCTTTGCAGCAAAGGTATCCGACCACGGTTGTTATATCAGAGATCATAATAAACGACCAAGTCTTTTATAACTTCAGGAAGGGTATGACTTCAAGCCTCGCTTTTGGCAGCGTATTGTCACACACACTTATTATGCTCCATGCTTGCATGTATGTAGAATTTCATTTTGAACCAATATCAGTGAATAGATATTTTTGATACATTGAATGTGTACTTTTTTTCCTCTGAAAGCGTATCATAATAACATGTTGGTGTCTTTGAAAGCTTGTCTGCTCATCAGCCAGGGAGGTGAACATTCTGACCTGTGTTTTCTATTGTCAAACGCAATAGAAAAAGTCGCACAGCATCTGTGATTACTGATTGACTTCACCTCATATTTAAGCATCAGAGAAATGATTGCTAAGTGATCGGCAAGTCCGTGATGGGTGCTGCTGCAGATGTCGACGTTGCAACCAACAATGGATCGGATGTTCTGATGGCAGTCGGGCCGAGATTCTAGGAGCAGCCACAGCTGTCGACCACCATGTCTTGGACTTCTGCGAAGATGATATTCATGTCATCGTCGAACATCAGGATCTGTATGGGGCTCATGAGGCTTGAGGAGCAGCAGGGGCCCGTCACGGCCATCTGGCCCATTTGGCTGACCAGTTGGGTGTGGGGGTATTGGTAGCTGTAGTGGTTGGGGCAGCTTCCGGAGCAGTAGTTGGCGAAGTACTGCCGTGGCGAGATGATCCAGTCCCAACCGATTTGTGCAAAGTCGACCAGCAGTTGATACTTGCAACAATGCTGCTCAACCGCGTCCTCAGAGCACGTGTGATCCGCTTGCCGCCTCTGCCTGTTTCTTTGGGCATCTGACAAGCTCAGTTCCAAAAACGGTGTCTGCGGTCAGGACAAACAGAAAAAGAAAGTTAGATTATGATAATAGAGGGCAAGTTGAAGAAATAATTAAAATTGAAAAAGAAATAATTCAATGCAACCCCAACAGGCAACGTGACAACGGACTCTTAAAGGTGTGTGAATGTGAATGTTTGTAATCTGTGGGTGATTGTTTATAATTATGTACTCTCGGGTACCCCTCCAGTTCTGCTTGCCGCGGTGACTACGGTAGTGATTTGGTGATTTCTGCTTTCTTTTTACGACTACTGTTTTTATAGCCCAACCCTGGATATTCCCAACCGGGTTGATCTTTGGCTGCTCGGTGATCCAAGTCTTGCTGGTGTCAGCGGTGGGTATTGGCAACACATTTTCCTGTCTCTGAGACATGCTTTTAACTTTGTAGTACTTTTTGTTTTGTATCACTTAGTTAAAGGACAAGTTCACCTTCATTAACATGAGGATTGAGAGAATGTAGCAATATTAGTAGAACACATCATAGAAAGTTTGAGGAAAATCGGACAATCCGTTCAAAAGTTATGAATTTTTGAAGTTTTTGTGCAGTCACCGCTGGATGAGAAGACTATTGCAGTGTATGATGTCACATGCGTACAACAATGTAAGGAAAATATAAAGAGAATTTCACAAAATTTCATCTTTTGAAAAAAGTATACACATTCCCTTGACTCGTTACTGACATAATATGTTATGGGTATAGAATTATTCCCATCGCCTTTAGAAAGAGGCAACTCAAGTGCTTTCATTATGCGAAAAAAGTGAAAATATGTTGAATTTTCTTTACATTTTCTTTATACTGTTGTACTCATATGACATCACGAGCCTTAGTAGTCTCCTCATCCAGCGGTTCCAACACAAAAGTTTTAAAAATTCATAACTTTTGCATCGATTGTCCAATTTTCCTCAAACTTTCACTGATGTGTTCTACTAATATTGCTGCATTCTCTAAATCCTTATGTTAATGAAGGTGAACTTGTCCTTTAATTTATCGGTTTATAGTGATTTGCTCACCATTCTGTTCTTTCATCATTTAAGTTTCATAAGTAAATTATGATCTTTTTTGAGTTACCATTTAACACAAATGAGAATAACTTCTTGTTTAATTAGATGGGCAATGAAGTTTGTTATATAGGTTTCAGAATTTTGAAGTTTCAGTTGGAGTGATGATTTCTTTATTAAATGATGATATAAATAATTGAGAGAGCTAGCTGAAAAATTCACATTTCTGAAGATATGAATCTCATAACAATACAGAATGTTAAAAAATACATTATATTTAGAGGAGTCACAAACCATCTTTGACGCATTCAGAAGAATGGCCCAAGCCTCTGTGTTCATAGTTCAAACTAATGGATGGTCCATGGGGTGTGTCGACTTTTTTGTCAATATTTCACGAGTCTGCAAGCGGTCTGATTCAGAGGTTTTTAACTCACGGTACCATTTCTGATTTACACCATTCTGGAGTTAAACAGGAATGTTAAAAAAAAATACAGTATTTAGGATTATCATTTGGCAAGATTGCTGGCGCCACAATGGAGTGGTGGCCTCACCATAGGATCTTCTGGAGTTGTACTCGTGATAACCACTGGATTACCCCCGTCATCATAGAGCTGCAGGTACACGCCCATATTGGTATCCGGGTCGGCTGCCCATCCCTGGACAACGTTGGTGAAGTCGATGCTTCTCCATTCCCCCCTACGGAGATTCAGGGGGACCTTGACTATGGCTACCGTGTGGAGCTTGGCGTTGCTTTCTCCGTTGGCGGGCGCCATCACTTTCTCGATGGTCATCCGGTGCAAGGTGGTCTGAATCACGGCGGCTGGTGCGACGTAATAGTGGAGCTTGGCACTCGTCACCCGATAGCCCTTCGTCTTCTCAGCCACGTTGAAATATAGACGGTGGGAGATCTCGTTTTCGTATTGTTGTGGTGCTGCAGAAGGAATGCAGAAGTTTTAAAAGAATATTCAAATACAAATGTTGAATGATTACGCTCTTTGAAAATAATCACTTACAATCTAACTTCAAACATCGGAGACTTTAATGTCATCACTATTCTTTCTGCGAGGCTAGGACAAAATGTAGGCAGTTTCATGGCCCACTGTACTTCTCGCCATGAGATGCACCTACAGTATAATGGACAATTACAAGTGCATCTCGTTTTCATGTAGATTTTCCTCAAACTGAGGCTCCAAACGACTCATTATAATGATACGCGTTCTTACAAATCCGGAGTAGCCCCTTCAGGCAAAACACAATTTCTTCAAAGGGGCCCTGTAGATATTATCTAAGGTGGTAGGCATTTATACGCATCTGTTTCAAGAGGGTCGGAGTAGCTAGAACATAGACCCTAAATTCTCCAAGATTTTCTCATCGTGGTAAATTCTATCCAGGATTCTCATCCTCTATAATACAAAGAGAAATTCTATGGGAAAAAAAAAAAAACTTGAATAATTTGATTGGAAGCAGTAGTAGTTAATTTTAAAGACTCAACATGTCTAAACATGCATCCAAATGTCCTAGTGCTCGATTGCGAAATTTATTGCCACTGTATGATTTCCACACTATGCATTTCTTTTAATGTTATATTGCTGTCCGAAAATTTCTTCGAAATAAGGAGAAAGTGAGAACTGTGTCTGTTCACAAGGCCAGCTTCTGCAGGGACTAATTCTCCTAGATGGTACACAAATCCGCCAGAGCTACGTCCTCAAATTCACATAGGAACGACCAAATGACACGTAATGCTGGCAATTCGTGATTCATCAAAATTATGAGTGTTATATTATGTCTGTATTGCCTTTTACGGGTCATTTGTGCGATATCCATCATCAGCGAAGCAGCACAGAATTCAAACAAAAAGTAAGTGAATAGAGCAACAGAATAAAAATGTTAAATGGAGTTTGCAACATCGCATACGAGACATAAGTTATCATCATTGCAGTGTGACGAACGCACCTAATGATGGTCGGTGAAATTTGAGGGAAGACATTTTTTGCCTGTCTGGAAGCATAAAATAAAAAGTTCTTTTTCTTTACTTAATGATGTTTGTGTCTCAGGGCGTTCGAGTCGCTTTTACGCAGATCTTAGAGTGACCGCCAACTTCCTCAATAGTCAGCGGAGCCTCCTAGTCGTAAAAAGAAGGTATATTCGAACAACAACAACAACAACAACAAACCAAAGAGGGGTAAAAAAAAACGCCGCAGCCTGTATGCCTTAATACACGTCGTCAGTAAAACTGTTTCCTTCAGGGGAAACCGACACCTGTGCATTGTTTTCTTCCCAACAGACACTAATACCGTTAAAGGGTCTATCACATCAAATCTATTGACGTCTGGCCTGGACAATAAGGGAGGATTTAAAGGCAAACAACATGGTAACCTTTGATACTAAAACGATAAGCGTGGCAGAAAAGGGATCCTGCCATCCCATTCAACAGACGAGGACGGTAAATACAGCACAAACAGGAGCCGGAGTGACAGTTTATGGAGAATAGCTGTCAATTCTCATGGTTCAGAAGCCAACAAAGACGCACAAAGCCTTTTGTCCAGCGCTATGGTGCTGGGAACGGATTGAGGACCACTTTCCATAAATAGGAGAAGTCAACAACGGGCGTTGTTTGTTTGAAAACCGGCGAAGATGTAGCGCATTCTATACTACCATTAACTCCGCCATTTCAATTGAGACTGTTGTAAACAGATTACCTAATCTCTGAACACGTGTGGTTAAGTAGCAAATGCGTCCTCGACTACAGATCTGGATACCCTAGGTATTCATTTTGGCGGGAATGCACAATGTCACTCTCGCACACATAAGAAATTGCACTCAATTCAACAATCACACGTGCATAGATGATTTATGTTGTTGTTGTTGTTGATGATGATGATGATGATGATGTTGTTGTTGTTGTTGATATTAGATGAATATTTCGTGTTCTTGCATAAAAGAAAAAGGCTTGTGATATCTATTATTATAAATACGGGATCATTCTTCACACTCTTTTGATTTTAAACGTGTCAATACAAAATCAGTGTCCATTATAGTATATTGATTATCCGTCATTGAAACATTTCTGTACCTTTATCTGTGCATCATGGAAGTAGACGTACAGGGGTCATCCCACGAGCCAGACATCGACGACGAATCATACTGCCCACGAGTTCGACACTATGCAAAAAGGCCCACCAATTCGACACTAGGCAACTAAGACTCATGACCTCGACGCTAGGCAAATAAGGCCCATGAGCTCGATACTAGGAGAAAAAGGGCCCACGAGACCAACTTTGCATACACATTATAAGCCCCGTGAAGCAATGTCGGTCTCGTGGGCCTTTTTCGCCTAGTGTCGGGCTCATGTACCTTATTTGCCCAGTGGGCCTTGTTCACTTAGTGTCTAGCTCGTGGGCTGTATGACTCGTGGGTGTTGGACTCATGACTTGCACACGACGTAACTTCCATCTCTTTGCAACATTACAATGTTATGTTAAAATACATTTTTGAGGGGCAATCCTTCGAGAATAAAGCAATAAAGCATTAAAACTGTGTGAATGGAGATTTACATTCTAAATCAAATTATTTTAAAAACGTTTGATAGGAAAACTGGAATGTTTCCTTTATGTTTCGTTAAGCAATACTATTCTTTTGCTATTGTTACGTAATTTCATGTCTCACACTCCAAAAGATATACATCTGTAAGTGAGCATTTAAAGTTCAAAATCAAAGATTCCTGAATAGTACAATACATGCTTACCAGCAAATAGAACTGCGGTCATTTTCTGACAGAAAGCTACAGTACTGCATCATTCTGTCGTGGAGTAAAATCGCAAACCACCACTAGTAAAATACTTTTTAGAATTGTAGTGTGAAAGTCTCATGATCTCGTTCCAGTATTGGCTGTATTGAATTCGTCTGTATTTATCCTGTCTTTTATGTCTTTTCCTGTTTTGGTTAATAATCGGAATGGACGATATGTAGACAGTTTTCATCCAGTCACAGATGACTCGAGAGTTTTCTTCGATTTTTTCCGAAACTGTCACACTGGTGAATATCTTTAACTGTATTAATTCAACCGAGGAGCGATGCCTTCATATATTCAGCTTATTCTGCGTTAAAAGCTGACAAGTGGATGAACAACCTCTGAACTTTTATTTCCTTCAGTCATCTACACCACGTCAAGGAGGAATTTCCTGAAAATCATTCTGAAATCATCGCAGATGTGTTCCATTTACTGTATACCTTTTCAACGGCAGCGGTCCATTCGTAGTGATAACTTGATTCGTATACATACACCACTTTAGTGAGATAACTCTTCATGGTGCATCAGACATCATCCCTGACCTGCTGGTAAGGTGGTGCAGTTTATCGCAACCACACGCCTCTTATCAATATTTTACAGTTGTCCGTCATTGTGCAGGAAATCGGCTATGATACGAATAATACGATTTTGTTTTCTCTGTAATGTCAACATTTTGCAACATTTTGTTCAACTTAAAACAAGAAGATTTTTGTCATCATTCGTAGTAGGATTACATGTAGTTCAGGAGGAAATACCATTTTCATTTTTAATGTTGAGACAACACCCTTCCAGTTCATCAGTTCATTTAGGAAGGCTTCTCACCTCCCTGGTTCATTGCTTCTTTTCACGTGGGCACGTCACGAACTCAACACCCACGAGTCATACAGCCCACGAGTCATACACCCACGAGCTAAACACTAAAGCAAACAACGCCCACGAACTCGACATCAACTAAACAGGCCGACGAACTATACGTCCACGAGTTAGACACCAGGCGAATGAGACTCATGAGCGCGACACCATATAGGCAAACAAGGCCCACGAGCTAGACGCTAGGCAATAAATACCCACGAGTTTGACATCATGGGCTCAATGTACGTAGTGTAGAGCCTGTTGGCTTTATTTGCCTGGTGTCTAGCCCATGGTCCTGTTTTTCTTAGTGTGTAGCTAGTGGGTCTGTTTTACTTGGTGTCTAGCTCGTGGATGCCGAGCTTGTGAGAAGACCCCTTTTCCCTGGACAAGATCACATAAGATTTTCAGGTGAAATTATACTTTGTTTTGTAATCTGTTAGTTTATTTCCATTTCCATGTAGAGCATGATTTTCTTGAGGTTTTCAAGTGAAGAGAGGGTTAGAATAGGAGGTGTGATCAACAAATGATTATATTAAAAAAAAAAAGAAAATTTGATATGCTACATCTACAATCCTAAAACGGAGAGGAAATATGTTTATAAATAATTCTTGCCAACTGCTAGTTTCAGTTGATTTAGGGAATATTTCTGTTGTTTGTTTTTTTCTTTCCTGTTTTAGCTGGGTTTATTGGCCATTTGTGACACTCCTATCATTCGCCACCAACCTCCCCCCCCCCCATACCTACGAACACACACATACACATTCACAAATCTATACACACACACATACATATTTTCTTCCAGCATTGTGGAGTTCGTGATTGCATGCAAAAAAAAAAAATGAAATACGTCTGGTCATACACGTTATATGTCTTGGAAAGACTAAAATTTGCTACAAAGGAGGTGACAGCTTGGGAATATGTCTCTGTAACCTTTGTTCTCAAATGGGAACAAATCTCGAACTTTATACTCGGAAGTGTCATGGTTACACCTACATAAAGCTCCCCTGTTGTATCCCATAGTTTATATAACAAAACTGAAGTCGTATCATGAAAAGAAAAGAAAAATCGTCTGGCAAAGAAAATAAAAGTACAGTCTTTCCAACAAATTGTCTAGTTGAGTAAGAATCAACGACTTTTATTTGGAAGATTGAATGGAAAAATCTTCAGCAATATTTCGTTCATTGCCTTGCTTTTAAGTTCATGACCACAGTAGAGAAGGTAATGCAATATTTGAGTTTTGTATCTTTAATTGATTGATACTCATACTGGCTTATAAAACAGAAAGATCAATTTTGTTATTTTGGTTGATATTTTGCAGTCTACGCGGACTAAGTTCAGAATATTAAATGTATATTTGCTGATGTACTCCTCAAAAGGGACTTCCCTGAATAAGTGAAATGAATTATTGAAAGGATGAATAAATGAATGAATTGATTAATTAATTTAGTAACAATTCTATCAATAATATCAATAATTTCTTAATTAAACACATTTTCATTAAGCCTGTACTGTAGACGCTAGTCTCAGTAGATGAGTAGGATTGAATTAACTTCATGCTTTGTGAGCATGGGGCAATTTTGATAACCGGTCTTGATATTATGATCGCTCTCCGTACTCAAGTTCTTCTCCTTCTTTCGCGTAGAGAACAATTTGACGTACAGATCATTGATGTGATCTTTAAATCTCAACTTACCACTACCTCAATTAGAACATTATTATTGAGAGTGAGTGCCGATCTGTGTGCTTGCGCGTTAAAGTACAAATGTCTACATGAATTGAGATCGTAATGAGGATTGCTTCACGTGAGCAAATGCAAGATTGTGCTATGAATTCGTGGTAGTTTTATTTGAGCAGTGTAAGAGAAATTATGTAGTATTTAAACAGGCATTCTGCATAAAGCATGTTTAATCTTATTCTGCAGGACAATTTCGTTCATTCCTTCCTTTTTTTTTATGCAGCCTATGATTCTTTTGCATTGACAGCGCCGTGAAAGAGAGTGAAAAAAAGATTATCTTTGATCAATCTGAACGGAACCACTCCGCGATAAGCGTGAGTGCGCTTCACATGGGACTATACTCAAGAGTGCGAGAGACGATTACATAATGATGATATCCGCACATCAGCTGATCGGTACATAGCGAAACGCTCGGGCCTTGGGGTTCGCCCACGATGCGACTGCTCTGCGACCTCGAGCACATCCCTTGTTCAGCTGGGATTTCAGAGGTGCTAAATGAGGGCACATATCTAATCAAGTCGAGCTGTCTGTCTGCCGACTTGACTAAAGCTTTATTTTTAGCTTGTCGTTATACCCGTCCGCCGTTTATGACGTCATTCACCCACCATGACTTCTCACGCGCACACGCCATCCAGATGAAACTAGCTCGACAAAGGGAAAGCAGATTCCTTAAAGTACTGATTACTTAACCTACGTGTCATCGTACGGTACCCAATGTAAACGTCCTTATTCGTTTGGGGCGCCACAGATGAAGCAGATGAGTTTGCTGTACGGCATTTATTCTTCGAGGTTTTAGTCTACCGATGGGCGCTGCCTAAGCTGTCACGTACGTGCAATCTACATACATAATACCTTCGATATCACTGGGGATGGGGATAGATTACACGCGTATCTTAATACGCTGTTCTTGCTTCTTGTTTCTTTTCTCCTTTTTGCATTGTCTAACTATTTCTTGACGCCATACTGGTCAGACGCAACACTGGTCACGTTGCTTGTTTTTCCCCCTTCCCTACTCACTTCCATTGTTTATTCCACTATGTTAGCACAAGACAAGTTCAATAGCATATTGCCGATTTTCTTTGCTTTCTATATTTCTGAGACTGCCATTATACTATCAAGCATCTGTTTTAGACGGTAGACTCATGCATTTTTTCTCTCTCTCAAACTGGAATTAAGTATATCGTTGACTTCTTTGATTTCATTGTATTTGTTTAAAAACTTTGAGGATTATAATGGACAATATGGCCTTGAAATTGTTATGTATATTTTTGTTCAAATACATGTAGCGAAAATTTTCATGTTTGATTTTCAAGGAAACTGAAGAAAATAGATCAACATGAACTGAATGAATTAAGCATACACCTCAGATCTTATAGACTTTTCTCCTGTTCTTTATTTCTCGTCTGATTGATTTTTTCATATTTGTCATTTTTATATTTCGCAAATGCAATGGCGCCAACGGCACCATGCATTGTAACATAGTTACCCACTGCTTCCGGGTTCCGATGTATTAAATCCACGAGAAGTTCTAAATTCTGCTGTATTAAACTCCTGAGAAGTTTCTACATTTCGGAGGCCACGGATTTAAAGTATATAATTCACCAGTCTGTTTATACAGCTGTCCATTTAAAGGAATTATATAGTATTGGTTGAGGTGAGGATTTAGCTTTTAACTTTTTGCGAAATACTAGAAACCACTTTGTGAAATGTTAAAGAGCATACAACTCTAAGAAGAATTCAAGCTTTACAATATGATGAAAATCCGTTCTGAAATGCCCGAGATATCTATAAAAAAAACGAACAAAGTAAAACAAAGCAATCCTAATAAAAGGTGACACCCGCCTTTTATTAGGAATACTTTAGGATCACTTTGGGATATCTCAGCCATTTCAAAACCAATTTTCATCAAATAAACTTTTATTTCCTCTTAGAATTATATGCTCTTTCATAGTTCATAACAGGCATCACATTATCTCAAAACATCATATCCAAAAACGTTGGAAAACTGAAGCCCCATCTCAACCGAAACTGTACCATCCCTTTAACTAGCTTGTGGCAAAGACGGAAATGAGGACATGGCCTCGGTATCAGTCACCCTGGGTATAGTCACTCTTGTTTGTTGCTGCTGCTCTTCTAAAGAATCATTCCATTGCAATTCTCAAGCACAATATTTGCATGTTCATTGTTATGCTGTTTAAAATCGATAAAAGCATTAAAAAATATTCCCAGATATCACATTTGCACAACTGTGTCTAAAAGAGCATCAGTGATAAACATATTGTCAAAGGACTGACGCACTCGACCTCTGGACTCGAACTAACGACCGACCGTTTAAGTGTCCTACCTACTATACCTCAGGGCTCTCATAAAGCGGATACAACCTCTGAACCTGGTTTGAGTACTTCATCGAAACTTTAACTCAAACTCATGGCCTCCCGTTGTCATAGTCATGTCATAGCTACTATACCACAGGGCTCTCATAAAGTGGATAGGCCTACAGCTTCTGAATCTTGAACTTGAACTCAGGACCTTCCGTTTAAGTGTCATATCGGCTATACTACGGGACCCCACGGGGTGGATACAGCTTCTGAACCTGGTTTGAGTACTTCGTCAAAACTTCAACTCGAACTCATGGTCTCCCGTCAAAGTGTCATAGCTACTATACCACAGGACTCTCATAGAGTGGGTACAGCTTTATGACCCTGGTTATTGAGTACTTCGTCAAAATTCTAACTCGAATTCATGACCTCCCGTTTAAGTGGCATAGCTACAATACCACAGGGCTCTCATAGAGTGGATAGGCTTACAGCTTCTGAATCTGGTTTCAGTACTTCGTCGAAACTTCAACTTGAACTCAGGACCTCCCAATTCAGTGTTATAACTACTATACCACAGGGCTCTCATAGCGGATACAACCTCTGAACCTGGTTTGAGTACTTCATCGAAACTTTAACTCGAACTCATGGCCTCCCGTTGTCATAGTCATGTCATAGCTACTATACCACAGGGCTCTCATAGAGTGGATAGGCCTACAGCTTCTGAATCTGGTTTGAGTACTTCGTCAAAACTTGAACTTGAACTCAGGACCTTCCGTTTAAGTGTCATATCTGCTATGCCACGGGACTCTAACGGAGTGTATACAGCCTCTGAACCTGATTTGAGTACTTCGTCAAAACTACAACTCGAACTCATGACCTCCTGTTTAAGTGTCGTAGCTGCTATACCACAGGACTCTCATAGAGTGGAGACAGCTTCTTACCCGCTTTGAGTACTTCGTCAAAACTTCATTTCGAGTTCATGGCCTCCCGTTTAAGTGTCATAGCTACTATTCCACATGACTCTCATAGAGTGTCTGCTTCTGAACCTGGTTTGAGTACTTCGTCAAAACTTCAATTCGAGTTCATGGCCTCCCGTTTAAGTGTCATAGCTACTATACCGCAGGACTCTCATAGAGTGGATACAGCCTCTGAGCCTGATTTGAGTACTTCGTCAAAACTTCAACTCGAGTTCATGGCCTCCCGTTTAAGTGTCATAGCTACGTGTACTATTCCACATGACTCTCATAGAGAAGATACAGCTTCTGAACCTGTTTTGAGTACTTCTTCCAAACTTCAACTCGAACTCATGGTCTCCCGTTTAAGTGTCATAGCTACTTTACCACAGGACTCTCATAGAGTGGATACAGCCTCTGAGCCTGATTTGAGCACTTCGTCAAAACTACAACTCGAACTCATAGCCTCCCGTTTAAGTGTCATAGCTACTATACCACAGGACTCTCATAGAGTGGATACAGCCTCTGAGCCTGATTTGAGTACTTCGTCAAAACTACAATTCGAACTCATAGCCTCCCGTTTAAGTGCCATAGCTACTATACCACAGGTGACAGGACTCTCATAAAGTGGATACAGCTTCTGACCCGGTTTGAGTACTTCGTCAAAACTTCAACTCGAATTCATGGCCTCTCGTTTAAGTGTCATAGCTACTATACCACAGGGCTCTCATAGAGTCCAGAGGCTTACAGCTTCTGAATCTGGTTTGAGTATTTCGTCAAAACTTCAACTTGAGCTCAGGACCTCCCCTTTAAGTTTCATATCTGCTATACCACGGGACTCTCAAGGAGTGGATACAGCCTCTGAACCTGGTTTGAGTACTTCGTCAGAGTTCAACTCGAACCCGGACCTCCCGTCTAAGTGTCGTATCTACTACACCACAGGTTTCTCATAGAGTACATACAGCTTTTGAGCCTTGTTTGAGTACTTCGTCAAAACTTATTCAACTCGAACTCAGGACCTCTCGTTTAAGTGTCATCTACTATACCAGTATACCACATGGTTCTAACTCATCCTCTCTTACCGGATACAGTTTCTCAATCCAGCTTGTGTAAGATCTTCGTCAAAACTTAAAGGTCTTGTTTAGCTTTGAGAGCAGTGATTTAAAAATGTTCAAGATAACACATTTTATGCATATGTGTAGGTCAGTTGTATCACAAAACATCCTACCTTATAAGAATTTCACAATAAATCCTAAAATATAACGAGATATCACTGTTTTTCTCAATAAACCATAACTGTAGACGATTTAGTCTGGAAACATTTTTTTTTATTATAACTATTATTCACATTTTGTATATTAAACAATACTTAAATCCATTATACTGATTCAAATTTTTACATTGGTTGTTTCTATCCCTAACTCACATTTTAGAACTATTTTGAAGCACAAAAGCTGAGTTTTGTTTCATCTGCAAATGGTAAATTATGCCTTTAAACTCTAACTCAAGAACTCAAGTTTAGGTGTCATACCTACTATTCCACGGGACTCTCACGGAATGGATGCAACTTCTGAACTTGGTTTGAGTACTTCGTCAAAACTTCAACTCGAACTTATGACCTCCCATTTAGGTGTCATACCTACTGTACCACAGGACTCTCGTGGAATGGATACAGCTTCTGAATCTGGTTTGCGTACGTTAAAAGTTTCAACGTCCATCCCCACTCCCCCCACCCCCAAAAATATAAATAAATAATTCAATCAGTATGTGGCCGATTACTCGCATCGGTAGAATATTATAATCACAACTTTAATAAGATTATGACAGAGAAGAATCAGAATCTGCATCGTGTGGTCTCGATGGTTGTCGAGTACCAAGTATCCTGAAATACTCCTCTGTATTCATCGTTAAACAGCAGAATCACATATCACAGCAGATTCATCAGCTCGAATATAATCATGTTCCCCTTTCCATACAAGACTGTTTCATGGCTAACTTGGCGTGAAGTAATAAAACTATTCCTCTTAGTACGTATTTCATCCGAGCTCTATCCCCCACCCTTCCTTTTTTTTTTCTTTTTTTTTTCCTTGATGGTGGCGGTTGACTTTTGTTTTCCAGTGTAAGCATGGAGCACCTTGGTGCAAGCATTAAATAAAAGTGAGAGTCGTACACGTGGTTTGTGATGACTTTGCAGTTTTAGTGTGTCTGCACTGTCGTTGTTCTCTTTCATACTGTTCTCAATCATTTTTGTTAGGTTTTTTTTTTAGGCCAAGATGACTTTGTATCCAATTCGACATCCCGAATGGGAGTTTCTACGCGAGGTCAACATCCTTTGGAGCCCTTAAAAATACTTATGGTTGCCTTGGACATTTGAATAGAGAGATAGAAGTGCTTTACCGCAAGAGGGCTAATGGTTATGGGAACATGGTGAACTGATTCGAGAAGGATATTATCGGATAAAATGGGGGGGGGGGTGGAGGTGGGGAGAGGGGAAGGGGGATGGTTGTCGGGTCCCGCCCAAATGATAGGCAAACGGTAAATGCGGACCTGTTTGTTGACCATCGGCCATGAATCGCTTGGAGACGATGCTCGCTGTTCTGCAAATGCTGTCAAGTGAATCAACTCGCCATTCATCGCTGGCAATACGTGACAAATAGCCGTTTTGATGCGCCGATTGTCAGGTTTACCTACACGTCTGAAAAACGTTGAGTGGTATCTATCCATCATGGATGCTCCTCTTTTAAAAGCGTCACTAGCTTTTTTCCCAAGTCTCATTCAGAAGTTACATTAAAAAGACATTTTGGTTTTGTAAAAGCCCGTTGCAAGTACGATTACCTCCAAACGTATTTTATTGCCATGATTTCAAGCATTGCGTTACACATTTTTCCTTTAGGAGAAAAGAAATATTCGATGACTCAGTTTTTAGCCTGTGTAACCCAAGTTTGACAAAAGCACGTAACACTTTCTTTCTCATGA
The DNA here is from genome assembly GCA_033980235.1 of Diadema setosum. Taxonomy (NCBI): domain Eukaryota; kingdom Metazoa; phylum Echinodermata; class Echinoidea; order Diadematoida; family Diadematidae; genus Diadema; species Diadema setosum. The sequence continues at coordinate 11,081,816 of CM067075.1, read as the reverse complement.
TGTAGGAATGTAAAATTCAAATGTAAATTTCTTTCGAATGCAAGGACCATAAGCAATCATAAAATAGTTACGTGGTAAAATGATAATTTTGCGGCTACTTCTCGCTGGTCGAAGTGAATGAGGTCGCAGACGTCTAAAACTTGACAAGTACTGACCCAAATAAACTGATGCATACATTTGTCTACTTCAGGCAATATAGTATGCAGCAGTCATGTTATCAATTGCCTTGACAATACTACATACCAAAATAAAGTTATGTTTAAGATCCCATAGCTTCATGTCCCCCTACAGCAAGCTCTCGCAGTATTTGAAAATCTTCATAGTAATTTGCATTTCATGAATATGGCGATATTGATTAGCGGCCTCTCTTAATACTCAGCTGAGAAATCGGGGGAAACCTAAGGCCTCGGTTGCCCCTGGTAACAGACAGTACCGGCGCTTCAAGGAGAAGATTCTGTCTTCTACAGACATAAATCCGGGCTATACAAAATGTACGGCATCAGACAAACGCTAAGCTCCGGATCTTATTGTAATTTGGTATGACCGAAGCGATCTCATTTTTCGCGGACATTATCTTTTCCCCCTGTCAGAACAAAATGATTCATGCAACGATTTTCCTCCATTTACCGGTGGCAGAGAGGTTTACTTAGGGGTATAGGGCTTATATTATATACATGCATAATCATTATTTTTTAATCAGCACATAAAAGATATATGTGCCCATGCTGTCGAGTTTCGTACCATTATCTATTGAAAATGTACTTAACAAAAGTTCGAAAATGGTGCCTTTATTATCAAATCATTGCAAAATAAAATGATATCGAAGATCACAGAGCTCACAGCGAACTGAAAAAAAAAGGTACTGCTACTGCAAATATTTTAGTAAGGTTATCATTAAAGCTACCTGGATTTGGTTAGAAGAGATGACACCACGAACTGTGTCGCTATGGAAAATTTCTCTTGGATTTTCACCTTTATATGCCAAAGCCTGCGTAATCATGGAGCGACACTCTAATTGAATGGCATACGCGTGTCTCAGTCAAGAGAAAATATTCATAAACACAATAACAATGGATTCTGAAATCGCTTTCTCAAGGTCCATCGACCAATGAAAGAAGGCAAAGATCCAGTTCCCTCTTTCTGTCGCCAATTCTTTGGCTTTGTGTCCATTGCATAATCGCTAGTTGACCCTGGGAGTGACCAAGGCAAGTCGCCGTTCTCTAAGACCTGATTTCGGAAACGAAATCAATTTCTCTCTATTTGTTTGCAACTATAACTTTGATAGGACTTTACACATGAAGGTTTTAGTATTATGATTACAGATAACTATGTCTATGTGTTTACACACACACACACACACACACACATTATGTAAATATGTATATATATATATATATATATATACATATATATATGTACATTATATACACACATATATATATATATATATATATATATATATATATATATATATATAATACATATATAATGATCACATGTAGTAGGAGTAGTGGTTGTATGCAGATGTATGGGTGTGTGCGTGTGTGTATGTGTGTGTGTAACGGTGCCTTTGTACATTGTACATATCCGCGTGCATGTGACTGCTGCACTTATTGGAATTGTCAGACTGTTAATCAATGACAATAACAAGTGGTTATCATAAACAATACCTAACCTTCGTCTGAAATAAAAAAAAAAAATCAATTCAGCTTTAAATCCAGTCTACAGACTGCAGAATTAAAACCGCAACCCGACGGCAGAGCTTGGTCGGTAACAAATAAAAGCACAAGTAAATGCGACAATGCGCTCTTGCGACCCGAGATCTCCCTCTTTCGCAAAATGGAATGACCCGTCGACATTTTTCCGCCCGCGATTTTTCAAAACTTCTAGAGGCACGACGATATGACCTGGTAAACTGGCACAACGTTCCGTTTACGACTTATACACAGAGGGAAGGGATTCAATTGTTTCTCTTTTAGCTGTATTTCATATTTCGTTAGCAAACTGTTTCAAGGTACCTTCTCAAAAAATCGATTTTACACTTATATACAAGTACTTCCTGCGAATGTTTAAAGCTATGTAATTGTGCATTTGCCTTTTATCGAGCATTTACCCATGTCTATGCAACAGAAACACTAGCGTGTGTGGATGAACTAAGTATACCATTATGGGGAGGAAAGCGAAATGCACCACATTAGACAGCTAAAGCTGAAATGTATCATACCATATTTTACCTTCGCTGAATTCCTTTAAATCTCTGCACTACCAGGTATTACAAAAGTCGCATGACTTCTGTTCAGTATCCCCCCCCCCCATTTTCCACGTCTTTACTTTTTTCAGTTTTTCAAAACGAAAATATGGACATATGGCCATAATAGTCATGTCTAAATTCATCAGAAATTGCTGGTAAGAAATAAAGCGTTCTTTTGACACACACACACACACACACACACATACACACATGCAAAAAGTCATAATTACATCAATGAAGAGTCGAGCAATAATATTAACCTTCTGCCTTTCCCGACAGCGTATTTACGCCGACCATGAAACACACACACTTGTCACTGAAATGCCGTTTTCTAGAAATAACTTTTAAAACTTGAATTGATGCACTTTAACATACCCTTTTACTCCCAAAGCCCATCAGAAGAAGACGAAAACATAAATACATTAGACATGTAATATTTCTGGAGATAAAACTGAATCTCGAAAGAAAAGAATCGTGTCATCATAACCAGCGATTCGTGTCGGCTGAACAGGTGGATTTCTTGATTGGTGAAAGTAGTAGTCAAAATATAATCAAATCAAATCAAATGTGACTATTTCGGTCCTTTTTACAACATAACTTACGGACAAAGGGGGATTTTAGCCACATGGTTCAAAGAGGATCGATTCGGCTCCCGGGGAGGTAGGAAACCCAGTACTTGATTACGGAAGGGATACCTGGAACCTGGATGCAAATTATACCAGACAAGTTTCGTTTCCAGGATACAAGTTCAGCCTCGTATTTAGAGATAGCAGGCACATGAGCACAAAATAGTTGTCAAAGTATACTGTCTGAGGAATTGGCAGTTAGATATGCTTGTTTGGTAAGTCTTTTTTATAATGATACTCACGTTTCTTGGCGAAGAGGAGAATTTGTTCGTAGTTCACTTGCGACTGCTCCCGTGGCTCGTACCGCGGCCCGGGCGAATCCGACAGCATCGGGTCCTCCGTCCAACCGGTGTATCGACGGATGATGTGGTTTATGGCAGGATTGCTGAGTGCCTGTCGGGTGACGTTAGGGGGCTTTGTCATTTTAAACTTCTCGAGAATTTGTCGCTTGATGCTGTCAATACGGTACTGTTTCTGCTGCTGTTGCAGCACACATCTTGGGCAGGCCATAAATTGGGTAGTAGTCGTCTCCGATGCAGACGAGCCACCGTCAGGCGACTGGTGGACGGGATTGGGGGTGTGACCGCCGTCCGTTGGTACTTCATCAGAGGCCTCAAACGTGGAATCCTCGTCGGAGACTTCTGTGCGCGGTATGATGTTTGCGCTTCTTTCGTCCATGTGGCGACGCCAGGACGGCGGATGGCTCGCTATCGTGATGGTGACGAGCTCGACGATGAGTAGGAGGACGACGAGGGGTTGGCTGTTCTGGATCATTGTTACAGAAGGATGTTGGCGGAGGATTGTCCGGAAAGAGTGTGAGATTTTGTTGCCTGAAGTGTGTATGTGTGTGGAGATCAATAAGAGATCTCCAGATTTTATTTCTACGGTGATAAGGGGGTGGAAGGTGGTTGTGAGTGAGTGTGTTTGCGGCTGCCACACGGTCGAGCAGTGACGATCAGCTGATCGCTTGGACGGTGTCATTAGCTCGGGCCTGCCCCAAGTCTGTACGGTGCTTCATCCTTATTGGCTATCTTCGTCCACCTCGCACGCGCGAGGCTGTCTTGTCAACCAATGCGAGCCGCAACAATCGTGCGCATGTTCAAAGAAGCTTAGCGCCTAGATATGCCGTGGCAACAAGCTTTTGATCCCTCAACAATTGTCGAAGGTACCCCGCCCACATCGCACCTCGCCATCTTGCCATTCACCCCAATGACTCTCCCACAGGAAATCGATATGCATATGTACAATAAAGTATGTATATATATATATATATATATATATATATATATATATGTATATATATATATATATATATATATATATATATATATATATATATATATAATTCATTCATTGTCTTCGTGCATGGATCCTCTGTCTTTCATTTTTGATATGTCGCCTTGTTTTACCCTTTCCCTCAAACAGGCAGACGAGCAGGGTGCACGTGTAGAATGGTTAATGAGGTCCGTTCGCTGACTTTATTACGTCACATCCAGCCCGAGGTCCCTCCCAGCTGATCGTCAGCTGAGCGGCAAGTCCCGTGTGAGAAGGCGCCGTTTCCTCCCTTCGAAACCCGTGGATTGCTTTGCGAGCGTGCGTTATGTATGGTTCTCCACGAAAAGAAAACGAAAGAGAGGGCAAAGCAGTAGAGAGAAAGAAATAGAAAGAAACACGTGTAAAGGGGTACGTACGTGACGTTCGTGTGCTGCGGAATGAACGCGCCTCTTTTCGCGGTCCTTGAACTGCTCGCACAATGGAATCTCACCTGATCCGAATTTAATTTTTCTCCTGAGTTGCGTGATGGATGCAAATAAATGTCGGAATTAAAACAAAGGTTCAAACCAGTTTATAACCACAAACATGTGGAAAAGATCCTGGCAAAGATGAGCCAACTGGGTATCATATTTTTAAAGTTAGTACAAGGTATGCAAGAGAAATGGATGCGTTTGAACTCATGATGGTTCGCTGTTCTTTTTTCGTTCTTTCTTTTTTCGTCAATCAACTTATACAATGTGAAAGTATTTTTTTTTTCGAAATGTCATGTCCTTGGATGGAAGAAAGATTTCTTGTTAAGTCAGTCAAAATCCCATCCAATGCCCATTCTTTGTCATAATTTACCATCCTATTTGGTCAAAGATGATAAAATCCTGAAATTCAGAGACATAAAGATTAAATTTTAGATCACTGTCACCATAGCGTCAATGAAATTGATTTATCATACCTTATCTGATGTCAACATGCTGCGGAGGTTGCAACTGATTGACAAATTGCCCTACATCGACGTAAATAAGCACTGAATTGATCAGTGTTTTAGTATAGTAGCCATGATAAAGGTAATCATGGGCGTACATACGTGAGGAGCAGGATTCGAACCTACGACCTCCTGATCTCCGGACAGGCGTCATCTCCACTAGACCACCGAGCTTCTACCCGACAGCAAGTGTTGGTTCTAAAACACTAAAACACTGATCAATGCAGTGCTTATTTACGTCGATGTAGGGCAATTTGTCAATTAGTTGCAATGAAAACATCTCGACGGAAGAATTTCATGAATTTGAATTCTGCGGGGGTACTGCGCGTGTGTGTATCACATTTCTGTGTGTAGGTGTGTGTATTGATTTGTTTGCTCATACACCGTATTCACGCAATGAGAATCATATACAAAAAGAAGATTATGCACAGACATATGAAATCAATTTCTATTCCATAAATACAGTTAATGACACACTCAATTGTTGGAGCATATGCACTATTTCATGGTAATCTTCAGTGATTACTGTTTTATGATGTGCATATGTGTTTGTCGTCATTTTGAAGTCACTTGGCAAACGTAAATGCATCCACGTACTTACTCAGCACAAACACAATTTTAGTCTATTGATGACGCCTGTATTACGTGAAATCATATTACAAATATAAGCAATATGCAATTTCCAAGAAAATGTCTTATCTTCAATAACACCAAGGAATTTAGAATTTGAAACTCTTTCTAAATGAGTGTCATCCAGAACTATGTCTGTACTTTGAATGCCAACAGTATTACTAAAAGGCATATATTTCGTTTCTTGAACATTTTTATTGTCTCACCTCCCTGTTAGCTCTAACCCAATCTGTTACTTTTTTTTCAATTCGTTATTAACGTTTTGTACAAGAACATCAATGTCACTGTGAACAAGAAATACATTAGTATCGTCGGCAAAATGTATACAGGAAAGAGCTTCAGATACATGACAAAAATCATTGATATAAATAATGAATAATAATGGCCCTAACAGACTTCCCTGAGGAGCCCCATATTTAACTTCAGTAATCGATGAGTTATCATTTTTAATTGTGACAAACTGTCTTCTAATAACCACTCCAAGAATATACAATCACTCTTAAAACATCCGAGTCAGACCTGACCCGGAACTGGGTCCATTGGGGTCACACACCGTTCCGGGTCAAAAGTGACTTGGAATTTGGTCATGAAGACCCCCAATGGGGTCACCCTGACCCAACTCATGACTCTGCATGGGTCATATCTGACCCCATTCCTCGTCATTTCTGACCCGGAACGGTGTGTGACCCCAACGGACCCAGTTCCTGGTCAGTTCTGACTCGGATGTTTTAAAGGGAAGATAAACCCCAAGAGCAATGTGGATTGAGTGAAAGCAGCAACATTAGTAGAACACATCAGTGAAAGTTTGAAGAAAATCGGACAATCGAGGCAAAAGTTATGAATTTTAAAGTTTTGGTGTTGGAACCGCTGGACGAGGAGACTACTAGAGGTTATGACGTATGAGTGGACAACAATACCAAGAAAATATAAAGAAAATTCTACAAAAATCCATTTTTCATGAAAATTACAAATTCCATCAGCTTATATTATATTTGCTCTTTCATAATTCTAGAAAAGTGAATTTTTGTTGAATTTCCTTTATATTTTCTTTGTATTGTTGTCCACTCATATGTCATATCCTCTAGTAGTCTCCTAATCCAGCGGTTCCAACACCAAAACTTTAAAAATTTATAACTTTTGCATCGATTGTCCGATTTTCCTCAAACTTTCACTGATGTGTTCTACTAATGTTGCTGCTTTCACTCAATCCACATTGCTTTTTGGGTTTAACTTCCCTTTAAGACTGAAGAATTGTACAAGCAAACATCCAAATCACGCTGTCCTTACACGACTATCAGTATGCAACTTGTTCATTTGCTTTATGTTTCTGATAACAGTTATCAGTATGATTATAAAGAATTTATTTCCAAATGTATCGTGGCCCTTATCTAAACATGAAGTGAGTATTTAACGCAGTTGCAACACATAACCTTTGCCCCAAGTCGAGTGAATGTGTACATTTCAAGAAATATAGAAAGCTTGTTGATTTGTTTTTCTTTCATTGTACTACTTTGACATGATAGGTTGGGGTCCCGTCTGAAGTGGAGATACTGTTTTATCAATTTTTCTGTAATATCCAAATCCACATCTTATTTCCTTTATAGGAAACTTCCTTTTATAATTTCATTATTCTGATATTTGCTGCTTTTTTTGGCTGCAAATTGCAAAAGCAATATCAATATTTAGCAAAATAACAAATTAGCCCTCTGGACTCTATCTTCTCGCTTCCCTTTCTTTCAAAAGTGTAAGGCAAGTGCATACAAAGGATTAATATTTTTGACAATTAGAAACAGTCTTTAGAAATCTAACCTGTTGTTTTTTTAATTATCGTTTGACTGATTTTGCTATTGTAAAGTTAATCATAATGTTACAAAACAACTCCCACATAAAGAGCACGTTATAGCCATATTTCTGGATTTAGAGCCTTTCATACTATAGGTCACAAAACTTTCCTTTATAAATTTGAGAGTCATGTTATACGAAGACCTGCTTATTCATGGTTTAAAAGTTACTTATAAGAAAGGCAACAATTGGTATGTACACAAGTTCACGAGTCATTTACGTCAAATACCTAACGTAAAGTCCCCTGTACTGGTTTTATATATAATACATATTTAATACATATTTATATTATACACTCATATTTGGTTAATTGTGTTTTCGAATGACACTAGTATTTAGCTTCTCATAAAAGCCATCAAAGCATTCAGATATTGAATCGTTTTTGTGAAAATGGTATAAATGCACCAAATCATCTCTAAATATTGATAAAACAAGTTTCATGCATTTTCAAATTTTTCTATGCTGCAATCTCTTATCTTATGATTGTGGTAAATCCAAACTGAAGATTTAAATCTTATTTTACAACAGAAGGCTGCAAGAATTGGTACAAATTCTTCTCTTATTACCAATAATGATCCTTTGTTTCACCGATTAAAAGTTCTTAAATTAGACTATGTCAGTGTTTTTCATACAACAAAATTTATGTTTTAAATTTATCTCTCATCTTTCATTTTTTTTCCTAGATTATATTCATCAAAAACATTCGTTCATATGCGACACATACCCATAAACCTAACCCAAGCATCCTAATAGGTTAAAAATCTTAAGGCACTAGGGATCTGATGTATGGAGTGTTCTCCCTAACCATCTAAAGCAATTCACATACATCTTTCTTTAAAACCTTTAAAAGAAATTACAAGAAATGATGATAGATAATTATTGCTTTAACTGAATAGATAACCCTACAGAATGATAAAATATATTATTAAAAACAGTATGGTATTAACAAGTGCTTGAGAAACACATAATCGTTTTAATCCATTATATTGTCAAGCGTAATCACATTATCAATAATTTTCTTTGTAAATAAAATCAAACCTGGTTACTCCTTCCCCATTGCACCTTTCCCCCTTCTTTGTGTGTGTGTGGGTGTAAATCTCAGAGAACAGATTTTAGTCGTTTTGTCGTTAGGGAAAGACTGGACCATTTTATCAAACATCGTTATGTATATGCTTCTTGTTACTACCCCTGCAACAGATTTCAGCTATGTTATAGAAAAGAAAATTCAACAATTTCCTGCATATTTTATCAACATGATTTGTTAAGTTTGTCTGTAGGACTTGATTTTGAGTAGAATATCTAATTTAACCAAAATTTCTTTCTATTGTGAGATTTAAGTTCATATATCGTATTCTTTCAACAACAACAAAGTTACAGAAAAAAATTGATAGAGAGGTTGACAACTATTGCGATTTATGATGCATGATCTTTTCCCAGATTTAAGGCAAACTTTATGTGAAGAATATGAATGAGAACTGAATTTGAATCTCAGATGTATGATTTTCTTTAAATCTTGAAATTGAGATTATGATATCCTTGTTTAGAAATAAATATAATTCTGCGATTGTTACAGAACTTATATGAGCTTACAAGTAATAGATAATAATCGGGCAACACTCTTGCTAAAATCACACTCAAGATTTGAAAAAAAAAATGATACAACTTCATATTACCTTAATTGTAACTGTAATTAATGAAGATGGCTAATTTACGATTCTGATATCATTAAAGTTCATATACATTGTACCCACCAAACTACATGACGTAATCATGTATTTGCCTCGTAACTCTCCAACAGACGCACAAACAAACGTTTGCGAATCCTTGATGATTGCATTATGAAATCAAATCTTTGAATTGTATTTTTTTATTCCAAAAAATAAATGTGTCCATTCTATAAAATGGTTGAAGACGACATATTACAGGCGTACCGCTTCACTGTCCACCAAAAAGATCCTCTCTAGAAATGTCTACCGTTTTTTTTTCCCCATAATAGTGTTCATCAAAAATTAAAATTGAACAATTAGTGGAGAATGGGTGCACGTCACGAGCTGGCCACCCACGAGTCCTACAGCCCATGAGCTAGACACTAGTTGAACAATATGGCCTACGAGCATAACATTAACTAAATAACATAGGCCCATGAGCTAGACACTGGGGGGGGGGGGGGGTCCCACGAGACCAACACCCATGAGTCATACAGCCCAAGAGTTCGACACTGGAAAAGATTCATGAGTCTTATAGCTCATGAGTTCGACACTAAGTAAAAACAGCACACGAGTTCCTTGGTGTCAAACTCATGGGCTATATGTCTCGTGGGCTGTATAACTTGTAGGTTATATGACTTATGGGCTTTATGGCTCATGGGATGTGTGACTCGTTGGCTATATGATTCATGGGTTTAAAACTCGCCTATACTATGATAGGTCTTATTTTACTAGTGTCTAGTTCATGAGCCTGTTTTACTTTAATAGTGTCTAGCTCGTTAGCCTGGTGTTGCGGGCTGTGACTCATGGGTGTATGACTCATGGACCTTTATTTAAATGTCTAGCTGTATAACTCGTGGGCGTCGAGCTCATGAGATAACCCCTTGACTATAATCAGTGATTCGGCTTTAGAGTATGTATATATATATATATATATATATATATATATATATCAAAGTCAACTTGAACGTAGACGGGCATTTAATTCAATTCAATTCAATTCAATTCAAAATTCAGTTCAAATGAGATTTTATTCCCGATTGCACATTCGATATAGATTTTTTTTTTCATATTTGTTCAAACTGAAATAAAACAGATAATGCCATGTTGAGATCGTAACAGAATATTCTGTACAGAAACAGGGCTATACATAAGGACATTATAAGGATACACACACACAAACATACACACATATGTATAGTATTATTTATTGCCGTAACTTGACCTCATGAGTATTGTCTCAACTTCACTTGAACGCATTTCTAATGATGACTTTTGCAATAAATTGCAAATGACCGCTAAAACTTGCATTTCATTTTCTGATAATTTATTCACGAGTCCTCGGTGTTAATGACAAGTCGCCGTGCGCTATAACACGATTGCTTTGCTGCACGTATACGAATCTCAGATTCTTTATCAATTTTCGAATTCGGATGTCGTAATTTGTACACTTTTAGACCACAATTCTGGGAAAATATGCCATACACGTGATCTGCATTTATTCCTAACGACTTTAATTGAAAGTAATTTGAGACATGACTATTTCCATTAACATGTCTACGATGAAATTCAAAGCATCTAGGAATCGAACTACACTGGCATATAGACGAACATGTCTGAGCACTACTTTTTTGTCGTTTCGCTGCTCAACGATGCGTCTTTGGATAAATTCAAAGCATTGCAATCATTCCAGACGATCCGTCTAGATCTAGATCGATTGTAGATTTCTCCCGTCTATGAAAAGCTCTAGAGCAGTAATCTCGGTATGATTAACATTGTGGGGGACGAAATTCGATGCTAAGAAGCGGAATCTACATAAGATGGGGACAGTAATGTGATTGATGGTTCTTACGGCATGAAGAATCTGTAGTGCTGCTGATGGAAAACGGTTTCATCCAATTTGATTTAACTGCAAATTAACGACACAAGCTGACATTCTTTGACAGAAGAGAATCACGCTACAGACATGGGCTTTCATTATTTTACCTCTTCGATTTATGTATTCATGTGATTCACCCACATATATTCCAGACATGTCAAAAGTTTAAATACGATTCAATCGTCTACAATCATAGTTATCTGCATTAATGAAAATTACTCCGCGATACTGCAAGAGGTCAGCATTAATGTAAGTGTTTATAATGCGTGCAATAATATTTGTAGACTCTCTCGTAACATGTTATCAGTCGATGTCTTCAGGTGTTGTTTTCTTTAAACTAATAACAGTTTTTACTAAAATATCAGTCGTCAATTTCGTAAAATGTGAGAAAGCAACATCAAATATGAGCTGAATTATTAGGCGATCGACAACATGACGAAATTGCTGGTTACGCATACTGTCTGGAATACACGTAAGGCAATGTAAGGTATTGGGGCACTAGTCTGTTGTTGTCTTAATCCGTCAAGTCAGGATGCACGTCGCGAGTTCGACATCCATGATGTCATGAGTCATAGAACCTTCAAGATGGACACTAAGGCAATTAAAGTCGGTGAGTCCGACACTAGGCAAACAAGGCCCACGAGTCCGACACTTGGCAAACAAGGCCCACGATACCGATATTACATTACGGGGCTTTATCTACGCATTTTTTTTTTTTTTTTTTGGGGGGGGGGGGGGGCTAGTGTCGGAATCGGGGCCTTGTTTGCTTAATGTCGAACTCATGGGTGGTACGGCTCGTGGAATGTATGACTCGTGGGCTGTACGACCCGTGTACCTATGACTATTGGGTGTCGGGCTCGTGGGTTGGCCCCTCATGTTCTTGGGGTAATTTTGTTGCAGAAGTTATCATCTTGTTGTCCTTCTTGTTCACATCGGTGAAAAAGAAGGTGGAATTTGGTTGATTCACTATACTCTGCACAAAATCAGATAAAACATTTTAGCAAAATGGAAATGTTGATTGGAATATATTTAAACGTGTTACCGATGTAAGGAACACTTGCTATTTTAGCAATTTGGAGGTGTTTGAAGTGTTTGATTCTACAAACAAGAATGTTGTTTGTTTCGCCAGCAGTAGTATGTTTTCCCGGCCAATTTTGTAAAATTGACAATCATCTTTATATCATGTACATTCACATCCGTATGCTTGAAGCGATGCACTGACTTTGGTCAAACGATTTAACATTCAATGATTTCAGATTCGTTTTTAAGCACCCAAGTTAGTTCCAAGTTTGTGCATTCAAATTCTCACGATTGGCTCGATGAGCACTAAAATGCACTCTTAATTTCCTTTTTGAGCAAACGAAGTTTACAATTGAGCATTGAATTTCGTAATGCACGTACACTTATAGATAAGTAAGAGTGACTATGTCCAGCGAATAATATTGGATGAGACTTTGACTTTTTATCTTAACTTTCATCGTTATGAGCAGTATTTCGTCATTTCGAAATACTGCTCAGTCATGACAGGGCACTTTATTTATCTCTAATTTCATCTTTATTTTCATTAAAATCATCATAATTTATTGTTTATAATTTTCATTTGACATATTAATCATAATTATGATCGTCATACTGCTATGTGCTCTTCATTTTACATATCTATTTGCATCATTGTCTGTTCCACATGTGGGCGTTTTTAATATTCAAATCAAAACGCAGTACAAGTAATTTACTTTTTAGTGGACATCATACAGGTTTAATTTGAATGATACTTTTATGATCTTGTTTGCCCATGTGGGCGAATTTGAATGTTTGGAAAGAGGTGATGACAGGTGGAGACGAAGATGAATAACCATTGCCGAAAGTGCATGCCCAATCGATGAATTAACACGCAAATGCGATATTGGTTGCTAAATTAGTCAATCAAGAAAAACAATTTTGAATGACAGTATTTCTATAAATGCCTAAGCAAATTTGACGAAAATGAATGCTTCTGATATGAAATTGAATGACAAAACGGTGAACTTGACCGGGAAAACCTACAACTTAGCAAGGTATAGGCCTACTTCATTGGGTTACACTTTTTCTGAAGGTTCGTCATTCCGAAGGTTTGTCATCCCGAAAAAAAAAATAGGGTTCGTTACTGCAGAGGTTCGTTAAACCGAAAATGAAATAAGGTTCGTTATTCCAAAGGTTCGTTAATCCAAAAATTAAAAAAGTAAGATCCGTAATTCCGAAAATAAAATAAACTTTTTCATATAACAAAATATGGCGCTGTAATAAAAAAAAAAAAAAAAAAAAAACGAAACCGGTAGAATGAAAATTGAATGAAAACACATACACTATACACACATACATTTATATCAACACACTAAAACACACTAAAACACACTATACACACACTAGTTTGGTAAACTGGACTACAATCGCAGTTGGAATTGTATACTAATTGAGGGGGGGGGGAAGGTTTTTGTCTTTCTCCGTATCCCCCCCCCCCTCATTGTAGTTCATCATCAGTATAAGCCATGCATGACGTAAAAGCGATTATTGTAAGAGGCCCACAAAGACAGGAAAATACAGCACAAAGAAATCACGTATGTATGTACTGATCATCCCCTTTGGGGAAAAATAATTCTTGCGTATATGGGGTACGTCCCTGGTCAAGATAGACCAACCCCTTGATTCCTACTAGACTACTCGACAGAAGTGATCCCCTCCCGTCCCCTCTAGGCTTAATTAATCATAGATTAATTGATCTTCGTATTCACGAACCTCATTTCATTTTCGGAGTAAAGAACCTTCGGAATGAGGAACCTCTTTTCATTTTCGGACTACCGAACCTTCGGAATGACTTGCCTTATTTCATATTCGAATTAACGAACCTTGGGAATAACGCTACAAATAATCGGATTAACGAACCCTATTTCATTTTCGGAAAGGCGAACATGTCAGTTTAGGGAATTTGTGTGTTTCGAAATTAATAACCTTCGGAATAACGAGCATACCCCATTATAGACCGCTCAGAAGCACAACTAAACATGAAAACATGATAATCAAGCTTTATAGTTCCTGATACTCCAGTGTAAGACACAAGGAGATGGGTTCAGTTCATCTGTCCACTTTTTAGTGTGCACAGTTGCTGAAGTCGTGTGTATGCATAGTTCTATAACCAATTCAAGGAATCCAGAATTATATTTTAGTACCATTTACAGTTTATTACTCTCTTTCACAAAAAAAACTGTATCTCAAGCATAGCTTAGGAAAGTTACAAATGCGTCATTACAAATACGAAATGCGGTTGCAGTTCGCGTTTCCCTCAAAAAGCTCATTATTCGGGTGGTTCGTTAATCCGAAAATGTAATAGGGTTCGTTAATTTGAAGGTTCGTTAATCCGAAAACGAAAGAAAGTTCGTTATTCTGAAAGTTCGTTCATCCGGAAATGAAAAGGTTTCGTAATTGAAAAGGTTGTCCATTTTCAATAACAAGCCCTATTTCATTTTCGGATTGACGAACCTTCGGAATAACGAACCTAATTTCATTTTCATTTTTACGAACCCTCGAAATAATGCCAGACATGTTCGGTCGGATTTACCGGACCCTTTATTTTCATTTTCGGAATAACGAAATCATCATCATCATCATGTAAAAAATTCACGTATTTCGGAATATAAATAAACCCTATTTCATTCTCAGATTAAAGAACTTCCGGAATTGCGAACATCACCCCATTAATCTGGAGCATTCTCTTTATTTGAGATCCTTTGTAGATTAACATAACACAATAATCCTTTAGGGTACGTTTCCGTCGCACCCTTTTCTTTCATATTTTTTTCTCTCTCCCCTGTGCCATTTATTATAGGGTGTTAAATGTCAGATGATAATGTGTTATTAAAGTTGATATGGCGTGCAAAGTGTCCTATTTGTATTCAAATCGAGTAATTTACGCCTACACGTGTGGCTTTCGACATCGATATAAATCAACAGCGCACTGTTATGCATACTCTTTATTGAAGAGTTTTGACAGAAGGGTTCACGGGTTCGATGAAAGCTTCCTCTGTAACGAAAAATGGAGTCTTCCAAAAGGATTTAAAGAGTCGCAATCTACGTGGCGGCCTGGTTCGCGACAAACTTTGGAACTTTAATGACTTTTTTTTTTCATTTCGAACACTGAGAAGCACGTGATCAGCTCTTAGTGGAGTATTTGATTGTGTAATGATAGCGAGCTTGTAGCCTGTTGAATAAGCTTCGAATTTAATAGCAAATAACACGAATTACTCAAAACGTCTCCACGACAACGCATCACTCGCGATTTTTTTCTTTCTCTCCATTTCTTTTTCGTGTGTGTGTGTGTGTTTTTGTTTTGTTTTGTTTTTGTTTTGTTTTCGTTTTTTTTGGGGGGGTTGTTTGTTTGTTTTATTTTGCCCTTAATCCTTTGCGTACTTTGAGTGGAAACCCTATAGTATTGTACACAATTTACAAATTCCCAGCACAGTAAGAACTAAAGTGGCAATTCATGCCTTCTAAAGTTGTTGCAAGAGGTGCTTTGAGTAAAATATGAAGCGAGCACATGGAGACATCATAGCTTTGTCATGTTCGTGACGTGACCAAAAACATGTCAATATTGTAAATTTTCTCAAACCTTGTTAAAAGGAGTGAAACTTCATCGTTAAAAAAACATTCTTGTTTTGCAGTTTCAGAGATTCTTTAATATTATATTTTTTACGCAACGGTTCCCCTACACTTTACGATAAACACGATTAATATTACACACGTCTTTTCTTCACTGTAAAGGCTATCTATTTCAATGAATATCTTACATCATACTGTCATTAGTTCTTGCGCAACTGCGACAAAAAATGACTGACATGAGTTATGTTTCCAGAAGAAGGAGACTTTACGAAATCCAGCAATCATATCAACCTAGTGAAACAGTTCCAGACTGAGGGGCATTTCCTCCGGTATATATCTCGGATGATCGCGAGGATTTATATGCAACTTGAGTAGATTAGGGCTCTGTTTGAATACTTCATTCATTATAATTGAAATGTATGTTGCGTTGTCACTCCCCCACTACAGACCCATTTGGTATGTAGTATAGTCGTCTACAATGTCATACTCTATAGGCTCGAGTATGTTGAGTATATTTTTGTTTTGTTATTTTATATTTCCGCATGCTGACAGTCTGGGCACTTCAGTCAGATGAAAGGTCTATCACGTATCATCAGGGGATCAGAAGCCCTTTTTTTAGTCGGAAGTACCATGCCTGGTATTGTCATGGTCTTATATCAATTGTTGCCAGTATAAATGAATAGATAGATAGATAGATAGATAGATAGATAGATAGATAGATAAATTGATTAATTAATTGATTTATTAATTAATCAATTAATATATGCATATAAAGTTATAAGTTATATATATATATTTGTATATATCTATATTTATATCTATATCTATATATATATATATATATATATATATATATATATATATATATATATATATTAGCTATGTAAAGATGCATATATAGACATATACATAATATACTGGACAGCAAAAGAAAGTACCCACTTCTGTCAAAGGCCGCACAAAAAAAATTCACCCCCTTGAAATAAACAATTTTTGTACACACTTGTGTGCTACAATGCCCCTTCTTAATCACATGCACATAAGCAAGTAAATGTCTTCATAACAAAGAACTTGACATGCACAGCATCTTGGTCACTGAATCAAAAGTCCCACACAAAAGCACTTTCCACCACGCAAAAACGGCCACTTAACGGACAACATTTTTAAACAACCAACATTGATCCAAGATCTGCAGGAGGAATGGACAGAACTTCCCCAGGACTACGCCAGACAGCTTGTCCAGAGCATGCGTCAGAAATGCCTGGAATGCGTCCAGGCACGAGGAGGACATACACATTATTGAAAATTGATGTTTGTGACTGCTTTTTTCGTCCTGTGACATTGATTTTTGCGTAAAACTTGTAAGGCTCATTCTGTTACATTTTGTGACTTTTGATTCAGTGACCAAAATGCTGTGCATGTCATTTTTTTCTTTGTAATAAAGATAATCACTTGCTGTTGGGTATGTGATTACTAATGGATATTGCAG
This sequence comes from Diadema setosum, assembly GCA_033980235.1. Classification (NCBI taxonomy): domain Eukaryota; kingdom Metazoa; phylum Echinodermata; class Echinoidea; order Diadematoida; family Diadematidae; genus Diadema; species Diadema setosum. Next base: position 11,064,513 of record CM067075.1, on the reverse strand, counting down.
CATACCTGTGTACAATTTTTTTTTTATTTCTAGCTGGTGATTTTTTTGTGTGCGGCCTTTGACAGAAGTGGGTACTTTCTTTTGCTGTCCAGTGTATATTATACGTACGAGTATCTGTGAGTGCGTGTGTTCCACTGCCACGAAAGCACAGTTGGTTGACAACAATCTTTACGTTTTGAAACGTTGAAATTACCCCTATTCTTGGCGATCCAGTCACTTGGCACTGATCTTAATTCATTTCTAAATTTATACGAAAGAAGCGGTGAGAAAGCCATCCAACAAACTGTTTGAATTTGAAGTATCATTATCCTGATTTTTTTAAAGCAAAATTCAAATGCCTTCGGTAATACTGTCTCGAGACAACAGAGTAACATTGCCACGAGTAAACACAAGCACAAAACCACCTTTTTATGATAATTCTTTATTTGAATTTCATTCAGTTTTAGGTTCTTTTTTTCACAGTAAAATTAGTTTGAACAAGAATAAGCAGCTGTTCTTCTCACTTGTGTTGCTGAATCACATTCTTTTTTTTTTTAACATAGAATACAATATTAGTGGGGGGGGGGGGTTGCATGTAACCATGTATACAAATATAATGTAAAACCTCTGCATAGATATCAAAAAAACAATATCTCGATCAACCTGATCCAACTAATCAATATCTGTTACATAACACTGACACTTATGCTGCTGAATCACTTCTTTTTAACATAATACAGCCTTTTTTTTTTTTGCAAAACATACCATGTATACAAAAGTGATATAAAGTTTTGCATAAATCTCAGAAAAATCAAATTAATCAATATCTTCTTCATTACACAAACACACACACGCACACACACACACACACACATACACACAAACATACAAACTCACACACATTATTTGTACAGAGTACAGGGCTGGCATAGATATTAGGTAGTAGAGAGTAGGTTACATCAGTACATGGAGACACTGTATAATGATAAAGACGAAAAAAGATACCAACTGGTAATCGGTCTTTGAGAGTTCTGTATGTTCGTGTGGTGTTTGATAAGTTTTATCCTTATAATTAGTAGGCCTACTGTTGTAGTGAGGCTTTTTTAATCAATGGAACTCTTACCTTTATCATTATTTTGAAGGACAAAAATCACTTAAAAAAAAATCTCCTGCGTCCCTTCTCTTCAATTTATTTCTTTTCATATCCTTTTTTTTTTTTCAAAGAAAGTCTTTCTTGTTTTTTTCCACCATGATGCACTGCTGGTCTGTGTTCTATCACTGTGATACACTGTTCCAGTGCAAACTTGAATTATATTACCTCTGAATTCACACAAAAGAATATTTCCTAATACATTGAAAGGGATGGTATAGTTCTGGTTGAGACCTGGATTCAGGTTCCTAACTTTTTGTGGTGAGATAATGACCAACCTGTTATGAGATATGAAAGAGCGTGTAATTCCAAAGGGAATTCAACATTTATTTGATGAAAATTGGTTTTGAAATGGCTGAAATATCCAAAACAAAGCGATCCTGACAAAAGGTGTTCACTTCGGTTTTGGATATCTCAACCATTTCAAAACTGACTTTCATGAAGTAAACTTTTCCCTTTAAGAAAAGTAAGGGCGAATGGAAAAAACGAGAAAAGACACTGACGCACACACGCACACACACACATAAACACACACAAACACAAATGCTCACACACACACACACACACACACACACACATTAATATATTGTATATATATATATATATACATTGTATATGATAAAAACCTAACACGAGCAGAAAAACGCTTCATCCTGCCGGGGAAGGCAGGATCAAGCGTTTTCAATATAAATGTATAATATAACGTAAACGGATAACTGCTCAAAAGGCGTCGCTTTATATCAGGAAGCTGCAATTCAAACTGCCCGCCCACGTTGCATTGGCCGTGTATGTCACCAAAGATGGCTATATTTAATCCTCGGTCATTTAAGATTCCGAGCAGCCGGCCACTGTTATCGACGTTCACGTCCAGTCTCGCTCGGCGAGGACGTGTGGGACCTCTCCCGAAACGTTCACCATCTCACGGCGACGGATAAATGTCCGAAGTTACGACGGGAACATCCCGCAGAGGAGTTCGGTTCAAGGGCGTCGTATGCATTGTAATGAGGCCGTCGTACCAGAGATCTGTTCAAACTTTGGGTAAGTGTGCAGTCTCAAATCTATAATATCCTACTGGGCCTACCCACGCCTAAATCGAAGGGAAAGGCTCCTCAAATATCCACTCTTGATGTGGTGACTGTGGTAATATTAAAGAAGTGAGTAAGCTCTAAGGTGTAAGTTTGTTAAACTTCGTATAAGGTCCATTCGACAATTGAGAATTTTGAAATTTTTGAAAATTTCATGCTCTGCCCTTTCAACAGGGGAACTTCTCTACGTCTTTTTTTTTTGTCAAAATTTGACTTTGATACCAAGAGAATAAAAGCATACAATATACATTCATCTTGCAATTTGGATAAATGCTTCAAATTTTAACCTTTACACTTTAATGAAGATTGTAAACAATGTTTCGGGTTGAAGTATTGGTTGAATTCAAAATAACTTTCTTTGAGTAGTTTCGATCTGCTGACGAGCTTATATCCGTTTCACTATTTTGTATATTAATAAGTAACTTTTGATATGGTGGGACTCAGTTTTGTCATTTGATAAAAAGTGCACTCAAGTCAGTCTAGACAACCAGAGGATGTAACAGAGGTCATAAATGTATGCTGAATAAAGATTGAAGTAACCTAGGGTAATACGTGAGCCCTGTCAATGTAATAGACTGTTGTTTACCATGAATCATAAGTCCCCTGCCAGGCCAGCACAAGCAGACTTCAACAAGTAAAAAAGAAAAAAGAAAAGAAAAGAAATAAAATTGTAAGTCCGAGTAAATCCACAATCAGTCTCCCAGTCTCTGGCAGTGTTACAAATGGCTGCGATTCAAGAGGAAAACACGAAGAAAGTGTTCGTCGATGTCTGAGCGCATAAGAGATGCCCGCGTCCAAGACTTGATTGCAGTGTGATGGAGATAAACGACTCATCTTTTCTTCCAAATCCATTCAAGCGACTTGATGTATGCGTCGGTAGTGGGTCGATCATTGGCTTCCTGTTATTTTGTTTTCTCCATGTTATAGAGAGGTCGCTGGAGGACAATAGCTATAGTTTGGCTGGAAATGTGTATGTGTGTGTGTGTGTGTGTGTGTGTGTGTGTGTTAGACAGTGGCTGATGTAGGCATCAGAAATTGCAATTAAATACAGCCGCACAATATCCATATGATGACCTTACCCTTTTTGTTCTGCTTTTCTCCTTCTTTCCTCAGGAACTAACCTACAAGAAATGGTGCATATCTCTGACTTCACTTCTGAAAGGTCACTTCACGAGATACCGAGATTATGTCAGTTCATGTTCATTAGAGCTTTAGTAAATTAAATCAAATGAAACAATTAGAAACAGAGGACTTTTATTAAACAGACAGAACAAAAAATATGAGATTTTGAAGTTTCATACAATTTTTTTTTCTTTTATGAAACAGTGATGTCAGAAGTAATCACAGAACTTTTCATATTATATAATGAGTTGATACCATGCCATCATAAGGCTGTTATTCATCTGCACACAACCCTTGAAATGATAATAATACTTCTTGAAATAAAGGCAAAGGAATAAGTTTTTCCAATACGTATTGTGTCCGAGGGCTGCATGCAAATCAAGCTGTATTTAAGCTGTAGCCCTTCTTTTATTTATTCATTGTATTGCTGCTACGTTTTGCTGTAACTGCAAGAAGAAAAGGATGGAGAATAGTGTGCAGATAGATCTCTTGCAGGGGAATTATGGCTATGGTATAGGAACTGGAGTAGAGGGTGTGCTAGACAGAGCGATCCGCGAGGCAGCAGCCCCTCAAACTGGAGTGGCGTAAATTGGCGGGGAAGAAGTGGGAAATAATGTGGGGAAAGGGAGATGGGGGGGCTTACGGAAGGAAGAGGAAAGTGATAAGATGATGATGAACGTAAACATGTCAAACCCCGAAGGGGCTCTCATGGCAGTACTCCACTAATGTACTCATATATCACGCATACATTTCTCTCCAAAAGGCACAAACGCACAAACGTACACACACACACACACACACATACACACACAAATAAAAATTTATACAAACACACACGGAAAAAATCAACATACGCGCAGAAGCACTGCTCTGCATTTCTGAAACCTTTTTCCTCAGGCTTGTCAGACAATGCAACAAATAACAGACTTCCTTCATTAAAAACGTCACGACAATTGACAGTTGACTGAAATGACTGGTTATTGGTTTATTCTGTGGGAGAGCTTCCATTCATTTGAATTCATTCATAAATACGTGAAAAGTCCGAATTCCATACAGGAAGTTGCCCCAGAATCTAGCCATGATTATGCGCATAACTGTAACCTCAAGTACCAAGAGAAGTTTCACTTAATACAACATGTCAGGATTAAAGAAATGTATAATAGAAGTATACGCCGACCTTTAATTGAACTCTGAGTCCCCCCCCCCCCCCTGCCAGCATGTGTAGGTATTAAGTGTATAGGTATATTAAGTGCATTGTACGACTGCAAATTTGACGAAAATTACGATAAACTATAAAGTAATTTTCTCTCCTCATGATTGGAAAATGGTAAATCCCTACAGAGGATACAAATCGTGACAACTCTTACATTTCCTTTTTATTCAAAGGATTTGAAGGGTTAATACGTTAAAGAATATTAAAAACAAATGAATACGTTATCAATTAAGAACAGATCCAAATAATCCGTTTCCGTAGTTTGTTTCATGTAAATCTTTGATTATTCCGTCTCTTAGTGATGACATAAGTCATTGTAAGTGATAGTTATAAAGAAAACTACCCGTAATTAATGTATGTGATGATGACATTACCATGTTGTCACGCTGTAAAGCATAATGTAACTTTTTTTTTGCAAGAGTCATTTATGATATATTCAAAAGAGGACACCACGTCCCATTATAAATATAAAAAGAGGAAATCACGAAAGCAAAGATGAAAAAGAAGAAAAACATACGTGTACTATCCCAAATAAAAAAAAATATAGAAAAACGTACACAATCATTTATAATGTTATCATCATATTCAGGAACAATATGTAATTATGTCATGCAATATCATTCTTATGAAAAGAAAGACTGTCCATAACGTTAGAAAAAAACACTGAAGAAAATGTAGCAATCAATGATCCTTCAATAAAATATGCATAAATGTGAAAGTTTTGAAAAGAATTTGATTTGTATCATGACACACAAAAATCTCTCTCATTAATAAATATATAAAGAGAGAATACAGAGGTATGGCCTTATATATCGCACGACACATATAAACATGCATGCACACAACATTAAAAAACATGCTTCTGAATAAACACATCTACAGTGTATTATTTTGAACTAAATCCCCCAAAATGAAATTGAATGCCCAAAGCGGCTCCTCTACGGTACTTTTTTTTTAAATTGAATGAACCAATACTGATGTCTAAAGCACGAAATTTGGAACCGTATTGTACCAAAACGAATTCCTCAAGCATTTATTTACATGCTCTGAAAATAAATACAAACCCGATGAAGAAAAATGGAAAAGCTGAATCAGTTGAAACATTTGAAAAAAATATTGCCGATAAATTGATTCAATGAATCAATTCGTGTGTCTCGAAATGAATGTCAATGATTTCATGTAGAATTTGAAAAACCGATATGTTGTGTTTTAAAGAAAGAAGAGAGAGAGAAAAACCCGATATCTATCGTTAGACGAGAGTCTGAATTTGAATGCATCTAAGTGAACTAGAGTGACACAATTATGATATTGAATTGGGAAAATCTACCCTTTAAGGCATACATGTATGTGAGATGAGATATTCAACAAGTGTTTAACTGGATGATGCACTCCTCTGACGTTTTCTCTATGGAAATAGGAAGAATTTCTCAAATTCCGACAATTCTAGGAAAGACGAGTAATGGGAACTTGACTATTTTTCATTTCGTTTGCACCTTTGTAAAAAGTAGTAATCTCAGCGGCTTGCTAACAACTTCCAAACATCCAACTGGGGGTAGTTTAGTTATATATAATACGTTTATCTATACGAGTAAACATATTCTTCATATTGCACGTTCAATAATTACTGATAATGAGATACAGGTTTTCCATCATTCTGCCAAATAGAGGAGCTTTTACACCATTATTTTTTTTCCAAAACTTTTTAAAGCACTTCAAGGATGTGAACTCACACATTTAATTATCATGAGCGTCTTGTTCACTAGAAAAATATAACACATGTGAATCGTTTAGCAACATAGGCTTCTGTGATTGTTTTGACAAACAAAGTGAGGTGTGTTTCTTCTCTCATTTACAAAAGATGGCTGTTGGCAACTTAAATTGTTTGAAGAGCGAGGAAAGTCCTGACGCATTGTCATCACAGCTGTATTTAACTAGGGCAATGTTGCGACCTGGTTGGAGGATGGTACCAACCGGTGAAGAATACTACAGGTTATATCTTTCTCCGCCCCCCCCCCCCCCTCTCTCTCTCTCTCTCTCGCTCCCTCTTTCTCTCTCCTTCTCTCTTTTGCACATACACACACACACACACACACACACACAAACATACAAAACCCCACACACAGAAACAAACACACTCACACCCAACAAACCGCAACATTTTGTGAGTATCGTGAAGAGCAAAAATATGTTTCTGCGTGAATGTGTAGTGCGTGCGTGTGCTTGTGTGTGCGAGTTTAATGGTTCTATGAAAATGAAAATGAAAATACCGTTGCTATTATATAGACAGCATTTTTTTTTCTTTATCCTACATTGGAATCGACATTAAATTTCTGCATCTAGCATGCCTGGGTGTTCGGATTTTGAAATGAGTTGTGTGGGTTTTTTTTATGTGCTTGAAAATCAAAATGACTAAACTGTTGCAACGTGGATATATTATACCACACAAAGCTTTTAACCTACACTGAGAGAATCCAGGGATTCATTGATGATTGCACATGCCTAAAGATGTTCCTGAAGGTTGGCTGATCTATACTTTCTTTAGTGTTTTTTAACGACATTTATATATATATATATATATATATATATATATATATATATATATATATAATACTAGTGTATATACAATTGTTCAATTCAATTCAGTCTGGTTTATTCACAATACTGTCATGGCAGCCAAGTGGCTGAATTGCGGAGTGACATACAGCTGTGCATACAATAAAATATAAAAAGTCATGCTTGTATGAAAACAACACATAATAAACATATACACACGTACATAATATTCATAATCATTTGATAAAACTGTGAGAAAATAACAAGTTTACTTCACGGTGTAAAGAATACATACTAAGACGGCTATAATCAACATAAATAAAGATATCAATCACTAATTCATCATTAACCAGATCAAAGGTGTAATATATATATATATATATATATATATATATATATATATATATGTATTTATATATATACATATGTATGTATGTATGTATATATATATATATATATACATATATATATACATACATATATAATATATATATATATAGAGAGAGAGAGAGAGATCAAATTTCCTTGAAAGTCATGATTGTATTTGTGTCTTCTGATATCAATATTGATGTTATATTGTTGTATATTTCTAGTATATCTACCACATCCATGTCCATGTATATATGCTTGTTGTTATGTATGTATTCATTTCATGTTTGTACCAATGTAATGTGTATGCATTCAAGCAAATCAAATTTTCTAAGTGGACAGTAGAATAGAATAGAATAGAATAGAATAGAATGGAATTGAATAGAATTGAATTGAATTGAGTATAGCGTTAGCTTTTAAAAGCCGTATGCACACCACTCATTGCAGCACACACGTGCTATTGGCAAGTGGTGATAGACTGCAGATGTAGTCGACATGTGGGAACGTGCGGAATTCCACTAAACGAAGGATTCAGGCGAGACGATCGACACAGCTCGCGTCAACGGGTTCTCGACTCACGAAGACACACAAGAGCGGACGATATCCCCGCGCATGCGCAGATCTTCTTCTTGACGTCATCATGTACTAATTACATGTGTCTTGTGGGGAAAAAGCTCAAGAACAGAATGTCCTCGCACTTGGCTAAATTACCGTCTAGGTAGTCAGGACTTAATTATCGCTTTTACCATTTATTTATTTTTTTTAACTGTCAGGGACAAGAGCATGCCTACACCATACATAATGTTAATAATACTGATAATGATAATAATGATGATAATAATAATGATGATGATGATACACTGTAGTAATGATAACTATAGATAGATAAAAAATAAACAAATAAATAGATAAAATGTTACATAGTTGCGAGGCAATTGGGATATTCTCTTTAAACGGGCATTTATTTATTTTTTGCGTCGTTATGCGAACATCGAACATACGTTATTCCAGAATCATATTATGTTATGTGATGTTGTGCTAAATTATGTTTTTTTTTCCATTTCATTTCAATCTTGCTGCCCCCCCCCCCCCAAAAAAAAAAAAAATAATAATAAAATAAATAAAAATCTGGAAAAAAAAAGAATAGATGCATTGACATCAAATTGATAATCAGTTTATGTCGATGAATAAAAGGAAAAATAAAATTAGGTTTAATTACTGTGTCTGCAGTGACTTCATGCTTCATTCTAGCTGATTATGAATCAATATCATTATTATTTAGAGTATGGGCAGATGGGTGTCGGTCACTCTTTTGTGTGTAGGGCGAATGAGAAGGAAAGAGGAATTTTACTCAGGAATCCTAGGACGTATTCATTGTGTGATTAGCTTTTTACAGGCAGTCGAGTATCTTGGGTATTAATCTTGAGTCTGGGTAGCTTTAACATTCAACTGAAGAGACGTGGAAAAGCTGGGGAGTACTTTTTCATTTAATTGGAAATCGTCGGAAATCCTTTAACGGAAGCAGAGTGAATATTGTACCCTTGTGACATTGGCGCATCATAATATTGCAGCAGACGATCATTGCGGCAAATAAAGGGTAAAGGATGAGTTATGAATGATGCCCTGTGGCGATTTTTTTTTTCTTTGTAATGAAGCCCACAAGAGCCTCCCATGTAAAATATATTGCATTAATAAATTCATATCTAACTGCTTCCATATATATCTCAAAAACCATACTCAACGACATCTTATAAAAACTCTTTGGCCTAAAATTATCATATTTTATTACCCAGTAGGTACTGTATTTCTACGAACACTGCAGCTGGCTTTGCTTATTACGAATAGCTTGAAATAAAACCGACGAGTTTCTCAATCGGTAGTCTATTTTTCTTGTCAGCTTTATATAATATTCATTTTTATACATCAACCCTTGGCCCCAGATGGTCTCTAGATTTTTCATCTGTTATAATGTTTCATTGATTTATGCATATGATTCATTTCGGAAGGAAAGACCTGATGCTTGAAGTACTCAACCGACCTGTACATTATTGATAGATACTCCGATCGGGATTTCAAGATTTTAATCGCGATGTCACTTCTGCAAAATACACACAATATATATATATATATATATATATATATATATATATATATATTTATATAATGGAGAGTTTGATGTAAAAACAGATGTAGGCACTATTTAATATGTATTTTCATCAATTCGAAATATTTGACATCTGAAATCTGAAAAACAGCAAAAATTGGTATGTATGTGATGATTTTACTATTTTCAAATAATATTTGATATGTAACGAGTGCAGTATCACTGAAAAAAAAAAATGTTTTTTCTCTATTTGATGATGACCTTACCTTAAAAGAAAAACAAAAAGCGCCTATCTGTCTTTGCTTTCAAACTGGAATCTTATTTGAATACACACACATCCACACACACACACACATAATATATATATATATATATATATATATATATATATATATATATACACAGAGAAATTAGGGTTCTATTAGGGTTCTTATTTTCACCCTACGAGCAAATCTAACTAAGTGGCACCTTATAGGGTTCGGGATGGATGTAGGGGTGCAAATCCGAACCCTAAAGGGAGCCAAGTCTTAAGGGTTCGAATTTGGAACCATTCCATAATCTTTCCCGAAAGCTGACATGTGGGTGTTGAATGGTATTTGCTTAAAATGCCACACTATTTTTGGATATTATCGTATATTTTTATTTGAAAATATAACTACACGTTGTTAAAGAGTAACAGTGTCATCAGTAATACTGTGCTCAAAAAATTACTACTTGAATTAAACATTTGTTTTTTTCTTCTCGCACCGGGATCAAGAATATCATTTCAATGGCGTTATCATAGAGAGAAAGCAAACGAGTACAAGTACACGTATTATACGTGCATGCGTGGACCGTTGAGCACTTGGTTAATGGCAAAGCTAAAATTGCATGCGCACGCCACGCCGTAGGTCGCGCGGTATACGTACGTGCATACTACTGAAGTTCCTCGTTTGGAATGGACAGACGACCGTGAGGTTGGGGTGATGAATTAATCTTTTTGATGAGCCAAACGTTGTGAGTAGATAATTGTACTGTAATTCCGTGGAAAATATTTCACAGTAATCGATGATGATATGTGTGAATTATGCTCATAGAATGCTGAGTGGTGAAAACTGATGCGAAATAGTTGTATCGAGATACATGTGTACTAACATGTCAGAAGTGCGATATACCTACAGTAAAGCATAGCGAATAAGTCAATGAAAGTGCACGGTAATACGGAAAGCCTCAACCAAGGTACTAACTACGACCAACAGCCCCATACGCATAGCGTAATTACGCTATGCGTATGGGGCTGCTGGACGCTGTTACCAAGGTACGTACGTAAATATGTGACCGGATATAGTCGCATCATTTTCGTTAATGGGAATTATTACGTTTGAGCCGAGTTGAGGCTCAGTTGGATATTGGTTTCTGTGAAGTTGACAGAAAGAACGATGTAGGCATGTATGATGTGCCTATTATGAAGAAAAATAGTGTTCCTGGTTCATTTAGGAGAATTTAAGACATCAAGATTGAAGTCAGAAAATTTAGGTTGGCCTTAACTCCTTGTTGTCTATCAATGAAACTAGATGTGTGTTATAAATTAGCAATGCCATAGTCACAGAGCATAAGCAATGATACACGATATGTGAATTTAGATAATATTCACTGGAGAAGTTGCATGTGCTAGACATGACATAAAATAAGTCACACAAACAAGGTATGTAATGTAAACGGTAAACCACTTCAGAAGTACAACCACTTGATCCCATACTTTAGCAGGTAGATACATGTAGGCATATTCCAATATTGATTGTATGTTGAACTTTGTTTTATTCAATTACAGGTTGAACCTTGCGGATCCATGCTGATGCATGGTGTTAGCTTGGTCTCATACTGGGCCAAAGGGACCTGTGTTTGATTGATTATTTATCATCGAGTTCACTATGCATCAAGTTCAATAATGGTCTTCAGGATGAGTGATGCAGGTCAACCTCGAGAGACTGGTGAGCCATATAGGATGCCAGAGCTGGAGATGGAAGATGTTCAGGATGTCAATCCTGGTTCCTCGTTGAGTCAGTGTGGAAGCCATGCCAGTTCTTCTGAGAGTGATGGCCTGAAGGGCATACTATTTGGCAGCTGAAGCAGCTGCTATAGAAACGCATCAAAAACTAGAGCTCGAGGAGTTTCGACGTATGCAGCGTAAGATGAGATAAGCTATGAGACCAAGCTGCAGGTTGGTGAAGCAGAGGAGCAGATATACCTTGACTACGAGAGAACAAGAAGTTGGGAGTCGGCTTTCCTGTGAAAGCAGAGGATGAAACCTTGCTGTACCCAACTGAATGCGCCAACCAACCAGTACACACGAGTACACCGATTTCCCTGACTAGAGAAGTAGCAAAAAAGTTATTTTCAAATTTTCTTTGACTTTTAGCAGATATAGTGCAAAAGCCAATAAGATCATCAGCATCATGTAGTATCCCTGAACCAGGTTTGATGAAAGCCCATCATTTTTTTCCGTAGACACATCCGTACAGACCGGGAGACAGACAGGCAACCTGAAAACATATGCCTCCGGCACCATTCAGGGCGGAGGCATAATAATGAGACTCCTATAATATGTCATGTATGTTTAAACCATATAAAATTTGAGACGGGTCACATTGAATCTCCCCCCTCCCCCCCCCCCCCCCCATTAGAATTGCTAAACACCACGGCTCTAGAAACATCTTTCCATTTTAATCCAGAAAGTAATCAACTCCCTGTTTTTAGCCGAGGGTGAGCATGAAGCCACTCCATGAAATGAAGATTAGCATTTTTTCTTTTGCAAAATATATATGAAAATGTTTAATTTCATAGATAATGATAACTATTTATTCTGTCTTTTAAACTGTTGTCAGGTTATTCCCTTTCTTAGAATGCACTGGCCTTGAATATTTACAAGAATACTCTAAAGAAATATATAATAGAAAAATACAAGAGAACGAACTTAAGAGAATTTGACTTCTATTCACTTTTATCTTCTTTTTTTTTTTTGGGGGGGGGAGGGTGGATTATGGATGAAAATATGAATCTGCTAATGGATATGAAATACTCAAAGTATGCTTTCCATTATATTTCATACTACATGGGGTTAGTTTGTATTGTTCATATTTTAGATATTTCTTCACCATCGATAGCCTCAGTGCTTCAACAACACATGCACACTTTGAATTGATTGTTTAAGTAGGGAACAAAAAAAAAAAAATAAGTCGCCTGCTGTTTTTTGTAGTAGACAGCCACACAATGTATGTCAATTTAGGGCAGTCTTTGGCAATGCAATGTCATAAGTGGAGTAGCTTTGTGACACTTGACAAAAGCATGATTTTCTCACAAACCCTTTATGTATAATTTTAGGATTGAAAAATAGAGTTTGTTCCAAAACCTGAGAAAACTCAACATATCATAGCTACCTTTTTTTTTTTTGCATATAAAAGAACACTGGACTTCACTCTTTAAGAAGGCAGAAACTATTATCATTGCCCTTACGTCAGTGACTTGTCGAGGAAATGTGCATGTTTTTCCTAAAAGAAAAAAAAAATGTGAAATTCTCTTTAGGTTTTCCTTGAATTGTTCTACGCATGCGACTGCACAAATGATTCAAAGATTATTAACTTTTGAATTGAATGTCCGATTTTCAATTTTTTTACTGATGTGTTCTAATCGTTTAAGCCAGTTCGGGGTACCAGTTTGAAAAAAAAAAAAAAAAAAAAGGTTATTTGTACCGAGAGACAGGTTGTTTTTTTTATTTCACTGAGATAAGCATCTGTAATGCTAGGATTATTCATGGAATCCTCATAAATGGTGCCTGCCAGTACATCCACTTGACAGCAAGCCTGGTATTTGGCAATGTTAACACACAAAAAAAGTTTGTTAACATATTCAAAACAGCACTTGATAAAATAGATGATTCCCTAAGTGTTGATTGACGAACCATGCTGGTCACTTCATCTACACTGGTTAGGTTCATTCTTTGTTTGAATATGAGTTCCATAAATGGCTATGGTGGGCAAGCTGCTGCATTATGTCACTTTGAATTGAGTGAAGTGCCTAACCAACTGAGAAAAATTAAAGGTCATTTGTACCTTTGTGCACATGAGCTATCTCCGGACTGGCTTGTTGCAGCGCATTCACTCAATCCACATGTAGGTCTATATGAAGGTGGACTTGCCCTCTAACTCTGATTATAATTTTAAGCTTTCTTTAAGTAGGTTGTATAAAGTGCTGATATATTTGTGTAAGGTTTGGTGAAAATTAAGTGTTAAAATGATTGGAAGAGTTGTGAGACTGTAACATCAACACTTGAGGTATTTCTCATGCATGATCATAAATCTCTGTAAAGTATTGATGGTAATAGTAATAATGATAATGATGATAATAATAATAATAATAATAATAATATGTTTTGCTCCTGATCATTATGCTTGTGATGGTGCCAATACCAATACCTGCTTTATGAATGTGAAAAATCGACTGTTCTATACACTATTTTGAATGTTGGGGCTAAACTGCATACATTGTGTAATTATATTTATGGTCTACTGAGTACAATGTGCTTCTTGTTTCCATCGCTTGAAAAAAAAACACAATGTATCAAAAGATTTGTTTTTAAACTTGTCTCACAAGACATATTCCTTCCTCTTTATGTCCAGTTTGTAACATCACTGATTGGTTAACCTTATTTTCCCTTTCTGAGGTAACATTTTCTGTGGAATTGTTAATGTTAATTTGATGCAATGAAAAGTGTTTTCAGATGTGCTATTCTGCCCAAGATTTATAACTGGGACATATCTTTAGCTGTGTGCATAAAAAAGTAACCAAATTTAGATGTGCATTCTTCATTTTTTAATTCTTTTTTTCACCTTTCTTATCATTGGTGTAATTATATATGAAAAACAAAATGTGAAGTATACTAATTGTATAATGGGGCACATTTACAAGCTCTCAAGCTTGGAATTGGATGGAATATGTCAGTACAAGTAGTGAGTTTCAAATATATATGACAGAACTTTGCCATACCCTTCATTGTTTTGGCAATAACTTGTGTACCAGAAATCAGAGTTGACATATCGCTGTTAATGTCTAAGAGCGTCATAAAGGTGCTTTTGATTACCGTAAGATGTACCGGTAAATTCAAGGTGCATATCTATGATCCATTCTAGAAGTAGAAGGACAATGTGAAAGATATTTGTCACATAGTTTATTATTACTCTGCGCAAGCTTTAGGGATTTTTTGAATAAAAAGAATTAGTGCTTTTTGTCAATGTGGTAACTTCCTTTAAAAGAAGAAAAAGTAATCATGTGATGGAAAGAACGAATATCTTTTTTCTTCTTCAATGTACTGACCAAATTTCATACATTTTTTATTTACATTGCCCTTTTTATGACAAAATATGCAACTCGTATTAGAATTTGTAGAAATACAATGTATATTTCATGTTCACTTTAAAGTAAACCATGAAAAAGAAAATCGCTGTTAACTTGTCCCTCTTCCATGAGACATATATTAAAATGTTAATAATTTATATGTAAGTATGCACTGTATTCATCATGTTTATGTTCTATTTGTTGTTGAATTGAAGTCTCTGACTTCAGTTTTCGAAAGATTGTGGATTTATTTGACTGAGAAACTGTGTGTAAATCTACTGTATGCATGCTATTTTGCTTCATGTCTGGATTGTTACCTTAGGTAATTGTGAAGGCAGTGAAGGCATCCAGTAGACCTTAGGTAATTGTTTGTGAAGTCAGTGAAGGCATCCAGTATATAATTATTTTGGTTTTAACAAAAAGGTTATAATTTTCACCATATGGGGTGCAGAAAGGTAACCCTATATATTTTTATAGAGACGTGTGCAAATTGTATTGCATCCTATATTGCGGTGACTTTATCACCCCATAGGGTGCAAAATTACAACAATAACAATATGAACCATAATGGGTGCAGGTATGAGGTGCAGAAGAGGAACCCTGTATAGAGGTCTATATTTGCACCTTTTAGGGTGTTCGAGTATAGGGTGCTAAATAAGAACCCCCCAAAATAGAACCCTAAATGGAGCCGCTGGTGTTACAACGATATGAACCAGAAAGGGTGCAAATTTGCACCTGAATTTTTGTTCACCCTATGGGGTGCAGAAAGGGAACCCAATGGAGGGGTGCAAATATGCACCACATATGGTGTTAAATATAGGGTGCTAAATAAGCACCCCAAAAAATAGAACCCTAAATGGAGCCGCTGGTGTTACAACGATATGAACCCTATTGGGAGCAGAAAGGGAACCCAATGGAGGGGTGCAAATATGCACCATATATGGTGTTAAATATAGGGTGCTAAATAAGCACCCCCCAAAATAGAACCCTAAATGGAGCCGCTGGTGTTACAACGATATGCACCCTCTAGGGTGCAAATTAGAACCGTAATTTCTCTGTGTGTATAATATATATATATATATATATACATGTATATATATATTTATATATTCATTATTCAAATCAGTTATTACAAATTGTTTGGGTAAATGTAATGAATGCTCAAATTACCGGAAACTGTTGATTTTGTTGACGCGTATGACATAGGAAGAAACAATGATTAGGCAATGCCAACTGGTCAGATTCTAGTGGTGACATATAGCTTGTGAAGAATTTCATGTCCTTGCTAGGTACGTACAAATGTACTTCTCTCGCCCTGTTGTATACTCAAAGAGTTGTCAAAATACGTACTACATGTCACGCCAATTTACTACAAAATTATCGATCAACTTAACACACACACACACAAAATAATGTGTATGAATGCGTTTTACGGTTTTCCTGGAATCAGACCGAAGGGTTTTTCACTGTTGTGTTTGTTTTAACGACGTCGTACATTTAGACGATTCCCTTTCTGTCGAAAGAAAACCAATTTGTCGATGACTGGGACTGACGTCATTGCTTTCAATCGGAGACAAATTCTGCCACTCATTATTTTCTCTCTGTGTTTGCATAACGGAGAACGCGGCATGCTACTGCCAGATACCAGATAAAACTTATCCCCACCCCCTGTGCTCGTACTCACATGCTTAAACCTTTCTGTGCCAGAGGCTTTGGACAGAGTGAAGCCCCTACAACGCTATGGGGTTTTCTGTGCCAATCAGCATTTCATTCATTTTCATTAATTTATTTTTCATTTCCAACAAAAACATATAAATATATTACAGAAATTGATTACAAGTACATAAATTTCATCATAATACAAAATAAAGGATAAGTTCACAGAAAAATTGTAAGTATACGAAATTGTTGGAAATGGGGAGGAATGCTAAAAAGCTGGGCTTGTAGGGTGCATTCCCCCCACACGTAATACAAGAAATTATATGATTGATTGACTGATATATATTGAAAAAGGATGAAACAAAGAAACTAAGACAAAAAACCTATAACTAACCTAACTATTCCGAAACAAAAACCCTGAACAAATCCCTACACTAAGTCGCTGTCATGCCGATAGAGAGAGGAGAGAAAGAGAGACAGAGAGGGGAGAGAAATAGAGAGAGAGTTTGTGTGTGTGTGTGTGTGAGAGAGAGAGAGGGGGGGGGGGAAGAAAGAAACGTATTACGTGGAGTGAAGATAAAAGACAAAAAAAAAATAGAAGACGAGAGGTAGTGGATGGATGGAGCCGCTTAGCTGTGATTTCAACAGAATATAGGGTTGGAATTTACACTTCTTTGCAACCAATGAAGAATCAATACAATTTTTCTATTTGATAAAATTAATATCCAAAATATTAATTTTCATAATGATATTTAGATAAATTCTTATAACTGTTCAAAATATTTTTCTTCAGATTACTCTTAAAATAACTTAAACTTGGTGATGTCCTTAAACTGTTAGAAAGATTGTTCCAATATTTAGGTCCAGCAAATGTAAATATAGATTGTGTAAACACAGTTCTGTTAAAAGCAGAAGGAATTCATCAGAGTGACGATTCGGATTTTAAGGGAACGAGCGGTTTCTCGCAAACA
Source organism: Diadema setosum (assembly GCA_033980235.1). Lineage (NCBI taxonomy): Eukaryota > Metazoa > Echinodermata > Echinoidea > Diadematoida > Diadematidae > Diadema > Diadema setosum. The sequence continues at coordinate 11,046,938 of CM067075.1, read as the reverse complement.
TGCTTGTGAAAACAGACGGTAACAAATTATTAGAGAGTTTATACATAAATTGGCCAAGACAATAATAAATATTCGTTATCTTTAAAATTTTGTTTTCAGAGAATAAAACATCGGTGTGGGCTCTCCAAGATACATGACAAATTATTCGAAGGGATTTTTTCTGGAGACGGGACAGTCTGTCGAGATAGGTTGGATGTGTGTTCCCCCATATGCCATAATTAAAATAAGGTAAAATCAAAGCTGAATATAACATTAATAGGGTGGGAATGGGAAAATAATATCTAACTCTTTTAATAACACCAATATTTCGAGAAATTGTATGACAAATACTATCAATATGTGACTTCCATGAAAGTTTATTGTCAATAACCAAACCCAAAACTTCATTGATGAAACTTCATCTATAACTATATCATCTATTTTTATGTTATTAGGGAGATTATTTAAAGTATTACTAAATAATATACATTTAGTTTTAAGAAGGTTTATAGACAACTTATTCGACCTTATCCAACATAACAATTTCTTTAAATCAGAATTTAACAAATACACCAAAATATGAGGATCTGAATGAGAAAGAAAAACATTAGAATCATCAGCAAAAAGTACAAAAGATAAGATATTAGAACCATTTGTTTTATCGTTTATATACAAAATGAATAAAAGAGTTCCCAGTAAACTACCCTGAGGAACACCACAGTTGACAGATTGGTTGCAGGAGTTTTGACCAGGTAAGAAAACGTACTGTTTACGATCTGAAAGGTAACTCCTGAACCACTCCAAGGCCTTGCCACGTATACCATAGTGACATAATTTATGAAGTAATATCTTATGATCAATAGTATCGAAGGCCTTGGAGAGGTCCAGGAAAACACCCACTGTGTGATGAGCCCTATCTACTGCTTTGGCTACTTTTTCAATAAGGGAAAGAATTGCTTGAGAAGTGCTATGTCCTTTGCGGAAAGCGAATTGTGAATCAGAAATGATATCATAAATATCAAGAAATTTAAGGAGTCTAGAATAAACAACTTTTTCTAACAATTTTGAAATTGATGACATCTATGAAATTGGTCTATAATTAATAATATCTTCCTTATTACCTTACTTATAAAGATTGGGATTACTTTGGCAATTTTCAGTCGTAATGGAACAACACCACTACTTAATGACAAATTAAAAATATAAGGTTCAACAATATTCTCATTTATATTTTTCAAAATGACGTTATCAATACAATCAGGTCCCGAACTTCTTTTACTTTCCAAACTCATGATAATATCTTTTACCTCATAGCTAATAATCGGATCAAAAGGAATGAATTTGAATTGGGTGATTTAAGAAATTCATAGAATTTCTTTTGACAGGTAGGAATTTTATTGGCAAGATCATGTCCAATCTGAGAAAAGTAAAGGTTAAATGCATCTGCAATCGACACAGGGTCTGTTATTTCCTTATCATCAGAAACAACTCTTGTTATACAAAACTTATCATTTTCTTTATTTATAGCACTATATTTATTATTTTCCAAGTTTTACTCACATCATGCTTAAAAAAGGATATCTGTTCCGCGTAATACTTCTTTTTTTTTCATAATGCAATATTCTTGTAAGAGTATTTTTATACATAATATATTTACGATGAGATTGTTCAGTGCGTTTAATTTTATCTGCATAATACAAATGATTTTTCCGATTTATAGATCGTAAAAGAGATTTTGTTATCCATGTTGATCTAGGATACTTTGTGTAATCACGTTTAACTTCTACCAAAGGAACATACTTCTCTAAATGAGAATTCAAAATATTCATAAAAACATCAAATGATAGATCCGTATCATGAGTGCTATATACTTCACCCCAAGTTTCTTCATTCAAACTATTCTTCAAATTCTGTAAATTATCCGGTGTAACTTTTCTTAATACTTCTCTAGTGGGACTAATTGGTTTCGTGGTGACTGGGATGGATGTGAAAATTGGGAAGTGGCCTGATATATCGGATAAAATAACATTCGATTTAAAACATACAAAGGGTTAACTGCCTTTAAAGCGGGAACCCTGCTGGGATGCTCAACATACAGGGTGGGGTATGGTGGGGTGGTTCCGGTGACCGGGTATAGTACACTATAAAGCGCCTTGATAATGCGCTAATATCCTCTTCCTCCAGAGGATCTAGACTGCCTTAAAATTTGGCACTCAAAAAATTATAATAATTGAAGTGATTTTGATCATGATCAAAAAGTAAATGTACAGAACATGCATGATATTGTGTCATAAATAGTCATGGGGCTATGAAGTCTCCTGTCTCAGAATTTCCTTTTCCACTGATTAAAAAAGACGTGATTATTAATGTATGTACATTTTATAACAATATATACACATTAAAATTAACATTAAAATGTCTTCTAAATCATTAGAAATGGGCATTCTCTGAGATCCTAGAATAACTTCATGTCATGGAAAGCACATGTCATTATACGATTGTCCTAATGAAGTAAAAACTTGAAAGGTGAGTAGAATATTTCAAGATTTATCAAAGAATTGGTTAGTTAAATCTTTGACAATGAGTAATACATTTGTTTAAGAGCTTGGACAGTCCTCAGATGAATACACCTCGTGCTCCAAATTTTACATACATATAATTTTGTTCTGCATCTTTTGAAAATATATAATGGTTTAAAGGGATGGTACAGTTTCGGTTGAGATTGGGTTTGATGTTCCCAACTTTTTTTTTCTATGATGATTTTTTTTCCTAGATATACAGAAACATTTTACGAAATATGAAAGCGCAAACCAAGAGGAATACAACCTTTATTTGAAGAAAATTGGTTTTGAAATGGCTGAGATATCGAAAACAAAGCAATCCTAACGTAAGGTGGGACCCACTTTTAATCAGGATCGCTTTGTTTTATTTTGGAAGGTTTTTATATCTCAGCCATTTCAAAACTATTCTTTAATAACCAAATAAACTTTGAATTCCTCTTAGCATCTAAGAGGCTTTTAACATGATTATCATTAAGTGGTTTCCAGATATCTTGCAAAAAGTTAAAAGTCAAATTCTCACTTCAACCAATTCTATACCATCCCTTTAATCCTCATCATTAGAAAACTAATCAGAAATGGTTGGGTTATCAACATGATTGTCTGAACCATTCAAAAATTTCCTGGTTTTAAAAGAATTATAAAATTTTACTTTGTGTTGCTAAGGTCTTTTTAATACTTTGCATTTTTATTCTTTTAGTTTGTGGTTAAATTTAACTCTGCCACTTTATAACTGTTTGGTCATAACAAGATTTATAATAAATTACTGTTATAGTTATTTATGATAAAAGAAACTTTTACAAAGATCCTAAAGCCCATAACTTTGCAAATCTACATTAAGACAGTACTTCCATCGCTTTATTTGGCAGCTGTTTGGTCAATTTAAGACCACTTAGAACAGAGCAAAATTGCAATTCAAGAATGTGATAATAGGTGCATCTTGCATTCATTTCTTCCAGATGTTTTGCTTTGTTTGTTTTGTTTAGTTTTATCTTTTACGGCCCCTTAGGTGTTTCTTGTGTTGATGGTGATGTTCTTGAGGCAACTCACTGTCACTGTCGACTTGGCTGAATAGTTTTTGACATTTATTACCGAATCATGTACAAAACGACTCGGCATCAGTGGACTCTGATTGACACTTATTGGCGTTGTAATGTATGCCGGGTTAGTCACGTGTTTATCGAGGGTTCTTCTCGGGCTTTCTGTTATTGTTGTTGCTGCTGTTGTTCTGTATTGTTAATGTTTTTGTTAAGTTGCCTTTTTGGAAATAGAGGGTTGGAGAGGGTGGTCCCTCTACGTAATTAACAGGGACCACAGCAGGGGCAGATCGAGGAATTCCGTAAAAGGGGGGGGGTTTACAAAATTAAAGAGGGCACACACCTTCTCCCCTCCCCCCTCCCGTCCATTTTTTTTTTAATTTCTTTTGTTTTAACAAAAAATAAAGGGGGCGGATCCGGATCCGCCACTGCATAGGCAAATGAAATTCTTGTACAGTCATGACCACCTGCAGTATGTCCTTGTCAATTGTATCATGCAAACGCTACGTCGAGATCATTTTGTGCAGCAGGTGAGTTTGGGTGTTGGATTTTGTTTTTTACTCGACCAATGGGAGTTCCTGCGAAAGGAAAAATAACATAGCGCAGACATTTGCATATCAGAGATAGAGAGAGAATGAGCACGAGAAAGATGAGAAAGAGGCGGTCATGCAGTCAATCCTCACAAAACGTGTGAATTGCCTCTTCTTAAACGCCACACGTTTACTGGGCGTGGTTTAGGAGATTTTGAGTTCAATATGTCAAGTAAAGAGGACCCCACATATCAGCTGCTGATGGGCGTGCTGTGCTGTTTCTCACGTAGTCAAGCAAGATAACATGGTTTGATTCAGGAGATTTTTTTTCAACATTCAAACAAGTCTTGAATGCAAACGTTTCGAATGTATAAAAGTCAAAAGAAAGCTATTCAAATCAAGATAAAGCTGTTGAATTCTCATTATTGTGATATAAAATGTTTATAATTCTACTTTTTCAACTTACTTTTTAACACTATGCTTCAAATTTCAAAATAAGCAATCAAATTAAACTTTGCATTAAAAACACAATTTTAATTCAAGTTCAAGCATAAAGGTTTTTATCGCTGAACATTCAGTTAAAAAGAAATGTAAATGATTACGCCAAGATTTCCAAAATGTTAAGGTGTGAAAATTTTGTGAGGAACAGTATGACTTATGTGGTCTCACCCTTTTTAGGTTAACAGCCATACTCTTTTGATTTTTATGGAGCAGCATGATATTGATTTTGTCAACACTTCAAAAAATTATATTTTCGTTTAATTGAACGAAAATTGTACCAAAAAAATAATAATAATACCGAATTAAAAACATTAAGCTCTAGTATTGAGCGCTTGGTGTTGGTTAGAACTACAGGAAAGAACGATTCTTTTTTTTTTTTTATTCACAGCAACGTCTTTATAATATTATATACCTACTGACAAAGATTTGTGTTCCAGGGTTATTGTCATTATAAGATGTTTTTGGTGCGAACGGAACATTGTGAGATGGATAGGTCGCCCCTCGAGGGATAAGCAATGGAGCCAGAGGGAGCTTTTAAACTATTGTCGTTTGACAGAACATCTCCCTCACTCTCTATCGGACTCCCTGACTCTTCAATGTGTTTTTATGCCTCTTCAAATGCCATCTAGTTATCGAGGGTTCGATTAAACTCAGTGGTGTCGGATACGCTCCGGACCTCTTCGGGAGTTTGAAAAGTACTGCGATGACTGCGACTATTGATCAAAAAACAGCTGTGTGACTTCGTGACGGTAAACAGTTTAGGAGTTTGACATTAATTCGCCATTGTTCTCCACGTTGTCAAACAACTCTATCCTGTTGCACGCTTATACAGTAAACATATTAAGCCAACTCTTGAAAATCATGAATTCGTTAGCGATAGCACGCTTTCTACCTTTTATTTTTCTTTTCTTTTCCTTTTGGTGGTGGTTCTTTCATTCAATTCCGTTTCCTGTGATTAGAATACAATTTAGAGTCAAGTCTTAGTGATGGATGGCACATGAAATTTCAAATGGAACAAGAAATTCCTATCTCGAGCAAAACAGCTGACTGAGGTCAAGTTCAAGAGGTTCTCCAAGGAAACAAAATGCACAATTGTCACTATACAAACTCCTTTCAGTGAAGATTGGACGTGGCGTTACATTGCATCTCAGATTAGCCCGGGAAGTTGTTGGAGGTCGTCGTGGCGATAGTTTCAAATCAAATCAGATCATCTCAAAACAAATCAAATCAAATCAAATCAAATATTTTTCCCAATATCACATTTTGTTTTCGATACGCTTTCAGGGAAAATTAACGAACAATGTACTTCAACAACATTATATAACCAGTATGTATAAAACTATTTGTTTAAACCAATAATTGTGTAACGAACACTGACGAAAAAGAAAGCCCCACCAAAAAAAAAAAAACAAAACAAAACAAGCTTGTAGACATGTGGGTCATGCACTCAATAAATAGAACTTAGAATCGCACAAAAAAGTAAAGAAAAATGTAAAAGAACGGAAGCGCACACAGAGGCACAATAATCTCTGCTCGGGAAAACAAAGACGTAGGCAGGACAAACAACACCAGACAATGGAAAGAGGCTGTTAGAGAGAGAAGGAAGAAAGGAGCATTCTTCCTTCCTTTATTCATCCCTTCCTTCATTCATCCCTTCTTTCCAAATGACTGTAGGATTGCAACTATAGTGGACGTGTTATAAAAAATAAAAGGGTATATATATCATATCAACTCGAGGAATCAATACAAGTATAACTTCATCAGTATTGAATTCCACTACTAACGGTATAATAGCAACGCAAGTAATATTAAGATAACTTTCTTGACAGCCGCGATGTAGTGTATCTTACATGTGCAAAAATAAAATGTAATGAAAGCTGTGTGATTACCACTGGCTACCCAACCCTTCCAATAGCACTGATATTGGAAAGTTGAAATACTTGGAATTCAGTTTGCATGAATCAATTGTTGCTACGCAGGGCAATTCTCGGACAAGCTTTCTACTTGTGAAGAACAAAATTTGTCATGACAGTACTCGTAGAATATACACGTGCAAGTATAATGGTGTTTGGTGTAAAAAAATATGTTCATTTCTACAAGACAGTGGGCTCAATTTGGTTGATTGAGCTAGAATTGGAAGGAAGTATATTAACATCTTTGAAGTCACAGTTTCGTCATAGGAAATGCATCTATGATTATGCTAACGCCTAGTTGGGAGTTTAAGGTTTTCTTTAGTTTAAGTTCGACGTGTTACATGATAATATTTCTCACATCATATATCTTCCTTGTAGATTTAACTCCCGACAAACCTGTGAACACGTAGAAGGACAACTTCCTTGTACAGGTTGATTTCCTAGTCCTAACGTCTACATGAAATTACAACCTTTACTACTGTTTACATCTGAAACTTTCGTGCTAAGTTGTAGATAGATACATGGACGCATTTATAATTTTCATGATTATAAGGTTACGTCGACAGACTGTAAAAGACGAAACATTTAACAGTGACATTATCAAAGAATGCAAAATTACATTAGCATATCTCCTTCTCATCAGAAGCTTGAGATAATTATGGTACACTGAGTGTCTTGTACATTTGCCAAAGAGAAAATATTTTGAGACTCTCCTTTAAGGAAAAATATAAATCCAAAAATAAATTTCGAAGGGGACCATAGATTTCTAGACGTCAAGCTTTTAGGTGCGAAAAAGAGCCTTAGGGCAACATGGAACTGATACTCTTGCGGAAGAAAATAACTTGTTTAACACGTTGGTAATGTGGGGTGCGAACGGCAGACAATTATGATAGACTGTAATTAATGTGTTGGAAGTCCCGTTCTGACACGTTGGTGGCGTTATTACTCCCTTGGTTCATTCCACGTGCTTGAGCGGAACGAAGAAATCCATCAAGCGAACGCAGACCTGGGAAAAGTGTATTGTCAAGCGCATACGACTCGCAGAATAATGAACAAGAAACGCTTCCTTTTCATCCCTGGGATTTAGAAACAAAATCGATATTTTGACAGAATCTGTTCACCAATTATTTTCTCTCTCGCCACTGCTCGTACAAAGTAGCAAAAAGACGAAAATATTATCCTATTATAGAACCGTCCTGTTCTAAAAGATGCTGCAGTCCAGCATCGTAAATGTCTGATCCAATGAAATCAACGAATCCGGTATTGCGTTCGTGTATATGAATGTGTGTTTTTGTGGCAAGCAAACCGTGAACTATTCAAAACGCCTGTATGCACGTACAGCTCTGGCGGAAAATATCATGTTGCAAACTCTATAGCGTTACCCAAAACATCAAAGTTTCAAAGATTAAAGGGGGAAATCGCATAAGCCAGTTTTAACGCTACTCTAACAATTCAAGAAAATTTCAATATTTCAAGAAATAGAATATCAGCATAGGTGGGTATTTATTGTTACACTTTATAATTTTTGTCAACGATCTGCAATAAGCTCAACTCGTGTTATTTGCTATGTTCCGGCCGTGAGATTGTATCATTAGATATAAAATTAAAAGATATATGGGTGTACCTAAAAAAAAAAAAAACTATTTTGATAAAATACAAAACAATCACCACAGTGGATACAGCATTCATCGATGGTCAATATCAGCACGGTTGGTTTATACGTCCCTTCACGGCCGTTTACTCTATCCTTACGTCATAGAACACCTCTGAAGAAAATACCTTTATTTTCAATGCATGTGAACTTTCATTTCTAATATCACAATTCTTCCAGATGAAAAAAAAATATATATAGCAAATCAATTCGATATACAATAATACAGACATTAAATTTGAAAGCGAAAGAAAAAAATAAGCAAGTGCACATCCTATAGTATTTAACTGTTCAAAATCATCATGATATTGGAAAAGATAGGCCCGAGAAAAAGACAAACGTGAATAGAGATGTGAGCCACCACTGCAAAAAACATCGGTGTTTGATTTAACACCACGGGTGTTCAATTTAACACTAAAATCTTAAATACTAATACTTAAACACTTAATACTACTAACACTAAAATCTTAAATACTAATACTTAAACACTTAATACTACTAACACTTAAATCTAATCAAGTGTCAATAGAGGACCACACCCACAGGGGTAGAAAGTATGTTGTGATGGTGTTGAATAAGTGTTCACCAGGCACTTCATGGTGTTGATTTGACACTGCAACTGATTATATTTTTGTTTGACACTGCAACTGATTATATTTTTGACACTGCGCTGGTGTTAATTCAACAATAACACCGCGTGGTGTTGATTTGATATTGCTGGTGTTAATGCCAATGGCATAACACCGGCCCAGCTTCAATGGGAAACCACACCAACTGGTGTTACTGTGGTGTAAATGTGTTCACTTTTTTTTTCAAAAATCAAGTACTTTCTCGGAAAATTCTTGATCGTCTTGTTGAAGTTCAAAATCAACAAGAAAAAGAATAACTAAAGAAGCTATTCGAAAAAACAATTTTATATTTTGAAGTGACACCCGGAGGTCTTGATCTAACACCACAAATGATCATCGAAAATTTAACACAAGCTCGGTGTTTCATATTTAACACCGGACTTTTTGCAATGACTCAATAAATTGAACTTACAAACATACAAAAGCAAACAGAAGGTGAAGTAATGGAAACACACAGAAACACACACACACATTCTTGCACACAAACAAATACGCACATACACGCACTCAAACCGGAAGCAGATGCTCAAGGTGAATCGCAAAATGACAATGTGCAATCAGAAAAAAAAAAACAATAAGTAGATCTTCATAAACGTTAGAAATGATATATAGGTAGGAACGTTAAAATTCCACAAGTTTTAACAAGTGTATGCAAATGAGAAATAATGACATTATTACTTCACAAATTTTGTAATTTCCATATTTTGTTTTGAAATCAAGACATAACACAAAATAAAAAAAAACAACCTATTGGGAGAATTTTGCGATTACTTCATTGCCTCTACTTACATATATATATATTATATATATGTATTTGATTCATAGTTTAGATCAGACTTTCATGAAACTTCTACCATTCAAGTCGTCTTGTTTTGCTCTGTTGATTTAAACATGGTGTTTATTGCACTCTATCTAAGGGGAATCCCAGTACGATAACCATGATCTCATTACAGATGAAGTTTCCCCCACACACGGATGTGAATTCAGTGACAGCAGATAAGTTAGAGACAAAAATAAAGAAAATAAAACAGAAAGTCCGTCCTGAAGTTATGAATATCTACAGTTTGGGGTTATCTAGACATGGTTCTAGTTTATGACATTACAAACTGATACAGCGTTTAGATCCCCAAGGGAGCGGCTCATGGAATACACAAAATCATTAGAATTCATCACTTTTGAAGGGATCGTCCGACTTTCCTGAAAAAAAAAGTACACGGGTTGCACGTTAATATTCTGCGTTCACCCACCCCACAATGATATTTAAGGATCCGTCATCTTAAAAGTATTATTTACCATTTGTAGATGGAGCAAAAACCCAGCTATAGTGCTTCCAAACAGTTCTAAAATGCGAGATAGGGATAAAGTAATCAATATAAAGATGTTAATAAGTATAATCAATGTTAAGTATTGTTACACATACAAAATGTGAACAATAGTTATAACAAACAGATAAAATTGTTTCTGGAATAAACCGTCTACAGTTGTGGTTTATTGAGAAAAAACGTGATATCACCTTACATATTAGGCATTATCACAAAATGTTTGTATGGTAGGATGTTTTGTGATACAACTGATCTACACATATGCATCAAATATGATAACTCGAACATTTTTAAATAACCGCTCCCACTGGTAAACAATACCTTTTTAAACTAATTTTATGATATACGTGAGATTCACAACTCGAGTCGGGATCTTTCTCACGTTCACACGCCTGACAGTTTTGTTTGTTGTTCTTTCACATCTTAAAAAAGAAACAAACACACCCCCACCCCAAAAAATAGCAAAATATGGATTTCTATGTATCAAGAAAGTCACATTTTGGACACAATCTTCTTTTTCTTTAAGTCAACACTTTATATTAAGTATGCAGCAGATTGCACGATTTACATCTTAAATAGATGAAAAGACTCCTTACCGTGTTATTGGAAAGGAGCTCATTCTCGCCAAGACCATTTGGTTGCTTCGCTCACGCGGGAGACCAAAAAAAAAAAAAAAAATCTCTCGCCTACTTCCTGCTCTCCGACCGTGACATCTCTGGAAATATTGGCATCTCTGGGCCCTATTGCATAAAAAGATGCAATCAAACGTAACTCAGAAAATCAACCATAAATCAGGTATCAGAATTGAGTGTTCGAAGTGTTATGTTTGATTTTCTGACTTATTTTTAATCTCAATTTTTATGCAACAGGCCCTTGCCGGTTTCATCCGAATTGCGGATTTAATGAAGACAGTCAACTCCGCTTAAGTCGATCTTACATTGTAATAGCACATGAAGCTATAATGTAAATTGGGACTTTTTGTTTCACCAACTTAACCGATTACAGTGGACTCCAGTTATATGAAGTCCTACCCGGACCGGCAGTTTTCTTTCGTTATATCGAAATTTCTAACCGAACAACAACAACAACAACAACAACAACAATTTTAAAAAGCGGATAATGTTCCGACCTGAATTTTTACTTTGCTGTAACCGGAATTTCGTTGTACATGTTAGTTATAACGGGAGTGCACTGTATGAGAAGTATGCGCCGTCGACTAACGCGGAGTTGACTGTACCTCATCACAACAGCAACTGATGACAACGTCAAAATTATTGCACTTTGACCTTTTTCGTATTCACTCATGAGATCGATACCAAAACAATGTATAAACAAGCATATTACAAATACAATCATATGAAGGATGTATAATATTATATAATATATATACAACTGAGTTGTTTGTGCGTGTGTATGTGTGTGCGTGTATTTCATAATTTCACATGGTATCTATACATCATTCTGTATTTCATTTGATCTTTAGATGCATTTTTGTTATCATTATAGAAAGCTATAGAGGCCTACACTAAAAATTCAGGTTGAGATTTCATTTTAAGATCATATATTCACCTATATTTCATTGCTTTGGCAGAAATCTAGGATACAGTAATTACACGCAGACCCATAATATGATACATTTTTTGTGGTTACAAATTTATGAATGGTAATATTTTGTATAGTATTGCATTTGCATATCCCTGTCATGTGTGTGTCCATGCGTTTATGTCTGTGTAATTCAGGGAGCGCGGGCTCGCCCGCGCGCGCGTGTGTGTGTGTGTGTGTTTGTGCGTCTGTGTGTCTGTATTTAGTGTGTAACCAATCCGTTAAACCTTAAAGCGCTGTCATCAGCAAACTCAGAATGGGATTGTAAACGACATTTATCCTGTATCCCATCTGTACATCTCTACTGATAATTACATTGTTTGTATTATATACGTATATTGCATATTATTATTTGTGTTTATGTTATTTGTAACTTATCATTGTGCATAAATCAGTCTTATTACAAAATGATGTCAGTTTTACGCGCAATTTAGCTATTTGGTTGCAATGCATGAGATGGCAATAAAACCTTTATTCAATCCCATTCAATGAATGTGTGAGTTTATTATTATTATGTAAGAAATTATTTGATATTAAAAAAATGTTGAAATTCTGCAAAACAGCACCGTCCTTTAAACAAATGAGCGATATCTTTAAGTAGTGTCTTTAAAAACATATTTGACATGGAGGGGGAACTCGCAGACAAATAAAGAATACAAACACAGTGGAAAATGTCACACTTTACTGCATCAGTGATGAAATAATGTTAAGAATGATTGACAAAACAAAACAACTTTATGAAAATAAAATATTTGAAATCATATTTTCACTACCGGGACTATGATAACTATCCTTCTCCTAATAACCCGTTCCAAAGTGATTTATTGTTACACTTTGCTGTTTATGAGAATAACTTATTATCGTGAATCAATAGGAGTTTCTTAGGCATTTTTGGAGTATTCCATAGCATATTTTGATAGATTCTTTTTCGTTCAACATATGAGAGACACATGTAGCGTATAATTAAAGACATGCAGCTCAAACATATCAAACTTGATACACTGCAAAAAAAAAAAAAAAAAAATATGCCGCAATAAGCGGAAGAAAATCTACTCTTTCCCAATTTCAAAGCCCAAATGCGATCCTGCATCACAAAACCACCACAAAAAAAAAGAAAAACAAAATCAGCATTACAAGGATTATAAACGGTAATAGTAACGAGAGTGATGTAAAAACAATATTCGTCACAGCAGCGATATAATAGTGTATACGCTGTGCAAAAATGAAGCTTAATGAAAAGCTTTTACATCAACACTGGCTGTCCATTTAATCCAAAAATGAATAGAAAGTGGGTACTAACGAACTTTTGGAGTTAGGGATCTTATTTCGTTTTCGGATTAACGAATATTTGGAAAAAGGAACCTCATTTTCTTTTCTTTTTTTTTTTCTTCTTCTTTTGCATTTTCGTCTGAACGAATCTTCGGAATCAAGAACTGTAACAACATTAACAGTACAAACGAAGTTCTAACTTCTGATAGTATTTAGTTATCATTTGCAAGGCTATATGCAATAAAATACTTTCATTATTATTGTTGTCATGCACTTTCTAGAACTGTGTCGTGGCATTTGCTCTGCAACCACTATTCAACATAAAGTATAAGTCGTTATCCGTTTTGATTGTGAGTGAGTTTGTATTCAATAGAAGTTGCGTCTTTTGATGAAATCGTACACAAAACTTCCTTGGTGTTTTAGTCTTGTTCAGTAGTTAGTTATTAAGTATTTTTGTCCACGGGCAGACTACAAAATACAAGCTTGGCTTTTCAGAAAAGCACGTCTCCTTCATTTCCTGCAACTTTGATTTTAATTCAGTGTCGGCAGAAACTGGTGCGTGGTATTGTTAATTTCACAGTATTTTTCTCCATTAATACATTGTATTGATATTGATAATTTGTTATTATTTGTATGTGAATGTTTTGTATGGTTGGAAATAAAAAAAAAATGAAAGGAATGAATGAAAACTGTTTTGCAACACTGGTGTATTAACAACTTGTTTATGTATTATCATCCATCAGGGACAATTTAATAGTAAGTTATTCCCCACCCCTCTCCCACGGGAGTAATGACCAATCCGATTATGATAGTTCTCATTTTTCTGATATCAATTTGTAAGTTGTAATCGTCAGAGCAGTAATGCATCGGTGATTTATACGAATGGACTAAAAGTTGAGGGTATCAACTTCATCACGTTGATAGAGTTTATGAATATTTGAACGAATGTTGACGGAATAAGAAAAGAGAGTACATTACCCTGGATATCTCAAATATGAACGATTCATAAATTTTTCATCAAAATCTCACTGGGCAATTAATTCATGGTTGATATATTAGTTGCAATATGCAGTAGGATATACACTCAATGTTGATTTATTTTTTTTTTCAAAATAAAAATACTCCAAAATATAAACACCATTAAGATCATTTTTAAGATAACATTTAAATGCAACGGAACTTATTAACAAGAAGTTAAAAGTACATATAATACTTGTACTAGACATAGTGATATATCATATCTGCACTATTAGCAGTGCTATTACGTTACTGTGAAGGTTTTTAAAATAGAAAGAAAACAAAAATCACACTTTTTACGATAGGCACAGATAGGAGGAAATAGGATGAAATAAGTATATGTATTTGTGTGCGCGCAAATAATACGGGAGTAGAAAATGACAGAAGAATACTCGATCAATTTTATATTTTGTTTTGCATCGTATCTCTTTCTTTACCTTTTGATCTTGATTTTTAGTGCGGGTCAATAACTGTATTCTCATCTGAACAGATGTATATTCAAATCTCCGTTTCAATTCTTGTGTAGAAATCATCATCGGGAAACATCCTTCTATCCATCGTGGAAATTGCCATTTCTTTTTTCTTCATATGTCGTATAGAAAGAGCAATTCCTTTCTTTATAACAGTTCATAGATGATAATCTGTTTTGGAACAACGTTTCCCGTGTCCATATGATTGTAGACGACTATTAGTGGTTCTTGGTGCTCTTCTACAATTATTGCATACTATACTGATCTCGCTGTTCTTTTCTTTTTCTTAGTAATGAGAGTTGATATTTCGAAAACCAATAATATTGGCTAGTAATTTCAGGTAACATCTATCTCATTACTTCTTAGTATAAGTGTAATAGTAGAGCTGCTCTGGTATTTCGTAGTACTTATCTCATATACACTCTCTAACTGGTTTGAAGCCGATCAGTGTAAAAGTTTCACTAATGAGGGCACTTTCTTTAAGGCATTACTGTAGGACAAATCATGACTGTAAAGTCAGAGGCATAAGACGCTGTTCATGCCCTGGAAGTAGGCAATTTCGTCGATGTGGCAGACGATGTCGAATGCGACGTCGAGGCTGATGTCGCAGAAGCTGTCGAAGACGATGGTCGTTTAGTCCTCCTCGTCTTCCCACGCGCTGTCGTCGCTCGAAAACGTACTGCTAGTCTCCTCGTCCGAGCTCACCTCCATGGCGATACGGCGTCTCAGGATGGCCTCGACGCTGTTCGCTTCCGGTTCAGCCGCCCGCTGCTTCTCAACGTTGACGTCCACCTTTCGTAGCTTCATCCCTGTGAATAATGAGAACAATAACGATACGGAAAGTAGCAAGCAATGTTTATATAACGTCATAGCTGTCAATTTTCCAAACCTTAAAAACCGTAAATATTGCAATATGAATAAATAACATAAAAAAATATTACAGTAGAGATTGTGAAGGAAATAACGGATTCATGAGGTTGGCGATATGAAACAGATGTCATGGATTTTTTCAGCACTTTATAGATATTTTGCGGTCGATATGCAGTTTTATTTATACTACTAGGGGGGAAAGCGAGTGTAGTTTCACGGCATTGCTCATTTTGCTGCCTTCAAACTATTCGAGCAATATTTTAAAATTGTGCAATGGAGACATTATGTCTTCACCAGAAAGGAAGTAATTTGTAGAAATTCAGGAACTTAAATTTGGTCCATGTTGTTTACAAGATATATCCCGCATAAAAGATGCCAGCCTTTTCTTGAAACTTGAAGATGTCTTCATCTTCTTCTTCTTCTTCTTCCTCTTCTTTTTCTTCTTCCTCTTCCTCTTCTTCTTCTTCTTCTGCTTCTGCTTCTGCTTCTGCTTCTCCTTGCAGCATGAAGGTAAGTGTGATCACGTACAAATTTGAGTTTTGAGTCACCAAATCCACACAATATGACGTAGCGTCTGAAACAAAATCTAAATGCTTCAATTAAAGTACATTATCCCTCGGTCACAATAGAAGTTGCCAATCTTGAATATTATTTCATTTCAATGTCATTTTTGTTTTGACTGTGGATAATCATCTCCGAAATGTGAATATATAATCACCAAAGTCATGTTTTTTTTTCAACTGTGATTACTTCAAAGAAAACTATGATCTGATCAAGAACTAAATAAAATATCATTTAGACAGAGAGAGAGACAAAAGAGATATATTATTTCCAAGAGATCGTACTTCAGATGACATCGATTTCATTCTAACTAGCTCTTCTGTTACTACAAAGTTATTTTCTCATTTAATCTGCCGAACTACCTCATTGTTGGACAAGGAAGTCAAATCTCGTGAAAAAAAAAGAAACTCGATTTTTAATAGTAAAGGTCATTCTGCTACGGAAGCTATTAAAGTCTAAAGCATTATGGACCGCCAATGTTATAGAAGAAACACAAAATCGACATTCATATTATTTGAACCAGTCCTCGAAAAGACAAGGTCTCATGAGTAATCAGGTTCACCCATGAGCTCGGCACATAATGAGTCATACAGCCAACGAGCTAGACACTATAAAGTAAAACAGGCCCACTAACCAATGCTAACTAGACAGTAATTAAAACAGGCCAATAAGCTTGACACTAGGCAAATAAGGCCCATGACCCCGACACTAGGCAAACAAGGCCCACAGCTCGAAACTACGTACAGTAAGCCCCATGATGTAATTTCGAGCTTTTTCATTTTCTTTTTCTTGCTTTTTTTTTTTGTTGTTGTTGTCTAGTGTAATGCTCGCGGGCCTAGCTTGACTAGTGTCACGCTCTTGGGAATTATTTGCCTAATGTCTGCTTCGTGGACAGTATAGCTCGTGGGCCTTGTTCACTTAGGCCCGAATTCACTAAGGTGATAAAAATGAAACCATGGTTTAAACCATGGACAAAAACTATGGAGCGCAAAGTTTCGCAAGAAATATTTCGTTACGAAATCAGTCATTTCGTCGGCGAAATGATTATTTTGTAACGAAATGTCAACATTTTGTAACTAAATGGACATTTCGTCCACGAAATGATAATTTCGTTGACAAAATGACCAATTTCGTAACGAAATATTCCGTGCGACACTTGGCGCTCCATGGTTTAAACCATGGTTCCATTATTGTACCACCTTCGTGAATTCGGCTCGTCTAGCTCGTGGGCTGTATGACTCGTGGGTGTTGAGCTCGTGACATGCGCCCGAGTAATCAAATTCAGTGGGAAGACGCCGTTTCAGGTTTCTTTGCCTCGTTTTACACTTGCCCTGTTTGATGGCCGAGAGGAGGTCGTCTCGCGTGTCTTGGACTACCGTAATGGGCTCGGGGATTTTCGAGGTGCGATCCATATGCACAGGGTTGGGGATGAAGGCCGGAATGGGAGGAGGTGCAGGAGGGGCGGGGCCCACCCTTTGGTTGGGTGGAGGCAAGCCTGGAGGCAAGCCTGGAGGAGGAGGCGGAGGCGGAGGAACGTTGCCAGGCAACGAAGAGGATGGTGGCTGTGGAAATGCCTGCGCGTCGTCCATTAAGGAGTCCATGTCGGAATAGAGTGCGTCTGAAGGGTCTGAAGGAGGTGGAGGCAACAGGTCTTCGGATGGGGGAGGAGGAGGCATGGGCAGCTCGCCGGGGAATGCATCCATAGGTGATGAGGGTGCGCTGAAGTCACCGCCGTCTCCTATTGGTGGCTCAAGTGGTGGAGGCGGTAGTGGATCTTCTTCTAGTGGTCGTTCTGCGATCTCTCCGCTTTCCAAAGGTTTGGAGGCATCTTGCGGCTCCTGGTCAGCCTGCTCTTCGTGGTTTCCGGTCGTATCCTGAGATGATTGCCTACGGCGTGTTGACTTCGGGCGCTCCTGCCTCTCTCTGTCAATGTCATCAAGCTCCTTTCCGCGACCTTTCCCGACTTTCCGCGTCTTCACAACTTTGGTCGGACCTTTACCAATGTTTGACACCGGCCTTTTCTGTTCAAGTCATAAAAGAACAAAGACAGCACGTATTATACTACAATGCACTTTTCTTTAAGCGAATTTCCAACGGCACCTAATCATTCCGTTGTTAATTGTCAGTAAATAATTGCAGACACAGTCCATGACGTTATATACAAATATGTGACCGTGCACCTCAAAACGAACATAAAGTCGCACACACTGATTTTGTGTGAGGACTGAAAATAAGTGAAATGGGTCAACCTAGCCGAACTTGACTTTTTCATATTTTCTGAAAGAGCAGGTCTTCTTTTACATTATGCTAAAATTTAGTATCATAAAACGGGCAGGAAAGTGTGTTTTTGTAGCAGTTTATCTCGAACATTTTTGGTAGAATAGTGTGATTAGGTGTGTCTTTAGAATCCCTTTTTCATTTCTGAAAAACCTTGTCCACACTCTTCACTTTCAACTCTAATAACTTTTGAAAGGATAGTGCTACTGCTTTAAAAGTTGGCATTAACTATGGACAGAATGTGTTAATGAGGCATGCTTAATTTCAGTTTAATCTGATAATCCCTTCATTGTTGTTACTGTGGTCGTTTACTTCCTGTTTTTTGTCCCATTCATCGCACAGCCAGCACGGTTTGGTAAAGATTAAGCACTTGAATAGACACTGTACTTCAGAGCCTCTTTTCTTAGTTCACACTTTTCCTGAGTTTGTGCTTTCTTTCCAATATTTAGATAGGTTAGGAGAGTCCATTTTATTTGAGTTATACATCATTGTAAAGCTTAAAGTCTGCATTTTCAGAATATGGTCTTAACTAAAAATTCATGTCTGGCGACTTTTTGTTTGTTTTGAGGTGCAGGGTCACATATAATGTATATTATTATGCATAACATATTAGGCTCGACACGAACTTTTTTCCCTCATGGTGTCCCGTTCGAGCCAGTGATATCTTCAAATGTCAAATTTTGGTGGCCACCGAAAAACAACCTTTTTGGAGATTTGTCGTCCCGCCATCAATTTTTAGTTGCCCGGACCGCCGCTAATGTCGAACCCTGTAGATATATATATATATATATATATATATATATATATATATATATATATATATATACAGTATGTCCCCCCCCCCCAAAAAAAAAAAAAAATACAACGGGGACCCGCCGCAATGATATCTTTAAAAATATTGAATCAATCTAAATACAAATTCAGGGTATGAAGCTATAACTCATTGCCCACATCGTACAGAAAACCCCATTCGATTTGCTTCAGAGGTCAAAGAGAAATGAGGAATGTATATATATATATATATATATATATATATATATATATATATATATTATATATATATATATATATATATATATATATATATTATATATATATATATATATATATATATATATATTATATATATATATATATATATATATATATATATATATATATATATATATATATATATATATCTATTAATAGAGTGAGAGAGAGAGGAAGAAAGAAGAGGGAGTGGGAAAGGATATATATGTTTACTATCTGCAGAATTCGTTTGCTGATGCACTGATGGAAATGATAAGTGTGTGGTATTTTGATGATAACTATTAAAGGGGGATTCTTCAAGAAGATGTTTGGTTTGTGTTTTTGCGTGTGTATGTGTGCTGTGTGTGTGTTGTACTGGTCAAAGTTGTTCGCATTCCGCGCCTTCTAAGTAGCGAATACCTTACATTATTTTTTTTTTCATCTGATGTTGAAATAAAAGAAATGTACATAGAAGTTGCATTCATGATTGATTCTCGTAAGGAACTTCACAAGTTCGCAGTATCCGGCAAAACAAATAATTTACCATTCGCTTTTTCTTCTTCTTCATGATGTCTTTCTTCTGTTCAGTCAACCATCGCTCGAAGAAGAACTTGGGATCGGTGTAAAACTTCATCGCATCTTTGTCATCCTCTCTGCAATTTAGATGAACAAAAGCAATTAAAAAGGTGTGGTTTCTATGTGAAATTGCATTATTTCATTCATATACAGCTGCAGTTGCATGAATTTACCTTTTTGTTAGTACTGTGATAGAGTTCATCCTGTTTCATCCTATCTATGTGCATATTTTACCGGCAAGAATTTCTTATCGTATAGAGTGTGGTGAGAAACAATAGTTGTTGTCATGTTACAGCTCGAATATTGTGGAGCAGCTTTCTTTTCTCTGTCTGTCTGTCTGTCTTTCTGTCTGTCTCTCTGTCTCTGTCTCTGTCTCTCTCTCTCTCTCTCTGTCTGTTTCTCTCTCTCAGAGGGGTCATCTCGGGTCAAATCGCTTTATTTCTATAACAATCTCCTCAAAACATTGCGCTCGTTTCATTTTGTCTGAAAAGTTTCAGTCCTGTCGTAAGGCAGTGCCAATCTTGCCTGAGTTGTCACTAACCACTGCTGCAGTTTTGCACGCATTACTCGGTTAGCACTGTAATGAGTACTAGAGTAGTCCTGTCTTATCTTTTCTTTGGGTTCAATTTCAGTTCAGTTGATTGCGAGAAGGGACTGAAAGCTAAAAATAGAAACGATTATAATCCACTGATTAATTGTATCTCGTAATATAAATCTCGACTTATAAATCATCTCTCATTATCTGATTCGGTTCTGCCTCATCAACTGAGCGGGAGCAAGAAGATTAATTGAAGGTGGAAAATCCCCCCTACATTATGGATTAAGAGGACTGGAGTGTTCGAACCTCTTCTGGTGCTCAAGATGTTTGAAATAGGCCTACCTCTGATGCCTCTACCGGCAATATTGGGGTATTCATGGTGGCAGGGTCATCGCGCGTAATTACGCGTTAATCAAATTCAGCTGTGACTCAAGTTCCACAATACCATTAATCAAAAGCATTGTCTTGACAAGGTTTCCACTCTGAAAATGATATGAGGTATATGGCATCGCCGCTACTGGTAGCTTTAGATATTGGTTGAAAACACAAACAAACAAACAAACAAACAAACAAACAAACAAAACCATTAAATAAGATAAAGGTAACAGACCATTAAGTAGAGGGGCGAAGACATGTGACATGAGTTTTCTGCAATTTGTCTCCCTCTGTACAAACGAAATTTGTAAGATTGCAGCTGCTGACTCAATGTACAGAGGGAGACAACAACAAAAAAACTCATACCACAAGATAAAGAAACTTCTGAATTTTGTCTATGAAGGGGGTAAGGTTACTGCAGTTTCCAGAGTTCTATGTGCTCAATTCACATCTCACTATAAAACGTGTCTCATGAACAATTAGGGAGTCCTTCTTTGCTTTGTTCTGTTCTATTTGTTCTGTTCTATTTTGTACCTATTATTCAAAGGAAAAGGAAAACTTTCGTGTGTTTTTTTCTTTTCTTTTTTATTACACGCGTGTATATTCAGGGGAGTGTCGGTGAGTGTTAATATATCGTGTTTGAATATGAAATATGTGTGTGCTTGTTTTTGTTTTCATGTTTTGTGTGGGTTTTGATGGTATTTTGTTTTTGTTTTTTTTGCCTGTCAGTGTGATTTCGGAAAAGGTTTGGAATGTCAACACATCGTTTTTTATGTGCCTTTTCCCTTCCCTCCGTTTCCATCTGGTTTCCTGCAAACCCCATCCCCGGTGAATTCAGGATGTGCGATCTTTGAGAGAGTATGAATTATATTCATAGATATATTCATAGATATATTCATATTGTATGTTGTTTATATTATATACATATAGATAGATATACTCGTATGTAGGGTCTATAGGGCAGTGAGTTGGCTCAGTCGGTATATGCGCGTCTGCCTCACGATCACGCAGCCCGGGTTCGAACCCGAGTCTGGACTGAGCAATGTTGTGTGTAAGCATACCGTCCCCTCTAGCAAGAGGCAAAACACTCTGTCCCTCGGATAGGACATAAAATGGAGGTCCCGTGTATGAGAGAGTAACAACTCATGTACGTAAAAGATCCCGCTTCATTTATTCATCGCAAAGAGAAGGGTGTTTAACCCGGTGAAGTGGTCCCACCTCACATCCAACTGGACCCCATGGAAGACCAGCTTAGCGTAGCTGAATATGGGATATCAAGCCATCTTCTCAGATGGAAAATAAACAAACAAATACCTGTATTTGCTGAGAAGGTTGAGAGGTGGCGGCTTCTGGCATCGTTCGTACGTCTCCTTCATGGCTGACGGCATGGTGGGCGAGGACACGACCTTGGTATCCATGATGAGACCACTCTTGAAGTTTATCCGGGTGTTGATGTCTCGCATTGATACTGCAAATGAAACAAGATAGAGGAAAATATGATGTTGAAAAAAGAAATAACGCTAACTTATATGTACCAAAGATATTAATGCAATATATATATATATATATATATATATATATATATATATATATATATATACAAACAAAACAAAACAGGGTACAGCAATTCTCATCAGGTCAACTTGAATTTCCTCAACACTTCGTGAACTTCATATATATATATATATATATATATATATATATATATATATATATATATATATAAATACAAACAAAACAAAACAGGGTACAGCAATTCTCATCAGGTCAACTTGAATTTCCTCAACACTTCGTGAACTTCATATTGTTTTGCATACAAGTACAACCACCAAAACATTTTGCGGAATTTCATTTCTCTCCATACGCTACATGGCCTAATAATCTGATTTTATTCTCGAAGGGAGATTTGGGGGATTTCCCCGACCTCGCTCCATGTCAATAACGCGCGAGCCTGTGCAGCGTATTCCTTTTAGTACACCTACCATATACTTCAAAGACAAGTACGGTATCTTCGAACGATCCCGAAGACACGCTTTCCCATGGGAGTTTTTTAATTGCTCAATTGTGAATTGCTCTCCCTCTTCAATTTAGATGCACAATATTATTATGTGGGTCATGCTGCATAAAAACAAAGTGTGTTGTGCTTCAACGTCCTACATGTATATATAATAGCGGGCACATTTTGGTAGAGAGGTGGTACAGTTATCACGTACAACTGTAGTGGTATATGTCATGGACACTTGGTTCTCCTGCAGACTTTTAGTCTGAAAGTTATAAAGATTTACCGTCATTTATGTCGGGTTTTATTTTATTCCGTTGTCGTTTACTTGTTGTTATCTTTGGGACGCTGTGGGGGCGCTGTGGCATAGTGGATACGACTCCCGACTCCCAATCTGAGGATCCGGGATCGATTCCCACCCAGTGCTTATCGTCCTAGGACAAGATGTTTTTACCCACCATGTCCCTCTCGATAAATGGATACCTCCCTCTCGATAAATGGGTACCTTGCAACGCTAGGGTAATAATAATGGCAGGGCCCTATGGTCGAACAGTTTGACAGTGGCAACTCTGAAAAGGCTACCCTGGATAAGCAAGACTTTATTATTTTTATCTTCAAGGCTCGTTCCGGACATGCGAAAAGTGACAAGCGATTAGATTCTGACACATTCTAATCAAGACAATGACGTCTGTATGGGATTCCGAGCAAATTGTCTAGACTTTTATTGCAGACAACATTATCACATGTTGATTCAACTCATCAACGGCGGCAGACGGACAGGTGCGCAGTTCCTCGCCGCGATGTTAAATTTCGAGCGCTCTGCTCTATTAACCGCAGAACATTTTTTTTCCCTGTGAGCACTGGCAAAATGAAGAGAGAGGAATAATCACGTAATTTGATAATGGAATGGCCCATGATGAGTAACAAAGTGAAATGTCCAGAGTGTTTCTTTTTTTAATGCTAAAGTGAAATTAATTATGTACCACAGGGTCGTAACCACATTGTTTTAGGAGGTGTATAGTATCGAAACTAGAGGACATTGAATTTAACTGATATAAATGAATAAATAATTTTGATATAAATCACTGATTGAAAATATCAATTATGAATAACTATAGTAATGAATAGATAAGTTCATATATATATATATATATATATATATATATATATATGTGTGTGTGTGTGTGTGTGTGTGTGTGTGTGTGTGTGTGTGTGTGTTAATATAAGACAGGAATAAATAAAACATGCAATAATTTTTGTCAAAAATTTGGAAAATTTGAACCATATCCCTTTAAAGTCAGCCTTGTCACGTAACCCAGTCTGTAGTAACTTGCTGTCAAAGATAGTTCAATAACTCAATTAGCAGTCTTTGTATTTCATTTTGACAAAGAAGTATCTTTAGTAATGATTAATGAGCAAGTTTGTGGGAAACTTGTTTGAGGTGAAATCATAATTACCTAATATACTACATTGTACTAATAGGCCTAATTTTAAAATGCGCGTGTAACAAATATCAATAATGTGAAGCCCTTAAAGTTCCATAAATTCGTATCATTATGAAAACCGCCCGGATATTGTTTGACTGCAAAGTACTCAAAGAATTTATTGGATAGAGATAAGAAATGATCGTCAGTATTAAGCAGCACAATCTTCTCAATGTGAATAAGATGTAAAACAAATCGTTCTCTTCAAGACATGAAGTAACAATGGGTGTGGGTAGTGTTCTTCTTTTCGACATAAAATCAATGGAACCGTACGTGTAATCGTGAAACAGAAATTTGAAAATCTAATTTGAGGAAAAATGTGACTTTAGGTGGTTGCCTTCAAAGTTTGCGCATCGCTTTAAAATGCGACGTTATTACACGTGGTTCTATCTGACGAGACTAATTGCCCCAACCTGTACTTTAACAAAAAATGGACGCGTTTTGCTTATTTTCTTAATCGAGAGAGTATAAGGGTGATATAGAGTGGACAGAAGTTTGGAGAGTTGAAATAAGGTAGGTCATCGGATGATGTACACGCAACATCTTCCTATTCTACCATGTCTACTTGATAGAAATAATGACCGCCGATTTCGTCCACCTCCGCTTGATCTGCGTGTAACGTTCGTGCATTTATAGGGCATTTTAGAAATGCGGATTTGTATAAAGCAGTAGCCATGGTTACTTTACGATATCAACTTACACATCACCCGTATGCACATAGTACCTCAACCAAGGAGGTGCTAAGCGACTGCTTCGACGATTTGTGGTGATACGTGAAACATTCAACGAGTGGAGTAAAAGAGAAAAAAAAAACCCAGCGTCGAAGTATCAAGTGATTACATTTTATCTCTGTATTATACTGCTCCTGAAGAGCTCTTTCTCTATTTTTTCATTGATTTATAATGCAATCATTTTACCTGTGGTTGGCATTTGCAGCTATAACTCGTTTCTTGATAAACATGATTATTATTTTGTGCCATACCGTCACACACTGCGTCGTGTTTGCGACTGCTTACTCTTTACACTGATAGTTCTTATAGGACTAACAACAAGAGCACAATTTTTTGAAACTTGTCTGTTAGGCACATTTTTTTTTCTAGAAGAGACCAATCTAAAATGAGAACGCCAGAAGGCAGTTTGTTGTAATTCACATAGATGATTTGGTCAGGGCGTGTTGGTGAGAGAGCGATTTGCTCCAACTCGTCGATTAGCATTGCCCAGGGCGAGAAGGTGACGTGTTATAACTCGCGTTTATCGTATGATTGGCGCTTTGTTGAGGAAGAACTCTTGTATTAGAAAGCAAGCTTGAATAGTCGCCTTCTCGTCCTAAAGAAGGCACCAATAGCCAAGTTATAACAAGTCGCCTTCTCACGGCATGTCGAAGCTTTCGCGCGTTAATTGTCCTACATATTTATGGTATCCCTCATGGGCAGTTTCTGCTGTATCAAAATTCAAGAGCATATCAATTTTGACATAATTACGACTTGTGAAACATGCCTCTACTCTACATTGATCCTCTCCTGCTAAATAGTCTAAAGTGCTTGACACGTAATAAAATACCCCCAACACACACACACGCGCGCGCGCGCGCGCACACACACACACACAGGCAAGCTCAACGATGACTATTCCAAGCAGTTAAAAGTTTTGAGACTTTGCCAATGAGCAAAGGAATTTGACGATAAACAAAAAAAAAAAAAATGGGGAACAAGGAAGGAAGGGAGGCAAGCAAGTAAAATAGACCTGCAGAATGATAGATTTAGAAAGAATGGCAGTGATATATAGAAATTTAAAGGGAGAGATCGACAAATAGCATGATAGATATCGAAGGATATAGGGGAATTCAGTAACTTCCATGGATAACCACTCAGGTGGATGCGTGCATTAGGTCAGACTGGCAAAAGATTGAGAAGTTTGGCGGGGGTGGCATAGGGGGGAAATATCCCTAATTTTGAGTGGGAAGTTTCTCTGGAAGTCACACTGGCAAACTTTGAGATCTTAAAAATCGCAATCTTAAATTTCTTTCGATCTTTTGCCAGTCTTACCGTGCCAAAACTACTGGATTACTTGCTTGTTTGTGTGCTGGTTGGGTGATTGGTTGAATGGTTGCTTGATTGGTTGTTTGGTTGATCACATGTTGGTTTTATATTGTGGTGCCACATCCCTGGTACACTTTTCATTTGCCGGTTGTTTGGGTTCTGTACCATACAGTGTGTGATTGACGATTTGATTACCAATGATGGATGATCTTTTCTTTTATGTCATGAAACTTTCTCCTACTGGTGGATCAGGAAAATCAAGACAAAAATGCTTTGCCTTTATCGTTTACTGTTTCCCCAAAGCTTTTTTCAGTCTGCAATTTCTTTGGGGGAAAGAAGTTGAAAGGCAATCGAGGAACTTAGAGAGAGCAAATAAAGCTTAAAATCAAACAGCTCGAAAAAATTACCAATTAAAAATTGCTCGTTAGCATTTTATTGCGTGTGACCGGAAACGTGGGAATTTGTGTTTCTATATCCAACGGCAAAGCATGCTCCTCAGAATCAAGATTATGTCCATGAAGATTGTCGCTGATATCGCATAATGAGCCGACGCTGCCATGATGGACTCAGAATTATGGTAACGAGAAGAAAATGGCTATTAAAGAGGATTTTATTATTGATTCGTCTCTCCGGGTTACAGACATTATTCCTATACTAATTGAAAAAAGTCGGGAAGTAGGGGCTTCTCTAACGGAAATGCAGATAATGTCAAGTAGCTAGATAGATGAAAACGTAACGAAAACGCAGGCTCGAACGTAATTTTATTGATAATAATGGAGTATAACAATGTAGGTATCCGAATGGATGAACCAGCATCAAAGCAGTTATGCGTAGTTTATTGACGGAATCTAAGAACGTGGATAGATTCATCGAGGTCATAAAGAAATCCTCTGCGATATGAATAACTAGATAATTGAGAAAATTGTGTAGAGGTAGACAGGATTATGTTACATAAATACAAAATATAACATATACGTATACATACATAATAATATATTATCATTTTCTTCTCATATATATATATATATATATATATATATATATATATATATGCAATGTATAGCTTCATATGGTTTGAATTTTGATGCCTAAATGGACAGACGTGTATTTGTGTGCATATGTGTGTGCATGTGTCTGTGTGTGTGTGTCCGTGGGGGCGTTGTGTTTATACAACTGTAGTTTATGTTATGGTGGTATGTCAATACATGTATACTACATAGACCAAGAAAAGTATGAATACAAAGTAACACATGACAGGATTTACTTTTAAAGTATTGTACACTGACCCGTGTCCTTGAGCGGATCCATCTGGCTCACGGCCCGGCTGATGGCGTCCATGCGGTTCTGAATGTTGCCGGCTCGGGTCGAGATGGCCATCGACTCTTGGAACAAGTCGCCGAAGATGTCCTCGGCGTGCTTGCTCAGGTTGCCCAGCTGGCGGATGATGCTGGCCAGGGTGTAGTTGCTGACGCATTCGAGCTCGTTGGCGATGTCCTTTCCGATGTCGACCTGACTTACGAAGACAGGCTCGACCTCTCTCTTTATCAGCGGCATCTTGACTCCCTAGTTATCTATCTCTGACTTATCCCAATCCCGGATCCCAATAAACGATAGTCAAGCAGCTATCTCGGTGAAATCGTAGAGTTTCTGTGTCCTCTCTGTATATAAGTAAGAAGTATCGAAAGTAATCACTATCAGCAGCCATGAGCGTAACCAAAGGAAACTGAATGAGGAGTGCAACATTAGGTATACTTTATAGCCTTATGGATAAAAAATCAAAGCACTCTTTCACTTCATGTTTTGACCATCTTGTCAAACCTGCAGTCTTTAGTCACAGATGGAGAGAGAGAGAAATGCCATTAACTTGGAGTATGATAATTAACTCTCAAAAGAATCATTACCTCTGACATGGGGAGAAGTATCGCTTTCGATGGTGGACTTGCGGAAGACATTGCATTCATATACACTTGGATACAAGCAGCAAAGTATAACGGGACAAAAGCTCAGCAGACATGCGAAGTTTCCTTTGATATTATTCATACCACTGCTAATTACGAAGAAGACTATCGTATCATTGTAACGACAGGCACTAACATTTCATACAAACTTGCACACCTACCAGATACAGGGTCAGGCTTGGCGAGAAGAAAAAAAAAGAGAGAGATAGAGGAGCCAAGACATATAGCAGGAAAGGGTTTGATAAACTCTTATGCCCCTTGCTCAGTTGTTCATACAGAAATGGTTTTCGGGTTTGTTTGTTTATTTTTTTCCCCTCTGGATTCCTTTGTAATAGAGCTAATAACATCTACGTTTGACGGTCAAGGTAGTAATATCATGAAGAGTTAAATTTTCATACAAGATGAGTGTTGGATATATATAATGCTACATTGCTTCTATCATAGTCCCAAAAAACAGCTGCTCTAGCGTTCCACTGAACCTTGAAGCGCAAAGACACACGTATATACGCTATAGTATATATGCGTTACCAATGTAAGCATAGCAAAAGGAAGGCGTAGTTTGCGATGTTGTGATACAAAATGATCCTACTTCAGCATTCATTCACGTTATCACTATACTCACCTTCATTTACCAGGACTGGGCGTACTTCCCAAAGCACTGTCTGTTGATTGTGTTGTACTCCTTTGGTGCGGTATACAAGCGAAGGCTGCCGTGAACCTGCACTTCCTCAGAATAACAGGCTAGTGGAAATGAACGTCAACAAGGATGAGCTCGCCTATTAAAGAGTTCACGAGTTGCCAAAGAAGGACAGTACCCGTCAAAACCAGTAAAAAGATATTTACTCACTGTGAGTGCATTATATTCTTATAATACCTGCAAACCGATGCCAGCGAGTGAGTATACCACCACAGTATCCTCTATGCTGTGTGTGTGTGTCCTCTGATCCTCGCTAAAGACGATTTATTTAGCGCGGTTGACTTCCTATTCTGTTGTGAATCCACCTACAAGCGGCATACTTCCCTATTGTAGAAATTCTTCCAATAATAACTATATAGGTATGCATTGAACTTCACATGCACTTTACAGGGGCCGCGGAATCGAGTGGCTGCAGCCCCCCCCCCCCCACACACACACACACAAACACACTTTTGGCTTTCAATAAAAAAAAGAATAGAAAGAAAAATCTGGAAACAATTTTGACTTTCCAAGGATTCTGTTAAGAGATTCAGCCCCGTCGAAGCTGTGGGTAACCATTGACCCATGACTGTCATTTTTGACGGCAAGAAGAGTGTTGATTCGATTTTTTACAAAAATCAGCAAAATTACCCCTCTGGATCTGACGGGGTGGGGAAACTACCGACCCTCCCCCCCCCCCCCCCCCGCCCAAAGCAGCCCCCCCCCCCCCCCCACACACACACACACACTCACCAACGTTCCGCGGTCCCCGCTTCATTTCCGTCATTGCAGTTTTGACAGCAAGGTTTTGATTCTCTACACACACTACCAAGTAATAAAGCCCCACCTGATCTGCCGATTTATAGGCCTATATCAATATTGATATCAGAAGTGTCCACTCGTTATGAGCATCGGACTGGCACAAACCCAAAGGTAATGGGAGTTACAATGTACGGCAAATCGAAAGTAGACTTTTCTCTGACACTATCTTCTGGAACCCGTGATAGTTGAGTTGTCTGCAACAAGCGAAAGTAGTTTTGTCATGCTGAAAGCATACAACAAATTACATTTAAAAAAAAAACGAACAAAAAGAGATCAAAACAAAACAGTAAAACTGAATAATTAGGACCAACATTTACGAGAAGTTTGGGAAACAGGAACCTGGTCAGATTCTTTATACGTATAAAGTAACCCATCAAAGGCGCCGTCCTTCGTTACGTTACGGCGATATCACGTTTACCTTGCCGTCAATGACATGGCTGTCCGAGATATGATTTGAAGACAATACACCTAAGCCCGGCATCATTTGCCATAAATACATGTGATGGAGTGTACAATTTGCACCAAAGATCGTGGACGGAGAGCAAAATGAATAGTTCCGAAGAATGATATGAAAAGGAGTGTGGTTATCAATGTTGGAAAGTACTTTAGTTAAGCTAATATCGAACAGACATGGTACATGACTTTAATGTTTGCCCGAACTAATCGGTTTCAATCTGCACTTTTCATTTAATTCCCACATATACGTTTTCTAAAGTCATATATTCATTCCACTCCTTCCCCTACCCCCCCCCCCCCCCCCACGCCCACTCTTGTTTGGCATGTTGACATAAAATATATGGCTCGAAAACAGTTTGGTAGCTTAATCTGAGAGAAGAGGAAGTCTCAGGTTTAGCATGTTCAGTGGACTTTAACCACTCCGCGAGTATGAACACATTCTGTGGCCTCGTAGTATATTCCCTACATATTTATATATATATATATATATATATATATATATATATATATATATAGGGGCCTATACACTGCAGTCAAGATGTAGCCGTTTGCAAAGGCAGCTCGCAATAATTTGTGGATGTGCACAGCCACATCGAGCGCAGCGAGCTCCGATCGCTGTGTGCGAGTCCAGAAATTATTGCGAGCTGATGCCTTCGCAAAAGGCTAGTCAAGATGAAGCGGGACACTTGATACACTGGAGTGCATTACAAGAAAGAGCTTCCTATAAGCACTTGATTTAAGTATCGGTAACGCTTGAGATATCGAACTATGAACGAGTTGTATCATAAGGTATTCATAACAATTGGATGCCGTTTCATTCTGTTGCTTTCCCTATACCGAAAAAAAAGTACACGGGGGGGGGGGGGGGCGGAGGGTGATCAGCAATTCATGTCTGTGCGCCTTGAATTTCACCTCTTAGAATATCTCGTCATACTTCCCACAACAGAATACCCTCATTGTCAAGCTGTGTGTTGTTTATTGCGCATTGCGTATTGTGAATTCTACTCCTCATTAATTTTTTATCCCTCCATAAATTTCCCTGTAGGCCCTACCTATTTTTACTGTTACTGTTCTTCCTCTTTAGATACCTGTGGGTTCTGTTGGGAACAACGAGCTGAGACGAAAGCCTGTGACTGTAACCCGGACTGCAACGGGTTCCATTGAAAATAACACGAAAAACATCCTTACAGTTGATACATTGCTAGTGTTGTTTATAAGCAAGTTCTCGCAATTACAACCAAAATTCTGTCACTACATGATCCAGGTAAACCAATTTTTCCATCAATGTAAATTTTAGACCCCCCCCCCCCCCCGCCATCTCCCTATATTTCTCTCTCTTGCTCTTTCTCTCATGCCATATTGACACAATTCTAAACGAGGGCAAGACATAAAGAAATAACAATGTATTGTTATTTCTTTACTAAAGCTAAACTTGAACACAACCGCATGTAATAATATACACCCCCTCCACTTGCATTCTCTTTTCATAATTATCACCCTATCTGTTCTCACACAAACGTCAACATTTACTAACACAGAACCTCAGCGAAACTACATACATCATGAAACGTGAGAGGGCCATAAAAAGACAGTTACCCTAGATTTATTAATAAATACAAATATACATGTACATGATCCACTCTCCGGCTCATAACTTACAGCTTCCTTCACATGACAGGAAAACAATCTAACTGTAACAACTAAACTTTGCATTCCTATTATGAAAAAAAAGCTATGTTCTGCATCAATGCACTCTTTACAGCACCTCTGGTAAGACAGTCTCCAATCGCGGAAATAAACGTCAGGCCATCAATATGTGAGCATACTGGTTTGTTCACAGCTAACAAATTTACAGTGTGTGTGTGTGTGATTTCTGCTGTTGCATACGATGCTGCTCCATATTGGGCAAATGCATCTGATAGTAGGGATCTTTAAGTATAAGATGCAAGATTTATGAGGTTTAAAGGGAATGTACAGTACTGGTTGAGGTAGGGATTCATGTTTTGAACATTCCTAAGTGAGACAATGAAAAGCCTCGTCTGAAATATGAAAGAGCATGTAATTTTAAGAAGCATTCAACGTTTATTTGATGAAAATTGGTTTTCAAATGGCTGAGATATCCAAAAAAGTGCTAATAATAAAAGGCGACATGCAACAACTTTATTAGGATCTCCTTATTTCACCTTGTTTTTTGGATATCTCAGCCATTTCAAAACCAATTTTCATCGAATAAACTTTTGACACCCCTTAGAACTGCATTCCCCCTTACATCTCACAGAGTGGTTTCTGAATATCTCGCAAAATTTTAAAAGCTAAATCTACACCTCGACCAGAACTGTACACACTCTTTAATGGAAGGTTGATGAGCTGGTGCCATGATGAGTAAACAGAAGAAAAAGGTCAATTCGGAAATAAATGAAAGCTGCTTCACAGGAAATCATGCCTCTCATTTTGAGTCACCTTAGCTGGCAGAGTTGTAACAGTTCACACTGTCATTAATCAATGGAAATAAAAAAAAAAAAATGGACAAGCAAAAAGGAAGTAACTGCCTTGCCAAAAAAAAAAAAAGAAAACTAACAGAATAGCAATCACCATGGGTCAACAATCAAACTGGGGACAAGTTGCCGCCCACTCTCTATTCATATACACTGTAGTCAGCAAAATTTGGTAGAATTTGACTTCTTTTATCAGATTTACACATTCTTACAGTCCAACCTCTTGACATTATGTCAAAAAGAATACATTTCTGCATGACATGCAGTCATTGACATACAGTCATTAACACCGGAAGAGATTATTAATTTCATTTCACAAAGACAGTAGAAGAACACGAAATTTGAGATGGGAAAAGTCGTTCATGCCTTGTCATAAAGTTGGACTATGGCCAACGACTGATCGCTAGATTTGGAAAAGAAGCAACTTCCTTATTTCTTCACACAAATCTATAAAAACTTCATTGATTCCATTAAAGTTACACTTGTAAGTCACGACCTGATAAAGAGCATCCTTTACAAGGCCTTATGTCATTCATCCACACAACATGACTGGTAATGAAACATAGTAATGAAACATAGTAATGAATGATGGTGATTATGTGCTGAAAATGTTATATTTCGAAGTATGAACATTGTTGCATATTTTGCACTCTGCTACACTAGGTAGAAATCAGAACACATGAATATTTTGGGAGGTATTGAAATATGTACAAATTACTCTCATCCACAAAATTCTGGACAGGCAAATTTCACTGAAATTGGCCCAGCATAAATAATTTATCATACAAAAGTTTCCACTTTTACAGTATTCAGCATTGTAGCGCGCAAGTAACACACTAGAACATGAAGATGTTCACTGTGCATGTCTATCTGTACACAAACATGGCACATTCAGGAAATAGATTGTATGTAGGGAAAATGCATTGTATATAGGGATCTGACTCCCCAAATTCATCTCTCTGTGATGTTGACTACTAGAACATGCTGGTATATCACAGGTTCATCAGAGTGACACTCTCTTGCTCACATTGCAACCTTTTGACAGGCATGTTTTTAAAACTACAACACCTTTAAAGAATGTAGCTGTCTGATTGGTCAATTGCCCATCACATGACATGCAGTTAAAAATAACATTGCAGGCTGTCGCTGTCAGCTGTGCAATTTTGTTTGAGCAAAAATGGATAACGCACAGCTGAGGTTACCAATTTCCATTGACTCCCATGTTAAACTCTTGATCGTCTCATATTTTTTGTTAAATTGCACGGCTCTGATGTCACAATAAACAACCCTTTGCCACTTACACTAAACAGTTACAAGAGCACATTAACCACTTCAACCAATCAGTTTCACGTACAACTGAGTGGGACTGGGCTACTCATTCACCTTTCACAAAAAATGGTCGCCGTTTCTGTACCAAATCTAAGAATCTGTGGGAACCACATCTTCTGACTATCTTTCACCTTGTGCAAAATCTTCTACAATCACACTCATGACCATTCACTATTTGTATATTATTGAACATGCTTTGTAAACTAGAAGATGTCTTCCTTTCCCATTACCCCTCCTCCCTTGTCCAATCTCCAATCTCCAACCCCCTCCCCCCACCACCATCCCACTATCATCATTCAATCTGAATCTGAGATCGCAGACTTCTGCCACTTTCACCCATACATGCACACTAAAAATCGCCCTTCTTTCCCACTAATGAGGAAGCCTCTCTGTCGAGTCTCATTTGCAGAGTCTACCTCATCAGCGGCTTACTGCATGATCTGCCTCGAACACAAATGCACACTTCAAATACACGCAGTCGCAGGTTGACCTCGCTCGTTCGTTGCCTTCCATTTGCAAATCAGAATCCTTCAAGAGCATTAAAAAAAGTATCCTAGATCCAGAGGGTTATCCAGACCAATACCAACATTTAATCATCTGTTCCTTTTGCCATCAACTTTTCATGCAAATCTGTACAAACTTTTGAGTTATTTTGCCAACAGACAGACAGACAGACAGACCAACTATTCAAATTCATGAAATTCTTCCATTGAGATGTTTTCATTGCAACTGATTGACAAATTGCCCTACATCGACGTAAATGAGCACTGAATTGATCAGTGTTTTAGTAGTAGCCATGATAAAAAAAAAAATCATGGTCATACATACTCGAGCAGGATTCGAACCTACGACCTCCTGATCACTGGACAGCTCGGTGGTCTTGTGGAGATGATGCCTGTCCAGTGATCAGGAGGTCGTAGGTTTGAATCCTGCTCGAGTATGTACACCCATAATCTTTTTATCATGGCTACTACTAAAAAACCAACTATACCAAAAAACATAACCTCCTTGGCAGAGGCAACAATGGCATGATTTCAGTGCTTTGCATTGCTCTCATGGAAAGGCCCTTAGATGGAAAGGTTTTGCAAGTCCATATTACAAATTAGTGATGTGCAAGAATCACTGACTGCAACAATTCCTTCAGTGGAGGTATATCACTCTTGTTCAAAGGTGTACTTCCAAAAAAAAAAAAATGAAATGAATACATAACTGCTTTTAAAAGGAATTTCACAACTTCAAATAAAATTATATAATTGATATGATGGTAGTAAGTTCCATTACAATATTCACTGGAAATAGGTGATGATATGTATCCTGTATCTTACACGCTACTTTCTCAACCAGGGCTTACAGATTTTGTCACATATACAAGTGGTAGAACAAAATATTTAGAAAGCATCTTCATGGCTTCCTTGTGGTCAGCATCGTCAGCATAAAAACCCCAAATTTGGCTTTGAATCAAGACTATTCTGTTTGGTCCCGGCCATCGACAAAATATCCATCTGCACGGGTATCCTTGATGAAACTGTGAAGTTGTTTTCTGTAGGGTAGCCAATGTTACACCTGATGTTCAGAATTTGGCTAGGATGGCCATATTTGTTCTTCCTCAGTTACTGCACATAAATCCTCAACACTTTGCGTGTCCTGTCTGCATGCTTGACTCATTCGACGGCTTCCCAACTTTGCATTTCTTGCTCAAACAAACAACTGTGCACAAAGCGATCAATAAATCCCTGCATGCCACAATACATAAAATGAGCTTCATAGCCATACTCTTGTCATAAAAGTCACACCATGGTAAAGCCTGCAGTTTTCTCTACAACTTTGTCGACTGCATTTCAAGCATAAATGCTTCTATAAAAAGTTACATGGCTTTGAAAAACCCAAAAGCAGTCGTGGATTGCTGTCTCACAATACTGTGGCACACCTGGGCCCCGTTTCATAAAAAGTTGATATGATAACAACTCTTGCTGGAATGTCAATTGTCATGGTAACGACAAAAATCCAGCTTCGTGATTGGCTGTTGCTATGGGAAGTTGTCATTCCAGCAAGAGTTGACATCCTAACATCTTTTATGAAACGGGGCCCCAGGGGTTTTACATCTTGGCACACAAAGAATTATTTAGCAACCAAACAAAACATTTATAAGTGCTGAGATGACCAAAAGGAGACCCTCTGTCCAGAGGGGGGTATGACAGTGGAGAGGCAGGGCCGGACTGGAGCGGTCATCACGCTTCGCTCTCGGTGGTCGACTGACTCTCCTCCAGGATGGGAACGATGAGGTTGTCCTTGGGCATCAGGTTGTACTTGGTGACGAACGTTGTGAAGCGGCGGCAGAGGAAAGTCTCATTCTAAATGGGGGGGGGGGGCAGGGGCAGGGGCAGGGGAGGGGAGGAGGGAAGGAGAGAATAATGATGCTTGCATGTAAGCTAGATCACAACAACAAAGAAAAAGTGTGGTCACTTTCTACCTTAACCCGTTGAGGATGAGTCCCGAGTATACTCGGGGAAGTGTCTATGGGAAATGCGTCGTATATAGGAACATTCTTGTAGGTGTTGACTGAAAAGGTGGTGTTTCATTAGCTTTGTTTCTCAGTTTTATTACATTCTCCACTAGACTGGTGCAGACTGTACCCAAAAAATATTATAGAACCAATGAGAGTGTACAAAAACATCTTTGCTACATCTTTCCTCTATACAGACTTACCTCATACTCGTCAAAGAGGGTTCTATGGTGGAAGTAGGCATGGGAGAATATCCTGTAGATGCGTCTACACACCGAGCCGAGCTTGGCTACCGATGACTCCTTGATGCTCACCCTGCCAAAATAGAGATTAATGCATTAGTCTACAGGCATTAACCCTTTCAGTTCTGGGCACTTTGGACAGTGTGTATTATATAACGCCTGAAGAGATCCTTATCATTTGATTGGTTGTTTGACATTGATCATTCTGCCCATTTCACTATGACGTCATCATCCGTGCAATTGTGGTTACATTTACCGTGCAATTTTGGATCCATACGATTTGCTCCATTCCATGCTCGCCGAGAGCCCGGCACACTATGCGTGTAAAACGCTTGCGTTTGCAGTGTGTGTATGCGACAGCACGCTATCGTGAAGCGCTCATTGAGCACTCTCTTGATTTCAGATTCTAAAACATCAAATGACAAGGAACTATTTTAGGCGTTATATAAAACAAATAATAAATATTTTTTCATTCGTGCAATGGACAGAATATTTCATATGGTGAAAGAAGAAATGTTTGATCAATTCAACTCGGCTGCACCTCGTTGAATGGATCATTTTATCTTTCAGCTCATGAAATATTCTGTCCATTGCACTCATAAACATTCATTATTTGTATATTATACAACACCTGGAAAGAATGTAGCTATCTGATTGGTTGATTGCCCCATCACATGACATGTGGTTAAAAGTTCCATCGCACACTGTCTCTGTCGGCTGTGCAATTTTGTGCAAGCGAAAATGGATATCGCAGGGCTAATGTCACCAATTTCTGTTGACTCCAGTGTTAAACTCACGATTGAGTTTTTGTGCCATTGCATGGCTCTGATGTCACAATAAACAAACATTTGCTGTGCACACTCAACAATTACAAGCATACATTTTGCCACTCAGTTTTGTAAACAACTTCCACCAATTGGTTTCACAAATGCACATATGTGTACACGGCTGACTGTGACTGTGCTACTGAATCGCCTTTCAAGGAAAAATGGTTGCCATTTCTGTGCTAAATTCAAGGATTTGTGTGGACCATATCTACTGACGTTTGAAGTGTTGTATAAAAAGATGATGCATATTTATTCAAATAGGCTTCGCTTCATTATAGAGTGCCTCTACCTTTCAGCTAATGCGAAATCTTGAACCATCACACAGGTGACTATTCACAATTTGTATACCATGCTATAGTGTCTTCTGTGCCAATTTGCTCTCAAAGCACACAAAAGGTTAATTATGTTCGTAATTCACCTTTGCTTATTTAGTCATATTCCTACTTGTACTTTAAAGGTAGGGAATCCCATTTGCATGCCTTAAATGAAGAGTTCATTTTAGAAACTCCCATAAAGTATTGAAAGTGGAAGGTAACATTTAATACATTTTTATTGATCGTTAGATTTTGAATTGAATTTTTTTCAGGGCTCACCGTAATTCCAGTACATTACTAGGCTACCTTTGCAGACCCATGCACTGCATGTGTGTCCATCATGTATATTTTGTGAAGAAAGTTCATCAAAACTTACAAACATTTCTATATACATTCTTGCAACACACTCTATATGTTATTACATCAGCTCTTATACTTTTAGATTTGTGTTTATAGATAAAAAATACAGAAGACTGCAACAAAAAGGCTTAAGTGTGGCTGACACACAGAACTACTGAGTAGTTGAGTTTTGTGCATTATTCAAATTGTAGATAACTGTTGACTTCCAAATTTCTCAGCAGTGTTCTAAACAAGTCCCCTGAGGTTCATATTTAATGTTTTGCTGCATTTTGGGAGGTCTGTAAAAGGTATCCCTTACCTTTAATACTGAGAGCTTATCCTCAACTTGCAAGTGGAAGAGCATTATGGATCTAGGAGATAGCTTGCTGAATTGTAAAAATGATGGAACTATAATCATTTCCATGTTTAAAATTGTTAAAATGTTTTATGTATGAAACACACCTACATTAATTCTACTTCTGTACCTAAATCCAGTATTCACCACAAGCTTTCAATTATGTGTTATACTAGCATTACTGCATTCACTCACTCCACATGAATATTTGGGTGAACTTGTCCTTTCACCCTGAAATAGCCAAAGGTGACATTGTCACAGGCCAAATCATGGCATCATAGCAACAGCTGTCCAGAAAGGCTTTAATCTTTCAAATCTAATTTCACTTTGCTACAGTGTACACCAGGGGGGCGTTTCATGAAGGAAGTTGTCGGATAAAATGTCTGACAAGTCAATTATATCCGACAAGTTCAGAGAAATCAGCCAATCAGACTAAAGAATTTCTCAAAACTTGTCGGATATAATTGACTTGTCGGATAAAATGTCCGACAAGTCAATTATATCCGACAAGTTCAGAGAAATCAGCCAATCAGGCTAAAGAATTTCTCAAAACTTGTCGGACTTCATGAAATGCCCCCCCCCCCCCCCCGAAGAGCCAATGGCTAGTCCCTACACTGATGTATACGATGTAGATGCCGAAGTGAAGTCAACAATCAAGAATTGCTTGTCGACTCCATAAACATTAGAGGCTGTTGGGAGGCAACAAACAAATTAATTGCCATTATAACATACATGTACAGCTTATTGCTTACCGACTCGGGAAGTACTTGTTGCTATTTAAGAGACAGGCCGCTCCATCCAGAGTGTGTCTGGTGTAGTCAATCGCAGGGCACTGCAGGACAAAGTTACAGATAGCAACCAAAGGGTTCATTTCTGTTGCTTGGCATTTGGTCACGCCACATCACATGGGTCTATCATTGATGATATAAAAGCAACTCTGTACCTCGATGCTGAGAAAAATAGTACTTTCTTTTTTTTATACTTTCACTGTATTCACCT
Source organism: Diadema setosum (assembly GCA_033980235.1). Classification (NCBI taxonomy): domain Eukaryota; kingdom Metazoa; phylum Echinodermata; class Echinoidea; order Diadematoida; family Diadematidae; genus Diadema; species Diadema setosum. Next base: position 11,007,415 of record CM067075.1, on the reverse strand, counting down.
GTAAGATGTACCAGACCACAAAAATATAATTTCATTATGATGTACATTATGTAAGAATGCCTGTAAAACTTATATTGAATATTTCAAAAAGGGTGAATAAAAAAAAAAAGTAAAATAGAGTAAAAGGAAAGTTGCGAGTAAATTTATAACAATGATCTTAATTGCACCAGTTGATAATTAACATGCACTATGTAAACCAACACACTATAAGTAAATGGAGTACAGTAAGTCACAGTCTATCACTGTTAACAAGACCCAGATAAAACAGCAAGGTGAGAGGGTCTTTGCTGTGTTTTGTTTCGTGTTTGTTTATATAGACACATCGGTGCATAAAATGACAATTATAGAATTTGCCATCAGGAATGGCAAAGGACAGACTGTCTGGAATGCTGGACACATTTGAAAAGGAGACAAGTCTCGTGACTTAATCTCAAGCCTTTTACAAATTCCCCACTGTGGCATCTGTAATCCTTTACAAGGCCCATTGCCTCATACATGTACATTGTATATCCTCCCTTTCAATACATCCATACTGAGCCTATACTTAAAGGTCCAGTTTACCTTTGGGAGCAGTGATTTTAGAAATTTTCAAGATATCACATTTGATGCATATGTGTAGGTCTGTTGAATCACAAAACATCCTACCATATAAAATTTCGCAGAAAAGCCTAAAATATAAGGAGGTATCAGTATTTTTCTTAATAAACCATAACTGTAGACGGTTCAGTCTGGAAATATTTCTATTATGATTATTTGTGCACATTTTATGTGTTTAACAATACTTACCATCGATAATATGGATTCAAATTTTTACAGTGGTTGTTTCTGTCCCTAACTCACATTTTAGAACTATTTTAAAGCACTAACATTGGGTTTTGCTTCATCTGCAAATTAATGGTAAATTATGCCTTTAACTCTCCGTGTGCCACGCTTGCATGGCAACTTTGCATATATTAACCCTAAAAAGACTGGGGGGGGGGCCTAAAAGGCCCCCCCCTCGACATTTCGCGCGATTACTCAGCAACACGCAATGCTCTCGCCGCGATGCTCTATGACTTTTTTCTTTCGAGTTTCCCGGACATTTTGACACCAAATTTGTGACGCCCGGGGGTATGGTTCTGAAGTTACATAACTTTTTGTACATGCACGTGAGACCGAAAATGGCTAAAAAATGTGATTTTGTGTACAAAGTCAATACAAATTGAGTTTTATCACATGGTTCATATAAATATGCTTATTTTTACTCTCAATGGCTAAAATCAATTTGTTTTAGTAGTATTATGCTTCAAAAAGGGTCTGCCACAAATTTTGCTGAAAAAAACAACAAAAACAAAAGGTCGAAAAAACAAAGAAATACATAAGAAATTCATAAAACAATAAAATAAATAAGAAATTATTTTTGATACCGAATTTTTTTTCAAGTACATTTGCTAAGAATGCTACAAAGAATATCTAGACCAAAAATGAGCACATTTGGAGCTTTATTTACTGATTTACAAAAAAAAAGTCTGATTTCTCGCATAGATTAGCATAATTAATCAAAATAAAATAAAAGAAGACTATTTTGGAAAATTTGAATATACGATCTTGTAGATTACATCGCACACTACCATTGTGCAAATTTCTGCGGCGATCGCGCGATCCACGGCCGAGATCTTAAGGGGGGGCCCTTTAGGCCCCCCCCCCCCCCCCCAGTCTTTCGAGCTACCAAAATAGCCCAGTCTTTTTAGGGTTAAACAAACGCGCAAATGCTCCCAAACTGATGGACAAAACAAACACAATATGCCACAGTCCATTGAGAGCGTCACGCGTGATTCCACTCCTCACACATATAGCTTGTAGTGTGCGGTGATCCATAGGGATTTTCCAAGCAGATTCTCATCTTCCTGTTGAGCTTTATCTCTCAGACCTATACCACAGCACAGCTACACAGTGTAATCATGACGAAGAATACAATTTTGAATTCTGCTTTGGGGTTATGTTTTGAATACTAGTAATTTGCAAGAAATCTAGCTGCCACTCTGTCCAAAAAAAAAAATCAAAAAAATACATATATTTACAGCAAAGCTTGCAGTCTAATACAACTTTGCTGTACTACATTTCTAGCATTTACACTTTTTATGAATATCATTAAATGGATTTGAAAACAAAGGTTTTTTTTGGTTTTGTTTTTGTTTTTCCCAGGAGCACAAAAATGCTGCAATCTCACAATAATGTGGCACACTGGGGGTTTACATTGTGGCGTGCAAAGAGTCAAACACCGCATACACTGTACGATGCTGAAATTGCCAGAGGATTGTGAAAGAAAGTACTGCACCTGTATCTACGGAAGAAAATTGGAAATGTTGTATCTGAAACTGCAGTATGAATGTTTACCTCCTTTGGAGTCTTGTGAGCGGCACACAGGAAGATCCACTGCTCTGTAGCCGTCATCTGCGTGCAAGTGTCTGGATTGCATTCTTTCTGTTATGAGAGTACACGTACAGTGGATAAAAGCAGTGATAAGAGTGATAGATGGCCTGAAGCCCTTAACCCAAACTAGGCCGCAGGGCATGGGAGGCCCCCCCCCCACGACATTCTGCACAATATGTTGCTACAATGCTTCATTACTTTTTTCTTTTGAGTCTCCCGCATCTTTTGACACCACATTTGCAATGCTCAGGCATGCAGTTTCAAAGTTATGCATAAATACATTGTACGTACATGCACGTCGGACCGAAAATTGCTCAAAAAACGTGAATTCCCATTCAATTTCAATGCAAATGTTGCTTTCAGTCAAATTCCATAAAAGAGTGATCATTTTTTGCTTTCACTGGTTATAATCAATTAGGGTTAACCCTGTACCCAGCACCTACATAAACAGTGGTACAGACACTCATTCCTTTATGTTTGAGTTTAATAAATGAATAGTTTTAAGATCACTTCAAGCATGTAATCAACTTACTGCAGAAGGTTAGTCACAACTGACAGACAGTTTGTTTCGTCCCAAATTGTATTAAGCAAAGAAAAAGGTTTTGGGGTGTTTGTAAAATGTACCAAAGTCAAAATCACATCATATCTGAGGTGTCAAACAGGACAGTACCTATTCCAGTTTCCTCAAATAGAATACAGTACCAGGTATACATACCAGCAAAGAAAATCAAAAATTTCAAAGTCCAACAAGTCATATGACTGTCGGTCACATGTCGTGGCTATGCAACCAATATATAAAAGTAAAATTAAGAAATGAAAAAATGAAAAATAAACATCAATCATAGTACTCATCATAAATGAAGAGTTGAAACCTGATACATGTGTTGACTTACTTGGAGCTTCACAGCAAGCCCATTGAGCTCAAGGCAGAACTGCCTCAGGTGCTCGTACTTCCACACCCCCTCATCCTGCCCCTCCGGTGGATGGAGGATACCATCGATGTTGCTGATGTCCTTACGGATGCTCTGCTGAATGTACTGGTGGTGTAGGAATTCACAGGATGTCAAATACTTTTCACAAGTTTACAACAAATTGAAACAAACATATTGCACAGTTGCAATACAATATGTCTACCTACAATCTCACAACATCAAACGTTGACTGACAAACATATTAATGCTTTGTCAGATGATGATATCTAATACTTTAACATGCTTATGTACATTATACACGAGGACAAGTTCATCTGTACACATCCAGCTGCCCACTTTTTGAAAGAAAAGCTGTTGATCAGACCACAAACAAACACTGCGGCAAGAAGCCAGATGAACTGTTTATGAACTCAGCTACATTTTTTTTTTTGAAAGCAATGTTTGTTTCTGTTTCGTTTTGTTTTATTTTGTTTTGTTTTGTGTTGTGTTATTATTATATTTTGGCACATGCATTGCAAGCTACACTGTACAGTGAACAAATCCTTGATGGAAAATTATAGCTCAAGGGACTCATCAACTCCTCAAATTGACAAGAGGAAGAGAAGACTCACCATTCCCTTTCCATCTACATTCTGTTCATGATATTTTAGTCATTTTTCAGATGTTCTTGGCATCGAAATTCTAGCTTTCATTCACATGTAACTCCCAAGCTATCATTGTTATTTGTTGATATGGTCTATTGCTTTTCAATTTAAAATCTTTCAGATGCTCTTGCTACAGTATAATCTTGCAATAAAGAGATTCTAGCTTTCATGCAAATGTTACCATGATGTTACCATGTTTTTTCTTCCAATTGGTTTATTGCTGGTCATAAATACACTTCTTGTGCACCTCGTGTTGATAGGCACTTCTTAAATTAAGGTCTACTCCTTTAAAACAGATGCAACAATAAATAAAGTAAAAGCTACAGTTGTACGTGTACACACCCATCAAAATAGTGCCAAGTAGATATTCGCAAGGAGGTAATGGCAAAAATGAATTGTGTTCATAGTGAACATCTAGGGTAAGGCACTAACCTGTTGTACAGCCAGTGTACTGTCCATTTCATCAAATGATTGCTCCTCCCATGAGAAAAAGTCCTGCCATAATGCAAAATGAATGAAAACCAATGTAGAAATGTGTATGGTAAAATAGTGTACAAGCACATGTGCAGCATGTATGTACACTACGTTGGCTAATAGAATGTCTACACTGTACTACTAACAGGATAATGTATAAAATCACAGTCACACATCAGAGAAATATATACAGCTGTAAGTGTAACCTTTAGTTGCAATTTATTCAACACAAATGATAAAACTAAATGACAATAATAACAATAATAACAATAATTACTAATAATGATATTAATAATAATAATAATAATAATAATCATTATTATTGTTATTATTATTATTATTGTTATTATTATTATTATTGTTATTATTATTATTATTATTATTATTATTATTATTATAATTATAATTATTATTATTATTATTATTATTATTATTATTATTATTATTATCATTGTTGGTGTGCCCGATCAAGTGTAAACACTTCAAAAAGCAGCAATGCTGGGGACGGCACGAATCCTCAGAAAAGTACAGTATTCATCGCATAATCGGGCATCTGATAATCGGGAACCTCGCTTAAATGACAGATGCTTCCCAGAAACATTTCCAATGCACGTTATTTTCACTGGATAATCGGGCGGGGACCTCTGATTAACGGGACAATTTTTCTTCAAGCGATCTTTGATTTTGTTGATATTTTACACAAAAAATCTACCAAAATACCCCAACAGTATTTCAAAGATTCCCTATCAGTTGTCATTTACATCAAACTTACAAAGCAAGCTTCGGACTGGTGTGTTTTGACCTCCGTCCATCCAGTACACGTACATTTCAGCTCGCTGCCCGCCTTCGCTTTTCTGTACATGTGTATATGGCGAGCTAGATCGCTACAACACATGCACAGTGCAGTGATCGCGGCAAGTAAACAATCAAGCCGTGATGATTGAATGATTGAAGGACTTTTCATTGACGTTCCCACATCAGTTCTGGGTAATCATTTCCCATGGTTGTGGATATGTATTTATACAGAACGCCCTACGTGTCCAAGAATTCTACGAATGTTTAAGAAAGTGCTAGCTTTTAATCCACATATTTTGTGTTCGAAGAGAGGTGACAGAAGCCGAACCCGGTTGCGATTACTCTACATCTTGCGAGAATGCAGGGACAGCTAGAGGGTCGCGCCGAGGGGTAGCGTGGTTGTGTATTCATGTACTTGTACAGTACGTCAGTATGCATGTGTGTGTGTGTGTGTGTGTGTGCACTACATAATGTACATGTCGTATGCCGTTAGTGTATGGTAAGTGCTCATCGCGAAATCGGGCACCCCGCTTAAAGGGGCCGTGTTTGCTACTCCCAACCTGTCCCGATTATGCGATGAATACTGTACTAAAATTCAGTAAGAGACAGTAATAATAATAATAGCAATAATAATAATAATAATAATAATAATAATAACAACAACAATAATGACAATAATAATAATAATAATAATAATAATAATAACAACAACAATAATGACAATAATAATAAGCCCTACTAAGTAATAAATGTATACAAAAATGCTCTGGGTATAGATGCCTGGACAATTATACCTACGCATATTTTGTCAATAATGTTGAATTGAGGAGCTCAATCCAAACCCTTCAATACCTTCAGGATAATTTTCATTGACAATATGCCCTGAAAATGTGTATGCTTCATTTTGTCTGACTGTTCGATTTCTGGAGATGTACAGTCATACAATCAGGGCTCAACACTAACATTTTCTCTGGTGGCCCTTTTAGGCTACTGAAATCTTTTGGTGGCATGAAAAAGAAATGCTGTGGCCCAAAATAAAGATACAAAATTTCATGTTGAATTTACATTGTAGATGCCCAATTGGGCACTGTAGCATAGTGGATAAGACTCCCAACTCCCGATCAGAGGACCCGAGTTTGAATCCCGCCCAGTGCTTACATCCTTGGACAAGATGTTTTTACCCACTACATTATGTCCCTCTCAACCCAGGTGTAGAGATGGGTACCTGGCAACGCCAGGGTAATAATAATAGCAGGGCCCTCTAGAGCAGTGGCAACACTGAAGAGGCTACCCTGCGTAAATAAGACCTTATTATAAGATAACCTTTTAGGAAATTTGGCGGCCCAACATAGTGGCCCCGCGACCGGACCACTGGGTTACACCAGTTCACCACTGAATGTGCCTACACATGTACGTAGAGCAAGCCCTGACAATCAATTCTTTGAGCAAGAAAAGGACAAACTTTAGAGTGTCTTTAACCACTCCAACAGGAAGTTTAGCTTTAAACTTTATTACATAGCCTGACATCTATAGCTGGTATACAAATGGTGTTCTCTTGGCTAGTGCCCGAAAGATTTGGTGGAGTATGAAAACCAATTGTCAATGTACAGCTACTGTATGAAATATACAATACTTGTACCAGGCCTGAGAGGTTCTGGTACTGGTTGAACCTAATGCACTTGTCAACGTAATGACTCACCCCACTACCCCCGGACATGGGTGCGTCATTTCCTCGTTTGGTCCGTCAAATTTGTGACCCTGGTGTTCGTCATTTTACCAGCTTTGTCCGTCAAATTTTTGACCGAGGGGTGCGTCAAAATCCCATCATTGTCGGTCAAATTTTTTGACCGAGGGGTGCGTCATGGTACGTCACTTGGCTATGGAAAATAACACGCATTATTCTGAACTGAGGGGTGCGTCACTTGCTATGGAAAACTGCACGCATTTTTGCACGCTACCAGTACCGTATACACGTACCGCGAGTGAAATTACAGTGAGCGTTTTCCCGCGGCAAGTGAAAGTCTACGTACAGTAGTGTAACAGCGACTGGGCTGTGTGTACTCGCGGGAATGCCGTGGCGTGGTGTGTACCTACGCTGCAGTATGCATCCACCGGACTAGCAATGGCCGCGCACACACAGCGCATCTGCACACATGAATGTGATTGTCATGTATGGATTGCATGCACAGAATACACACTACAAATGTACGGAATACTAAGTATCGTAGCATGCAGCAGCGTGATGTACGGTGAATGACGGTACAGTGCTTACAGGGCCAGGCCCAGGGTAAGGGAAACTTGCCGAAACTTTTACAAATTATGGTTACGAACCAAAAGAAAATGAAATTGCTTGAATAAAACGTATGCAAAAATCGTTTCAGTATTTTCGGGGGTGCGTCAAATGTACCGAGGATGTCCGTCAAAAAAGTGACTGTGGTGTTCGTCACTGGTGTTGTCCGTCAAAAAAGTGATTGTGGTGTTCGTCACTTGCAGCGTTTTGTCCGTCAAAAAAGCGACTGTGGTGTCCGTCAAAAACCCTGTGTGGTCGGTCAAAAAATGACCATGACGCACCCATGTCCGGGGGTAGTGGGGTGCGTCATTACATTGACAAGTGCATAACGGTTACAGTTATTACAGTGTATGTGCATGATGAGGAGACTTCAGTACTAATACTATTTTCTCAGGGGCGCAGCCCCAAAGAAAATAGTAGTACTGAAGTGAGCGAAGGCACATGGTTTTTAATTTAAACACAGTCACAGAATTCAGAACCTCAAGGATCAAACAGTCAATGGCCTGTGGCTGTAGGCTGTACGCGTACGGCTAGCTGTGTAGCCAGGCCCTAGTCCTAGTGGTACCGTAACTATACACAGCCCAGTCGCTGTGTACATGGTACGTCGCGACAGGGCTGTACTCGCACGACCACCAACCACTAGGAGAGCGACGTAATCGTATCACGATAGCTTTGACTTTTGATACTTACGATCATTTTTGTCACCTCAAACTCATCGAGTACACTCTTCAATATTTACTCTACATCTGATGATATTAGTATTCAAATGTACGCAATGAAACTTACCGAAATTGATCATCATATCCAGCATGTCCACACGGTACACAATCTTTCACGCGAGGCCAAGTTTAGATATCGGGTGGTCACGTGATGTGAATGCCCTTTCAAAAGGTCGCGCTGTCGACCGTGCTGCTACACTCAAGCAGCGTACGCACGGTTTAGTATACAGCTATAAACTGTACTGGGCTTGGCGGCGGCTGGCGTCTGGTCGGGCGAGGAACATTGAGCTCCATACCACGGTTATTGTGTAGCAGACGCCAAGGTTTGTTCGACACTTTCAACGCACACGCCCTCGCTAGCCCCGCTCTGGAGCACATCCGGTCACGCATGCGCATAAGTCAAGGCGCCATTTTGAATTCTGCAACGACGAAGCCCGACGGTCAGGAATTGCGCCAGAAAGTGTCATTTATTTGTTCCACGGACTTATCGCAAGTGGTCTCCATGGACCCAGTGTGGCGAACTATTCTTCTAAAATAGAAACATGCATTTAGCGTGAGTAAAGTATTCTGTTTAAAGGAGAAAAGTACACATGTTCCTAAGTTTTGTAGCTGTGTTGAGGTTCCTCACTTCGAGGCTGCATGCCGTGCTCGTCAGACGCTGTTTTCGCATAGCGTAACAGTGTCTGGTCGGGCTAGTGGTACCGGTAACTCAATTGTTTCCTGTAGTATAGGTCTAGAGGTCTATCCCTCCCAATGAATTTTAAGAGTGCAGTGCAACATAGACCATTCCGAAAGTGACAGGATAATCAGCAATTTAATTGTGGTCGCTATCATGGAAGAAGAAGTAAATTTCGGAAAGAAATGTTGAAGACACGCCCCAACTGATTTACGTAGCAGAGACTTCACACACCTGAATTTCGATACACGGGACTATTATGGGGTCCAATCAACCCTACATCGATCTTTCGGGACTAAATACGAACGGATTTTCCATGTCTACGAACTATACTTGTCCAAAATTACATTTCAATTAAACACAGGCTTTAAGTAAAAGGGTACTGCAAATGTTGGAGAGCAATCCTTACCTCGGATCGGGTTCCCGAGCGGATACGCCGCAGAATTCCAATCTCACTTTCCGCCATGATTGTTGTGACAGTAAATAATTGTTATAAGGTTGTGACCAATAGATGGCGTCTGTCTGTCTGTCTCAGAGCGAGTTGATCAACCCGCTCGGGGGGGTGTTTCATAAAGCTGTTCGTAAAGTTACGAACAACTTACGAGCGACTGGTGATCAGTTCTTGTGCTGAATTATGGAAATTCTGATAAGCATAGCACATCAGAACTGATCACCAGTCGCTCGTAAGTTGTTCGTAACTTTACGAACAGCTTTATGAAACAGGGCCCTGGTCTGTCTGGCCAGGTACCAGGGGGGTGTTTCATAAAGCTGTTTGTAAAGTTACGAACAACTTACGAGCGACTGGTGATCAGTTCTGATGTGCTATACCTAACAGAATTTCCATAATTCAGCACAAGAACTGATCACCAGTCGCTTGTAAGTCGTTCGTAACTTTACGAACAGCTTTATGAAACAGGGCCCAGGTCTGTGCACGGTGGTGGCGTTATAAACAGAGTCCTGTCCGGTTACGTTTGTGTTGCACCGCCGGGAAAAAAAAAAATAATAAATAAATAGAAAATAAAAATTAATAATACTACTATTACTACTAATAATATTTGTTTGTGTCCAAATCAGTATTGTAATATAAGTTTATTAGTGCGGAAAATTATTCTGTCAATGTCTTGTACGCATAACATTGTAGTATTTGTTGCTGTTTGTTGGGTGGTGTGTTTTTTTTTTTTCTCGGAATCTCTAACATTTTGGATATGAAATGCAAGTAAAACAAAGGAAAGGGCAATATTTATCAATTAATACTATGCTAAATATGAGGTGACGACATGGTATCACGTCATAATTTGCATTGCCAATGCGGTCACTGCTCCGCCAATATTATGAAGCATTCAAGTTCCAAAAATTTCTTTCTTTGCCAAATGTAAATGAATTCTCTACCGCTCTCCTCATTCAGTTGACTCACTTTGAATGAAAGTTAAATAAAAAAAGGGGGAGGAGTTTTCTTTCAAGTTTTTACTTGTTATTGTTTTTGCGTCCACATCAATTAGGTTCTACTATGTTATTACATTGACTGTAATGATTATTATTGGAAGTTTTTTCATAATTGCCACCCCTTCTCGCTCTCTCTCTCCCTCTCTCTCTCTCTCTCTCTCTCTTCCACCTCCACATTATGTACTAATATTGCATAAAAATATAGGGATTACAGAATTCTGGTTCTTTACAAACACATGTCAACCTTCTGTAGAGGATCATCTCCCGTCCACTGGGTATTATACAATATGTAGGACCTACATGGATAATCGGCTTCATTCACACATACACACGCACACACACACACACACACACACACACACACACACACACACACACACACACACACACACACAGCATGCATACACTCTTTAAATACATCAACATAGTAACACATTCAACGCTCATAACCACGTAATCCATAATTATGACCAGGTGATCGTACGATCTCTCACATCCATACAATACGTCAAATTGAATTCTAGTAATAACAAAAGTACACTTCATTGCACATAATGCACTGCTCTGCACAGTTGTTTTCTTTTTCTTTTTCTTTACTTTTTCCGCACTATATATAGCTTCCCCTTGTGGCAGCCAAAAAGCTATAGCACAAGACAGTTCAATGGGTAATTGCCATTTTGTATGTTGATGTATCATCATGTTCCTTATTCACTCATTGAGGTTGTCATCACCATCAAGGGCTTGCTTAACAAGCTCCTGCATTGTTTTCCTCCTCGTTACCTGGAAACAATGTGTATCGTCGATTCCTGCATCGTCGTTATGTTTAAACTTTAAATATATAGTTATGATCATTATACTATGATTGTAAAAATGTTTTTTCCTATTATGTTGTCAGATACACGTGTTGTCATTTTAGGTCCTATATATAATCTCATTGAAAAAATGCAGAAATAAAATCAAACTGAGAACAGAATATTGTTGTTTAGTGTTGTTGTTGTTCCGGCCTACATTACTGACTGACGTTATTGACCTGAAGAACCCCAGTGTAAACGCAAACACACCGAGTGTATAGCCACGTCCACTCACATTATACAGACAAGTCCACTAACCTTGCTTTCATTACTGTATACTTTGCATGTATTAGTATACAGGATATACATTGTAAATAAGACTGCGCGTGTGAAGGTTTTATTACTAAAGTCACAAATGGAGAGAAGCACAGAAAGAAATTGAATAGGGGAAAACATTCATGACATTAAAGAAGTAAAAACCCAGACAAGGGCAATCAACGGCGTAGCCAGGATTTGATCTTAGGGGGGGCGGTTAGTCTGCGAGGGAGCGAAGCGACCGAGCCCGAGCGAGCGGAGCGAGCGAGGGGGGGAGGGTGTGGGAGGGGGGTGTCCCCCCTCCCACGGTAAGAACATTTTGCATTTTGATGTTGTAAATGGTGCAATTTGATGCATGTTTTTGCGCGTTTTATCGTCGTGAAACAGTCCCATGCACTTGTTTAAGGTAGCAGTATATTTTAGTGTAGATTATTATTGAACAATTTGCCTATAAAATGGTATAATTTTAAATACACTTCTTGTATTAATTCTTTTCACTGAATATCATGAACGCGACTGAACCCGAGCGAGCGGAGCGAGCGAGGGGGGAGGGGAGGGTGTGGGAGGGGGGTGTCCCCCCTCCCACGGTAAGAACTTTTTGCATTTTGATGTTGCAAATGGTGCAATTTGATGCATGTTTTTGCTCGTTTTATCGACGTGAAACAGTCCTACTTGTTTAAGGTAGCAGTATATTTTAGTGTAGATTATTACTGAACAATTTGCCTATAAAATGGTATAATTTAAACACACTTCTCAATATTAATTCTTTTCACTGAATATCATGAACGCGACTGTACCCGAGCGAGCGGAGCGAGCGAGGGGCGAGGGGAGGGTGTGGGAGGGGGGAGTCCCCCCTCCCACGGTAAGAACTTTCTGCATTTTGATGTTGTAAATGGTGCAATTTGATGCATGCTTTTGCGCGTTTTGTCGACGAGAAACAGTCCCACTTGTTTAAGGTTGCAGTATATTTTGATGTAGATTATTATTGAACAATTTGCCTTTCAAATGGTACAATTTAAATACACTTCTTGTGATAATTCTTTTCACTGAATATCATGAACGCGACTGAACCCGAGCGAGCGGAGCGAGAGAGGGGGGAGGGGAGGGTGTGGGAGGGGGGTGTCCCCCCTCCCACGGTAAGAACTTTTTGCATTTTGATTTTGAAAATGGTGCAATTTGATGCATGTTTTTGCGCGTTTTATCGACGAGAAACAGTCTCACTTGTTTACGGTAGCAGTGTATTTTGATGTAGATTATTATTGAACGATTTGCCTATAAAATGGTAAAATTAAAATACAATTCCTGTGTTAATTCTTTTCACTGAATATCATGAACGCGACTGAACCCGAGCGAGCGGAGCGAGCGAGGGGGGAGGGGAGGGTGTGGGAGGGGGGCGTCCCCCCTCCCACGGTAAGAACTTTTTGCATTTTGATGTTGTAAATGGTGCAATTTGATGCATGTTTTTGCGCGTTTTATCGACGAGAAACAGTCCCACTTGTTTAAGGTAGCAGTATATTTTGATGTAGATTATTATTGAACAATTTGCCTATAAAATGGTACAATTTAAATACACTTCTTGTGTTAATTCTTTTCACTGAATATCATGAACGCGACTGAACCCGAGCGAGCGGAGCGAGCGAAGGGGGAGGGGAGGGTGTGGGAGGGGGGGTGTCCCCCCTCCCACGGTGAGAACTTTTTGCATTTTGATGTTGCAAATGGTGCAATTTGATGCATGTTTTTGCGCGTTTTATCGACATGAAAGAGTCCTACTTGTTTAAGGTAGCAGTATATTTTAGTGTAGATCATTATTGAACAATTTGCCTATAAAATGGTATAATTTGAACACACTTCTCAATATTAATTCTTTTCACTGAATATCATGAACGCGACTGAACCCGAGCGAACGGAGCGAGAGAGGGGGGAGGGGAGGGTGTGGGAGGGGGGTGTCCCCCCTCCCACGGTGAGAACTTTTTGCATTTTGATGTTGCAAATGGTGCAATTTGATGCATGTTTTTGCGTGTTTTAACGAGTTGAAACAGTCCCACTTGTTTAAGGTTGCAGTATATTTTAGTGTAGATTATTATTGAACAATTTGCGTTTTTGGAATTGAAATAAAGCGTCTAAACAGTCTACTTCTATGCATGGCGGAAGGGGGGGGGGGGAGGGGCGGACGATCAGGGAGAAGGCTTGGGCGAGTGTTATCTCCACCCTTCCCTTCCGATGGAGCTTTTGCCTGAAATTGAGATATCTCGTATACGCATATTTGATGGAATCAACATTTGGGAAATCACCAAAAAAAAAAAAAAAAACAACAAAAAAAAAAAAAAAAAAAACTGATGGGGGGGGGGGCTGAGGGAGGAAAGGGTAGATTAAAAGGGGAAATTCCCCTTATACATGAGGGAACCTTGAGTTTTCGGAATATAAGTGATAAGTCTTGTGCACTCAGAATTATTCATATTTTGTGTGTGCGCGTAAATCTAAAAAGTGTACTAAGCTAGGGAAAGAGGCACAGAGGGGGAGGGTTTGGGAGGGGGATACCCCCTCACAAGCACGAGAGATTTTGCATATTTTGAATTGAAATTCAACGATCTGGTGCACACTTTGAGTGAAATATTCAAAAAAATATCTTATTTGTGAAAGGTTGCAAAGGAGACCCGCTTCATGTGCATGCATACAGTATACACGCATTTTTTTTTTCGCCTCCCAAATCCCCGGTCCAAATCTTAGGGGGGGCGACCGCCCCCATCGCCCCCCCCCCCCCCCCCCCCCCCCTGGCTACGCCAGTGAGGGCAATACGGTTCCAAGTTCTGTCTTGTTTAAACATGTGCGAATATTTAACGCAGTTTGCAGGCCTTTATAGTAGGCATGATCCTCATAATGGGTATTGTTTCAGTTTCTGATAATTAGTGTATAATGCACTGTATACACTGCCACGTGTGACGGTCCGAAATGATACTGAGTTTCCATTGACAAGAGAAGAGTTTCCGTAATGGGGGATCTAAACATGGTTTCTGAACGCTTTGATGTAGAAGATGAATATTCGGTCTGTATACTTTGGCATTATACACCTCGACTGCGAGTTTGTCGTTATTCACACTGCATAATAAAGCCAAGCTATACCATTTCAATGGATGGTGGGGATTTCCCGCGCGCCAATAGAATACGTTTATAGGCCCTACGTACATAGGCAAATTATTACTACTGGGTTTGTACTAGCACAAAAAGGGTTAAAGCTTTTCAAGACCTCTCATTCTCTAACGTTCATATCTATGGCCAATGAAGACCGTTGAACTTCAATTATTTCCTATTCTGCTCTTGCCCTCCTCTTTCCAGCTCTCCCGCCTATCTCCCTCCCTCCCTCTTTCTCCCTGCATGTCTGTCTTATGCTCTCTCTCTCTCTCTCTCTCTCTCTCTCTCTCTCCATCCTTCTCTATTGATGCTAAAGGCGCGCAAACAATGTACACACGTATAAATTACCATAATAATGTCATTATTATGAAATCCATCATAATTATTTATATCTATAAAGAGATGACAGGATATATTTTGGTCCATTATTTCTTTATTCCTTCCACCATTTATTCATTCATTATACAAGCATAAACTCCTAGCTATGTTGAAACGGGAACAACACCTTATGTGTTCACTCTTTATCAACACGAAGGGCACTTATACAGACATAATTATATTATAGAGTGTGTGATTTCAAGTTAAGTGCTAGTGCCGACGTTGGTGCTACCTCAACATGACCACCAACAATAATCAAAATCCTTAACATGAAATCAGTCGTTGTTAGCAGGTTGACTTCAACAATAAGACGTGGTCCCGATGCCTATAGCATTGCCTATATAGTGTTGGGCCCGGTGTTGAATGTCGTCTGTAGAACTTCGCTATTCCCATTGAAATACTGTAGACACGGTAATACTGTATAAAATCTATGCCTAGGCATGCTGGACAACGTATAGGAGCGAATTTACGATCGCTGTATTTTGGAGATGTTGAAAAAAAAAATGTGGCACTTATATCGTTTTGTCGGATATAAATATTCATTGGGGCATCTTTTCATGTTTGACTTGAACCAAGCGCAATGACACCACCGCCAACAATAGCATTGAACTTGAAATCATCCAGTGTATGCTTATAATGATACTGTGTATCAATAATAAATAATACTGTCTTTCTTTATTTACTGCTCTGACAGAGGGCCCTGCCCTTCTTTACCCTATAGCGTTTCCCGGTATTCATAAATATCATACATCTCGTCTATGACGTAAAGGCACGGGTACGGATTCGAACTCGAGACCTCCGAACAAAAGTCAAGAGTCTTATCCACTAAGCCACAGTGCCCCTATATTGCTATGATAAAATCAGCCTCTACTCAAAAGTAACAGAAAGTTAAACAATAATTCTTCACTCGAAGAGAAGGATACTATCAAACACTTCGCAGTGCGGGTAGTGTTTACATGAAACACGCGGCTTCATCGCGTTTCGGACATACTGTATGTCCCCGTTTTGAAAATCACATGTTTATGTTGTGAAATTGACATGTATTATTTTTTTAGATCATACTTTACACTGTGCTGACTGCAAATTTGCAGTTTATGCAATATTCGAATTAAAAACAAATACAAGTATTGATTATGAAATTTGAACTTCAACACATAACATTACTCAGTTGATTTTACTGGACTTCAGGCTTCTGAAGCAGTCTATGCTATGAATCTCCAGGAGTAAAGAACATGAAGAAGAGGGCTAAGAAGAAGAAGAAGAAGAAGAAGAAGAAGAAGAAGATGAAGAAGAAAAACTAAAAGAAGAAGAAAAAGAAGAAGAAGAAGAGGAGGAGGAAGAGGAGGAGGAGGAAACCAGCTTGCCACATTTGCATTGACGTTTGCAAGTGAATAATTATTGTGTGGCAACAAACATCGCGACTCTTCGAAGAAGTACATTGTATACGATAAAAAAAGAAGAGGGTGTGCAAATAATGTACAGCAATGTAATAGCCATGCACCTGTTGTGAAATATCATGTTAACACTCTGAGGACCATGCGTACCACAAATTCATTTTCCGTCGTACATTACTGTGTAACCTTGGATTATGCTGCTGGTTTATCACGCGCTTTGTGCCCGGGATTTGTTTCCTTCCCATCCAGGGGAACAATACGCAATAATTCAAATACAATTTTGTCTGACGACATACATATGCATAATTTCGTGAATGAGTAGATTAAAAAACAGCATTTAGAATTAAGATGAAAGATCTCAATATGAATGAAAGGTTATAATAATCTTTGTGCCAAGTCCAGTGTCGAGGAAACAGCTCGATCAAAACGATGCATTATTAAACATGGTCAAAACAGATTTGACCCATTTCTGATAAAACGTCGTTCCCGAATTGAATTCAAATTCGTAAATATCTCATTCACTCACCATTGCTCACTACAAATAAAATATTAGTTGGATGGATCTCTCATTAATGACGTATAATATACTCTCCGAATTCCTTAGACTGGATATCAATGTATACGATTTTGCTGAGGGATCTTCAGAATCAAATTGAGAAAAAGATTGACTTCTTAATCTATCAGATTGGGATTTTCAATCTAATTTTGAATGGACTGGCCCCTCATCTCAATCTAAAGGATAGTAAAGAATTTAGAGAGTATGATAAGCGAGATTGGCAGACACATTCATCAATTTCGTCTGGTAACAGACAGTGATAAATATAATACATTCACATAAAATGCGAGGAAGGTCAAGTGTAGCTCCTTTCATGAGCCCTTAATGTTAATCTTTAGAAACGAGTAGATACACTTGATTTGAAAATAAAAAAAGAAATCACAAAACAAGTTTGACGAGAGTTGTGAGAAATATGCATGAAAAACAAAGATATTGTACAAGCGTACGTATACTCGTGCATCCATAAGTTAGCTTGAACATTTTTTCCACATACTTTACGGGCGGACCATGTACCAATAACATAATACAGATAACTGCAAATAACATTTTATCTCATTTCTTTGCATGAGTACCCACCACAAACGAGCGGGTAATGAGCATGTAATGTTCAAGTCTTCGTCAACGTTCATAAAGGAACTGATGTACGAAAGTGTGTAAAAAGAACAGTTTTTCCTTTTTAGCGTCGAGATGTAGAACATTTGACAAATACTTGACTACAGTCATCGTGATATCGGAGGTACATTGAAAAGATATGCACAGAGGTATTGTTTGTAATTTGGAATTTCGCTATAACAGAGGAATCATGCTGGAGTGTCATCCTCAACAACTGATCTTCACTTTATCTACACGAATGTAATTGGAAAGGGAAATCCAGAACAATTGAAAGTTAGTCTGACAAGAAAGAGTCAAATATGACAAGCAAAACAGTGAATATTCGATCAAAATCGGATTAAAAGTAAGGAAGTTACGAAATTTAAAAGATCCACTAATAATTGGGCAACAGTTCTTGAACAATTGACATGAATACGTAAATGAGTGAGCTGATGAATCACCTCACAATTTTCCACTGATCGTGTTCCATTATGCCTTTCTACTTCTAATTCTTCGACCATGAAATAAACAGTTGCTTGCACAGAGAGAGAGGAAAAAAAAAAAACATAAAGTGAACGTAATATTTAATCAAACAGAGAGTCTCATTGGCCATGGTCAGGCTGTCGTACTGAGTCAACAAGATTCTGCCAGTGAATCTCAGGTATCTGTCCATATCTACACTCGATTCGGTTTATCTCGTCCATATCCAGTTTCTCGTGCTCGCACAAAGACAACTCAATGGGCAGGATATAACGACCATCCCTGCGGAACGCCACCCGTGCTGCCTCGCGCATAATGCTACGGGCGTCTCTGCCGTTGACGTAATGCGGTGATAGAACCACAATGAAGCGGTAACTCTCCCGGAGGCACCTTTTAATGGTGACCATAGTGTCTTCGCCTACGTCGAAGTCCCGCTGCTCGATACAACCGCGCAAGTTACACTCAGCCTCGAGCTTGTTTAAAAGCGCCAGACTCCAAATCTGATCTCTTTCGTGGAAAGATAGAAAGAAGTCGTACTTGTACTGACCCCTATGGATTGGCTCAATTCGCGGCAGTCTTGAATTTATATGTTGAGAACATCCGGTCGTCGAAGCTAACCAAAAGTCGTCTTCCTTCAGGAGGCGCACGTAGCCTGGAATGGCCTCCCTGTTGTAATGGTCAAAGTCGTCGCTGAAGCTGTCTCCATGAGTGTCCAGAGGTGTCGCCACCAACCTCAGACGGTGCTCTTCTGCCTTCCTCTGCAGTGTGGCAACGTCCTCCGGACTTTCCTCACTCACGCATCGAATCCACCGTCGGTAGGTCTCTAGCAAATCGAAGTAGTCATCTTGCTCACTGTCAAGTGCCTTCTTGAATTTGGCCTTGGCCTGCCGGATATTCTTGAGTAGATAGTGGACTTGACCGAGGTCAGAGTAATCGGCGTGAACGATCCTTTCTCTTTGAGCTTTTTCAAACTCTTCCTTGGCCATTTTGAGCAGTTCCGTCCTCGGGGTGACATCGAACTGCGAGTGAATTTCTTCGTCTGTCAGCGCATTGTCCTCGTACAAGGACAGATAGAGAACTCCGCGATATCGATGAGCAAACCAAGACTTCAGTCTAGAGATGGATCTGTCTAGGAACGTCTTCGCTTCCCTATACCTCCTCAATTTCACATATTCAGCTCCTACTCTTCGAGTTGTGATTTCATGCTGATCATCAATCGACAACCCTTTAATGTAGCAATCGTCGGCATTCATAGCGGTCAGTTCCGGTGAATCTGGAAATATTCGCTCTAGACTTCGATTATCGGGGTCATGATTGAGCAATATCCCAATGAATACCCAGGACAGAGACAGGTAAGCAGAGCTGGAACTAATTTGAATGACATCATAGAACAGCTTGATTGCTTTCATGTATCCAGACTTAATCTTCGTTTGAAGTACATCCGACACGGTGTCCGATATTTTCCTGAGATAGAGCATCTGCACGTCCCGTCGATACAGTGCCAAAGCATGATCAAAGAACCACTCAGCTCGCTGAGGACTGTTCCAACAGTAGCGGCCTATGGTGGCCGCACGCTCCACATATGTCATGTAGCGAAAGCATCTCTTATCCTGCTCGAAGTATCGAATTGCGTGAGCCTTGTCCGCGTACGCAAGAGCGCGATGTGGGTAGGTTTCGTAATGGCCATCACGCTGTCCCGACCTCGCGAAAATTGCACGTAATCTCTCCGTGTATGTGTGTGCTTCCCTCGTGCTGTTCTGTTCTTGGAGCAGATGAACCATGTTACCAAGGGCACATATGTTCTCATGGTCATATCCAAGCACTTCTAAAAAGTACTCTTCAGCCTGTACTTCGTTTCCGAGCTCGTACTCAATGAAACCCTGTAAGTTGCGGACGGCAGTGAAATATGTGGGCCTGTCATTGTAGTCCCAAGTTTCACCGGCGAGTACTTCCTTAAACTTGGAAAGCACCAGCCTGTCAAGCCCCTTTAGTTCTCTCCACTTCAGGTGGCAACCGAAATCCAGTATCTGGAGGGTGATGTTATCTGCCTCCTCGGGGAAGAACACATCGGACAGGCCTACGTCTCTCTCCGCGCCGTCTTCGATCCCGCCAGCCGCCATGACGCGTCTCTGACGGCAATCGGATGTGTCGGGTATTTGGTGACGAAGAAAATACATGCTCTGGTTGGCTGTAGATCGTCACTCCATAATCCATTGCAAAAAAAACAAGGAGATGGGGCTCATATAACCTGGCAGACAGGATGCACAGCGTATGCACAGCGTATCATGGGAGAATCTGAAAGAAAATGTGGGAAAGAATGCCATTATTAATATAATGTACTTTATAGTGACATGAGTATACTCATAATACTTGATTACGATCATTGTTTTAACAATTAAGAGTGCTTGGTACAGCCGTTGTGTGTAAGAACATTGGAAGTAGATAAAACGTATAGCAGTATCTAAAAAGAAGATGTGGGGAAGTAATAAAGGTCTTGACTGCAGGTGTACTAGTACAAAGGGTGGCGTGAGTCGTAGTATTGGTGGGAGTAAAAGTAATCATAGCTCCGGATAAAGAACAATCCGCGCCGTCACTAAAGCCACTCTCTCGAATGTTTACCGTTGCTGATCGTAAATGATGGCCAATTATGTAACTGTAATTCAATTTCGAAATAAGCCAATTTGGAGTTAGCTCATGTGCACATGGGTATAAATGACATTTCTGTTTTCTCAGTTAGTCCACTCGTTTTGAAAGCGACAAAATGCATATGCTCGGCGGACGTAATAATTGATGGAATTCATCAGTCATGTTCAAGCAAGTAAGGATGTTCAACTTGCGTAAACCAGGTAACCAGAATGGTCCATCAATGGAAAGCATTGATTTCATTACTAGTATTTTCCATTGAATGTAACATGGACCCACACACATGGACTATCAACCGACGGAGGTCTTTCTTTGATCTCATCACCACCGCCATCTGATTATGTGCATATTATTGCGCACATCCAGCTGTCTGGACAATGGTGATTGTGTAATCGGGCATCGTCACTGACAAAAGATCCGTTCCTTCATTATGGTCTTATTTGGCTTAGATGCCTTTTCAGACTCGACTGCTTTGAATAAACCAGTGATGGGGAGCAGCAAATCTCAAAACATGACACGACAAATTCTGTACCTCAAAATTGGTAATTACTAAAGAGGACACCCACGTACCGTTGCTTATAGGTAAGACACACACATCTCTAGCTTTAGGCCTACTGTAATTAAGTGTCGTGTCCATGTTAACTCTGAAACAATGCGCAAAACATGGGGGAAATTAGATTACAAATTACAATCGACCTGCTAAAATATTTTCTTTCTCTTGTAAAGCACGTGCATTTCGCAAACGAATTGCTTGAGCGATCATTTGTCAATATTCGCTACTACTGCACATGCATTTTTCTTGATTCTTGGGTTATCTTCTGCACATGTAGGTTTTGGATTTCTCAAAGCGTCGTCTTGTTTTATACAGGCATGCTGTTTGATTACATCTGAGCAGAAAAGCATGTTTAAAATGTTGCTATTACACTTTTGACAGAAACAGGCGCATATCAATGAACGATGAATGTCCAAGTGTAGTAGGACCCCGTTTACAGTGCGGGGCCGGGCTCGGCCGCGGCTCGGCCGCGGCCGAGCCCGGCCTCAATTGCGCGGCCGAGCCTCGCAATTTTGTCCGTTTACACTGCTGGGCTCGGCCGCGCTTTCGATTCAAACCTTTCATTATTTGGTCGTAGTGGCGCTCTGCTTGTAAACTAACGCAATTTGGTATTGTCTGGTTTTCAGACCCTTTGCCAACTGAATTCCGTGGCGACGAAGTCGCCGTTCGGGCAAAGGCCTTTGCCGAAGGAAAAAATCCTCTGCAGGACAAAACCACCTTAAACTATACTAGTTTTCGACGTTGAGGGGGTTAATATCCTGAACAGCGAAAGATACAGGCAGAGGGTTTGGAAGCCAGACTAAAACTGGCCGCGCAATTGGCCGCGCATTTGGCCCAGTTTGCGTTTACACCAAGAAAAGGCCGGGCTCGGCCGTGGTCGAGCCGCGGCCGAGCCTGGCCTCTTCTTGGACCCCGTTTACAGTGCGAGGCCGCGGCTCGGCCGCGGCCGAATGCGGCCTCAATTGCGCGGCCGAGCCTCGCAATTTTGTCCGTTTACACTGCTGGGCTCGGCCGCGCTTTCGATTCAAACCTTTCATTATTTGGTCGTAGTGGCGCTCTGCTTGTAAACTAACGCAATTTGGTATTGTCTGGTTTTCAGACCTTTTGCCAAGTGAATTCCGTGGCGACGAAGTCGCCGTTCGGGCAAAGGCCTTTGCCGAAGGAAAAAAATCCTTTGCAGGACAAAACCACCTTAAACTATACTAGTTTTCGACGTTGAGGGGGTTAATATCCTGAACAGCGAAAGATACAGGCAGAGGGTTTGGAAGCCAGACTAAAACTGGCCGCGCAATTGGCCGCGCATTTGGCCCAGTTTCCGTTTACACCAAGAAAAGGCCGGGCTCGGCCGCGGCTCGGCCGCGGCCGAGACCACCTCCAGAGCGAGGCCAAATGCGAGGCCAATTTTGGCCTCGTATTTGGCCTTTTGCGCGTTTACACTGAAGCGGGGCTGGACTCGGCCGCGGCCGAGCCGCGGCCGAGCCTCGCACTGTAAACGGGGTCCTTGTGTAAACGCAAACTGGGCCAAATGCGCGGCCAATTTTAGTCTGGCTTCCAGACCCTCTGCCCGTACTATTTCGCTATTCACGATATTATCCCCCTCAACGTGGAAAACTAGTATAGTTTAAGGTGGTTTTGTCCTGCAAAGGATTTTTCCTTCGGCAAAGGCCTTTGCCCGAACGGCGACTTCGTCGCCACGGAATCCAGTTGGCAAAGGGTCTGAAAACCAGGCTATACCAAATTGCCTTTGTTTACAAGCAGAGCCCCACTACGACAAAATATTGAAAGGTTTGAATTAAAAGCGCGGCCGAGCCCAGCAGTGTAAACGGACAAAATTGCGAGGCTCGGCCGCGCAATTGAGGCCGGGCTCGGCCGCGGCCGAGCCGCGGCCGAGCCCGGCCCCGCACTGTAAACGGGGTCCTAGTAGGTTCAAGAATGTATCAACAATCTTTCTTTCTATTGATATTGCCAAATGCCACTTTTGCTGAAGGCGGTCGTGCTGGCAAATACCACTTATGAAAATCACTTGAATAAGCAAAATAAGCAATAGGTACTTATCTCAGCGAATTTTAAAACCAACATACTCTGTTGGTACAAAATAAACTAATGACCTTTGTCTGCTCATGCGTGAAGTGGAACCCCAGACTGTTTTTTTTTTTTCAACATATAGGAGAGCCTAGTACCTCCTTGCTCCTCCTATCTATAATTAGGGTTAACGTGTTTTAGCCAAGCCGCAAGTGTGGGGCCTTGTCAAATTGCTATGTGTAATGTGAGAGGCTGGAATATATTGATTACAAAGTGTATGCCAAAGGCAAATGGGGGGGGGGTGGATTTGTCGAACCAAAGGCCCGTTCTGTCTAGCGAGTATGTGCTGTTCAAAATGTTGCGTATTGTCCTAGAGAAGATAGCATTAGAAAGCGTTGAATATCAGTTGCTGTTTATCTGCCCATGAAGTCAGCTTGCTTAGATCTGTCGTGAGATATTCTGGGCCATCGGGTTTCTTGATTACTCGATAAAGCATGCACTCACATACAGATAGCCTCAAACTGGTTGTGATGTCTGTATTTATGGTATTGATCTGAACGAGCTAAAGAAGTGGGCCGAGTACAGACCCTTGCTGTGCTCCGGACTGAACTTGAGTATTGTAAAAGGTCATGCACTTGTCATCAATGACTCTCTGCAATCGTGAGGTCAGCCAAATGTCAATCCATCTCAACAGTGGACACTGAATACCACATCTGGGATTTGAAAGTGAATTCTCCGTTGAGGTACTTTTTGAAACGCTTTACTGACATCCAGAATCAGAATAGCTTGCCTTCGACTCATGTCGAGTGGATCCGCAGGCAAGTCTTCTAATGTAAGAATGATCGAGTTGACTCTCAGAGGTAAGATGTTTCCGTGATGATTTTCAACAAAGAAGCAACGATCAGATGTTGGTAGGTAGTGATACTGGTCGATAGCTTTCAGGTAAATTCTAATGGCTAACCCCTTCATTGTAAATAGGAAGCACATTGGCTGACCTCCAGTCGGGACATCTCCTTCATTTACGGATTTCTGGAAGATAACGGTCAGTGCTGGAGCTATCTCATTTTCGGCTTCCTTGAGAATGATGTTCGGAATCTCGTCAGGTCCATAGTGCTTTCTTCACTTCCGTGGATCCGAGTATCCGAGTACCAGGAAGTCTTGGTAAGTACAGTCAGACTCGTACTTGGCAGCAGATCTTCAATAGTGAAGGCACGACAGAACTGGTCATTCAAGATCTGGGCCTTGCCATAGGATAACGATGCTTCTTGGAGCAGAGTACAGAATACCGACTGTCTACTTTCTCCTGCTCTTGAAGTGTGAAAATGCCTTCTTGCTGAACCTTTCCCCCTCTACAGGTGTAAAAATTTCAATTTTCCAGACCTCTGTTCATTAATCTACAGTGAGATTAGGGAAATTTGCACCTACGTCACTCTGTCTCACTACTAGTGAATTTTGCTTGTAAAAGTCTAGCACTTTTCCTCTGTCGAGATATCCTCTTCAGATGTTGATTCCACCGGGTTTACACTTGGTAGTTTTGTGCGAAACATGTGAAGTATATTTGCAGCTTGGAGAGCCCCCTTGAATTGATTCTAGCACTGAGATGCTGATTCTACTGTGCAGTAAACCAATTGGCACTGGTCTCCCTTGCCTCATCTTAAGGCCACCGCACACTACACGATCAGACTAGTCTTAAAGTCTTAAGCCAAGCTGGGTCTTAAGACCAGTCGTACGACACCGCACACTATGCGACCGAACCTTACGAGTAGGCTTACGACTGTAAAGCGCGCTCAGTGCGCACTGCGTGCGCTTGCAATTTACCGCATTGTGAATGGCTGAAAGCCTACGACCGGTCGTAGAAATTCAACATGTCAAATCTCTACGTCTGGCGCTAAGACCCAGTCGTTCGACTACAAAATGGCAAGACTGTGACGTCACACTTCTAGTATTAAGGTCTTAAGACCGGTGAATCGGGGCAAAATCGTGTAGTGTGCGGCGGGCTTTACACTTCAGGCCTATACTCTCCTTGAATAAATGTTGTTTTTTGTTGTTGCTGTTGTTTTTTTTTTTTATAATTTGTAAGCTTTGCAAGAAACAATCGGAGAACAAAAATCCTCCCCGGGGCCACAGGTTCATTAAGTGGGCATTTCATTGGCTTGGAGAGTAGGTGGCGACTTGGTGGCGACCCGATGGCGACCCGGTGGCGACCAGAGTCGCCCTGGTTGCAGAGACATCTCCGCGACTGATCAATCGCGGCAGTCGCGGCAGTCGCGGCGCTGCGTCGTCACCTCCAGTGAGATAGGCCCATTACGCCATAGAACGACATACTATATGACGGCATGATCATCAACTCAAGTACACAGTTCCTGGGTCCACCCTTGACTCTCATAAGTATTCATTTTACTCAAGAGACATAAGATTATGGAATCGCCTGCCGGGACCGGTAGTAACCACTGCTGACCCTTTATTCCAAGGAGCTGCTCTACCCATTCTCAGAACAATGCAGCCTCCTGTTTGATCTGCTACCATGTAGGAGGATCCACTCTGTTTTTACTCTCGCTGAGCACTCATGCTCACATTCTTTTGAATGATAGTGTGACTGTTGTACATACACTGAATGGTACCCCCTCATGACACACAGCTCGGTTTCATCCCAGTATAGCTTCGTATAAGAGCTGGTACTAAATAGGGATCACTGCATCAAGGATCAACGAACTATGCACGCATACCAATACTTTAGTTCTTGATGATGATCCGGAGTACCAAAATGAATAATCGACTGCTATAAACAGAAGAGCGTACAAGAAACGCCGACAAACACGTACAGTAACCACTTTGTCGGAAGTTATTACCTTCTACACCTCGTATTACCATGGAGCCAGCTTCTGTACTCCATGATTGCACTCATCTAAAGAGTCAATTCTCGTATAGATAATCCGACTTCAGAGCACCACAATAACTTATGGTGGCCATACACTGGGGGACCTCTAAAGAAGATCAGAAGCACTCTCAATGGGTTATGCAATGACTTTGTTATCTTTTGTTAGGCCTACTTGAAGCTCCCCAGTTAGATAAGTTCAAAGTACCATAAACACAGTACCAAAACCAAATTGGTATATAATACTCCACGCATTTCACTACAACAGCCATACACTGCTATACTATACACTGAATAAGGAATGATAGAGCTTTCGAGAATTTAAACACACATGAATGTTTGAATGCTCACAATCCAGGGTGTTTCATTTTGCTCGTATGGAGGTTTTCAAGGTCATAGTGAAAACAAGCACGTTGAAATGCGCTCTGTTGCTGTTACATTTTGTTTAGTTTTTTTTTTTCTTTTATGCGCATTATTGTGGCTAAGTCACTGAAATAGTTATAAATTCCATCCCAGTAATCACGAAAACAAATCACAACATAAAGCACAGACTCATCACACGTAATGATTTCTTCTGGTCCAATAATCTAATGCAGCCCGCCCTTTGAGTCCCTCTCCTGTACTCTATTCTTTTGAGTGTAACCAACCCCTCTTTTCTGCCTCAGACCATATTTGTGTATAGTGACGAATGGCTTCCTGTGTGTACATTAACAGCATACGAATGACTGCCTTTCTACACTGGTGAAGAGGTGCACATGACCGCAGTATGTTCATATCTTCACGCACTGATGACTTTGAATCTCATCTGCTTCCCAGTGTACTCTGTATAGATTTATCAAAGAGAACAAACACTCTCACACAGTCTATTGCCTCCCCCACTTGGCGGGCCCAGACGGGGTTCCTATTGCGTGTGTTTCGCATGACAAAGCACTTCAAATACATGTAGTAGAAAGTCTGCGATCTATTCACTCGCAGCACATTCTGGTATGTGCTCTTGTGCAAATATAATATCCCGTCACATGTCTGCAAGGTGTAGGACACATCTCACTACTTTGAAGTTTCATAAAGGGAAATTTACCCCCAAATTCTAGTATTCTAGTGAAAACATATATATTATTATGGGTCTTACACAAATCAGTGAAAAATCACACAATCCGTTTAAAAATTATGAATAACGTAGTCCTAACTTTTCTCATGTACTGTCAATGCTGGAATAGAGACTAAGGGATTCGTGATGTCCTGGTATAGGGCACCGGTAGGCCCATAAAGAAAATACAAAGAGAATTCAGTATAACTTTAAGTTTCTTCTGGTACTTATGAAAAAGCACATGACTTGCCTCAATCAGAAAGCAGGGGGCAATTGCGTTACCCTTAACATTGTGTCGATAACAAGTCGACTAAATGTTACTTCTCATTTTTAGCAAACAAATACATTTTAATAGTGGATTTCTCTATCATTTTCTGGCCAAATCACTGCATTCACGGTATCGAGACGAACGTGTATTTTGAAGTACATTAATTCCCTTTAATAGGCGGGCACTCCCTCTGAAGAGAAGTCATCGTACGAATAATTATCATAACACATAGGCCTTAATTATCGCATTTAGCATGATGCTTATAATTACTGCTTTGAATAATATTGGGCTTTTCTGTATATCCATGATTGAGCAGACTCTTGGTCTCGGTACGACAAAGGATCTAAACCAAAGGGAATTCAGCGCGAAAAGAAAGACCATCATTGATTATTCAAGCTGTTCTGAATAGCATAACGTGATAGAGGTATCAGCTCGTTAGTTTTGATCGTTTCGCACTTCTTTTGGCATTACTTTTAGACCTGATGGCGTTGGGATACTGTGCAGTGGGAAACCAGACATGGCTCGTCTATATTCTGGAATAATAGTAGAGGCTACTAGGTAATACCGTGAGATTTTCAATCCAAATTTGTTTGTTTGTTGTTTTTGGTTTGTTTTTTTATTTTGGGGGAGGGGCTAACTTTGTCAATTTTGGGGGTGCTCAATTTAAACAAACAAACAAACAAACGAACTTTGGTTCCGTTCTTTTTTTCAACTACGTCTTCAGCCGCCATTTTGAATTCAAAATGGCCGCCATATCAAACTGCATTTAAACCCATATCTCACAATGGGAGCATTCTAAAAGCTTCAGATCGCTTTGATAGGCCGCCATCTTCAAATTCAACATGGCCGTCAATGCTAAATGTATTTTACTTATAATATCGTAGCTTGCACTTATTGTAGAAGCTTCAAATTTTCAAGAGTACACAATAGTCATGCTTGAGGTGTCCAACATTCCAGTTCAACTTTATTTTTTCCAAATTGTTGAAGGCCACCATCTTGAAATTCAAAATATAACCCCACGCCATAAAGAAACAAACAAAGAAACAAACAAATAATTATACTGACATGCACGACATGAGTTTAACGAATTTTCTATGGTTTTAGCACCAGTTGATCTCTCATGTAAGTATACACACAGCCGAAGAATCTCGAATGGTCGTTACCAATGCACAGTTGCTGACCGGTGCTATTCGCGGTTTTCGAATGTATCCCGGTGAGCAGCTAGCAACTGAGTTCAGATAACTAATGAATCCCCATAATGCAAGCTATCAGGTCTTTCAGCCCTTTAAAGGGATTGTACAGTTTTGGTTGAGACCTAATATCCCGCGGTTTCTAACATTTTTTGGTGAAATAAGAAACCTCTTATGAAATATGAAAGAGCATGTAATTCTATGAGGAATTCAACATTTATTTGATGAAAATTGGTTTTGAAATGCCTGGGATATCCAAAAAAAGAGCGATTTATTACGATCGCTTTGTTTTACTTTGTTTTTGGATGTTTCAGTCATTCCAAACCCGATTTTCATCAAATAAACTTTGAATACCTCTTAAAATGGTATGCTCTGTACTATATCATACGTGTTTTCTTGGTATCTCGCAAAAAGTTAAAAGCCCAATTCTCATCTCCACCAATACTGTACCATCCCTTTAATATTGAAGTAAACAGTGGGTACAAGGATAGTTGTGATTTTGCAGTAAAAGTACCCAGTTTTCAGTCTGGGTGGCGCTATGTAATGTACGCCATATCACCACGGTCAAAAATAACAAATAAGCGTAATTTTTGACACGGTATGTACAGATCCCACTTCATTCATCAAGTATAAAGAGCATGGTGCAAAACCCAATGAAGCGGTCCACCCCAAGTAGGCCTACATTGTACTCACAACTGGATCCCACGGAAGCAATATTGCTTGTGCGCTATCCAGTTATCTTGTCAAACGGTAACCTAGGATTGGCAAACAATAATCTCATTGCGTTTTGCTCGTGGTCAAAATATGGCAACGGGATCACCGTGTAAGTATGGTGGGTTATAATAGGATCTGGCTTTAAAACAGCAGGACATCGGTTCGAGTTCTGCCCTGTATATTCGATCCTTAATTGGCAAACCCCGCGGGTATACTCTTTATACCAATAGCGGCATGCATGAATACAGTATACGTGACCATGCTAGAATCAAAGTGGTGCAGGGTCCACTGACAGACCATGTTAGCACTTTTCTGGTTAAATCAGTACTTGATTTTTGTTTTTTATTATTACTGTCACAATATGAATACAGTATCAATATCAATTTGGAAGAAAAAATGAAACCATTGCTGAAGTATGATTCTTGATTTGCACAAAGATGTGCCAAGCGTGAAGAGAACAATCTGAAATGTAGAAATTGTTACCGAATAATTATTTCATTTTGCTATATACGGACTCAATTAAGGAACTCGCTCTGTTCTTTTTCTTCGGGTTTTCAGTATGATACCAACTTTGGTAGTCACAGAAGTTTGATGGTACTCTATTATATAGTTGTGTTGCAAAATAATCAGTATTTTATTTAACCGGATGCTTCGAAATTAAGTAATCTCAGCAGATTACACATTCAGGCTCAATCAATAACGGTCTTCGATGTAAAGGAGGAAAAACGAACACCGAAAAGAGTCACTCATAATATAATATTTTTCATCGTCTTAAAGGAAATCGAATCAGCACTCTGTCTGAAATGCTAGCTTGCAAATAGCGACGAGATCTTGGGCTACTATGTGGACATCCTCCAAAATAAAACACTATGATATTTTACATACTCAAGAACGTTATATCTCCCTATCTTTTTACTATTACTACTACTATTTTTACTACTACTACTACTACTACTACTACTACTACTACTACTACTACACTACTACATTATGCTATTGTTATAGCCTACTACTATACTAATTGTTTCTACTACTGCTACTTCTATTCTACTACTACTACTACTACTACTACTTCTATTACTACTAATAATAATATTACTACTACTACTACAGGTGTACTACTACTAAACTATTGCTAATGCTGGTATTCTATCCACATATCTGTAGGCCTACTGCAAAACGGCGCTTTGTGTAATATCTTCCTTTAAAAAAAAAAGAAGAAAGAAAAAACATACACTAAGAGTTCACCTGTCATGTATAATAATAAACACACGCGAGTGCCTCTGTGGGCCTGCATGGTGCTGATCCGTAAATCGAGGCAGTTTTGCGCGATATAGCAGAGTGTGAACATGTGACTTTAGGCCTACACAGTTTTACTCCCCGCCGAATGAGGCAGCAGAAGAAGAGGGAAAAGATGGTTGATGATGAAGAAGAGAAGCTTTTCTCGTCTGACAGGGGAATCTAAGATGAGTCTTCAGTCCAATCCAGCGAAGGACCTCACTTCGAGGGACACCCGCAGTCCGACACCAACATGGTTTGCCTCCTAACTGGGCTTGAGATGCTGTGAGAGTTTAGGTCTTAGAACCTGTTATGTTGATGGCCACTCCATAACCAAGTCGAGTAGAGTATAAAATTAAGCGAACAGTGCGACAGACATTCCATCCAAATGGTATTTGAAAGTGTCACATTCAAGATCAGAGGTAAATTATCAAATGAGGTGAATGTGTTGTATAGGGCTCGGGGCAGTACACAAGTTGATCCGGGTAGATCGGCTGGCGATTAACTTGATGGTCAGTCTGCTTTGCATGGACTTACATGCTATTTAAATTATAATGATAATATCATTCATGACATGTATGAATTATCTTCACCACACATTTTAGGTGCAGTACAGGCAAGCAAGAAAACAATGTCTGCGATAGTCACCGGTTAAGATAATGTGGTTTTTGTATGCTTGGACGGGTTTTGTAGATCACCAGTCCGGTATACAGGCCAATCAGGGAAAAGAAGAAGAGCTGGACATTGTCATGCGATGTCTGTTTATGTCGAAGGTGAAGAAACATGAGAGGTAGGTCCTATAGTATAAGGGTAGGGTGAAAAGATGAAATGGTGACGAAATGATGAAATAGACGAAGAGTAAATTAGACCGAATGAGAATTAGCCCAAGTGGTTACTTGACCAAATGGGAATTTTAAGACGAATTGGTAATAGATCAACTTGTAGACCAACTGGCAATTAGACGAAATGGGAATTAGACCAAGTGACGAATAAGCAAAGTGGCCATAAGACCCTGCTTGGATAAAACCAACTGGTTAGATCATAAGTGGCTAGAAGACCAAGTGAGAAGTAGACCAAACAGGTTTAGCGCGGATTGTATTAGCCCAACTGGTGATGAGCTATTAGACCAAGTGGGAATAGACCAATAGACCAGTTCGTAATTCCACTTTGCGCATGAGCAGAGAAAGGTCATTTGTACCAACAGGAATTTTGGTTTATTATTTCACTGAAATGAGCATCTGTGATGTGATGATTATTCATGTGATCCTTATCTGATTAGTGCTTGCCAGCACATCCACCTGATAGCAAGCCTGGCATTTGCAATATCAAAAGAAAAAGGTTGTCATTGCATTCCATACGAAACAATAAATTAGATGCCTGCTAAAATGTGAACTGACGGACTATTCTGGTCACCTGGTCTAAGCACAAGCTCATTCTTTGTTTGAACATGAATTCCACAAATTGTTATGTCGGGCAAGCTTATGCATTATACCGCTTTGAAAACGAGTGAAGTGTCTAACCAACTGAGAAAAAAGAAAGGTCATTTGTACCAAGGTGTACATGAGCTAATTACGAAGTGGCTTATTAGTGGCAGTAAACCGGCATGTGTACGTGAATATGCGTGGACGCTCATGCATTGGAGTCTGGATGTATTGTTTATGAGGAGAACTCCAGATGATTATCAGACATTTGCAAATTTGAACAACTTCCATGTAAGTTGGCTATACATGTACTGGGTACAGAGTTTCAGAATTTACAAGTATAGTGATTGGGATGAAGAATAAGAATGTTTTCAAAACATATAACAAATTGCAATGAACAAGGGTGTTGACATGGCAGCTTCACCATAATAATGTATGACTAAGTGGGGGCTCAAGGAAGCAGAACTAAAGAAGAAAGCATGTATAAATTCTACACAGGTGAACTTGTTATGCAAGCAGTGCTGTCATGGAATTATAATAGCTACATTTCTGAAATATGTGAACCTCTTGTGTCATCAACCATAATGTTCAGTGTCATTTGTTTTGAGTTTTTCAGATTATAATACCAGAAATGTATAATAGTTTACAAAGATTTTAAATGACAGAGTGCCGGCTGATCTAAAACTACTAATTACCATTAGACCAGTATACTACCATGACCAGATTCGCAGTCAACAGCCCCCTCTTTGTGCCTGCACCAGAATGTATGCGAACGTCCTTTTCTTACCAGGGAAGTGCAATATTCAACACTTTACCAGTATTCTTACAAACTTGCCCCTCTTTTGAAAGATTTAGAAAATTATGCCGTCAGTTGAGTTTTAAACATATACTTATCATGATTATTGATTGTTTCAAAATTTTTTTTAACTGTTTATATTGTTTTTAATTACAATGCTGTACTTTTCTTTTTGGTTCCACTAACCCCTTTTGTGGCATTTTAAACTCGGTTCTTATTTTTGGTGTGTCATAACAGTAATTACACAGTTTGTTTTTTTTTTTTTGATAATACACTTTGTCTATACTGAATTTAGTATACATTTTATGTCAGTCTCCATGACCAGTATTTTTTAAGCGTGTATTGTTTTGTGTATATGTGCTATACTTGTATGTGATTTTTATGAAGTTTATTGTAATACAGTGTTTTATCATGTGTATATACACAGGGCTCCCCTGGAAAGCAGTTGAGAAACTGAGGGGACTACCCTGTTTAAAGGTAGGGGATACCTTTTACAGACCTCCCAAAATGCAGCAAAACATTAAATATGAACCTCAGGGAACTTGTTTAGGCCAATGCTGAGAAATTTGGAAGTCAACAGTTATCTACAATTTGATTAATGCACAAAACTCAACTACTCAGTAGTTCTGTGTGTCAGCCACACTTAAGCCTTTTTGTTGCAGTCTTCTGTATTTTTTTTTTATCTATAAACACAAACCTAAAAGTATAAGAGCTGATGTAATAACATAGAGTGTGTGGCAAGAATAACCCATAGAAATGTTTGTAAGTTTTGATGAACTCTCTTCACAAAAAGTTAATATACATGATGGACACACATGCAGTGCATGGGTCTGCAAAGGTAGCCTAGTAATGTACTGGAATTTACGGTGAGCCTCGAAAAAAAATTCAATTCAAAATCTAACGGTCAATAAAAATGTACTAAATGTTACCTTCCACTTTCAATACTTTATGGGAGTTTCTAAAATGATACTCTCTTCAACATACCACCGTATTTATACAACTCTCCATTTAAGGCATGCAAATGGGATTCCCTACCTTTGAATATGAGGGAATAAATAAATAAATGAATAAATAAATCAATAGTTTTTTTCTGCTCAAGGACAAAAATAAATTCCACAAATCTAAACATGGAGCTGTCGATTTTTGTAGGTCTATACCACATGATGTGAAATTATGAATACAGTCTGGACTTTTCCTTTTACAGAGGGTGTAGGATAATTATAGTTATAAATGAAACTCAATGCAAAACCCCAAGGTGTTTCAGCGGCTTAGCCTCACACGTCACTTTTGCCGCAGTTATAATCTCCCACGATGTAGCTTCTCGGACATAATTATAATCACGTGACGCTTTGCACTTATACATTAAGGTCTCTGTACATTACGTCCAGCCGGGGCCATGTATGCGGAAGTTGACCATTTTGTAAACATATCTCAGATCTATTTAAAGCACGGAAGTAACTGTCAAATGCACAATCATGCAATACGTCATGTAAATAGTTATCATCACAGTCTTCCCTCACAATGCTTATAGCAGAAACGTCACCATCGTATGCAACGAACATGATGGCTCCGACAATATCAATCAAACTGATAGCAACAAATAGTATACAAATATTCAATGTTTATGAGTGCGATGGTTCCGAATATTACATTAGCGTTCAAGTTTAATCTTTCTATTCAACGACGCGAAGCGTTGAACTTGCACCGAATGTAATATTCGAACCGTCTCACGAATGATAAAACATTGAATATTCACACAATGCGATATTTTTCGGGACTGAAAAGAACAAAAATAATAGTAGTTTAACATGTAGAGCCACAGAAACAGCGCCTCTTGTCTTAAAAAAAAAATACAAGATGTAAAACTAAAGACAGATGCACGTAAGATTTGCAGGTTACAGCATGATCAGGGGAAGACACATCAATTTCCCGTATTTTGAACTTGTTGGATTGTACGGGGAAATTAAAAGACGCAGTCAATACTGAAACCGTCCCATTATACCATTAGCCACTTATAAGACTCTTGAATGGATTACTATTATAAGCACAATAGTATTTGATATCCAACCGAAGTGGTTTGGCTGCAAGAACATGCCTGTCAGTATTCATAACAAATCCCTTGTAAGCGGTTAAAGGTATGGTTTACCATTGGAAACAGTGATCTTTAAAAATATATATATATTGTTCGAATTATCACATTTCATGCATTTATAAGTAGGTCAGTTGTATCACAAACCATCCTACCAAATAAAAATTTTGCAGTATATACAACATATTATGAAGATATCACTAACCATAACTGTAGACGATTAATTCTAAAAACAATTTGATACAACTATTGTTCACATTCTGTATATTTAATAATACGTGTACTTAACATTTGGTTATAAGTCCTGATTAACATTTTTATATTGGTTGATTCTATATCTAACTGCCATTTTAGTAATATTTTAAAGCACTAAAGCATGGGCTTTTGTTTCATCCGTATATGGTAAATAATGCCTTTAAGAACTTATTTCAAAGAGCACATTCTAATTTCTATAGACTAAGAAGTGAATCGATGGTGGGAACTATAGCTCATTGCAATCAGAGGGGAAACCAGACAATGAGTAAGTACACACAAACACACACGTCTAGCAAACCCCACAACAAGTACAGCTTCATTCAGTCAATATTCATACGTAATCGCAGACTAAAATAGCCGCAAAGGTCACGGGACTGTAAGTCTTTCGTTGGAATGTCTTTTCCAGCGCGCTGTTACCATTCTGTTTAAGCATGGACCATAGTTTAAATGCATGTGGCGTGTAAAGAAGGCATGCATCGTCACAAATACGTCTTGCAAGGTGGACATGCAGCAATCATGAATCGCGAAAGAGCGAGGGAGAGAGAAGGAAGGGGAAAAGAAGTTGGATAAGTGACTTTTCCTATAAATTATACAGAATGAAAAATACTACACAAGTATCACCTTAACATATCACCACACAACAATATCACCTTAACTTTAGCCTATAGCCCATATGTATTGTCATGTATCTTTACCGCAAAACACAGTTTTGTGGTCCTACATGTCACTTGTCTGATATACTCAAACTGTGAACTGTTTTCATGCTTATACATGAAGAGTTTGATCGAAAAAAAAAAAACAGGTTAGGAGCCATTTCAAACATTTTTTAAGTATAAGTCCTCCATCGGAAACAGCAGAATGGCCTGTTACAAGAAATATTCTTGAAGTTATAGTGAAAAATATTGCATACTTTCTGTTCATTTTCTTTGTATCTTAGAAGGTTTAATTGCAAATATTTCATATTGACAAAAATGGAGTTTAATCGTTTTGCGATAAAACTCATGTGTATAAGTTAAAGGACCCTATATAATTTATTACATTATATAATATAATTTGATATAATATAATATGATAAAATATAGTATAGTATAGTATAGTATAATATAATATAATATAATATATAATATAATATAATAACCATATCTATATGTTTATATGCCTATTATAATCAAATGTACAGTTCGACATTAGTAGTGGTCGAGTGGCCCGGGGTCGGTTTCATGGCAATTTGCTCCTGCGACAGTTGCTCCCATGAATTAATGATAATTATATGCACGCTATTTAGAGCCAAACGTAAATTCTATACCAACCACATAACCCTAACCCTAATCCTAATACACTGTATCAAACTAACCCTAAAGCCCTATCACAACCCTAACTCTAGCCCTATATTCCTTGGAGGAAGCAAAATCGGAGAAACTGTCGTGTTATCCGGGCCACCGTAAATAGATATCTGGCCACCATATTGTAAGAAATTAAATATGTTTTGATGGGGCCATCAATAGCTTGTGCGTGATGTGTACATTATAGGCATAGATTGCTTTTCGAGGAGAAAAACTCGCGGCTCAGTGTTTAATAACTTACTGTACGCATTTCAGTTAGCTGCCGCGACCAGGGTTGCCAGATTTAATCTACATGGCCAAACTCAGTTTGTTTTATTCCAAAACAAGGCCATACTATTTTTCTTCTCCCGGTCAAATATACTCCGCCAAATTTTATCTATCTATTAATAAAACTAGGTATACCCTGAGTACGGTCAATCAGTTGTAGTTGTTGTTTTATATAGGCTTATATTTTTTTAATATATCATAATTTCATGAATATGTGTCATGAAGAAATATATCATGTTTATGCCTCAATCTAATAATGAATATGTTAGACGTAGTGAACTTCGTAGCAGTATGTGGTAATTGAAGCCATTTACCATGCCTGCTAATTTTCACATAGTTATCATGGTTTATATTACACTGTTTTTATTAAATGCTCTATAACCTTATGCGTTTCTAAATAGTTATTCTTTCGGGCCACCAAATGTCATGTGCCATTTTCGGGCAATCAAAAAGTGGAATTTGATGATTTTGGTTGCCCGAAAGGGCAATCGAAATTAATGTCAGTGTAGAGCCTAATACACACATAGCATACACACACATACACACACACACACACACACACACATATATATAAATTTATACATATATATGCCATGATTCATTCGAAGTTCAAGACTAAATTTTTGCTAGTACTGTGATAATCAATTGTTCTTTCATCCCATCCAATATAATGGAATTATTATGTCTCATAATATGCAAGCATATTACGGAGTATATGAAGTTGTGCATTGTAGAATATAGACATGCTAGCCACGTGATATAATTATTTCGCTTTTGTGTATTATACAATTTAGTACAATCGTTTACCATCTCAATGACTGGATACGTTGTCATTGCCTCTGCAGTAATTTAAGCTATTTCCAGGGCCCCTGAGTATCCTGATAGATAAGCTCTCAATCATTATCTGGTGTGTCTGGCGACATAACGTGAGCGCGTGGGTGCGTGTCAGCTAGCGTTGTCCTGTGAATTTTTGATCTGATACACTGATGATTCTTGCTTGCTTCAAGTCGAGTCACCATTCACTTCGTCACAATTCAATCCCCATTACATTTAATGAAATAGCAAAGTTCAGTCACTCCCGATAACAACATAAAGGCCTAAATTTGCATCTACGCCGCCGTCTCTGGCATGGGGGCCGGAGCCGAGAAGGAGAGAGTGACTCAGGGAGGAGAGCTTGGGTCGGTTGGTCGTGCTACCCAATGCACTGGTTTCAGACTGTACCGTTGTCCCTTCACGACACGGGGGGGGGGGGGGGGGGGTGAGACAAACTCCTTGGTGAGACCAGGGAGGTGGAAGAAAGACGAAACCTCCCTGCTTCACGACGATAATTTACTGCACTACTACAGTACGTGTACAGGACAGAGAGGAAGGTACTAGCATGGAGCTAGCTCCATGGTACTAGTAAGTCACCACAGGCCTTTAGGCAAGGAGGTACCAGAGGAGTCTAGTCCATTGTAAACTCCTTGCTTGGGGTCCAAGAATCTTTGAAATACTGACCCTGCCTGAGAAAACATCGCTCTCTCGAGCAGTAGAACTATACTGTTTGTTTCCCCTGAGTTCAGGGGCGGATCCAGGAATTCTGTAAAGGGGAGGCGTCTTTACAAAATAAGGGGGTCGCACGCGTTAGCCCGCCCCCCCCCCACCCCCCCCCCCCCCCTCTGGATCCTTCACTGACACTAGTTCGTTTCCCCCTCTGCCTGTGTGGCGCCTTAATAACTCCCGTATGTGGAGAGTGTTTCCTTCATTCTTGGTAGAGCCCACAGCTTAGGATTGAGTCGAGTTAATACCGCAAGGTGCAACGACCAAAATTACATAATTATCTTGTGAGACGTCTGAAAACAATTTAAATCAAATCTATCAGAAGATATTATACTATCAGTTGCAACGATCACGAATGCAGAATTGCGACGAAAAACGTACCCGTTCCACCTTACCGTTGACTTGATGCTCGAAAGGACAACTTCAAGTTAATATCCATAAAATATCAGCAACCTTACAGCTTGGCTATACAAATTTGGTAAATATCAGAGGAAATAAAGCTTGGCATCGTGATAGCTTGATACCTCTGAGTCTTATCAATATCATCAAGTAGAATATATACATGTACTCACCAAATTCGTCGTTGTTACATCCTCTCGATATTATATCCACTCTGTTACGCGCTAAAACAGTACCACACACAATCATAACCCAGTGTAAATGCACTCAATGCGTGTTCGCGCTATCACGCAGACACCTGTATTTCGCCTCCTCGGTTTCGTATTGAGATGCTAATCGTTGTGTGTACGCCAGACAGTGTATGTGCGTGAAGAGAGAGAGAGGGAGAGAGTTGAAACTGAACTCCAGACCGTTGCGTGAGGGTATGGCACTGCACAGTGATTGTATAGCGCAGCTGTCGCGAGCGAACCGTGGTTGAATACTCTCGTGTCAAACTCCCTCCGTAAACATCCTTTTCAACGGTGGCATATAGATTTCACGATGCGAGAAATACACCATTCCCAATCCAAAAAGATCTGACTTAGCCAATTTCTCTTGCAGGTGGATAATTGTTGTCTGACGCACGTTAATGTGCATGGCATTGTCAATCAATAGGTCCAGGGCATTACAATCTAAACGCAACGTGTGAGAAATGGCATAATAATTCATTCATGTTGAGTCTCACCATTCAATCGTTGAAATACAAACGAACATACAACCGATCGATTATTGTTGCTGTGTTGCTACATTCAACAGTTCTTTCACAGCCTGACTACACTACGTCGTCCTTACGAAGTCAGGTTGAAAACTGATCCTGAATTACCACCAGTTATTAACCTATACAGCCGTCAATAGTTTCATATCATAACTTTTTATTGAGCCCACTCGAGACTGGGTTCTAAACATAAACCCAGTCCCTATTTTCATGCACATGCACTGAGTGTCCAAACATGACAGCATTTCCAAATACCGATACAGCACGGTTTTCCCTACACATGGCAGGCTGCACAGTAGAGCTTGAACCGTTCTTATAATTCATGTCAAACATCTCTCGGATCTAACTGCAGCAGTGTATAATTTCGGAAACACGTCAGTGCTGAAAAGCACATAGCAAATAAAATTGGTGACAATTATTAAGTTCATATACGGTTTACCATAAATTCCACTCATCTAATAAGTGCCAAGTCTTAGAAGCATGCCGATATTCAAAATCACTTTCTATAGCAAAAACAGCAGCAACAACAACATACAGTGTAGTATTAAATCATGAGCTAACTGTGTCATCTTTTCTAGCCAGACCGAACCGTAACAGCAACAACAGCAACAACAAAAAATAGTGAAAATGAAAAGTTCAGGGCCTGTCCAATGGTCAAAATAGATCAAAGCGTCTACTGTAAAATACAATAATTGTATATAATTTCTAATGATAGTAAAGACTCTAGTCTGGGGTATTCCCTTTAGGCGTTCGTGATGATGTTCAGAGTCAGCACTTCCTGTTCATCATTATTTTACAACAAAGCTGTTCCACAAAATAAATGCATGCGTGCGTAAGATTTTAATGTTTTAGAATTCGTTTTATAAGCCTTGTTTGCAAGGATAATGATTTATGACGGAAACAGTCATTTCTTGTGGTGTGTTTTGTTTGTTTAATTGTTTGCTGGTTTGTTTGTTTGTTTGTGACAAAATACCCCATTGCAAAACTAGAACCCGACGGCATGCAATTACAGGTTATACTGTCAGTAATCACTCACTGCTCACTTCTTCTTCTTCTTCTTCTTCTTCTTCTTCTTCTTTTGGCGATCACAATGATGGGGATGTTATATTCGTTTCGTCAATTTCGTCACGTCTACGTTTACGTCAAAATTTAGAAGTTTTGTAGTTTGTTTCCCGAGGAGTGGTGTAGAAAAAAGACTCGATAAAACATGCCGTTCTTTAATTTTATTGTGTGTTGGGTGATTTCTTATGAATCGAGACAAACCTGCTTCTTAATATCCTGCCCCTTCAAGGTTTGTGATAATAATTCAAGATTACAACCACGTGACTGCGACATTTATGAATGAGCCTAAGAATGTGCCAACATGTGTGAATGTTGATATATGTCTGTTTATTGGCGAATAATGGATTTTGAATGACATGTTTCCTTTTTCTTCGCAGTTTCCTTTTCGCGAGAAAATTGGTGCGAGATATACACTGAGGAGGAAAAATGTATATATATCGCATGCACGTGCACGCATGCTCGGTGCTCTTTTATTTGTTGTTCATTTTTTCCCCATTCTTTCTCACTCCCGTGGCACTGTGCCAGTTGTTAAAGGTCCAGTGTACCTTTGGGAGTAGTGATTTAAAAAATTTCAAGATATCACATTTGACGCATAATAGTGTAGGTCTGTTGTAGGATACCTATCACAAAACATCCTACCATATAAAATTTAAAATAAAGCCTAAAATATAATGAGATATCAGCATTTTTCTTAATAAACCATAACTATAGACAGTTTAGTCTGGAAACATTTTTATTATAACTATTGTTCACAGTCTGTATATTGAACAATACTTAACATCGATAATACGGATTCAAAGTTTTATAGTGGTTGTTTATATCATTAACTCACATTTTAAAATGAAGGAAACACTAGTGATAGATATTTGGTTAGCTATAGGCTAGGTTACCATCTGCAGATTGTAAAGTATGCCTTTAAAGCCTTCCGCTGATTGCCCTTTCACTGGTCACCTTTCACCGAATTTAGAAGGATACAGGTATCCAGATCCGTCTTTCAGAAAGAACAGATCCATATTCAATCTCCCATATGTAGGCATACGTGAGGTGCTTCTCCAACTCATGATGGGATCTCCTGTTTGTGTCTTAACACTTATGTCCTATAGTAAAGTATATATCGTTTCATCGCGCGTTATATTGTAATACCATATCGATATGACATCAGACAGGACTGTACACACACACACGCACGCACACACACACACACACGCACATACAAACAAACATACAGAGCTCATGTTGTGATGCTCTTTTGATTTGATTACGTCATCTCTTGAACAAGACAACAAAAGTTAGATTAGTTATTTTTTTATGTACACTGCCAAACACCTGACCTTTCATTGATTTCATCTATTTGTATACAGTACTTATGAGCTAAAGTTACTTAATCCCATATGCAAGAACCTTTACACGTAGAACTCCTCCTCCCCCCCCCCCCACACACACACAGACACGCAAAGGCATAAGTATAAAAAATATCGAGGTCTGCATGCATAAATAATTAATACCTGCAGGAATTTTCTACTTTTGTCTCTTATATTTTCTATTCCATTCAATTCAATTCAATTCAAATGATCTTATTTCCTCATAAAGAAAATTAGTAATACAAAGTAACATACATAACGCTCACATGAGTACATAATATTTAAAGGAACTTTGAATCATTCTCTCTGTACACGCCAGATTCGATACACTGTCTGGTAGACCTTACTCATATAAAAGAAAAAAAGAAAGACAGGAAGAAGGACAGACAGAAATACTAATGACCACACACACGCAATTGTAAACAAACCCCAGGTGAGCCCCGATGATTCATTATGATAGGGGTTTTCCTAATGAACATGACATCGCTTCCCATGTCCCGTAACTTTCCATTCTTCTCTTCACGTTTAGCTAAACTGAATCTAGACATGATGGAGCCTGTCCCCGAACAGTTACAGCTTTTGGTGTTACTCACTTCAGTGATTTCGTTAGTACAGAAATACATTCATTTCCCAATGATCATAGCAGTCAATTTTGAAGGTTTTGCATTTTGAAGGTTTAGAATCTCAAAACGATTACGTCAGTATGCGGAAATATGATGGCAAATTACTGGAGCACAGTAAAACTCAAGGCCTGTGACCTGGAACGAAGCCAGAAGCATAAATATTATTGTATGAAAATACAATGTACTTTTTTTTAGACAAATTATGTACGAGAATGCTATAGATATGATTGTACAAATTTTACGTAAGATTGATGTGTGTTGTTGATAACTGTTGTATCACATTCGTTTGTGCTGACAGTGGATTTGATATTTTGTTTTCAATTCGTTTAAACTTTAGTTCAATCCAAAAAAAGTAATACATAGTATAAGATATACATTTTGCTGAGCAATAAAAAGGGGACAAGTCGTGAAATGTAATTACATAATATACGGATAATCGTATATAACAGAAAAGCAATGCACACTTTTCAATGGTAACAAAGAATAGATAAAGCGATGGGAAAAGAATGATCTTCTGAGAAGCAAAGCTTTATGTAAAACATGTGAAACACAGATTACTCGAAAAAAGGGAAAACAATATACAAATAAAAAAAATTTTAATCTTAGTATGTACTATGTTTTCTTGGAATTATGACAAAAAGCTTTATTCAGCGTATGCATATAGACAATCAACTTCATCATCATTATTATCGCTATAGATCATTATTATTGCTATTACGTAACCACAAGTTGTTATCAACATCATCATGATGTTTATAGGCATATTATGCGGACAAATGGTAAGAGATATCTGTTAGGTATGCCCTATATTAGCCTTTTGTCAAGGCCCTCTCGCTGTAATGGGCGAGCGAAGCGAGCCCAGCCGAGCGCGCTGAACCCCACTCAGCTGGGCTCTCTTCACCATACAGCGAGAGGGCCTTGACAAAAGGCTAGCCCTATATACGCTATATTCATAGATCTACCAACAGATGGATTAAAAGATAAAGATTTAAAAATGTGAACGAATAATACATTGATAGAGCGGTAAAAAAAGAGAAAGATAACAAAAAAATATGTGTGTTTGTGTGTGCGCGAGCGTGTGTGTGTGTGTGTGTGCGTGTGTGTGTGTGAGAGAAAGAACACATGGTGGAGATAGAAGGGATGACGCGAAGAATATTGCAACATGAAATGGTGAAAATAAGCGAAAAAAATCCCGATTGTATGAGAAAGCAAATGAAGCATTTATACACCCACCATACCGTCATCTTACCACTTTCTAGTTCTACATTGCTCTCTAAATAAACCCTGTGACGTTTTATTAGTATCAAACCTCCGATGCCAAGTCAAAGCGTCCCCTGCGATATGCAAGAACATGGAGCTCCTTAAGAGGAGTTATGCGCGACCTGAGCTGGCTGCCATAAAAGTTGCAACAGGAATTCCCCGCATTCTCCCCACTGCTCCACCCAGTGTACGATCAGTTGGAGCGACGTGGACGCCAAAATATGATAATGAGTCAGTATCAGTGTCAAGTCCTGCTGCGACTCGTATCGAACAGCAGTATCAAACAGCACTGCTCAGCGGCGACCAGAGTGGTTTCAATTATTTGCACTTGAGCGGGAGAGTACCCAGACAAAACAAGACTTCCGGGGATTCCCCAGTGTTCTTCCCTTCCGCTCTCACTCCCCCTTCCCTTCCCCGCCCCCTCCTCCCTCCCTCCCTCCGCCCCTCCCTCTCTATCACACACACTCACTCTCACAAATCATATTTTCTTTGTTTTGATTTTATGAATGGTTTCATTTGTTTACTCACCATCTGTGATATGATACTTCTCGTTGATGACACACGTATATATTGCGGAAGTAATCTACAGATGCGTTTTGATTTAAGTGATATTTATTCAAATATGATTGTGTACTTGGTGAATATAGATTACTTGATTTTGTATTTAAATACAACAAGGTATATTATTTCCTGAAATAGTCAAAAAGAGGTCGCAAATCTTGAACACTATTCTCGCATAATTGTGAGATATAGTTAGGAAATAACATGGACTTTTTATGACTTTATACTGATAAAAAAACAAATCACAAAATTGTCATTTTCAAAGCATTCTTAATTTGATGTAAAAAAAAAAGTATAGGTATGAGAAGGAAAAAAACCCCAACTCTATCAAAAATGTACTACGATGTCATAATTATGCCTCTTTGTAATACATTATACTTTACATTAAAATGAAATATGAATACTAACTTCCAAAACACACATCGATTTTTTTAATTCACTAATAAAATGAAGGGGGCAAATAGTCTTATCTACTCTTTTTTTCTGTTTGAAATGTCCTCATTGACATTGTAATGATTGACTGA
This sequence comes from Diadema setosum, assembly GCA_033980235.1. Taxonomy (NCBI): domain Eukaryota; kingdom Metazoa; phylum Echinodermata; class Echinoidea; order Diadematoida; family Diadematidae; genus Diadema; species Diadema setosum. The sequence goes on along the minus strand of CM067075.1, from coordinate 10,962,512 downwards.
ACTACATTAAATGAGGGGGAAAGATTCAACTTTGCAGCCTTTTTCACTTTCATTTTGTTTGTGAGATTTTTTTTTTTCTCAGAGTACCTCGTAGACAAGGTATGACGTGTATGCATCTGTACAAATGTTGTACATACATGTACTAGTAGGCTATTTTTAGCTATGACTCACTGGAAAAGCTCGCCAGACTGAAACGAAACTCCACGCTATGTTACAGTTTGAATCTGAACGGTATCACACACACACACACACACACACACACACACACACGCACACACACACACACAGACACACACATGCAAAGAATAATTCAAAGAGTCAAAATGAAAGAGAACGGAAATTAACAAAAGCAGAAAATAAAAGAAAATAAACGAACAGTGGCAGGTTCATGAAGATCCTTGTATATCAAAGCATATCATATAAAATTGAAAAATATAAAGGTTTCATCAGACGGTCACTTTGAAGAGTTGACATTCGACATTTGACTTTAAATATACAATCAAAAGAAGCGACGCTGTCATCAACTGAGAATACTCCTGTTTGCTCGCTGACACATCTTCACTATATCATTCCTCATATTTACACGAACTCCTTAATTTCCTTGCTCACGTATCTGAACTGTTACTCTCATAGTGACACGAACTCAGAAGTAGAAATTAATTATATATACATCTTATTGCACTCATATTATTCCACTGCTAACGATCTGACAAGTTTGAAGTCATTGTTTGTTTTGGTCATTCTCTCTTTTGTTTTCTTGTGTTTTGTTGAAATTGTTGAAGCGCTTCGAGTCTGTACAGAAAAGGTGTTAATTTTGGTTATTATGATATTGTTAGGTCCATGGGTTCATGAAAGTTCATGTCATAAAGTTGGGCAGAACACTACCCCCAGACCCTTATCGCTATAGGTTAAGTGTAACTTCTGAGTTGACCAATCGTGCCAATAGGAATGTGGAGTTAGGTTGTTTGGATTTAGTCTTCATAAATGTCACAAACTTAAAGGGATCGTATAGTTTTGGTTGAGACCTAATTTCAGGTTCCTAACATTTTTTGGTGAGATAATGAGAAACCTCTTATGAAATATGAAAGAGCATGTAATTCCATGAGGAATTCGACATTTATTTGATGAAAAATTGGTTTTGAAATGGCTGAGATATCCAAAACAGAGCGATTCTGATAAAGTGTGGGACCCACATTTTATTCCGATCGCTTTGTTTGACTTTGTTTTTGGATGTATCAGTCATTCCAAACCCGATTTTCATCAAATAAACTTTGAATTCCTCTTAAAATGGTATGTTCTGTACTATTTCATAAGTTTTTTCTCTGTAGCTCGCTAAAAAATTAAAAGCTCAATTTTCATCTCAACCAATACTGTACCATTCCTTTTTATTTATCATCTTGCTTGACTTATATTTCCGGGCCTGGCAGGCCAATGGTTGGAATAATGTTTGATTATGCCATGTAAGTAAAAATGTAAGTTGGAAGACTGAATGTTTAGTTTTATCCCGACTCAAGAGCAGTCATCCATGGGAAGTTTGTTGAATAAAGCACAATTTTCTGAACTGTACTATGACCGCATCTCCATTTTTACGAGTCTGACACAACAATATTAATTTGATGATGGTAATCTTTAAAGGGGTAAAGTTTATATCATAGCAAATTTGTATCTTTTTAACAGAGATTTCACATAATCTATAGGTATGAAAAGTATTGGAAGAGTTGCCAGGCAATGCCATGCATCGTCTCCGAATAAAATTTGCATTACTATGAATGCACCTGATACCACTGTTTCGTAAAAACACATAAAAGTTTTAAAATTTTGAAATTCAACTATAAACTTTTATGGGTGTTGGAATCTTTCATTCTTGATCTTATTTTAATTCCTTTTAGCAAGGCTAACTCTATGTAGGGGCTGATATTTGCTTTAAAGGGCGGTTAACGTCACCATACGAATCTTAATAAACATTAAAGGATTAAAGGAATGGTATAGTGTTTAGATTCAGTTCTTAACTTTTTGTGAGATATTTATAAACCACTTTATGAAATGTTAAAGAGCATACAATTGTAAGAGGAATTAAAAATCTATTTGATGAAAATATGTTTTGAAGTGGCTCTTGAGATATCCAAATCCAAAGTGAAACAAAGCGATCCTATAGTAACAGATGGGTTCCAACTTGTATAGGATTGCTTGGTTTTGGATATCTCAGCCGTTTCAAAACCATTTTCATCAAATAAACTTAAAATTCCTCTCAGAATTATGCTTTATCAAATTTCATTGGAGGTTTCTCATTATCTTAAAAAAAAAAATTAAATCATCAAAGACTATTAGAAACCCAAAGCCCAATCTGAACTAAAACGATATCATCCATTTATCAGTGACGGATCCAGAGGGGGGGGGGGGGGGCGCACCGGGCGCTCCCTCTTTATTTTTGTTTTAAACAAAAGAAATAAAAAGAAAAAATGGGGCAGGGGGTGCGTGCGCCCCCTTTTAATTGTGCAAAGGCGCCTCCCCTTTACGGAATTCCTGGATCCACCTCTGTTTCTAGCTATATGAACCATTAGTGAATTAATGTTAACCGTGACCACAGATATCCTGCCACGTACTCTAGTACTAACAGTAATGTGTCCTATACCATATTCGATACATGTTTCTATTTTACAGTAAACTTGTCTCGCAAAAGAGAGAAACATTCAACGACAGTAGACCTACATAGAAGTCAATTTGACGTTGTTTTGTTGTTGTTGTCGTCGTCATTGTTGTTTTGTTGTTGTTGTTTTATGGCATAAGGGGGAAGGCCTTGGAGTGGTTTAGGAGTTACCTGCAAAACCTAAAACAATATGTATCTCTGAACGAGAATAACTCAAGTTTCAAATCTTAATGTGGCGTCCCTCAGGGTAGTATGTTAGGTCCTTTACTTTTTATTGTTTATATCAATGATTTTGCAAATCATATGACATACTCTCATTTATACTTTTTGCTGATGACTCAAATGTTTTCTGTTCCCATCAAGACCCAGTTACTTTAATTAACACCGTCAACTCTGAATTGAAAAAAGTGACTCAGTGGATAAGAGCTAGTAAGTTATCACTCAATCTTCAGAAAGATAAGTATGCTTTTTAATTAATCCATAGAAACATTAAGCACTCTTATTTTTGATGATACTCAATTAGAACGTGTATCCCACATAACATTCTTTGGTATTACAGTGGATGATAAACTTTCGTGGAGGCCTCATATTATCAACATAAGTAAAATAATTTCACGAAATATTGGTATTATTTACAGACTTAAGTTTCACCGTATTCCATCGTCGTCTGTGTTAACGTTGTATTTCTCTTTAATATTACCTTAATTACGGAATTTTAGCATGGGGTAGAGCCCATCAAACTTTATTAGATAAACTATTATTATTACAAAAGAAAGTACTTCGTATTATTTGTGGGGTTTCGCCGCGTTCTCATTCAGATTCATTGTTCATTAAATATAAGATTTTAAAAATTAAAGATTTGTTTCTTTTTCAACTGGGTCAGTTCATGTTCAATTACAACACAAATGCTCTTCCCAATATTTCCACGAAATCAATCTTTTCATGATTATCCTACTAGGCGGTCAAATGAGTTTCATTTACCCCTTTTGAGAACCTTATTAGCTCAGAACACATTTATGTACACCGGCCCTAAATTTTGGAATTCATTAAGTCCTGAAATAAAAAATTCTCCATCGTTATACATTTTTAGGCGTAATTTGAAATCTTTCTTGTTAAATTCTGGCTGAGATATTTAGTTTCATTACTTATGCAGGTTACAGCAAACATGAAGGTCATCATCAGTTATTGAAGTCATCAATACGCAGTGAAATACGGCATCTTATTTGCACAATTTTTACACAGATGTGTGCAGTCACCAGCAGCACTGTTCGAAGCACCTCCTCAATTCTCTCTTCCGTTTCTCTTGTTCAGCGTGTAGGCATTTTTTTCTCTTTTCTCTCTCGCTCTCTCCCTATATCTCCTCCTCTCTCCCTCTCTTTCATTTCTCTCTCTCTCTCTTTCTTTCTACCTTTCCCTTTCTTCCTTTAATTTTTGTCCCATTCCTTTCAATCGTATCTCCCTCAGTTTAGTCATGTCATGTTGTTGTGTCTCTGTTGTTTGTTCCATTTTGTCTAAATCATTTTTGTGTAATGTATTTGTAATTGTAGTAAGTATATTTTTGGAAGAAATTCTTGAGTGGTCCACAATCTGCAAGCATTGCTTTTTAGTGAATCTCTCAGTTCTCTTTTTTTTTTCTCCTCAAAACAAAACTTTGTATTTTCCCGTATGTATACATAATTTCTTTCTATTAGTTTGTGTATATCGTTTATCCTTCGCACTCTGTACTGTATATATGCTTACGAAGGATTTTCTGATTTACCTTGTGTTATGTTTTGTGGGAAAAACGAGAATGAAATAAATGAATTGAATTGAATCGTTGTTGCTGTTGTTGTTGTTGTTGTTGTTGTTGTTGTTGTTGTTGTTGTTGTTGTTGTTGTTGTTGTTGATTTTCTCCTTGTTCTACCTCCCGGGATGAACTGAATTTGAAATCTTTGTTTGCCGTCGTTTTTGAGGTAATCATGCTAATTCTTATGTGGTATTGTCGTCTATCCGGTTGAAAATTGGGGTAACAAATCCAACGTATGCGCTATACTTCATTGATTGTTCAGGTTGATTAAATCGTCAAACAAACAAACAAAACAGTGTTTCTTTGGCAGTCGCGTTGGCACAGGTCATAACTCAAATTGTAGTTAGTTTGATCTGACATTGAACATCGGCATATGACTTAATTTCATCATTACCACAGGAGAGACACGTTGAACCGTTTCCCTGCATCCCCTCTCGCCCACCGGTGCATGTGATTCGAGTCTACAGGCCTACCATTGAGCCGGTTATTCCCCTATTTTTGGGGAGAGGCGTTTATCGTTCGGTTGCACGATCAGATTTAAGGTCAACGAACAAAAGAGAAAAGAAGATCTTCCCACGGCAAATATCGCTGTATTGTCTGTTCCGAGCTCCCTGCTGTACTCCAGTCGTCAGTATTTTGTACATGCACCTGCCAGTGTATTCATTTCCATTGTGTTTAGTGGCTTAGTCCGTTCGTTCTGCCCCGAATGAAAATGATTCAATGATTTTGCAGAACGGAGCTGCGACCATTATTATCATACCGCACAAAAAGTTACCGCGGACTCGTCTCTGTCGTAAGCAGAAGGCAGGATCTGAACTTCAACTCGGCGCGGCGGGTATAGTCAACAAGGTGAGTCGGTTGATATCTGCACTCCGTGTAGGAATAAAGGGGGCTCTGTGGAGGGAGTATGGGGTCATCAGCGGCACACATATTGCAGGCATACTTTCTTTGGCTACTGAAGTCACAGGTACGCAAGCGTACGTGCATTCCAAAGGTTCGACGCTCATAGCAATTCATATTCATTCCATACTCTGTGCAATCCGCAACTTTGAATGCAATAATAACAAACAGAAATAGAATACAAAAATGGCGTCTCCTCTATTCAAAACGTTCGTGATCACCCTCCGTGCAGTGTTATTTTCCTCTATCATGAGTCCACTATTGAGTAAGGATAAGCCTCGTGTGATGTGAGATCGCGCGTACATTATTGCCAGAGTTATCATGTGAACTTTGAGTCGTGCCGCGGTTCCCTTCACACGAGATTTTAGGATCTTCATCAACATCGTACATGCAGTAGACCTATCAACAATGTTCCTGTTGACCTGTTCAGATGTGAGTTTCTTCAATTTGCCTCCCTCTACAAATTAAATTTGTTAAGATCGCAACTGCTGATCTGTAAATTAACAAACATGTGGGAAAAAGGGGAACCAGTGGGACTCGAACCTGTCATCTATATACTGCTCGAGTCCCACTGGTTCCTTTTCTCCGATATGTTTGTTAATTTGCAGATCAGCAGTTGCGATCTTAAACAAATTTAATTTGTAGAGGGAGGCAAATTGAAGAAACTCACACCTGAACCTTCATCCCTCGAAATAATATTTTTCTTTCATTTAATGTTCCTGTTCTTGTGTTTTACTGTACAATGTATCTGTTTGATTTCCTATCTTTTTTTAACGCACGGCTTTTAACCTTTCCTGACAGGAGTAAAAAGCTACATGTGTATTGACATTCAGAAAGAAGGCATTATAAGGCTTCAACAAAAAGATGCAACTTTCTGTAAACAAAAGAAACTGCCATGGATGCTTGAAATAGTTTATTGTGGCCACCTGCATGTCCCCTTTGACATTTCAGTTTGCTTGTCTGTCTGTTTGTTTGTTTGTTTGTTTGTTTGTTTGTTTGTTGCTTTTTGGGGGTATCTATTAAACTGAATCGTGTTCGTCCTAAAGTGGGATATAAAGCAAACGTGAAAACACTTGAATAGACTGAGACCACGTGATGCAGATGTTTACCTGCCATAGTTTAAATTCCATGAAGTGTCGTTAAGAATATCAATGTGCAATGAACTTGCCCCCTATACCTTTGTTACAGCACTTAAAAAGCAGAAGGGATATCCATGGATTGATAATCGCTACAGAACGTGTATGATTATAACAAGAGGAAATGTAGTGAAAGTAAAAAGATTGCATTTTGGAGAGAATATGAATTTTGTAAATATACAGCCATTAATTTTGATGAAAGGTTGAATAGGGTTTATTGTTATATTGAATTATCTGATAGTGGTAATAATATTACAATAGGCAGAAGGTTGCCAAATAACATGAATAAGAAAGTAAATAATGAGCCAAATACAATGTATTGATGGGCAACTGTCTAATGATTTAATAAGATTGCTACAGATTTTAACGTTATGTTTAAAAAGGGCTTGCGATGTCATAACCCATGACCTGCTTTTTTACTTCCGCTAAGGAAGGATGTTATGTTTTCGTCGGCGTTTGTTTGTCTGTCCTGTGTGCAAAATAACTCAAAAGTTGTGAACGGATACGGATCAAACTTCGACTTCGAAAAAAAAACCTTCGAAAAGTTGACAATAGCACAAGGAACAGATTATTAGAATTTGGTAGTGATCAACGAATTTTCGAAAGATTTGTGTGTGTGTGTTTGTGTGTGTGTGTGTGTGTGTATTTTGGCAAATCAGGGATTAGGGTCAATGAACGTGAGAGTTCAAGCTGCCCGTATTTGAGGTTTGTATGGGTCTGCGCTCTCGGAGTGTTATATATATAAATATATATATATATATATATATATATATATATATATATATATATATATATATATATATAGTTCTATTCTGTGTTACATAGCGTATTACGATGAATCAAATCTTGATTGACGCGTAAAATCATGAAACAGTACTCTCTTATTCTTCCACATAATAGTTTTACTGTTGTGCTGTGATGGGGTCTCAATAACGTAGACAAATCTAATCAGATTATAACGATGCCAAAACAAGTATGCTTGCTTGGTATCAAATTGAGGTTATTATTTTGTCAGTACGATGTATTCCCTTACTGTGATATGGTGTACAAATTGTTACACAATTAAGCCTCATCATACATTAGTAACCTCATGACTAAATGCTCTGACTACCTATACAACTCGGTATGTCCTTTCTTGTCAATTACACATACCCTTAGAGAACTGAATATGAGAAATACTTCTCATATGCTGCCAGTGTTTTTTTTTTAACGCGTTACCCATAATCAGTATTATTTATTCAAACAGTCTCTTCATGGCAGACGTTGACGTATACGACAACACTGATCTCCATTATGATAAATATCATTTACATACACCCATTGTACTGTAGCTATACAGTCTATAGACACCATGGTATCACTAAGTTTGTTCTATGTGTCTATGTTCTATGTTTTAGGTTATTACAAGTCAATTGTTCTGTAAGTATATCATATATATCTATATATGTTCGTTTTATTTATTGTTTGAGTGTGCATACTTTGTAATGTATCAAATTGACGCAGGGCTCCCTCGTAAAGCATGGACTTTGTGGCTCTGACTGGGACTACCCTGCCTTTGAAGAAAGCGGAATAAATATATGAATATATAAACAGATGAATGAATGAATGAATGAATGAATGAATGAATGAATGAATGAATGAATGAATGAATGAATGAATGAATGAATAGATATGTAAATAGATATATAGATAGACAGAATAGATGGATAGATAAATAAATAAACAAATAAATAAATAAAACATACCGTGTGTTAGAATTGATGTAGGCCTACCTCCGTATAATTTTATGCAACCTATAAGACATTTCTTAGAGTTCCTATACATTTCTCAACAGAAATGTTCTAGGGTTGACGGTGAAGTGATTCTTTCTCTTCCTGTCCATTTTATAATTAACTTTTATTACTTTTCGATGATTTCTTCTAAATTCATCACTCGTCGTAGCTTGGGTTATAAGCATGGAAGAATCGGTTTACCCTTCCGACCACGCCCCTCTTTGTTGGAGAAAGAGGTGCAGGGACCAGTTTGTTTTTCCCATGGACCTACTACACACATGGACTATGAACGGATACCTTTCTTTGATCCCATATATTCACCGCCACAGCACCTGATTATGTGCAACTTAATATGTAGGGCCTACATTCAGATGTGTGGACAATGACGATTGTGTAATCGTGCATCGCCACTGAAAAAAAAAAAGAACCGTCTCCCTCATTTTGGTGTTATTTGCTGACGTGCATTTTCAGACTCAACTGCCTTTGAATGAACACCAGTGATGGGGAGCAGCAAACCCAAAAGCATGGCAAAGTTTATGTCACAAAATTATTGGTAATTACTGAAGTGAATATTTTTTGTGGAAATGCACGTTACGTTGCTTAATGATAAGACATACATGTTGTCTACCATTTATTGTCCATGTTTACTCTGAAACAATGTGCGAAAAATAAGAAAAAGCAGATTACAAATCCCAATAAACCAGCCAAAATGTTTGCTTTCTCTTTTAAAGTGCGTACATTTCGCAAATAAATTTGCTAGTTGAGCAATGGTTTCCCACTATTTTATACGATAGATAGATATAGATATTTTCATCGAGCGGTAGGTATACACTTTAGACGGCAAGTTCATTCCGCTTTGTTTGTTCCTTTATGTTTTTCTGTTTTGGAAAATGAAGTACTACATCAGCTTGAAAGTATCCGCTTGGCAATTTCTTTTATCCCTCGCTGCTCACGGTAAGTAAACAGTGCGCGAGTATATGCATCACGACCCCCCCCCCCTTTTTAGATCTTTTCCCCTACTATAACTTCCTATTTCATCGAACAGCACAACCTGCAGTTTAACACCAGGTGAAAAAAAAAAAGTCCCACTCTATTCGATTACGTATATCATAGTTGATATCACGTAGAAATTTAACTATCCTTCACCTGACACATTTTAACGCACGCGCGGCACGTGGGCAAGGACTAATGCTCCCTGTAGTTACGTAATGTTTCCGGAAAGCACTTCCCGAGACCGGGAACTTACGTATGATGAGACATACTTATCATAATAAAACCAGTTCGGGGTTAGCTTACGCGCACTTTGGTACAAATGGCCTTTTCTTTTCTCAGTTGGTTAGGCACTTTCAACTCGCTTTCAAAGCGACATGATGTATAATCTTGCACGACATAACAAATTATGGAATCAGTAACCATGTTTGAAAAAAGTTTGAACTTGTGCAGAATGGTCCGTCAGTTGACACGTTGGGAAAGCATCCATTTCATTCTTTTTGCACTGAATGTATTTACAATCTCTTTCTATTGATATTGTCAAATACCATTTTTGCTGTCAGGTAGATATTCTGACAAGCACCATTTATGAGGATTACTTGAATAATCATTACACCACATCTTATCTCAGTGAATTTACAGATCCTGTTAGAAGAAGAAATGACCCTTTTCTGCTCATGCGCAAAGTGGAACCCCGAACCGGCTTTGGTATCATCATCCATCCTCCTTTTAATGAGAATCATTATCTGTGGTATCATAATCATCATCATCATCATCATTAACCCACCTTATATCATATCGATGCTTGATTAATTGTCAACATTTTGGTCTTCAAATCCCTCAGACCATGGCGCTATACAACGCGTGGACATTCATCGCTCGTTAATCAATTCATGCACCCGTTTCTATCAAAAAAGTCACATAGAATTTTAAGCATGCTTTGCTGCTTTCATCTCATTATCACCGCCGACGGCCAGCACGGATTGTAGTGGATGAAAACAAGACGACGCTTTGAAATAGTCAATCTAAAAAAAGAACATGCGCAGAAGATGAGCAGTTGAAGTGAATGTTGGGGAATTATCGCTCATGCAATTTCATTTGAGAAGCGCACGTATAGGGGCTAATTTAAAAGAGAAAACAAATATTTTGGGAGGTTGAAACCGATTTGTATTTGTAATATAATTTCCTCCATTTTTTGTACATTGTTTCAGAGTGTACACGGACAGTAACGGGAAATAACATGCATATCTTATCGCTATAAGCAGCGCTATCCACATGCATGTCCACAAGTGTCAACTTAAGTAATTATCAATTTTGTGACACAAATCTTTGCCATGTTTGAGGTGTGCTGTGTTGACCATCATTGGTGTTTATTCAGAGGCAGCTGAGTCTGGAAAGGCACCTCAGCCAGATAAGACCGAAATGAGGGAAACGGTGCTTTTGTCTGTGACGATGCACGATTACATAATCGTCATTGTCCAAACATCCGAATGTACTCATTAAGATGCACGAAATCGGGTAAGGGCGGTAGCAATGAATAAAAGAGTGTCTTCCGTTCATAGTCCATTTAGTGTAGTACATGTATGTCCATGGTCCAATAGACGACACCCAACTCCCGTCTTGTCTCTGTTTGGAGATGCGTTTGTTCGTTTGCTTGGAACTTTATATTCGGACGCTCTATTTGCATGGATGTTCTTTGCGCACGCTCATCACACAGACATGTACACATACACAATTACAAGTTGTACTACTATTCCTGCAACTATTACTGCAATCACTATTACTACTATACGATACTACTACTACTCAACTAAGCTCCTCCTCCTACTACTACTACTATCCTACTATTACTACTTGGTACTGCTACTGCTACACTGTACTACTACTATACTACTACTACTACTACTACTACTACTACTACTACTACTTCTACTACTACTACTACTACTACTACTACTACTACTACTACTACTACTACTACTACTACTACTAAGTTATCCTACTATTACTACTACTGCTACACTACCACTACTACTACTACTACTACTACTACTGATACTACTACTACTACTACTACTACTGATACTACTACTACTACTGATAATAATAATGATAATCATTTATAACGGTAATAATAATGATAATATCACGTTGTTAATAGTCATGCAGCTAAAACTGCTACTATCACCACTACCACAAATAGTGCACTAGTGCGGCGTGTTTGTTTCCGATAGATGTTGTGCCTCACGTTCAATTCAATTCAGATGTTTTATTTTCACTTTTTTCAACAGAATTTACAAAAAGTATAAATTCGACATGCATTTTAATGAATGATACGTAAATAGCAAAGAATAACATGTACTTGTCAGTAGTCATTACAAAGTGAGGCATTTTTCATACAAACATATTTATACATTCTGCGAAAAAGTGGAGGTACCCACTCAAAAGGCTGTGCTTGTACTATGTGGGCACCTCACAGGGAAAAAATAGGTGAATAGGTTAACACTACAACTAAAAACAAAAAGCCTAAATCAATCGACACATTAAAGATCAAACCCACAGAGACAATTAGCCATTGTAGAAGTGTATAGAGCGTTGAAAGCGGCCTAGAAAGTGACATATATGTAATTGCTGATAGCGGAACGTATCATCTTTTCTGTGAAGGCACGAATAAAAGCATACAAATTCGCAATAAAATAAGCGTGGGATGTTGATGTGGAATGCCGCGAAAGACGCGATCTATTTAACATGCCTAAGAAGAATCGATAGCATCGTGCTTACAAAATAAAACCTACATACTTCCAAAAAAATAAAAAATAAACAAACAAACCAAACTTAGTTTCTTTCTGTTATACCTCATAAGACTTAAGGAGGAATAATTTCACAGCCTTCATCCCCGCCTTGCCTCCTCCTTCTTCACCGAGGAACAATATGAGCTTACATTTATTTATTTTTTTCAGTCAAGATGAAAACCATACTGAATACAATACAGGAAACGGCGTTTGTAAGAGTTGTCAATGTACAAAGCGCGAAGTCTATATTCGATTCTTTCCCTCCTTACACGTATACACGTATAACAAGGGGACAAGTATTTAATTTTCGGGAGGGGAATTTCCCCTAACGATTTGCTCTACCGGAGTTTTTTGTTTATATTCTGCACTAAGTAAATTGATTTTGGCCATGGGAGAGGGCACCGTGTGTATGCCTCCGTCTGCATAGGATGATGTTGCAACGTGTAACTCTGCACTTCGTGTTTACCCTTCATTTTGTCTCGAGTGGGAGGGGAAGAGACAAACATGATGAGCAGTGTATGTGAATACATGTATAATGTTGTATTAAAGGGGGAGATACAATCATTTTTTTAATCAAATATCTTGTTTTCATTATCTGTGTACAAACTACCAAGAGAGTATGCCTATCAATTTATCTACACATAGTCGTTTTTGTGATGGATGTCACTCGAAACCTGTAAAGCCACAAAATGGCATAATTTTTTTATATTCCGACGTTTGTTATGAATATCATTGCCTTGCATGACCCACGTTTATATCAAAGTCAACTGGAACTCCAAACGGACCTGCCCTTTAAGTCTATTTATCACCCCAAACCAGTATCAACATCAGGACAACAACCGGAAAACATATATTACAATTGATCCGTGTACATTGTCGTAATCGTCTTCTCTTCATGAAAATAAAAGGAGCCCAAGGTGAGAGCGTCGACTCTGTGTTTGTATCAGCCGAGGCTATCATAGCAACTGGTTACCATGGCGATGTTGGAGAAATTGACGAATTGCCGACAAAAGCGAGACTCCGCCCAGTACAACGTCTTCTGCTTCCCGTGGGCCGGGGGAGGGTCCGGATTCTACGCCGGTTGGTGCCAGTACCTACCTAATCACATCGAAGGTAAAGAAAGACTTGACAAAGTATGGCTTAAAGGGATGGATACTAGTAGTTTTGGTTGAGATGAGGATTCAGCGTTTAACGTTTCGCAAGATATTTAGAAACCACTTCATGAAATGTTGAAGACATCAATTCTAAGGGGAAATCAAATTTTATTTGATGAAAATCAGTTTTGAAATGACTGAGATATTCAAAAACATGTTAAAACAAAAGAGATCCTAATTAAAGTCGTGGTCTGTCGCATTTTGTTAGGATCGCTTTTATTTTGTATATCTCAAGACCAATTTTCATCAAATAAACTGTGACAAAAACTTTTATGACCAATATGCTCTTAGCCAATCAGATGCAATGATTTCAGTAACTTATAACAACTATCACAACTTTTCACTATAACACGTTTAATGAAAAGGGGCCCTGGTCACGTGATAATGGAACCTATTCCGATGTCTCCATCGGACTCCATATTTGAAGGCTAACAAAAAAAAAAAGTATAGTGCTCCAAATGCTCAATTCATTTGTTCCTTTAAAGGAAACCAAAGCCCAAAGAGCAGTGTGGATTGAGTTAAAGCAGCAACATTAGTGGAATACATCAGTGAAAGTTTGAGGGAAAAAATGCAAAAGTTATGAATTTTTAAAATTTGGTGTTGTAATGACTAGATAAGGAGACTACTAGAGTTTATGACGTCATGTGTGGACAACAATATAAAGAAAATAAAAATAATTCCACGGAAATTAATTTTTCATGAAAATTACACATTCCATCATTAAACCTTGCTATATGTATTATGGGTAATGTCATTCCCCCTGCTTTCTGGAAGAGGTAAGTCAAGTGCTCTTTTCATTAAGGTAGAAAAGTGAAAATATGTTGAATTTTCGTTATATTTTCTTTATATTGTTGTCCGCACAGTCATGATGTCATAAACTGAAGTAATTTCCTTATCCAGTCATTACAACACCAAAAATTTTAAAATTCATAATTTTTGCATCGATTGTCCGACTTTCCTCAAACTTTCACTGATGTGTTCTACTAATGCTGCTGCTTTCACACAATTCACATTGCTCTTTGGGTTTTGGTTTCCATTTGGTTT